>JAOTQQ010000001.1:86178449-86227244 GCA_026546715.1 Gallinago undulata | reverse complement strand
ATCACGTCCCTGCTTTCAGTTGCTCAGCCTTTTTTTCTCTTCTTCAGTCACATACCTCTTTTTGTCTTTTCACTTCCCCCTCTTCTCTTCTCTCCCTCCTCCTCTTCCCCTATTATTCTCTTTCTTATCTTCCAACCCTTTTCTCCTTCCATTTATAAATCTGTCTAAAAGGCCAAAACCTGACTATAACTCAGTTGAGCTATTGCAATGACAAAAAACATTCATGGAGGAATAGTGTATGGGAGAAACAGCTATGAGAACAGTTTTATATTTGCAGTGTTGTTTTGCTTTTATAGTTGTCTGTTACATGGCTAACACATGTAGTGATTGCTCCAAGAGAGATGATGCCATATCACACCACATGACTGGAAAAGACCTCATTTTTCTACTTCAAAGCTGTAGGTAATTGAACCAGAAAGGGTGTGGGGGATGTGGGGGGAAAAAAAGAAAGAACAACCCTACAACTGATGGAGTATGCTATAGCTAAAGAGACATTACTGGGAGCAGCAAAGAACTTCACTTATGGAAGAGCTGGCCTGCTGGAACTTTCCTTGAAGATGACCCACTGAAGATGTGTTTGATTTGAACTGATAAGGGGCTATACTTGTTTGTACTTGAGGACCCTGATAGAAAGCTCAAGGCTAATGAAAAATCTTGCATATACTAGCTTTGATGCTTAGGACTTCTATCAAGAAGGCAAGAAAACAACAGAAGGTATCATAGTGGTGTAAAAGAGGGAGTAAAACAGAGAGAGAGAAGGTCTATCCAGCAATCCCATGCATACCTGCTCTTAAAAATGGAAAATTTAGTGTGGAACATATATCGCATGTTCCACTCTCACTTGTTAACAAGGAAACAAGTAACTTAAGGAGGTGATAGTTTACCCATGAAGGAAAAACAATAAATCAAGTATTTACATAAATAAAGGATATTATCTTCTTAAACCTCTCTCATTGCTGGAGGAAAGATATGGACTATGTAGATCACTATCATTTTTCTGGCAAGGTTGCTCTTAGACATATCCTACTCTCACAACACACTTTTCTGTACATATATTTGTGTGTGGTGAACTTTATGTAACATAATTTGTATGCAGCATCCTGGAATGAAAGTATAACAAGCATTGCAAAACTGATGTTTTCCTCATTAAAAAGAGAAAAATCCTACTTCACCAAATATGACCTAGTATCTCTTTCTCCCTTTTGGACAATACATACTGTGCTGTATATACAATGGAAGCAATAAATAAGTCATTATGTAAAACAAGAAGAGGCTTCCCAATATGGCAGTGAGTGTCTGGCGTGCAGTCATTGATTTAAACATCAGCCAAACAGGTAATGATTAAAAGATGAGAAAATGCCTGGTCTCATGCAAGAGCCCAATCAACACATTAGAAAAACCTTCCATAGTTTTTGCACAATAATTCTCAGGATAACTCCTGCTGAGGAGGGTCCAAAGTGCAGGGGTAGGAAGCGTTAGACCCTGATGCCCAAAGCCTCTCCATTCGGAAGACAAAAAGACTTCAGCCTCCAGCATTTTCAGTCTTGTGCTTTCCCTAGTGCACAAGTCATGGTATAAATTAAGCAAGAGCTTGGTCTTCTACAGCAAGCAACGGTCAGTACCCACACCAATAGAGGGAGGGTCTAGTCTAGGATCAGAGTGGCAGCAAAAGCAGCTGCTATTTAGTACTCTAAAAGCAGCCTTTTTCTGTTTCCATTGCATGTTCCTACCTCCACTGGTCAAGGAAGCCTCCTTCATATCCTGAGACACATGTTCATAAGCCTCTCTACAGCCAGCCCGCAAGACAGTGTCAAACAGGCTTATGCTGAACCACTCAGGGTTTTGAGATTGAACAAAAACAAATTGGAAAAAATACAGCATACTGGAGACTGTCTTTAGAGTGAGCATTATATGAGCCTGACATGGAAGGAACTGAGCATCTTACTGATTTGTACAACGCTGCTTCTCATTCAATTCACCTGCTTTTAGCCAGCTGACTGAACTGTCTCAGGAGAGTCCCTGGTTTGGGGTTCACCTCTATGCAGCTCTTCCTGTCCATCTCCTCCTTGTAACAGCCTTTCTTTTCCAATTCCCTCAGTATGAATAAGAATATCTCTGCAGGGAAAAGTCGTCTTTCTCTGCAATCCCCAGTTTAATTCTCTGACATGGCATCAATATCCTGCTGCTATCTCTTCCTTTTAATTAAGTTCTACTTCTACCTTTTATGCCCCTTCTCCTTAAGTCATTCAATTTTCCTCTGCTTTCTGCCCTGTTTCACCCTTCCTGGTGGGGTTTGTTTTTTTTCCTTCCCTTTCCTCCTCTCTTGGAAACTTGCCAGCGATATAGCAGAAGGGAGTGCACCGAGAAAGGTTAGGCAAACACAACATTATTACCAGAATCAGCAACATATTGCTCATTAAACATTTAAAATCAACAGTTGCTGGCTTGATCTGCCAATATTGTGAGAAATTCCAGTTTTAGCTCAAGGTGCCTCTTGTTTCCAAAATGGCTTTATTTATGATGTGGGAACTGGTGGCTGTGAGAACAAAACCCTACCTCAAGCGGCCAACAACACCCAAGCTACAGGCAGCTCCATGGAAAGTTCCCCAGTGAGCACCAATCGCTTCTGCCTCCCCATCGCCCCTGCTGCTTTCCAGAAACAAATGAATGTGTAAGAGCACAGAAATGTGTTTGCAGGAGATAAATTATTTATCTGAAATTTACTGTTGTGAAGTCAGCGTAATTCTCAAATCCACAGACATATTTTATGCACTGATAGGACGTTTCAAGCAGGGGCATTTGGACTCGTTTCTTCCCTCCTCCTGCAAGCATTAACACAATAATGCCTCACCTGGAAAAGAAAAGAGCTGGTGCTGGAACTGGAAAGGCAGTAGGATAATATGCTTGTAATTTCATATTGTGTCCCAGTAAAGTTCTGTTTCTTGATAAACTAATCAGCACAACACTCCTTCCCCTACTACCTCCAATCTCTGTGATGCTTGCCTCTTTCAGGAGTTCTTTGGGTAGTACAGGTATCTAAAACCATGCCACTGGCAATCTTACGAGTAGGCATCCAGACTGTGATTTCTTCTTCCCAGAAAATAACTTTGGGGAATTTTTGCCAATTATTCTGAAGGGAACAGAATTGGGTCCTAGGTCTTGGTATGAAGATCTATGAAGATTGTACTTTTTTTGAAGCATAAAAAATGAGATTGTTTTCTGCTAAGGCAGAAGTAAAGCGGTCAATTATAAACCACACAGTTTACATAGCAGATAACTAGCCCAGCATTTCTGACAAGCTTGTGCCCACTGAGCAATCACAAGTGCTGCAGATGCTTGCAGGCACCCTTCACTTTAAGTCAGCCAGAATGGAAATGAATACAGCCTGGCCATGTCTTTCCCTTTGTTCTGCATGGGTGTATTTAAACCAGTCCATGCTCAAAGAGAAGCCAATGGCTTGCTCAAGACTCTAGTAAATCCAAAAGGCAGCAGTAAAGGCTGCGGTTTTCCAGGCTATAAGTGAGTATTTTTGAGAAATCAGATGGCATGCTTCCAACAATCCAGAGTTCCTGCAGAGAAGTCCCAAAAGCTCCTCATTTTAACGATTCTGTAAGTGGATGCACTCTCCCACCTGCCACTTAAGCCTAATCACATACCAGATCCTCTGTTAGAGTTGGCCACTGCACAGCAAAGGAAAATTTGGCAGTCATTTTCACTGAAACATAGCCTAAGCATCTTGAAATGCTGCCACTAGAGTTTTCAGAGGGAAAAGGAAAAATAAGAATCCTTTCGATTTAAAAACAGTTACTCTCCTCCTTGCATCTGGCATCCCTTTTGTTTGTTAATCCAAACAAACACCTGACCTATGGTCAGATAGAACATGCTGGATTTTTACTGATAGGAGCAAACCTTCACTGTGGCTGCAAACAGCTATTTTTGTGTGCTGTTTGATATTCAACAGGAAAGATGGAAACCTTCTTCCCACCCTTCCCAAGCTAATTACCAGCCACTGCTGTTGCCAGTACTACAGGGCTCTGCCCAGGTCAGCCCAAAAGACCATACTCTTACACTTACATTCTGTGACAGCAACTGATGGTGAAAAATTGCTGCTGTGTTAACCCAGATGCTAGGTAGTCACTAGAGACCTTAGCCCTATTATGGTACAGCACCGTGGATCCACATCAACCTGGGTCACACCTGGCAAGTGATCCTCAAAGAGTGGGACAGGATGTGACCCACCTACTCATCTTAAATAGAAATGAAATTGTCAATGTTGACTTAGGTAAGGAAGTGTCTATGGGTTACACTCCAGCTTTCTGAACCAGAACTGAACCACAGAATCACAGAATCACAGAATCATCTAGGTTGGAAAGGACCTTTAAGATCATTGAGTCCAACCGTTAACCTAGCACTGCCAAAATCTCCACTAAACCATGTCCCTCAGCACCACAACTACCCATCTTTTAAATACTTCCAGGGATGATGATTCTACCACTTCCCTGGGCAGCCTGTTTCAATGTTTAATAACCCTTTCAGTGAAGAAATTTTTCCTAATACCCATCCTTAACCTGCCCTGGCATAACTTGAGCTCTCTCACTTCCTCAGGGGCATCAAAGCAGACAAAGCCACAGGACTTGTTAACCAGCCAATGACTTGACTGGATAACAACTGTAAAGAAATGATATCGCATGTCTATCTCCTGGATGTGGAAAAAGCACAACTCGCAAAAAACACCCACCTAAACCTAAGAGCAACCCAAGATCTTCTGTAATGAGAGCACAGGTAATGTAATTTCTAGGTAAGCAAGATAATTTAAACAGAAACAAAGCAAGTCCAAATTTCTACGAATGGTACCATGACTTGAGGACTGAAGAGAGAGCAGCACCACAGAACAGCAGTATGCACTTGCTAAAAACCCAGCAGTGGTGAAATGGTTCACTCAACTTGCAATATAGTTGTAGCTTTAAGGCAGTCCAATGATTTAACCATTAAATTGTCTGGAATCATTTGCCTAAAATGAGTGTTCAATAAATCTGCCCCTTTCTTAGGCCAGGAAGGTCCCAAGTCCCTGCAGGTTAAGCAGTCTGCAGACCCTCGAGCTCCAAAGTGATGCTGCACTGCAGAACTGTATCAATGTCAGAAACACCTCACAGCCTCCTTCCGAGAGAGTTTTCCAGGGGTTTGATCCTTCAGGGTCCAAGTCTCCATAGATGCCTTCTTTAGCTGAACAAGGAGCGCTAGTTTAGAAGGGGTAACTTTTTATGGATTTAGTTAACTGGTAAGCGTTCTCCTACCATTTCAAGAGTGTTGTACTTCTGTCAGTATAGGCAGATTCATAGTAAAGTAAAAATCCAAATAAATCAGCCATGTGCACCTACATAACAGGGTCAATTTTAAAATTAAACCGTTGGTTAAAAGAGTGCAACCTTCTCATGTAGGCAAGCCCTGAGCTCCCTTTTTAAGAATAGGTTGCACACCAAAAGCTATTTTCTTATGAGAAACCCCAGAAATAAGTTTCAGGCCTCAGAGAGAAGGATTAATTTGTTAGTAATGAAAGTGACACACAGGGAAAATGTAAAATCAATCTTGTGTTTAAAGGCAGAACAACACTGGCTCTGCTTCCTTTTTTTTTTTTCTTTCTCCCCCACTTTCCTCCCCTCTCCCCACAGTGGCTTGTTACCACCGAGCATACATTATGTACATTACCCACAAGCCTGTGCTCTGTTTAAATTAAAAAAAAAAAAAAAAGAAACAGTATTTTTAATCAATCTATTTGCACTCTTCTGCCACAACTCACAAAAGCAGTTTGATTTCTTTTCATTGCTCTCAAGAGAGCTGAACACAGATGACAAAAAACCCACTGCAAACTAGTAATAATAATAGCAATAGTAGTAATAATAATATTGACCCCCCCACCACCAAAAAAATAGAAACGGAAAGCAGAGGCACAGTTAGCCAGTCCTTAAGGAAAACACAGACTACATTAAAAAAAAAACAGGTCAAACTTGACCAAACCTCAGTGATCTGGCTCGTTCTGACCTTGGACCTCCCTCTGTCTCACAACCAACAGCTAAGAGAAACTGCAAAACAAAGGAGGGACTTTTCAATCCTTTAAAAATAGATTTTTCTGCCTGTACCTCTTCTCCAATTCCTGGCAATTCTGCTACATGCACATTTGGAAATGAAGTTGTTCCCAGGAATTCAGACCCCACCTTGGGATTCCTATACTCAGAGATTCAGAATAACAGAGAAATGTTTAGCTGGTTTTGCCCATAATGAATCACAGCCATAATTAATTCTACCCTTCAGATCTAGCAAGTGCTATTTTTTTCCTTCTTTCTCCAGTAAGGCAACAGGAGAAAAAGCAGACTGTCACTTAACAAGACTGTATCATGCTGAGAACTCCTGCTCAGTTTTCCATCCATAGACAACTTTACACAGTGAAAACCTTTTTCTCTCTTCCTTCCACAGATGAAGAGAAAAGAATAACCTTCCCAAGAAGGAACCCCCAAAAAGAATTGGGACCTTCCTATTGCTGGACTCCTAACAGGAGGAAGCTTTGTAGTCGCAGAAAAAGGTTCCTCATCGCAGGAACCCTTCTGCTTCTTCCACCACCCTAAGGCAGAACCCCACTTTTACACCTGAAACACCTCACATGATCTATATACCAATCTAGGGCTGCTACTGCTAGATGTATGTACATATTTTATTATTCTAGACCTAAATATTCCCAAATATTCCCCAGGTCTCTGCATTTTAGATTCCCAGACTTAGTGTTCTGGTGGTAAAGATCCTGCCAACATGGTGATACATCTTTCTGCTCCAACCCAGATACATAACTTGTCCCTTTCAGCCATATCAAAGACATACATGGTACATTAAAGCTAAATTATATTCACAGTTCAAACTGTGAAAAAGATTTACTATTCAAAGAAGTAAAGCCAGGGACCATATCCAAGATACAAATCTAGATGCTAGTTCAAAACTGAAACACGCAAGTATTTTGGGTTGTCAACACCTTGGGGTTTGGTTTATACTTATCTTTAACCAAAATACTGCCATTTTCGCCTGCAGCTTTGAAAATGGAAGAGAGAAATGGAAGATACCGGTTATCTTCCTAATTGCTTCTTTGTAGCAGTCATCTGCATAGGAAATAACGCTGGGATTTGCCATGGGCTTTAAGAGAATTAGACACTCTCTATGCACAGAAAGTCACTGGCTTTGGATGGCTAACTCCATCAGGCTATCTGGAAAATCCCAGCTAAGTAGCAGTGCTGAGGAAAGGAAATGAGAAAGAGTACAATGGTTTCGTGGTATTGCTAAAGAGTAGTGACTGCCCTCAGTATTGGCAGGTACTCCTCAAACTAGAGAGAGCACCATTTCAGAAGCTGCAAGGGAAAGAACAGGCCTGGTGGGTGCAACACACACAAGCACATCACAGGGTATCTCATGATTCTTGCTGTCAGCACGTGGCTTTAGAGGCCACAAATGCACCATTTCTGGCAGACACAGAGCGGGGAAGCCCACACCTGGGGAGCATTCAAGTCTGGGCCATGTTTGGATACGTGGATGAGTGACTACTACCACACAGCAAGGGCTGTGGTGTTTTCCAGCCAGGGGAGCAAAGGCAGCTTGTCACAGAGCTCTTCTTCTGCTGAAGAGCCCTAGAGAGAAGAACTCCCTGTAGGTAATCAGGAAAAGCATCAGCCTCCCCATGTTTGGAGCATGCCATAAGAGGGGGCTCTTCACAGCCTGTTTTCTCACCTAATGGAGGGAAAGCGCCAGACTCTGACAATGTGCGCTGGGGAAAGAGCAGCTACCAGCTGGTGTATGGGAAGTAGTGGAGCTGTGGGTCTCAGGTCAACGGTAAGGACTTCTGACCGGATGAACGTAAACCCCAGTCAGTCAGTGGGCAGTAGTTCTAGACCACACTGCAA
The DNA here is from genome assembly GCA_026546715.1 of Gallinago undulata. NCBI lineage: Eukaryota > Metazoa > Chordata > Aves > Charadriiformes > Scolopacidae > Gallinago > Gallinago undulata. Next base: position 86,219,307 of record JAOTQQ010000001.1, on the reverse strand, counting down.
ACCACAAGCAGGTTTGAATGATAGGAACTTGCCAGTGGTGGGGGAAACCATCAGATGAAATAATTAGGTGTGCATGTTTTTCAAGGTGGCTAAAACTGCACCAAAAAGTACTTGTCTTTAAGAGGCTCAGTCCTTGTGCCCCCAGGGTCCAGCCCAGCCAAGGACTGTGTCCATGTTACATGTTACCAACACTGCAGTGCAAAAGCAGCAGATTTACAGAGCAGAATGACACCATGCACCTGCTTTTTATATGATACACCTCTCCTATATGGAAAGGCTGAGAGGGTTGGGGTTGTTCAGCCTGGAGAAAGGAAGGCTCTGAGGAGACTTAACTGCGGCCTTTCAGCACTTAAAGGGGGCTTGTAAGAAAGATGGGGCCAAACTTTTTAGTAGGGCCTGTTGTGATAGGAAAAGGGGTGATGGTTTTAAACTAAAAGAGGGTAGATTTTTACTAGATAGAAGGAAGAAATTTTTTCCACTGAGGGTGGTAAAACACTGGAACAGGTTGCCCACAGAGAGGTGGTATAGGTCCCATCCCTGGAAACATTCAAGGTCAGGTTGGCTGGGACTCTGAGCAACCTGATCTAGTTGAAGATGTTCCTGCTCATTGCAGGGGGGTTGGATGATGACGTTTGAAGGTCTCTTCCAACCCAAACTATTCTATGATTCTATGTACACTGCAGAAGTTTACTTGGGATTAGTTCCATTTAGGCCCCAGGGGCTGAACAGCCTTAGCAGCTGGTGAGTCATGTGCACCCCCTGGTTTAGCTTCACCTGAAAGGAAGACAGCATATGCCCAGAGACCATCCTGGAACAGGAACCAAAGCATGGAGATGGCTATGAGATATGCTTCTAAAGCACGGTTGGTATTCAAACTCAAATGCTACTGTAGACACACTCCATACCATATGTTGCCCTGCACTTAGTAAGTGGTACATTTCTACATATAAAACGTGATTCAAAATCAATTCCCTATGTAATTATTTTCATGCAGGGTAGAGAGTTCATGAAAGCTGTCAATACTACACTGTGCCAAGTGCAAAAAGAAACCTTACCACTTCTGCAGTAAGAACAAATTGTTTCCCAAGATCCTGACTTCTGATTCTGGACAGCCTCAGTACGACCTCCCTCATGGATTCACACTTCATATGCCTACTACATTCCAGTGACTGCTGTTCAAATCTATTTAACAAGAATAAATATTGAGCATCACAACTCCATTCTTCTGAGAGCTCCATCTCTAAAAGTTTACCAGACCAGAGATTCCCATCATCTTCTGCCTCAGGAACTTCATTCCTTCTCCTGTAATAATCCTGATTATAGAGACAAGACTGGCTGTAAAAGTGAGATGATAGAAGAGATTCCCTGTGTGATTCACTAATTTTTTCACTGCAAAGGATGCTTTTCTCAAATGCTAGAAACACAGCAGATTCATCAGAGAGAAGTCCATCTGCCTTGTCAACCATTCTCAGCAAAAACAAACATGCTATTGGAAGCAGGGATACTTCTGCTGATGATGCACAAGGTGAAAGAAAATCTCATTCACCTTTTGTTCCACTGAGTCTGTGAGGCTGAAAGAAACAGGCAGCTGTTTACATCTGTAAAGTAAGGAGATGGGAGTTAAATACAGAGAGATACACGCTGCTGTGCACCCACATAGTAAACTAGTGATTAATGGATAAAAATCACACCAGCTACTAATAGAATTTCCTATAAAACAGAAACCCTTTAGGATCTCCTAAGCAGAGATGCAACTCCCACCTTCCTCGCAACCTAGGTTTATCACTGGCTCACTGTAGTGCAGGAAAACCACAGGTCAGCGGTCCCGTGTTTCAGCAGCATTAACGCACCCCAGCATGCACACCAGGGACCAGAGGCAGTACAGAGTTTGCCTGCTCTCCTAGGAGCAGAAAGTAGCCTGGATGCTTCCCCCTATCTGGCTCCTGGAAGGTTTGGAAGAAAGGCTTCAATAGTAAAGAGCTTCAGCTGTTTCCTACAATTTTTGAACAGCCGGTAGTTCAAACAGACTGCTCAAGTCTGAGGCATCTATGGTGTCAGGGCTGAACAAGGGAAGGATAAGAAATGCTCTTTAGTGCATGGACATGTAAAGACTTTTGAATTCTACACAGTGTTTTCTCCCCTGGTGGGTTTCATTTCCTAGTGAAGAGCTATCATTATATATATACATAAAAATACCAGCTTACATTTTCACCCATCATTCACATTTCTAAATTCTTGTGCCTACTGCACAAATGCTGACTAGTGGGACATTTCCTTCCTGAAGTTTTACTATCTGATCACCATCATAAACTGATCCAAGAGTGTGCTGCTGATATACGATGCACAGAATGGGCAAAAAACTTCCTAGATGTTACTATTAACCTCTGCTACTCTCCCATCAATGCAGTGCAGCTGATGGAGCCTTGCCGACATGCTCTGAAAGGGCAGCCAAGAACCAGGCTTAGGGACATGTCCCAATATCCAATGAGTTTTAGAGTGGGATTTTCTGATGCTCCTGAAGCTCTTCTGAGCATCACAAAAGAGCTCAGTGTCTGCCTGTGAACATGTGCATGCATTTGTATTTCTGCTTGTGATGGAGGATTTGTCTGTACATGGCAATACACCCTCCTTTTCTTCCTTCTCCATTGAGAACATTTTAAGTAGTTGGATTTGATTTTCTTTTTAATTTCTTCTAGATTTCCTTAATTTGTGAAGTCCACAGGGCAACATCCAGAGCTCTGGAGCACATCTAAGCCCATGGCACTTGTCTGAATGGCTTGGAGAGCTGGTACATTGTGCCTAATACAGCTCAGTCTTGAACTGTATCAGGTTCTGTTATCTCAATCCTCAGCTTCGTACAGCTTTGGCAGCTCTCCTCCTCCTTCTATGTACATCTTTGTTCCTAAAGCTGCATCAAAGCACCTGGAGCTTCACCTATAGCACCCCTGCTCCCTTAGCCCACGGCCCCACACACCCAGCCCTACCAGTAGCCCTAGCAAGCACTGAAGAGACAGGGAACAGAGAAAATCCTGATTTTATCTTAGTTTTGTTTTTCTGCCCCCTCCCTTTCTTTTCAGGATTCTCCCCTGGATGAGTGGCTAACTGCCTGGAACTGCTCTAACTCTTCTCTTACTCATGCTGCCAAGTATTATTCACAGAGGACAGAAACAGGATGGGGAAGTAAAGGGAAGAGAAGTAGACAAAAATGAAAAAGAGTCAACAAATGGCTGCAAACCAATGGGTGCCAACAGGCAGGAGAGGAGGGATGAACAGGGTGTTTATCCCTTTGTGTAGTCACAGTTACCATGCAACTGGGTGATGAGCAGAGTGATGAGGGGGTTGCTCTCCCCCAGGAAAGATGCAAGCAGTGCTCAGCCAGGCAGCCTTAGAGACAGCACACTGCCACCAACACCTACCCAAACTCCCAGGGCAGCTGAACACACTTCTCCATCTGCCCCAGCACTGGGTTGCACTGAGACGTCTCCTGCCTTGGCTGCCACCTGGGCTTGGGTGGGCGCGTCTCTGCCAGAGCCCTGTAGAGCTGCTGGGGGCTCAGGGAGGGAAGCAAAACTCTTGAAGTTTTAAGGGCCGCCTGTTTCTAGTGCCCCAGAGAGAAAGGGGGGTGCTGGTCTGGTTTCCTTCTTTAATAGGCAATTTCCTTCTTTAATAGGCTGCAGCACTGCAGAGGAAGGAGGTTCTGCCCTGAGGGGCTGTCTCCCCTGTGCTGGAGGATGAGATGAAGTGCATCTCACGTCTCAGACAAGTGGACTGGGGAGCTGCGGGGCTGCTATCAGGGAGTGTGAGCTGCACCATGTTGGGCTCTCTCAGGATAGTGTCTGGGTCCAGCAGCCCAGGGCGGAAGGAAATCCCACCGCAGAGCGGGGTCAGCTAGGTGATGCCATTTCCAGAGACGAGGCTGAAGAAATGGCTCCCTCTGTAGCACAAGGCAGCCAGCTGCTGGCCTGACACAGGCCATCATCACAGGCCAAAACCACAGCAATAAGATGCCTGGAGAGGCAAAGCCTGCAGTGCTGCTGTGAAAGCCTTTTCCCTATGTTAAGCACTGAGATGGGTTGACACCACCCCCAGTTTACAGGTGCTGTGTGAAGTAGCATGCCCCACATTCATCCAGCCAGGCAGCCTCTCAGGTTTACCCCACCGTCTCTCTGACCTGGACACTGCTTCCAGCCACCAACCTGCCTTCCCTGCCCCTGGGAGATAGGGCAGGAGAGCAGGGATGCTTATGGTTCCAACAGCTGTACCTCTGTAAGGCTGCCCTGAGAATTGAGGCTCATTGGTTCATTGGGGCTGTGGGGCACGTCGGCTGCTACGTGCCTCACCTGATGCTCCAGTCTCCCCCCACCCTGGGGCTGACAGACAGTCGGTGCCGAGCCCGAGAGGTGCTCCAGCTGAAAAAATCTAGGACACAGCAGGGGGCTGACAGGCAGGTGGAAGGAGAAGCAGATGTGGAGTTGATGTGGTGTGAGGACTGTGTTTGACCTGCAATATAGCTAACATCAAAATCAATCTACCCACTGTAGCTGGTACTCCACCCCTTTGTTACCTTCCACCCTCGGACACCTACAACAACATACTATTCCTTCCTTCTTCTGACAGGCTCATCTGCCTGACTTTTTGCTGTATCTATTTACCCATCTTCCTTATTCCTCACCTGTATCTGTCTCACCCCTTCATCTTTTTTACTGCATCTTTCGTTCCCCACTGTGCATTACGGTTTCCCTATTTTATTTCTTCCACCTCCTCTCCCCTCTCCCTTCTCCTCATCTTTCAGCTGCCTCTGCTGTCCTTCTCTTTCTTCATCATATTTGTTTAGCCTTCCGTGTCAGTTAAATATCTATCTGTCCTTCTATCTTTTCACTGTGATGTGTATCTGTGTGGCATATCTATTTCTTAATTTCCTATATAGCAAACACTGGCAGTTTTGTTGGCTTGCTTCTCCCTCCCTCTCCTCATCATTATGAGAAAATAATGAGCTGGTTGGCCTATGTTACTGGTCATGTGGAGGTGGGGAGAGAAAGAAAGGGCATGTGGGAGTAGCAAGCCAGGTGCCCCGGATTGTTTGCCCAGGAAGTTCTCTCCTTTTTCTTCCTTGCCCACTGTGGCCTCATTTATCTAAGGATGCAGCTGCTTTTACTGTATATTATTAGAAAGCCTAAGAAAGCAATCATTCTGCAGAAGAGGAGGCAAGAGAAACCATTAGGAACACAAGGGCTCTCTGCTAATCATTACCTGAGACTTGCCCAGGGCTGGCAGCTAGGAAGCAGGTTTATGATTGTCTCCCATGGCCCATAGTCTCTTACACAGGGATTTTTTCAAATGCTTCCCTGGTTCTGAACATTCGGAGGAAAATAAAACATTAAGCTAAGGGTTGAAGTAGGGCATTTAAAAAGGAAAAAAAAAGAAAGTTCTGAGTTGGTGAGAAAGCTCCCACTACCTTTTCCAGCCTCGTGGTCCCACTGCATCAGTCACTGATTATTACTGCTGCCATCCGCTTGCCATTTTTGTTCCTAGTGCTCTTAGGTCCTCCTCAGACCCTCTCCTGCAGGTCGGTAAAACCTCCACCTCCTGCCCAGTCACAGACATTGTCCCTGATCTCATATCCTTTTCCTTCAGCCTGTTATGGCTTCACTGCCTTCCTAATGCCTTTCCTATCCATGTTTCCAAAGTGATGTCTAACACAGCAGTCACAGAGAGTCCACTTCAAGCTTGCCGGAGCCATCTGTGCTTTGATGGTCTCCTTTAACCCTCTGCGAGTGCTAGTGAGCACCTGCCAATGGGAAAAGTGAACAACACACCTCAACACTTAGGGGTAGCTCAGCAGTTAACTTAAAGTTGACCATGCAAAAACTTAAGATGTTAAGCAAAATATTTTTTATTCCCTCCCCTTAAAATTGGCCTGAAATATCATGACAAGCATTATTTATCTTATTAAGTACACTACATTAACCTTGCAAATATGCTAATGCACAAAAGGCGCTGCCTTAGCAGCTTTTTAGAATAGGAAATTAACCACGTTCATCAGAAAGCTTTTAATTATTATTATTTCTTAAATGCTGGCGTAATGTAACAGTGCTCCTTCTGCCAGGGCACCAGAGCAGAAGGATGCGGGACATATGCCATCTTCCTCACAGCTGCCTCCAAAAGAAGCCTTGTGGGTTTTCCTACATGAGCGATGCATTAAGGAGCTGCTCTGTCCCCTACATGAACCACTGGCATAGGGGAGGGAAGAGCAGGAAGATCAGGCAGGCAGAGAAGGGAAGACTAAGCTGAGTACCTTCTCTGAGGTATTGCTCTAGCACTGAAGAGGACGTAGGTAGAAGTGCTGCTGGGGAAGGACTGCAGACACCAGAGGGAAGGGGCTGCATCCTTTGCCCAGGGCGAGCTTCCAGGAGCTCCCCAGACACCTAGCGCAAGCCCTGATCTCAGAGAACATGGAGAGTCTGATAGCTGTCTCATCTGGCGCCAGCTTCCGAGAACAGCATGATTGGCCTGAGCAAGGTGTCTTGTCTCCCTGTCTAGTCAGTGGAGAGGCAGAAGAGTCCCAGGGGTTCACCCATCCCAGTCCCAGGCCAGTATGGTGGCTTCCTTCTGTCAGTGACTCAGGGTGAGAGCCCAGCTCAGATGACAGAGCCGGGGCAATGCCTGCATGTTTGAAACAGTCCCTGTGGGGGTCAGCAAGATGCAGTCCTGCACCCTCTCAGCTGCTGGCAGAGGTTTGTGCTGGTGCCATCACAATTTTTTGTCCCAAGGACCTGGCCACACTATATGCCAAGTCTGGCACAGGCCAAGCACATCTTGTCTCTCCTTAATGGCACTTAACTGTGGGCTGCAAGAACTCATGAGCAGTGTGGCAGACCAATGGAAAGCATCACCACTGAAGACCCTCCTGTGTGTCAGTGAGCATACCCTGCTGATTCACAGCCCCTTCCCAGGGCTTGAGCTCAGCATGGTTCTCCTTTCCCATGGTGTCAGACATACTCTGCTCCCCTGGCTGCCTCACCCCTGATGAGGAGCAACGAGAACAACATTTGCAAGCAAATCTGGACGAAACCTACTCCCACTAAAAGGAAAGCTGTGATTCTCCCAGCTCATCCTGCTCAGGGCCTGATCCAGAGTGACTTGCCACCTCAGCTTGCTGTGCCCACCCTTCTACACTACAGACTGTTCTGCTTCTTCCTCTGCCCAGGCAGCCCTTTCCAATGGGTTTCCAGGGAGACTTTGGTTCTGCATCCTTTATCATGCCCTGGCTGCCATTGCTGCCTGTGGCTCCTTGCAGGCCCAGCTCAGCTCAGCTGGCACAGGCAGTACAGTCACAAATATAATTTCTAGCATTTCTGGTTTGGTTTATTTTTTTATTTTTTTTTAATGGTGACGTTACTGTTGGAGGCTGAGGGCAGCTGCTCCCACAGCTGCCGCAGCTTGCTAGTATACTGCAGCCAGCAACACCCAGGAAGTAAGGCCAAGGAGCACAGCTCTGCACTGTCATGTCTACTATCTCTCTAAGCTTTTTAAATGCTTTTACGTTGTTTTTTTTCTAAGTAAAATCTTAAGAGGGCAGATTTAGCCCAGTATCCAATGTCTTTCTGGAGTGTGCTCTGATAAAAAAAAAATAATTCATCCCCCGAGCAGCGTAGAGGTGAGGGAGCTTATCCCATGCCACTGTGTGGGAAGTGTCACAGCAGGATAAGCCAAGGGAAATCAAAAGCTCAGAGATTTACTCAGACGCAGAGAAAGGGATGATATTATCCAATATGACATTACATGTTCTTTCAGTAACACAAATCAGCTTCCATCGGTCAAATGCTGCTCTCCTCTGACATGATAGCCTTCCTGAACAGACTGCGCAGTGCTGCGGAGCTCTGAGCATTTCTTTTGGTTTGTTTGTTTCCCTGTTATAATTATTTTCTCTGTAGTCATCACTCCAAGGCTGTCTTTCTGCTTGGAGAGGCTGAGGCAGCACTAACTGGGCGCAGACCCACAGATGGCTCTCCGATAGCGTCTTGGACTGGCATATGGCAAATAAGGAGTTGCATGCCCTTTTCTCAGTCAGCAACAACATGCTGCTCCCTACGGTGCTTTCTGATGTGCGATGCTCGGACAGCACAGCTCTGCTGGCCTTCTCAAAGCTGGCGTCGGCACACTATCTCCTCTTGGACTGGATCTGCACTAGAGTGAGTATCTGCTTGGCTTTGGCTGTCTTGAAACACAGTTCCAACATCTCCTGTGATGGAAAGCTTTAGAGGACAACTATCTAGCGACAGCCCAGGACATGTTGCTTAGACATCTGCCTTTGTTTCAAAGGCAAAAATCAAACCAGCAATCAGGAACAACTCCGACTGAACTAAAGAAAATCTGAATCCATCCTCTGCTGACTTTTTACCCACTGCCCTTTGCACACCTGGCCTTTCCCATGGCCCTCGGACGCCTCTGTCAGTGACCTTGCAGCTCCACAGCCATGGTTAGCAGGAGGTGAAGAAGAGGCAGTCTCCTCCTTCTGAGCACTCCTGTGTTTCTGATGAGCAGCCCCAAAGTGATCCCCTGCACCCAGACACATGTGTGCGCACACTGCTATAGCTACATGAATTATACCCTCAAGGCAACCATTTCCTCAGCCCCCAGCCACAGAATCACAGAATCACAGAATCTTCATGGTTGGAAGAGACCTCTGAGATCACCAAGTCCAACCATACACACACAAAAGACCCCCACAATCTTGGCCACTAGGGCATGACACTAGAGCATGCCCTGAAGTGCCACATTTACATGCTTCTTAAATACCTTCAGGGATGGTGACTCCACCACCTCCCTGGGCAAGCTGTTCCAGTGCCTGACCACTTTCTCAATAAAGTAATTCTTCCTAATATTTAATCTAAACCTCCCCTGCCGAAACTTCAGAACATTTCCTCTGGTCCTGTCATTATTTCCTTGGGAGAAGAGGCCAACACCCACTTCTCTACAACCTCCTTTCAGGTAGTTGTAGAGGGCAATGAGGTCTCTCCTCAGCCTCCTCCAAACTAAACATGCCCAGTTCCCTCCTTATGTGACTTGTTCTCTAGACCCCTCAACAGCTACATCTGTGTCCCAGCACACTGGGTTACTTGGGTCTGAATTGCATTTGCTTGCACTTAGCTGACCACTGCATTGGAAAGGAGCAGTTACACCACCAGCACTGCAAGATGGATTGGTGGGAGGTATAGGGAGGGAAGGAAAGATTTACATGGGGGAGCGTAAAGAGACAGAGTCTAAAGATGCACATGCACGTAAAAGAAAAAGTTTCTTGTTCCCAAAGAAAGCACAAAAGGTGATGGCAAGGTCATTTTTGCCCATGACAGTGTTTTGTCATCCTCTTGGAAACTTTGCCAGAATTGCTGTCATGGGAAGAAAGAGTGAGGGGTGCTGGAGGCAGAGCTGATGACACGTCCCCCTTCAGGACAGGATGGCACAGGTCACTCAAAGGAGCAGGTCTGATCTCTGGCCTTTCAAGTAATGAGTCACAAAACACAGCCATATGTTTCTCAGTATGCTTGGGCGATGCTACATAATGGAGCATCAGGCAAACCTGGAAGAGGTTTCAGGAGAGATGAAGGAGGAGGCATCTGTGCAGGGGGGAAGGAGGGCGCTGCGGTTGCAGAAAAAGGTAAATTGCTGACAAGAATGCAGCAATTTATTTTGAGCTACTACAACTGACCAGTGCATTCCCTTTCATCTCTGATCTTACCTCCTCCTTTCTAGTACAAACTATGGGCTGCATAGGGCCTTGCCTCTCTCCTTCTCTGATTCAGTGGATAGTGCTGACTTGGGAGGCTGGGACAGGCCACTGTGATCAGCAGGGCCTTCATACGAGCCCAGCAGTATCCCAGCTTGCCAGTGGAGAGAGCACCACGCAAACCCTGTATCTATAGCCAAGCTTTCAGCAGGGGGTGCTAGGTTGGGAGGTTTCTCTTTTTATCTTGGGGCTCTGTAGCAACAGTTTCCTTTCACCCCAGTCTGCTGATGGTAAATGGGTGTTTTTCATTCCTACTTACTGACCTCAGATTTTGTGGGATTTTTTCTCTTTTCTTTCTAAGACTCCCAGCACTCATGGTTGCTACGGCAAGAAAATATTTGCTAAGGCAGACCTCTGCACAGTGCCATGCACACTCACATATGGTTATGTATCCCCCTCATCCTGTTCAGAAAATGTTCTAGAGGTGAACACCAGCAATGCTAAAAGAAATGAATGAATGAATGAACAGAACTGTCTCAGCCCCCCTGTCCTTTACTTAATACCCCATCTGCTTGCTCTGGAGAGGGACTGCTCTGGTCACAGGCCAAACAGCAAAAAGGCTGCAGAGATGGTGTGGGAACTCCCTTAGGTTTTGATTTTTCTACTACTCAATTAAAAGGGAGGTCTGAAAACTTTTTGAAGTAGACCGGAGCACTCAGAGTGGAGAGACTGGAAAAGGACTGTGACAGGAGCCAAACAGCAATATTGGAAAAGGGAGAAAAGAAAAAAAAATATCTAATTTTGATAAATAAAATATTATACAATTCATTTTTTATGCAGGAGCACGAAGTGCACTGGCCTACTCTTTCCTGATGGTATAGCATGTAAGCTGGCACAGCTTCCCGGGGGAATGCCTGCCACGTGTGCAGAACTTCCCACTTTTCTGCAAGGAGCCATTTGGCTAAGAAAGGGTAATGCAAGAGCATGAAGGGAGGAAGGCAAGTAGGCAAAGGATGGGGTAAGACTGAGGTGAGAAAGCAGCCTGTTGGATAAGGAGGGGCTGCAATGGGAATGACCTGCAGGCAGCTGCGGCTGCTACCTCCCCATGCAGTGGGAGAAGGCAGGCGAGAAAAATTGTTTAGTACTTGGGAAGCTGCTGCTGCCTGTCTGCCTGTCTCTCCATCTCCTAAGCACCTTTTTTTACAGCCCAGGAGAGATTATTTCTGCTCTATTGTTGGTTGATTGGACACTTATCTAGCTGTTTCTCTCCATTTTAGACACAGAAAATGTTTTTTTCTTTTGGCTTCCTCTCTCCTACGCATTTCTGTGCAGCCTGTTGCTGGAGGACACAGACATACGCTGGTGGTCATGCTCCCACACTTCCTCTTTACCTCATTGCCATGACCCTAGGCCAGAGAGACACATGTAGCAGCACAGCCAAGGATTACTCCCATCAAAATACTGGAAACTAAAATGGTCCTCCTCCCTGTGAGAGGTGGTGGCCAGGTGGAGCGCAGGTATCTCCACCTTGCTATTCAGTGCATTGCATTAGCGGGCTGAGGACCATCAGACTTGGGCTGTTACCCTGCTCTGGGCTGCCATATGGTTCCCTCAGTTGACTCTGTTTCTTCAATCCCACCACATGGTTTGGTAGCAGGGGTAGGGAGGAGGTTTTGAACAGCCCTGCTCACACATGAGAAGGTTGGCACCTTCTCAAGGGCAGCCCACTCTGCAATCTCTGCTGTGGTCAGGTCAGAAGGCAAATATAGGGCACCTTGGGCTAGAAAAATGATTTTTTCTTTTGGAACCTGAGAGAAAAATGAGATGCTCTGGAAATCCTGAGCCCCAGTAACTGAGCTCCATCTATAAAATGTGTTCAGACTGACTAACCTCTTCTTGATTACAGTCTAAGTCCCGAGAAAGGATTAGTACAGTACCACTAATTTGCTGTATTGCTGAACTCTTCAAAAACCCTCCACAAGCTAAATTTTCCTTCAGCTATGTTTTTTTTCTTCATTGCGTATCAGTGCCTGTGCCAAACATCAGCAGTCAATACAGGACTTGATGACAGTAAATGTAATGTTAATTACATGGTTATTGTTACTCATTTTTAATAAGCTCTTTGTATGCAATCAAGTAATAAAGTAAAACTGAGGATCTTTGCAAAGCATACTGTTCCCAAGCAAGCACACAAGAAGCCAGAAAAATCTACAGAAAGTACTCCAGACACTGGGGTCAGGCTCCTAACATTGATCCCCAGGTCTTCTGACACTGCAGCCACTGTAGCTGATCTAGTAGCCTGGCAAAAGGTACTGGCAAAGACAGTTATTGGCAAAGAGTAGAGCTATACATAAGGACATTCAGACTCTCTGCATCCAAAATAACCCAGCCCCATGCTCACAACCAGTTTCAAACCACTAAGGAGAAGCAAATCAGCTATCTAGAGAAGTATCTCTTTGCCTCCCCACCCAAAACCCATTTCTGCACCTCATGGCAAAATTTCCAGTTCTCTGTATGTTAAATTGTTGAGCACAATATTTCCCACCTCAGCAGGAACAGAAGTGTTGCCCATTAAAAAAGGGAAAGAATTCTTGCTCCCCTTTTTGTATCAGCCTTGGAAGAGTATAAGATGAAACACATCAAAAAGCTTTGATGATTTTATATGCAGGAGGATGACATTATTTTAGATGATTTCCCCTGCCCTGTAAAGCTGGACTTAAGATTAGTAAGGCGCCTGGATTTATTGCTGGAGGCATGCAGACAATGCAACTGGTACAGTGAGCTAAAACATCCTAAACCATTTCTACAATACTTCATAATGCCAGATGCAATCATATCTTTAATAGTAACACATAACAACATAAAGGGTTTACTGACACAAACTGCAATGTGTTGCCTTATATCCTGCAGGGTGACAGGGTGACTGTATGGAGCTTGTTCCCAACAACAAAGCTGATGAAGCCAGATGCTATCCCTACCAGCACACACTGTACATCTGGGCCAACGTAGGGACCCGCTGATTGAAGGAAATCCTCCTCCTACCAAACACAGACTGGCAGCAGAAATGCTTCATGGCGGGTTGGGTTTTTTTTTTCAGTCTTAACGACTGTAACAACTTCTACAATCTTTGTGAGGGAAGAAGACAAAAAGGAACAGGACATTGTTGCTCACCCTCTTGCCACATTCCAAAATGAACCGCGCAGTGTGGGATGCGTAGGAAGCCTCCGGGAAGGGAGATAAGGGAACAGAGAGGAGGAACACAGCCTTAGAGATACACTTCGCCAGTCTGCCTACAGGAGTCCGAAATAACATATCTGAATGCTGATCTTTCTTAATATGTCTTTCTTAATATGTCTAAATGTTAGAAAACTTTGGCTTTCTGTCTGAGTCTTGCAGCATGAATCCACTCTTAGCAGGCGGTACGCAATCCAGAAAAAAAAACCTTTTTCTGCATTGAACAGGCCTCTGCAGGGGGGACAAGGCTCAACAGGGACAGCTCTGCCCCGGGATGCAAACACCAGCTAATGCTAGTGGTGGGGAGGAGTCAGAGAACCCTCTTGGTTCTGGTTGGTTCAAACCTGTCCAGTTTAAGGACCTGAGACCCAACAGGTCTCGCTTATGCAGTACTTCTAGAGGAGCATTTTGGTGCAGCCCAATTGGCCAATTGCAGTCTGTAGGGCTGTCTGTCAGGAGCAGAAATGCTCCTTGGGGAAGGAGACACAACATCTGTCCTAAACTTTCCTTGTATAGGGTTCCCCATTACATTTTTTTAAACATCTGTTTCGTCTCAAAAACAGACCCTTCATGCTCTGCAAACACAGACCAACAAAATGACTGAAGCAGTTCTGGAACAAGACATCCAGAACATGATGAGAAGGGGAGGGGAAAAAATTAAAGGGAAGAAAAAAAAAGCCAACCCAGCAAACGGCATTTAAGTCTCTCTCTTCTCTCATTCCCTTGTTCAGTCATTTCTGTCCTGCTTTGAGTGTGCTGTTTTTATCTTCCTTGCTCTCATATAAAAGCCCAGCTCCCCTAGCGAGTGCGCAGATGATGATTTGGCATTGTCCAGGACCATTATGCTGTCAGCTCTCAAAGAAAAAAAGGCTTGTAAAAATCCTGTAGTCAGACAAAGGCAGAGCATGCAGCTCAGGACAGTTTGTACTGCTGCCTGCTAATAACCTTTCTGAACAATAGCTTACATGGAAAGATTTTCCACAGAACATGAAATTCCTCTTTCAGCTTCACCTTCACTTACTTCTAATTACTGCTCTCCTCTCAGCTATATGCATGCTGCATATGCAAATCCTTTCACCCTTTTTTGTACAGAAGCAGAGGTGTATCTCTTTCCTCTAGGTCCTGTTGTAGTGCCATCCTACACTACCCTTGCACAATCCACCGCACACTCACTACTACTCCCAGTTCAGCTCCAGCTACATGCAAATTTGTTCACATACATGGCATCCACCACTCTCAGCAATTTGGCTCCTGCCCTGCTCTCAGGTACATGGAGCTCAGCTTAACACATGCTGTTTTTCTTTCTTCACTTATTCAGGAATAGAAGTCTGAAATAAAATTAAGAAGATGCCCAAGAAAGCCATTTCTGTTAAAGACCTAAGATAGGATGAACAGCTTTTTCCAAAGCCCCTATACAGGCTGGTTCCTCTGCTTGTAGAGACTTGGGCCCTAATGGAAGACCTGAAGTGACCTATCCATCTCAGACAATTTATGACATTACAATCTCCAGTGTTTGCTCTGGTGCAGCCTACCAGCTCCATGACAGTGCCAACAGGAATATGCCCATTATGTGCCAGTGCATCAGCTGTCCCTGTTTACAGCATTGGACTGCTGCTGATAGCAGGTTTGGGTTAAGATGCTGGACCGTGAAACTAAGCTGAAGTGTGTTCAGATCCGTCTTTCTGGCAGCTCAGCTATAGGGACAGTCGCTCACTCACACTGTTGTACACAGCCAGATGCCGGCCTCTCTGCTCTCCTGCCAGAGGAGTCTGCAACACTCTACAGCCAGTTCTGGGGATACCCTAGTTTATGGGAATGATTGAATTGGCTAAATCTGATGAGTGCAAGCTACCCTCACTTTTGAGGTAATCCTAAAATAAGTGCAAGGACTTAGCAGTAAGTAAATGGGGCCATGAAGCTGGTACATGAACAAAACAGCACAGCAGAACCTGGAAAGTAGACTCGAAAGGGACTTGGGAGTGACCCTTGATCTGTACGGACCTAAGCCAAGGTCAATGCACAGTAACTCCAAACACAAAAGCGTGGGCAGGCTCTAATCTCCACTATGCCCGCCTAATGCCAGATGTACACTACCGCAATCAATGGTGTTAACTCTAGACTTACACCTATCTCAAAAGGCCAGGATGTGGCCCAATGGGCTCAAAATGGGGTGAGCAGGAGCAAGTTCCAGGCTTGCAGGCTTTTGGCAGTGTATTTGTCGAGCTGGAACTAGTTCCTGTTCACTGTCTGCTGATTTAACGAAAGCCACGTATCTAAAGCAAGGGACCTGAAAGCTGCGTGGAAACCAAGGTTTTGCAGGTGTACTGAACAATAGCAACATGCACTAGGGATGCACTAGCCATGAAATCCACCCTGAAAACTTTGGCTGCCAGGAGAGCCTTCTGTAAGCTCTGAGCTCATTTCTGAGCAGGGCCGTATCCTGCTGTCTGTTACCAGGATGCCTATTCCAAATAATGCTGCATTTATCTTACCTGACAAACATTTACCAGAGCTGGTGACATAAAGGCCCATGCCTACTGAGACAAGAACCTAATTCAGGCGACAAAATAAGCTGTATCTAAGATGCATGTCAGACACAGACTGGCAAGAAAAAAGGCCACATGAGGTGAAAACCTGGGTTTGTAGCATGAATTGGATGTTCTTTGGGCGCACTGAAGGAATACAACTTGCACATGGAACTCCATTTCTAGCACTGCTCCAACCTCTTTATCACTGCAAACAGTTTGACTGGCTCTCAGAAACACCCTGAGTGCATGAAGCACTTACAGCAAGTGGACGTGGTGTCAGACCCCTTCGTAGCCCTCTCTCTGGGGGGTGGAGCAGGAAAGGACAAGGCAAGAGCTCTCCAGGCTGGAGCTGGTCACAGGGGCTAACACAAGTCCTTTGGGGATGCTCTAGCATATGTCAGCAGCCAGGACAGGCCGCCAAAATCCGCAAGCAGCCTGTACAGCTCTGGACATGGCCTGATGGCAGAGCTGGGCAGGGAATACAGTAGCTGTAACTGATATATTTTGCTTCTCCCCAGTACAACTTCCTGTAACCTATTCCTGCCAACCTCAAAGTTAAGGTCCACTCCGTGATGCCCACTGAGTCCTGCTTTAGTGAAAGAACACCCCAACACTTTCTGAGCACTCACACATGCCTGTGTCAAGGTCACTGCTGTAGCTTCTGGCTTAGACTGTCTCTTTATTATGTTTTTCTTTTTCTCTCTCTTTTTCCACTTTCTCCTTGTGCTAAGGGATCATGAGCACAACGAAATCCTGACATGCCTTCCAGCCCAGGATAGCTAGGGGTTTTACCCTCCCTAGATAAATCATACCACACTTCTTTGGAAAACATGAATAAATTTCCCTGTGGTCCACAACATCTGAAGCATCCTGTCATTATTATTAAGTGAAGAAGAGCCTTCAAAGGCTGTGGTGTTGTCCCCAGGTATTTCAGTGCACGGTGTAGTGCAGGGCCTAGATCAGTACAATATTTTGCTCACTGTTAATGCCAGACATTCAGGTCTCTCTAATTTTCAGCAGCACAGAGCCCTCTTGAAGAAGTTCATGGTCTTACCCAGCAGTGCAAGAAATGGGCTCTTTATGGAGTATGAAATCCATTTTCCCCAAGCCTTCATTTGGACTGTGCTTTATGACATGAGAAGATGCAGTAAGTGAATAAAGCACTACATTCTTGCTGACTGATGGACAGATGATCCCAGCAGACTGTATCTGTATCTTCCCCTTCCCATTGCTGTATATTTGCTGGGCTGTCAGTCTTAAAGCCAAAATGACTTGGGAATCCGGACGTCCCCAAGTTTTTTTCCCCTGCTTATTCCAGAGAAGGAACTGGAAATTAACACAGGAGTGAGGGCAAGGAGAGGGAGAGGTATCAGCTTTGGCCCCTGTAAAGCTTAGATAAGAGGAAAAGCGATGAATGATGAGGAGCTTGGACTCAGCTGAACTGCAAATGCAGCACTGCAGCCAAAGCAGAGTGGCTGCAAGAGAGCATTTACTAACTTCACAGCAATACCAGGCAGCAGGGGTGGGAAAGTACTTACTGAATTCATTCTCTTGACATCCAGGAAGATAGGGGAAAGGAAAGTGAGGCAAGCAGGAACTAAGGTTACTCGCCAGAGACAGAGAGAACCAAGAATAAGGCCATACTAAAACTGTTCCCTTAGGCCCCTGTCCCTAGGCAGAACAAGAAGGTTTTCTTCATGCAGGAGGGAAGAAACCATGTAAAACACAGAAAACCTACAGAGTTACTCAGTTACTGTAGCTATGGCAAGCAATTCTGGGAACACTTGCATTTTCCCCCTTCACTCAAAATAGTAGTTTGTTTCAAAGGTACTTTTTTGTTGTTGTTTGCTTGTGGGTGCGTTTTTTGTTTTGTTTTTGGTTTTTGTTGGTGTTTTTTTTTTTTTAACAGGGAGGATAATCTGCTCTAAGAGAGAGGAAGATCATCTGTACTGATCACCCCTGTCTCAGACAAAGTCTAAGGGGGGCAGTGCAATCCCTTCTAATTTGAAAACAACCTTTCTCTTGTGGTCACGTTCCCAGCTGGCATTACCCTGCTTGTTTGAAGGCAGCCAGAGCAATTCACACTGGTTGGGAATCTCACCTGATATATTAACAGGTTTCCCTGGAGATGCTGCCTGGTACGTGGTCCCCCAGCCCAGCTGCTCTGCTTTGCCCAGCATGGGATCCCAACAGCCCAGAAATTCCCTCCGTGCTGGTGAATGAGCCGAGGCTCCTGCTCTGCCTGAGCACCCCGGCTAATTCTGCAGATCAATTTGGGTTTGTATTCACTCACTGTACACCCTCAGCCACCAGCTGAAATGGGCTCCTCTCATCTCCTAGCCTTTTAGCTAGCTGGTCTGCCTGCCTGTCTGCACTCTTGCTTCCCAGCTACCCCTCTCCTGCACCCAACATTGCTTGCTGCCTGGACAGAGTAGCAGTACAGATAGACTCTCACCCTTTACCTCCAGCCTCAACTTTCCTATACTGAACTATGAGATCCCACCAATGAGAAGAAATTGGCTTGCCAGACTCTCTCACTAGACAGGGAATGAATGCTTCTGTCCTTTCTCCCCAAGACACAAAAATGACCTGTTCTTCCAACAGCATCTTATATGGGTTCAAATAGTCAATACTTGCCCAACACAAATGCAAGAAAGGAGGATGAAATGCAAGAGGAAAGAAAAGAAATTAGAGGTATGGAAGCCCCCAGTCTAGCAACTCAGTGGTGCAATCTCAAAGGCCATTAAGATGACACTGTAGTAAAGTAGCAGCATGTGAAATGGTATAAAAACCACTCTCTCTTCTGAGGCAATATTTGGCCAAAGTTCAGGGAAAGAAGATCAGGGGGAGGTGAACAAGTGAGTGTGCATGTGAACAAAGTCCAGGCAGTTTGTCACACCTTAGGTCTTTTTTTTGCCAGCTTCACGTTTGATCTGCAGACATGCTGGCTGGGATGTAGGTGGTTCAAGATGAGTACCATGTGGAGCACAGGCAGCAGGGCTAGATCTGTCCCTCGTGTAACTGCCAATTTGAGCAGGAGCTGATGAGATACCCTGAAATCAGTACTGCTGTGTCATGGTGAACTCATGAGTTAAGTGCACATGTGAAGGTTGCAACTAGATCTGTTTTCCTATGGGAGAAAGCACATGGGAGCGAGGTATTTTTCCTCCCTTCTCTTCTTGCTTCTCCAAGAATATCCCTGAAATAGATGGAGATTTTTTTTTGTAATAAAATGAGGATAACTGGGCTTGCCATAAATCTCTGTGATGTATTTTCAACAATCCCTGCACCCAGGGTGGCTCAGGTTGGGGGGTACTTTCTAAGTTGTAGCAATGGTGTATACTATTGCTGAAATAATATTTGGAGCAACGTAGAGCAAAGGTAAAACTAGGGCAGCACACAAAATGATTGTTCCAGTTTCAAACAATCACCACTTGCGGCCTCAGTTATCAAGTAGCAGCCAGGAATGACTTCCACAGTTGCTGAAGATGATGGAGGCAGATGGGAATTGCACTGGCAGTAGCACAAAGCCATCTGTGGCATGGCCAAAAGGCAGCCAGTTTCATACCTGTTTCTTCCTACAGCTGAGAACAACAGGCTGCCAGGCCAGTTCCAGGTTCAAGCCCCAGCATGGGAAATCAGCAAACAATCAGCTGACATCTGTTGATTTGATGGGATCATGAATGCCTTCCTGCATTTGCATCACCTACAATCAGACCGAGTTGCAATCAATAGATCTCTAATGTATTTATCTAACAAACTGGAAATTCACTGGAAAGGCCAGAGCAGGATGAGTACAGAGGAATGAGGGCAAGAAGGATGTGGACAAACTGGAGAGTCCAGAAAGCAGCAGAAGAATGACCAAATATCTAGGACACATGAGCTACAAAGAAAGACAAAACCAGTGGGACCTGCTTAGCTTAAAAAAGACTGAAGTAGGACACAACAAAACTGACAAAATCATCCCACAAAATAATAAAAAAATAAAAGATGCATGCAAACAGATGATTGCATGTGATTCATGACAGACAGAACAAGAGGGCATGGTCTCAAACTGCAACAGGGAAGATTCAGTTAGACTTCAGGAAGAACAGCATGGGTAATGAAGCACAAACACAATTGTCCTGGGAGAGTGTGGAGTGTTTCAAAACAAGCTAGAGAAACAGTTACCAGGAATGACTCAGAAAGAGCTGACTCTGCCTTTATGCAGTGATATGGACTAGATGGTTTGTGAGCTGGCTTCCAGACCTTTATTCCATTCATCCACTGTACACTGTACACCCACATTTTATTAACAGAGTCTAGCCAGTACCCAGCGTTTCACTGAAGGTGAGGGTACAACATGGAGGAGGAAAAGAAGGAGTCAGTTTACAAGACATCTTACAGTTAAAATTGCAGTGATACTTCATGGCACTTGATCAATCTAACTCACACATGAAGGATTTCCTCATTACCATATTGGCTGCAGTTCACCATGCATTCACACTAAGCTGCTATGAACTTGCGCCCATGGCTCCTCAACTGCAGCCCAGCCAGGGGAGGGGACTGGTGTCATGATGGAGTGCTGTGGGATTGCCCACAGCATCAGCTGCACTAAGTCATAGGACATCACCCCAATTTACCGGAGATTTTGCAAGTATGTGGAAGCCCTCCTTCCCAGATGGCATTCTATAGGCAGGGAAAAGGAGGAGGAATAACACCATTAGAGTTCATTGTCACTGGGGCTGAGCGTGACACCTCCAGCTAAAAGGGAACAGGATCTTACTATGGAAAAGGGCCAGGGTGGCCCCCCAACTGCTTTGTCTAGAAGCTTACTCCTAGATTGCCGGCTGCCACAGCTCAAAGTCTTCTTTCTCTTGGATGCCAAGCAAGCAGACATACCCATTTTCACCTGTGTATAACCTGAAATTGATGATCAAGCAATCTCTGATGCATTTTACATGAAAACAGGGGTGACTTTTAAATACAAAACTCTCTGCCCTTGAGGAACAGGGTGCTGTTTACCAGAGTAGCACCTTTTCTCAGAACCAGGACAATGGCTGAAGGCTTTGGACTCCCCAGTGTGGCATTAAAAGTGAACCTGCTATCTCTGAGGTGAAAAACTGTATTTCCCTGCAAATAAAAGTCACTGCAGTGCCAGTCCTTTCTTGCAAAAGCAGAGGGGTTTTAACTAAAACATGATGGCCAGGTTCACAGGTAAGGGTGTAGTTACTTTCTGTCTCTGTTAAATTTACTTCAGCAGTTTAAGATGGGGCACGATGCACATCACTGAAGACAAATGGCTGCTGTGTCAGGCTGTGGAAACAGGCAACACAAGCCCTATGCAAACAGCTTCTTTAGTGCCCTGCCACAGAGTCAGCCAGATGCCAGGGCCTAGATTGGAAATTATGAGTCAGATCCTCAAATGGAGCAAAATGACTGTGCTCCAAGTGAGCACAGATTTATGCCAGCCAAAATCTGGCCTGCTGATCTCAAACGGGATCAAATTATTGGAGTTGCTGGACTCTCTAACACCCATCCTGATCTGTGTATGTGAATGAGAAACGGCATGCTCACAAATATGTCAGCTCATGGATACACACAGATTGCAGGGACATCTGGCCGACGGAAACTTTACGGGATGTAGAACTTGCGGCAATGGGAAGAAATCCATTATCTGATTAAAAGGTTAGATACTGTATGAGGAAAACTACTTGCAATGAGCCTGTTAAACAGAGGCCTTCATGGGGAGGGTGCTAAATCTCACCATTAGCCAGTTTCTGTTAATCAGTTTTTGATATAATCCTGCCTGAGTGTGTCTAGCTCTTGCCACAGGAGCTTGACCCATGTACAACATGAGCAGGTGCCTCTACTAATGCTACTCCCTCCTGCCTTGCAGTCTCCTGGCTCCCTACACCAGCTTTGCCTCTATCCCTCAGCCTTATTCCATCACTGTTTAAGCACCTACCACCTTGAGACGTTAGATGCTCTGCTTGCAGCTACCACATCTACACCAAAGCAAGAACCCATTATCCAAGCCAGAGACAGAGAGGTTGTGTCCTATGCTAGTGGTCTAAACTTTCCCAAGGGATTTTTCACTTTGCCCAGTTGTCACCTTTTTCAATTGGCCTTAGTCCTCAGTGCTTATATGCAGTTGGTGTGTATAAGCAAGCAGCTGCCGAAAGAGAAGGAGTTAAGAATCATTTAAATCATTAGGTTTTCATCAGATCTCATTCTGCTGCTGGAGTGCCCTGGAAGCATCTGTTAATAAAAGCCGGGGGGGGGGGGAGGGAAAGGGGGAGGGATATAAAACCCTTCTCCCTCATGTTGAGATATCTTTTTCTATCCAGCTGCACCCAGAATGAAAGAGCTATCAAAGAAAGCTCCCCCATTAGCCATCAATTCAGAGCAACTTCAATCAGTCAGTTCTGCTGGAGCCTGCGGGAATATCTCCCCAGCAGCCTCCTACATGCTGCACTTGAGTGCTCAGAAAGGGCTACATTAAACCCGCCTGCCATCAATCTGGGAGCCTCCTTCTCTGTAACTTAATGAGGTGAGCTGGCTGGTATCATTGACAGGGAGCTGAGGGGTTAAAATGAAAGTGGGTGTGCAAGCCACCCTGTCTGGAAAGATGTGCATGCACAGGCGAAGCAGCTAAGCCACCAGCCCTCCTTTAAGGGCACCTCTGCAGGACTGGAGGGTGTTCTGAACTGTAGGAAATCTAGGGAGGTTGAGAAGGATGGGGGCAGCAGCTAGCCAGGACAAGCTGCAGGCCTGTCCCCTTACCAGGCTGACAATCCCTGTTTGCATGGCCTGTCTTTCCTACCCCTGTCTGGACAGTCCAGGAGGGGAGAGATGAGTGTCTCCCTCATCCCCATGATGTGACCTCCTCTCAAGCCCATCCCTTTTGCTACTGACACGTGGCAAGCTTGGTGACTGAGCCTGGCATGGAGAGGCCATTCCTGTTATCTGCTGCACTGAGGGGCAGGTATCTGTCTCTTCACATATGCTGCTTCCCCAGCTGGTACAAATCCTCCCTGTTTGTCATGCAGCTGGAGGAAGGCTGAGCTGTACAAAACCAAAGAGAGAAACCATGTCTTTCCCAGCTACTTTTAAAGACCAGAATAATACGTGGCTTGAGATACAGGGCTTCCCTCAGGCCTTGCCTCCAACCAGATTGGGAGAGACAAAACTAAAGCAACTGCCAAATACACTCAATACCCAACTGTTATTAGATCTAGGTCAAATTTATGGATTGGATCCATCAATCATCCATCCTGGTGACTCCTAAGGTATTTTTCTTCATGAGGTTTTCCTGGCAATAGCCAGCTCCTCAAGGGCAACTTCACTGCTGAGTTAGTTTTCTCTTCCTTGCCACCTACTAGACAACTATATTTCCTCTTCCTTTTCTGGGAAGGAGTTGCTATTGCTCAAGCGAAGATACTCTTCCAAGGGAAGAGTAGATCCCCATTTGACCGCTACTTGAAAACCACTCTTCCCATGTACCAGAGTCTATACTATCAATTGGGAAAAGTGTTCTGATGCGAAGATAGTAGTTACAGATTACTGACCAACAAGTTTGCCCAGACCTGGACCTGCTTTGTGAAGCTCTTCAAAAACCAAAAAAGAATATGAATTACCAGGAAGTCACAAAGGGAAATCTGATGCAATATATCTTCCTGGCTTGGATCATAAGGTTTTTCACCTTCAAGATAAGCTGTTCAGGGCAAGAAGCCCTGTATGGCCACCTCAACAAGCGTAGCAGTGTATTCTCCTTGATGCATTTGTGATCCGAGTGCTAAAGAGGAGCAGCAGTTCAGCATGACCAGAAGGTGAGGGCCTGCTTTGATGGTTGGTAGTCAGATGCCTCAAATGATGGTGAGATGAGTTGTATAGTGACTATACCCCTCCTGTCACAAACACTTCCATCACCTCTGTGCTTGGTTGGAAGTAGCAGCCTCTGCTTCCTTCCTCCACATCTTGGTGAGGCTGTCAGAGATTGCTTCAGTGGGGAAGGGTATGCAGAACCGAGCCATATCAATGTGCTATTGGCAAAGCAGTACATTGTGTCTCACCTCTCAGTGCTCTGGGTTTGTGTGTGCACAGAAAAAGGCAAAAGGGAGAGGACAGTATTGACCCTGCAATTTGTCCAGCAAACATGAATGCAGCCACCCCTCCTGCTGGGTCCTTGATGCTGCTCAAAGAGTATTTTGATCAATAATATCAAAGGATACCAACATATCAAAGAGAACCAGCATGGAGCCCTGAGCTCCATCCACACCTAGAAACAGGACGCCCATCAAGATGACACCTTGGCCATGCCCTTGTCCCAAGCCTGATCATTCAGGGGTACGGACTGTGGAGGAGGTTAAGCACTGCTGTACTTAGCTCATTGCTCACCTTTCTCTAAGGTACTCGCTCTGGAAGGTCACAGTGGGAATATGGTGGAATTTAATAAAGGAGCAGGATGACAGCTGAAAAAATCCAAAGCCTTCAGCTCAGGCACTGAACAAGGAATTCTGCTCTTTCATCTCACATCTTCTGGAGGCAAGGCAGCAACACAAGTTAGTTGAGTCCCCTCTAACCAAGAGCGGGGGGAAATCAGCAGGACTACTACATGCACTGGCTGGATGATGCAGCTGAATGTGAGCCCTTTCACCACCCAGAAAGAAAGGACACTCCATAAACATGCATGCAAGACCCTTTCTAGAAGGTACCAGTCGTAGCAGTAGTCCCAAACAAGCCAATATGGCTAGTGCATAAGCAGTTTGGTGGGCTGGAAGGTGACTTATTGTGGATGCAGCAACATGAGAGTGCTTAAGGTACTTGCACAGAATCTGCTCTGCTCTGCTGTGTAGCTGGTTCCTGCCTTAGCAAAGTGCTCTGAAACTTTTGTTAAGCTTCTTCTTGGGGGAATTCCTCCCCAGTACCAGATCTTGGGGACAACAGAGTCAGTATGCCTCTAGAAAAGTGCTGACCGGGAGCCTGAGACCGTCCCTGACTCATCTAGACCTTCCTTTGACTTGATATTCCACCTGCCCTCTTATGTTGCCTACTTGGGAACTGTGAGGGATTTTTTAACCATCTTCACACTGCTGCTCTTGCCCTATCCCTACTGCAGTGCTACAGGTGGCAGACTGAAAGAGGCAAAAAAATTAAAATGGGAACAATTAGCAGGGAGGTCCCAGTACGCAAATGCAGACACGTTTGTTTGTAAATGGTCTGTTCTACAGAAGAAATTTCCTTGCCTGTGGTGGCAGATTCACCTTGCTGTTTGCTAAAGCCATTTTATCACTGAAAATGCACCAGATGAATAAGAAGAAAAGGTTAAAAAGTAATTTCACCACTGCAAAAGTCCACAAAGAAAAAATAAATATAACAGATTTCCCCCCCCTCCTCTAAACATCTTTCACTGTCTGTGGGATCTTTCAGCTCTTGTAGTCATGCAAATGATTATACCAGTGCTACCATCAACAATGCCTTGCTGGTGCGTTTCACTTGGCATGCATGTGGATGCCTGTCAGGAGAATATCTCCATGCTCACACATTCATTTACATGCAACAGTCTGTTTTGTTCGCATTTCAAGTGCCCATTTGTGCACAGGCCTTACAGTGTGTATTGCTTTCTGTTTAGGATGTATAATACGACTCTTTCAAATGCGCAATAACAGACAGCTTATGCTAGTGCCAGGCTGGATAGATATACTCATTGATTTCTGTATCATTTCTATCATTTTGCTTGCATTCAAATGATTCTATTAGGGATATTAGGCTTGGTCTATAACTAATTTGGGTATCCATATAATAATAGTATGATTAGGAGGCTGTAGTCAGACAGCTCTCACTCCAGGCCTAACATCTGAGGACACTATCCCTTCCCCAAGCTTATTCTTACCTCTTAGCTAGAGATTATTGCTCCCACTGATCGTGCAAGCATCTCTTACTCCACTTAGGGCAAAAAGCCAACAGCAATGTCAGCAACCTCAGCTGACTTCATATTAAAGCAGATGAGAGAAGTTTGATGCTGCCCCCTCCTCTGCCTATACAGAATTGCAACCTTTAGCAGGGAGATAGATAGTTAAAAAAGAAAAAGAAAAAAAGGACACATGAAAGAGGGGGCAGTACTCTTGGACCTGATGTTTATAAAGTTAATGTCTGGAACATATATTATATACTGGCATAGTCTATTCCTGCTCCTCCTCAGTACTGCTTTAGTACAATGTGCATTAGGTTGTGATGCACTGCTTTAACTACATGTATGCAGTTAAAGTGGCACAACTTTATGTGTTCATAACGCCTGACCTAATGAGGGCACTGATGACAGCTGTAAAGACTTGGTCCATACTGCTTTATGTCTCCATAGTAACTTTAATCCCATGATCTCAAAGCACAAGACGAATGCAACAAATAAACCTGCCCAACGTGCACGAATGCACGTGAGGTATTAGAGCAGGTTTAATTTTCATGGCAAAGATCTTACATGAATAATGAATCCTTTTATTATGCTCATGAATTATCCGTGAGTGGGCTGTGAGCTTTATGAACATGTCTGCTGTTCAAAATTTTTTAATGAACAGTTAACGTTAACAAATGTCACCATACTGGATTACATCGAAACTCTTTGCCCCAGCAGTCTGAGGTTTGCGACTGGTGACCTGGGTCACAGGACAGCATTTAGCCTCTTCGGTAGAAGAATGAGAACCTCATTAATGAGGGTGATTACGAATGGACCATATTTGTTTACACTTGCACTGTGGCTTCCAATCTCATTTGGATAGGTGAACAAAGAGCAATCACACACCAATTTTAATGTGAGCAAAACCTTCTATACCATGAGTTCTGATTACAGGAAATACAAAAGGTCACGAAGAGAAGCAATTAGTTATTTGAGACACTCTCAGCTGTCTTTGGACACCAGTCCAAGAGTTACACCTAATCTTTCGCAAGTGTATTTATCTGCATTTTACAAATTGAGTTAGTGGCACACAGGAAAGAGGAGTAACTTTCCAGGGTCACCTGTTCAGACAAACTATTTAACTCCCTATCTACTCTATATCATGTCTCCATCAAAAGGGTGAGGGGCCTCAGTTTGCAAAATGGAGCTAGAAATCTCAGTTGAATGAGCTCTCTAAGGGGATTTCTTGCTTGAGATGATGAAGAAATAGCTTGAGGTTGGTCTGTTTCCTTCCAGTCAGGCACTTCCTTCCCCTGTTGAATCTGAAATCAAGAAGCATCTAGGCATGTAAAAAGGAGCGATCATTGTAAGAGAAACTAGCCCCCAAGCTTTTAAATCTCCTAGAAAATTTATGCTCGAAATCACCAGCTGTGTCCAAATTCTGAATCAGTTCTTATGTCCACATCGGCTCACTGTATCCAAGGTAGGGATTAAATACATTAGCCTACTGAAACCCTGGAAGAGAAAAAAAACGTGTACAATCCTTGATCCTTGACTGAAATGCAGTGCTGAGTTCAGGAATAACAAAACCAGGTCCCTTGAAAGCCGGATTTTACCTTGGACAAACAATAGCTGTATAGCTTCAAATGTGTTCACTGAAAAGGAGGAAGAGAGACAGTAGAACAGAGCTAATTAGATCCAACTTGGTAGAATGGGCTGGAGCCATTTTCTTTAAATCTAGGTCCTTATCTATTTCTATGTCCTTAGCCATGCCTTCTTGCAGTTATCTATTGCTAAACCCATCCACCCTCCTTCTGCTCCACTGCAATTAGAACCCAGCATTTTCTTTGAATTAGCACATCAACACTCCCCTGTCCCAACTAGAAACAGTTTTGCCTCAGGGCACTGAAAAATATTCATTGGCAGCCCCACACTCTGCCGTAGGCATTACCTTGTTATTTCATCCTCATCACACAGCTCTACTTAGTTTTCCCAGGGCAGTAGGCAAGTGCAACAAAAGCCGGAGCTATCCCTTTCCAGGGAATCCTGGCTTTCCAGATCTTTAGGGGTAGGCTCCCCATGCAAAGTTAGCCTTACTCCTAGGCAGAAAACAAGAGGCACTGTAACTTGCCTCTTTTCTTTGGTCCCTAGTGATCATTTTTTAATCTTCACTCACACAGAGAACGCAAACTGTCATGCCAAAGGCTCATTCATGTGAACAGTCTGCACTGTATGTTTCTTGAAACACCAGTTTCTCTAGGCTTTCCATCCAGAAGAGTGGAGCTGTGCTGAACCTGAGCACCTCCCCACACCAGACTGCTGGTGGGAACCCAGATAGATGTAAAACTCCCTTGGCAAGATTTTCATCATGGGAGATCCTGCTGCTGGCATGCATTAATGCAACTCTAGACTGTATCTTGCCTCAGTTTCTTAATTTTTAACTTACAGTGGATCAATGAAAAATTAACCAATCTACCAGTTCAAATGAAAGTGAAAACAATCATTCAAATAACTCCTCCTATACCCCAGGCCCAAGGGCAGAAGCGAGTATTAGAAATCTTAATGTATGAAATACAACTTATATTCACATCAGTCACATGCTACCATTCTGGCAATTTCTGAGACTGACTAGCTATTTCTGCCTGTAAATAATGACGGTGTGGACTACCAGGGGTGATTGTTTTAATGTGGACCAGACTTTGGGGAAATCAAAAGACAGGTTTGTTCAATACTTAACACAGGAGTACCTCCTTAGTGTAAAGGAAGTGTCCTTTATCATAGTATTTCATCCAAATGCATGCTCTCAGTCTTGCCACCTCATCTGTCCTTGGATGACCTCAAAATTGCTTTTTCCCAAATCAGGCTCTGATTGAACTTCCAGATCTCCAAGCTTTCATCCTCACTAAATGAGCACATTCTCAAATGGAACAAGAGCACGAGCAATTTCCCTTGAACACCGAGACTAAGCACATGGAAAATGAATCCCTTCTGTTCTTCAGTAAATTAATCACAGGATCTTTTATTTTCCAGTCTCACCGTTTACTTTGCAAGGAATAACTCAAACCTCTTGTATTCGGCAGCTAGGCAAGGCTATTAGGAACCCAGTTTGATTCAGTACATAGTTATGCCACTGTCAGGATACTATAATTCCAGCGTCAGGACTCCTGGTGAGTGACTCCTGTAACTAATTCAAGAATGAAAAGATCTGCTTCCTATGCCCTGCTGTCTCTAAGCAATTACTTACGTGCCAGCATCATTGTAAATCTGTGCTTTAGTGATACTGTGAAAAGCAACTGAAGTTATGCAGCAACTTAAACACAGAAACACTTATTAATACCTGCACTTACGGCAAAGGGACTTGGGTCTGCTTTGTTCAAGTGATGAGATCATTTGCAGAGCTTTCTAGACAACACAAACCTGACTGACAGGCCACTCAGGCTTTCAATTCATCCCAGCAGACTACTGATGTGTCTGTTCCTTGGAACATCGCCATCCTCTGCCAAGCAAAAAGGCAGTAGCTAGCCTTTTATTCTCAACTTTGTAAGGCTGGTATTTAGACATGGACATAAGGCCTTCTCTTTAAAACTCCTGACAGCCAAAGGAAGACTTTCACAGGAGTTATGTTGGACTTTGGTGAAGATCTGAGATGAACCTTTTACTTGGTTCCAGTTACCTCTCCTAACTGATGTGCAACAGCAAGCTCACACTTTGAAACAACTCAGAACACCAAATAAACTCTTTCTTTGGCAGATTAATAAGTATTTTCGGTGTCTTATTGACCCAACTCATGTCTGTTTGGTCCTTTTCCTGTTGTTCAGGGACACGCTCACTATCCATACCAAACTTTGTTTCACAATACAGATGTGCTTTTATAACTCTTTGCAGAATCAGAATTGAGGCAGAAAGAGATGAAAAACCATATTCTGACCAGCTACCAGGACTGCTGATGTGGACTTGAGGGCTGTCACACATCCATGTTCAGGAAAGCAGTAAGCAAACCAGAACTCCTGTCCTCTGGGGCTGTCACATCTGGCTCCTTCCAATGTCAATAGGAAACGCTGCTGCCACAGCACGCACCAAGCCAGAGTGTGCTGCACATATGGTGATTTAACAACACACAGAGAAATGGAGCAAGGGAGCTCATTTTTTTAAGCGACTCATATTTCCTAACAGGCAGAAATCTCCTCATGACATAAAACACTGTTCAGTCTTCCCAAGTTAGTACAACGCTTTCCAAAGTGCTTTGTTTTATTATAATATTGACAGTGTCTGGCTTTGAAAAGCCTTATATGTTCTGAGGAAGAGCACCCTAGAAGCTGCAGGAACATAGTTATCACCGGTGTATTTGGCCCTTTCCCTCAGTAGTAACTGGTCAGTTAACCCCCCCATCACAATAAGCGCAATTGGAGTTATCTACTGATAGATACCCTGTGGTCAGGACTCTTGGAGCAATGGGTTAAAGATTCAAAAGGATTTTTCTGAAATGTAAAATTGTAATGGCTGCAGTACTGTGCAGTGATGTAAAATCAATGCAGATGCGAGCTTTAACACAAAGGTAATGGGGAGGCAAAGACATAAATAAGGAAAACTACATGGGAAGAAAGGGCTGGTAATAGAGGAAAGCGCAAAGCAAACACAAGGTGCTGTCATTTAGGATAAATAATGCTTAGCTCTTGCGCAACGCTTTTCAGACGTGCAGCCTCAAGTGCTCTAAAGAGGAACTAGTACCATTTTATGGTTGAGGAAACTGAGGCACAAAAAAGGGGTGCTGTTTACATGGAATCACATATTCCATGCCAGATCCAAAAGCAGACTTCAGGTTTCTCAGCTTCCTATTCCAAGCCCTGCGATGCTATGCTAAAATGATTTGTTCTGCCATTTCTTAAGGTTTTTCTCCATATCATAGAATCATAGAATCATAGAATCATCTGGGCCGGAAGGGACCTTCAAAGGTCATCTAGTCCGACTTCCCTGCAGTCACAGGGACACTCCCAACTAGACCAGGTTTCCCAGGGCTTTGTCGAGCCTCACCTTGAATGTCTCCAGGGAAGGGGTCTCAACCACCTCCCTGGGCAACCCGTTCCAGTGTTCCACCACCCTCATAGTAAAGAACTTATTCCTAATGCCTAATCTAAATCTGCTCTTCTCCAATTTAAAGCCATTAGTCCTTGTTCTGTCATTGCTGGCCTTTGTAAACAGACTGTCTCCAGCCTTCCTGTACCCCCCCTCAAGTACTGGAAGGCTGCTATTAGGTCTCCCTGGAGCCTCCCCTTCTCCAGGCTGAACAACCCCAACTCCCTCCGCCTGTCCTCGAAGCAGAGGTGCTTCAAACCCCTAATCATTTTTGTGGGCCTCCTCTGGACCTGTTCCATCAGGTCTATGTCCTTCTTATATTGAGGGCTCCAAACCTGCACACAGTACTCCAGGTAAGGTCTCACCAGAGCAAAGTGGGAGAAAAACTTCTCTGGACCTGCTGGCAACACTTGTTTTGATGCATCCCAGGATGCGATTGGCCTTCTGGGCTGCAAGTGCACACTACCTGCTCATGTCCAGTTTCTTGTCCATCAGCACCCCCAAGTCCCTTTCCTCAGGGCTGCTTTCTAATACCTTGTTGCCCAGTCTCTACTGATAGCAAGTATATATGTATATATATACTCTGTTGGCTAATAATAAACCCCGCTTACTGCTAAGGTAGGGGTTTCCTTAGTCAGAAGGGCTATGTCTGTGTTGATGTGGTCCTTTTCCACACTCCACTTCCTCCTTGTTTTCAACATTTACATGGGTACAATAAGGTTTGTTACCTAGTTTGATACCAGGTACCTTTGCATAAGGCACGCGTCACACATGAATGCACACTGGAAGGGCTTAGATCTGTATTCTAAAGAAGGAACATACAGAAGTAAACCACAATGTCTGTTTCTGTCCTCTAACATTTTAAAAGGTGTTTTGTTCCCAGAATTACTGCAGCCTCTCAGACAGGAAGGCCACGCAAAGTGCTCCATTGCCCTCGTGCTCCTCTACAGCCAGACAAAATACTCCAGCTGAAGGGTACTCTTGAAAAACTTGCTTTTTGCAGCTGATGTGCTATTCAAATCATCTTTTTCCACAAGGAAAACTTTATTACAAGTTCAAATGTATTTTTAAAAATACTCATTAAATAAAAATGGAAACATCTCAGTTTTATATTTCTCTCTTTCTCTTTGTCCATTTTCACATTCTATTTGATGCTGAATCCATATATATCTATTTTTTCACTTTTGCTTTTCCCTATAGCTCACCTATTCTATTCTACCCTTCTAATCTTAACTTCTGGAGTTGTATAATAAACAGACAGTTATTAGCTCATTCAAAAATGGAGATGTTCCCAAAAATTACAAAGTGGGAAATACACACACAGAGAGTACATATGGCATTATCATTTTACCACATTCAATGATGAGGAATAAAAAAGATGTATAGGAAAATTAATTCTTCAAAGCCTCTTTTTAAGGTATTATAAGGCCAAAGAAATCTGCTCCATTTTTAATTTTGCAAACCAAAAATAGCTTCCAAGAAAAGAAATTAATCCTCTTTAAAAAAAAAAAAATCACCTCTACCGTTTCTCTTAACCTCAAATAAACATAAGCACCCCTTATCTGTCATCACGCATTGTTTCTGTTTTCAGCTTGCTGGCAGTCTCCTACAAGTCCTTGTTGGGATTTTGCTTCTCTCTCAAAGCCACTTAAGTGTTACTCTCCTGCTTCTCTTTGTATCTAATCCATTATTTCTGGATTGAAGATTTTATGCTTTTCTCTCATCATTTGTCAAAGACATTTCCTTCTCTGAAGCCACCATGCTCTCTTTTCTAATTGATCACTTTCATTCATTACCTAATCAATCAACAAATAAATGTTGATAGCTTTCCTGGGGAGGCGGTGGTATTTCTCTCCAAAAGCTGAGAAATAAAGTAATTTATTTGAATATAAAATTCCATATCAAATTCTAAAATCCTCATTTGCCCAGTCTCTGTAGGGTTCAGAGGCCTGCCTAAATAAAAATCAGTTTTCCAGGGATGATACTGACACTTGTGAGAGTTTATAGTCTACGCACAGCTTTAGAAAGTTAGTTAGTACCTGAAGGGAAGGTGACCATATAAAAGAAGAGCTCTGCTTCAAAGACCCAAAGTCTTTCTAATGTTGTCATATCTTGCCAACAGCTAGTGGTGCGATGGTTAGGTTTTCATTGATTACTCACTTATCTAATTCTCACATGATGCTAACACTGAAAATACTTTTAAATCATCAGTTTCTTTAACAGTTCTTTGTCGGAGCAGGAGGCAGACCCGGAGTAACGACAGAGTCTCAATATGAGTATGATTGTTCTCATTTATTACATGTTTTAGCAGAGTTTATATAGGCAAACAGCAGACATACGCGTCAGCAGGCATTACACCATTGGCTGCCGGCTCTCGTTCACCCGTCTTAAGCTTTCATATGATCGGTACAAGGTTGCTGCCCACACGCAACACTACTCCCTTAGTTCCCAAGCACAGTTCCATTTTATTAAGCTTGCAGAAAGGCTAGATAAACATGTTTACCATAGAATAAGCGAGGTCAAGGAGAGGACAATGTTATCCTCTCTAAGGCTGCAGGCCTGAGGCCAAGGCTTTGGGTCTACAGCTAAGGCCTCTCCCCTGATCCAGTGTCTAGAACTGGATTGTTCACCCTAATCAAGTCATGTCCACTTGCAGACAGCCATTTCTCCACAATTCCCCCTTCTTGTTTTTGAACAATCCAGGCTTGATTAACAATTTTTTAAAAGGAGGTTTTTTACACATGATAAAGCACAACTTAAACAAAGCAATCCTATAACTATTAAAATCAACAATCCTGTTTCTACTAAGCTTTTTAACCAACTGCTTAACCCTAGCCAGTTTCCCAATGCATCTAATCCAAAGAAGCCCACATCTTCTTTTATTTTCTGCGAGTGTTGCACTAGTTGTTGGATTTCTTTGTGAATAGACGCAGAGTGAGCCCTTAAGTCCATGCAACACATTCCATGGAAGTCTTCACAGCCATGTCTGTGAGCTAACAATAGAAAATCTATCGCAGCTCTATTTTGTAGAACTCCATGTTGTACTGATGATAAATCATCTGCCATCTCAGAGAGGACACAGCTGGCTGCATTGGCCTGTTTGGCTACCCAACAGGAGATTGTTTCTAAATTCTTGTGAGCTTGGGCTGTGGCTACACCAGGTGTAAAGAACGACGCAAACATAACTTCCCATCTATTCCATAATTTAACATTGTCATCACACGTATTTTCTAATACTTGTGTTAATTCCCTTTTAAATCGAAAGCGATGAGTCTTGTTTGGATGATGTTGCAGTGTACCTAAGCTAAGTTGTCTTATAGAGCATGGCCCTCCTCTTGGATTTGAGGGAATGCCTGCCCAGGCTCAATTACCACAAATTAAGAAAAATCCTCTAGGGAGGCGCTTCGGTAGCACAGTTCCTGGGGTGGAATGCATTTTATTGTGCCAGACATTCTGACACCATACTTGTTCCCATGTGGTTTGATTTCCTATTGGAAAAAGGTCTGTGGAGGCAGATTCATTAACTAATTTTCCTTCTTTTTGGTCCACATTCCATGATCCTAAACCAATCTACAAACAATGACTGGCATTAAGGGAATCTACCAAATCAATTTCTTGGGGTTCAGGACCCACTGGAAGTTTATCAACCCAATTGTCATATGTATTGAACACGTCAGATGCATTGTTCCAACTAAAGGCAAGTATTCTGTTTACGTTATACTCGGACCATAACTCTCTCATAGATTGGTTAAACATTAAAAAGGTGGAGCTAGTTAAAGGCACTCCTACTAAACAGGTGGTAAAAGGAGAGCTAGGTGTTGCGAGGCTGGCACAAAAACTGGTAGTGTTAAGTGATCTGGCTAAAGTTACCCAAACATTCTCGCGAGGATCAAAAAGCTTGGGATGATATCCTGGCAAGGGACCAGCGATAACAACATTAATTGCAGCTGTCAATAGAAGCAACACCTCCATCATCTTGTCGACTGGATTGGTCCTGTTGATTCAAGGCAGGCTTCACGGCTCGACTGGGCACACACACTGGGCCGCGAGCTTTTAAAATAGGTTGACACCGTTGACCCTTCTCTTGCCAGACACAGGCTGCGCGATGCAGACGCTTTCCTGCATCCGTATACACGGTGATACCGTCAGGCAAGGGGTCTCTCCAAACTTTTCTTTTCTCCATCCATTGATTATGTTTCAAAACCTGCCATAGTTTCCCTTTTGGCTGTAGCGAATGCACCTTCCCACTATAACCTAACAGGGCTTCCTGAATGGACATTGCGTTTCGCAGGCACCATTCCAAGTCGGTAGCATTGACAGGTATGCTAATGTCATCTGGTTCCCCTCCACTTATCTCTATAATTCTGGCCCTGCCTTTTCGTATTAATTCACCTACTGCTTCTGGCCACGTTTGAATGCTAGATCTCAGTTGTACACTTAGGAAGACCCATTCCAAGGTATTAAACAAAGTTCCTCCTGCCCTGTCTATAGTGCATTTGTCATTGGCACAGGCTGAGGCACAGGTGGGAGAGGAGAGTTCCCCCTTTTCTTTTTGCCATTGACAAATGACTGCACAGGGTGACTCACTAACGTTACAAGTCAGTAAAGACACTGGTAATGCTAGAATGCGTCGGGTTGGCCATGCTGTTTTTGCTTTTTGTATAATTTGCTGTAAGATGGCCTGTTGCGTTGGGGATAACGTGACGACATCGGCTGGATGGCGGCCTCGCAAGAGTTCCATCAGGGGTGCAAGTTCGGTATTCGAAATGCCAACACAGTTCCACACCCATTGGATGTCTCCGAGCAAGGTTTGTATATCCGTCAGTGTCCGCAATTGCGTCGCTAGTTGAGTTTTTTGTGGTCGAATTTTTGCGTTTGATATAGACCATCCGAGGTATTTCCAAGGAGCTGTTCATTGCACCTTCTCGGGTGCTACAACAAGTCCTTTGCTTGACAAGGTGTTAACTAATTGTTCTAAAGAGTCTTCTGTAAAAGGTTCTTGCTGACAACAAAGAATATCATCCATATAATGGTAGATTATTGTATTGGGCCACTGTGCCCTAAGTGGTCGTAGGGCCCATGCCACATACAATTGACACAGGGTGGGTGAGTTTTTCATGCCTTGTGGCATCACCTGTGTGAACCATCCATAACAGGCCGAACACAGCGAGCAGGAACCCACCGAGGGCCACCATCTTCCATGATGTTGGTGATGCCGGCTCCACAGAGAGTACACACATCATTTGCAGCTGGCTGTCAGCGTTCGCGTCCAAAGCACTTGAGGTGGTCCAGTGGATCCAAACCATCCAGTGCCTCGGGTGACCTGTTCAGTCCTAGGAAAGCAACTCATAAAAGGTACAAGTTGAGCAATGCGAGTGCCTTTTTCCAACGTAACAGGTGGATTGAGTGTTGAAACCATAGCAGATTTGTCCTTCATAGTCAGCATCAATCCATCCTACATGTATCATAATTCCTTGTACAGTAGCACTTGATCATCCAATTAATAATGCACTTAGTCCTTGTCCAATAGGTTCCTAAGCATCCAGAGGGACTTTATGTACCCCATGTGTTGTTATAGTTACGGTGTCAGCAATGGATACATCCATGCTGGCTGATCCCCTGGTTTTCCCTGATAACCGGTCACAAAAGCTTGTTTTTGATGATGGCTGAGGAATGGATTGTTTGCTGATATGGCAGGCACTTGTGTCTGTGTGTGCCCCCTTTCTGTATTTACTAACAAAGCAACAGCTAGTGTTTTGTTAATCAGGTGTTGCACACATTGGGATTGCATACAGGGAATACAGATCATAATACACAGAAAAATGATGATACAGAAAAGCACAATTTGTAAGGCTGAATGCATCCAGACAGTTAAGCCCCAATCATTAAAAAAAAATCAATCAGTTTCCCCTTCTTTGCTTCGAGAGTCCTCCATCCAGATGGGACCCACTGCCCTTTACAGGGGGAGACAACAGACCAGAGACTGCTGAAATCAGCAGGGCATGCCTTCTCCCTCTTGCTGCCCCGCCTCTCAGGAACGGGAGTGCTGATCCTGGATGAGCCCCTAATTCGTGAGAAACACCAGCTCACACTTAGAATTTGAAAGAGAACAAAGTCGTCGAAGCAAAGATTAAAAATTTATTCTACAAAACAGCGCTGAATTGGGCGCAACTCAAAACAGAGGCACACACAATCTTTAGCTTTTAGGTATTCGTATCCTACCCCCTTTGTTCTACACTATGTACATCACCATTGTCTCTTAGTTAAGACAGAGTACCACATTCAGTTCTTCTGATTCAATCACACCTCGCTGGAATCCGCCATGGTAGCTGCTTCTTCCCAGCACACAGTCCTTGCGGCTGCGCTGGCCTGGTGGGGCAGGGGGGTGCCTTGTCCCCCTTCTCCTCCTCCTCCTCCTCCTGCTGCCGCCAATGCGGGGCCGGGACACTGGCTCCGCCTCCGCCAGCACTTTTCCTCCCCCTTCCCCGGCTCTGCGCTCACTGTGCCTGATGTTGTGGGTTAGAAAACCGTCCCGTTCCTGTTGGCACATCTGAACCATTACCAAAATGCACATCACCTCATGGAAACTGTAAATTTCGAAGTGCTTGGGCGTCAGCCTTCTGCGCCCAGATCATTCTAAAAACACTATATTGCACCGGTTGAAACATTATCTGCGCTAGCATAGCAATATCATAGGGCATCATTTTCTCTATATTTAATTGTCTGAGTAACTGCATAATCGCCGGAGAATTCGGACCGTATTGCGCGACACATTTTTGCAAACCCTGGATTACTTTCCACGAATACACTCTGTGCTTATCCGTTACCCCTTGTGCTGGACCCCCCCTCACAAGAGGAAAAGCCATTGCTGCAGAAGGATGAGCAACAGGCTGTATCATTGGGGTGTCTATTGCCTCAGATAAATCCCAGTTCCATTCCTGCAAAGCCCACGCTTTTAGCTTCTGCCAAAAAGTTAAAGAATTACATGGACAAACAGGAATATGTGCAGGACAAAAACCCCATGACCGAGGTACCTTTTTGCAAGAGGGGCCCCCAAGAGGTTTGTCTGACTGCCGTTCCAATTCCTGCCCCTGCTTATTCTCCCCACCCCCATCCATCGGACAGTCAGGGTCTTCATCTGAGAGTGGGGCATACAAAAGTGAGTTCGTAGCGTGTTGAATTCCTCCTTCATCCGAAGGAGGAGGTAGCTGAGCTGACAGCAGAGCTGATGGCAATGCTGATGGCTCAGGTGGTGGAGCCGATGGCGGTAGTAAAACTGAGTTAGTGGTGTCAACCAAGGGCATATCGGTATCAACCGAGGGCAGCGCTTCCAGATCATTTAGCTGCTCTTCAGGTGTTTTATAAGTTCTGTTACTAGCTGCAAAAGAACATTTTGTATACATCCCATCATCAGAATCTGCCCAAAGTTTCAGCCTCCTCTGCGGCTCACGGGCTTTAGGGCATACTGCACAATTTGCAATCTTTTCTCTTTTTGACATTACATTCCGCGTTGTTCCCTGAGGGTCCGTAATTTGTTTGTTCCCCTCAGTCTATTTCTCCGAAGGCAGTGCGCGGGGGCACAAGAGTATGTAGAGTATTAGAAGGAGAGTGTTTCTTTTTGGGAGCTTCTCTGGGAACTACTTGCAATGCCTCCCAGACTTCGAGGCTGCAGGCTTTCCTCTCCAGTCTAGTGTCAAAACCATCTTTTCCCATTTCTCCAGAGGGGCGGTGGTGCAGGGCTCAGAATCTGCTATATAACGGAGGTGCCTCTCACTTCAAGGTGTGTGCAAGAACAAGTGTTGCTCTTTGGGAGCTTCTCTGGGAACTACTTGCAATGCCACCCAGACTTTGGGGCTGCAGGCTTTCCTCTCCAGTCTAGTGTCAAAACCATCTTTTCCCATTTTTGCAGAGGGGCGGTGGTGCAGGGCTCAGAATTTTCAATACGTCCGGAAGTGCGTCTCATATAAAAGGTGTCTGCAAGAACGTGTGTTTCTTTTTGGGCGCTTCTCTGGGAATTAGTTCCAAGGGAACCCAGACTTTGGGGCTGCAGGCTTTCCTGTGCAGTCTAGTCTCAAAACCATCTTATCCCTTTTATCTAGTGGGGTGGGTTCGGGGCTCAAAACCTGCTATACTTCCGGAGAGTCCTCTCACATCTAAGGTGTGTGCAAGATAAAGTGTTGCTTTTTGGGAGCTTCTCTGGGAACTTCTTGCAATGCCACGCAGACTTTGGGGCTGCAGGTTTTCCTCTCCAGTCTACTGTCAAAATAATCTTTTCACGATTAGCCAGAGGGGCGGTGGTGCAGGGCTCAGAACCTCCTACATGTCTGGAGGTGCCTCGCATATACTAGGTGTGTACAAGAACAAGTGTAGATTTTTGGGATCTGCTCTGGGAACTACTTGCAAGTCCACAGAGTCTTTGGTGCTGCAGTCTTTCCTGTGCAGTTTAGTGTCAAAACCATCTTTTCCCATTTCTCCAGAGGGGCGGTGGTGCTGGGCTCAGAATCTGCTATATAAAGGAGGTGCCTCTCACATCAAGGTGAGTGCAAGAACAAGTGTTCATTTTTGGGAGCTTCTCTGGGAACTACTTGCAATGCCACCCAGACTTTGGGGCTGCGGGCTTTCCTGTGCAGTCTAGTGTCAAAAACATCATTTCCCATTTTTGCCGGGGGGGGGGCGGTGTGGGGTCAGGACCGGCAATGCGTCCGGAGGTGCTTCTCACATGCAATGTCTGTTCAAGAACAAGTGTTGTTTCTTGGAAGCATCTCTGGGAACTACTTGCAATGCCACGCAGACTTTGGGGCTGCAGGCTTTCCTCTCCAATCTAGTGTCAAAACAATCTTTTCCCAATTACCCAGAGGGGCGGTGGTGCAGGGCTCAGAACCTCCTTCATGTCTGGAGCTGCCTCTCCTATACAAGGTGTGTACAAGAACAAGTGTAGATTTTTGGGATCTGCTCTGGGAACTACTTGCAAGTCCACAGAGTCTTTGGTGCTGCAGTCTTTCCTGTGCAGTTTAGTGTCAAAACCATCTTTTCCCATTTCTCCAGAGGGGCGGTGGTGCAGGGCTCAGAACCTGCTCTATGTCTGTAGGTGCTTCTCACATGCAACGTGTGTGCAAGAACAAGTGTTGCTTTTTGGGAGCTTCTCTGGGAACTACATGCAAGGCCACCCAGTCTTTGGGGCTGCAGGCTTTCCTCTCCAGTCTAGTGTCAAAACCATCTTTTCCCATTTTTGCAGCGGCATGGTGGTGGTGCAGGGCTCAGAACTTTCAATACGTCCGGAGGTGCTTCTCATATACAAGGTGTCTACAAGAATATGTGTTGCTTTTTGGGAGCTTCTCTGGGAACTAGTTCCAAGGGCACCCACACTTTGGGGCTGCGAGCTTTCCCTTCCACTACAATGTAAAAACCATCTTTTTCCATTTCTCCAGAGGGACGGTGGTGCAGTGCTCACAACCTCCTACATGTCTGGAGGTGCTTCTCACATGCAAGGTGTGTGCAAGAACAAGTGTTGCTTTTTGTGAGCTTCCCTGACACCTACTTGCAATGCAACCCAGACTTCGAGGCTGCAGGCTTAACTCTCCAGTCTAGTGTCAAAACCATCTTTTCCCATTTTTCCCGCGGGGCCGGGCTGTGGGGCTCACAACTTATGTCAGGAGCTGCTTCTCACATGCAACATGTGTGCAAGAGCAAGTGTTGCTTTTTGGGAGCTTCTCTGGGAACTACTTGCAATGCCACGCAGACTTCGAGGTTTCAGGCTTTCCTGTGCAGTCTAGTGTCGAAACCATCTTTTCCCATTTCTCCAGAGGGGCGGTGTTGCAGGTTTCTATGTCCGGAGGTGCCTCTCACATGAAGGTTTGTGCAAGCACAAGTGGTGTTTCTTGGTAGCACCTCTGGGAAGTACTTGCAGTGCTACCCAGTTTTTTGGGCTGCAGGCTTTCCTGTGTAGTCTAGTCTCAAAACCAACTTTTCCCTTGGCTCTAGTGGGTCGCATTCGGGTCTCAAAGCCTGCTAAACATCTAGAGACTCTTCCCCCATGGAAGGTGTGTGCAAGAACAAGTGATGTTTTTTGTATCAACTCTGGGAACTACTTGCAATGCCACGCAGACTTTGGGGCTGCATGCTTTCCTCTCCAGTCTAGTGTCAAAACCATCTTTTCCCATTTCTCCAGAGAGGCGGTGTTGCAGGGCTCTATGTCCGGAGGTGCATCTCACATCAAGGTTTGTGCAAGAACAAGTGTTGTTTCTTGGTAGCATCTCTGTGAACTACTTGCAAGGCCACGCAGACTTTGGGGCTGCGAGCTTTCCTCTCCAGTCTAGTGTCAAAAACATCATTTCCCATTTTTGCCGGGGGGGGCGGTGTGGGGCTCAGGACCTGCAATACGTCCGGAGGTGCTTCTCACATGCAAGCTGTGTGCAAGAACAA
>JAOTQQ010000001.1:86106993-86178349 GCA_026546715.1 Gallinago undulata | reverse complement strand
CTGCCCAGGGAGGTGGTGGAGTCACCATCCCTGGAGGTATTTAAGAAACGTGTAGACATGGCTCTTCAGGGCATGCTTTAGTGCCCAAGGTTATTGGTTTGTGGTGGGGTGTTGTGTGTCGGGTTGTGGGTATGGGGTTTAGTTGATGGGTGCTTTTTTTGTGTGTTTTTTCTGGGTTTTGTGGGGTTTTTTTGTTTTGTTTTGGGTTGGTTATGGGTGTGGTTTTGTGTTTGTTTGGGTGGGGTTTTTTGTTTTTTTTTTTTTGTTTTTTTTTTTGTGGGTTTTTTGTTTGTTTGTTTGTTTGTTTTTTAATGTGGTTGGACTCGATGATCTTCTGTTAGCAGTCTGACAGCTCCTAAATCTTGTTAACTCCCTTCTTCTCAGGACTCTCAGGCCTCTTCAAGTTTACACTGGTATCTGCTCATGGTCGATGTGAAGCTCACATTCCAATCCCTTGGACCAGCTGAGGTATCCCACATTGTTTCACCATATTCTCGCCATTCCGTCACAGAAAACAACAGGCTGGTGTCAATGAAATGACCCCATCGCTCTCCTAACTTGATCAACTTGATCAGCTGTTTCACGGGTGTTTCAATCCCTCTCTTGGAGAGAATCCCTGCAAGTAGCATTGCTGCAGCATCTACTTCCATTGTTTGGTTTTTTTTCCTATCCCTGGGAGGCGAGAGGCCAGCTTGAACTGTGTCTGCCCCGTCTCTGCACTGAGCAGCACTCCTCCCAGCCACTTTAGTTCCCCACTCCCCTCCTCTCGCTGGTTACCTCAGTCTCGGAGAACTCAGTCGCGCTGAACCATCAACATCCTCTGCTACCAGATGTCAGAGTGGGAGGCGGACCCGGAGTAATGACGGAGTCTCAATCTGAGTATGATCGTTCTCCTTTATTCCAAGTTTTAGCAGAGTTTATATAGGCAAACAGCACATACACACGATAGCAGGTGTTCTCACGA
Source organism: Gallinago undulata (assembly GCA_026546715.1). Taxonomy (NCBI): domain Eukaryota; kingdom Metazoa; phylum Chordata; class Aves; order Charadriiformes; family Scolopacidae; genus Gallinago; species Gallinago undulata. Next base: position 86,177,385 of record JAOTQQ010000001.1, on the reverse strand, counting down.
TTGGCTGCCGGCTCTCATTCACCCGCCTTAAGCTTTCATATGATCGGTAGAAGGTTGCGCCCACACACAACATTACTCCCTTAGTTCCCAAGCACAGTTCCATTTTATTAAGCTTGCAGAAAGGCTAGATAAACATGTTTACCATAGAATAAGCGAGGTCAAGGAGAGGACAATGTTATCCTCAGGCCTGCTGCTAAGGCTGCAGACCTGAGGCCAAAGCCAAGGCCAAGGCCTGCAGCTAAGGCGTCTCCCCTGATCCTGTGTCTAAAACTGGATTGTTCACCCCAATCAAGTCATGTCCTTTTGCAGTCATTCCTCCACAGTTCTTGGGACAGGCCCCTGTAGGATGCTCCTGAACGGGCTGGAGACTCGTAGAAATGGACTCATTGGTCTGTTCAAAATGTTCTTGTTGGAATATCTGTAGCCATACACCTGGGAAAATGTCCTCAGGTGGGAATACTGGCAGGCTTCTCCTGTCCAAGTTGTTGAGTATTCTCCATCACTATTCAATTATAGAAAACTATTTGTAGGAGACATCTTTTAAATACCAGTTCTACAAATATTACTCTAAATCAGGGCATACCTCTCAGTTCTTTCCTCCCATTCTGTGAAGAGTATAGTAAGATTATCTGTGGTCCACAAAAAATTTGTCATATTACTTACTACTCAGATATCTTCCTCAAAGTCAGAAGAAGGTCTGGAAGACAGGGAATATACACATTCAACTCTCTGGGTTTTTGGTATGGTAACATGCATCTCTCCTTGATCACCCTTTTGTACTTCTGACTTTCAAGACAATATGTCAAGCCTATCCTAAATCCCAAATTTTAATAAGCTTGGAGTCTTTAAAATACATTAATTTGTTGATACCCCTTAAAAATTCCAAATTAGATAACAGCTTTGTATTAAGTCCATCCACTAAATTGCATTGTGATACAGTGGAAAAAATTACAAAACAAGACCCGAGATTCAAAGCAGTTTTTGTATTAAACGCACTAGTGTAGGATTGGGCCTATCCAGAATCATTTGCTCCAGCGCCTTATTCTCTGTCCTGTCAGAGGAGGTCCACAGGGTTCCCCAAACCCAGGGTACAACTACAAGCTCAAGCATGCATCCATGTGATCGTTCATGTGCTTCAAATGCAGCACCAAAGCTCACTCAAGCTTTGTCTCAAGCTCCAAAGGATAGCCATTAGCTTCCACTCTTTTCAGTTGTTCATATTGCTTCCAAGGCACCTGTATTTAGATATGGAGAATACACAGAATAGGTGTGGCTTCTAAAATAGCAGTTTCCAGCTTCTCCTTGCTCCATACCAGCTGTGCTATGTAGTAGGAGCATGTCCTGCCTGAGGGACTTGGTGGGCTGTGGACAGATGCAAAAGCACAGTCCCTCTCTGCAGAGGCACTGGCAGGGGCAGAGGCTTTTTGGACAGGCACTCCAAATTTTTATAGAGTTGGAAATAGAATCAGAAACAATGACTCGCTGACTCACAGGTTAACAGCCAGACAGCACACTATTGTAAACCACTCTGAGATCCTTGGATGACAAAGGAATTGGTAGGCACAAAACACCAACACTAAACACTGATAGTAGCAATTTCTATCCAGTGAGGTAATAGAAATCTAGTCGAGTGACTTGCTCTGCCTTCTACTGGTGATCCACCCAAGATTCAGCAGGAAATCTACAGAGATTTTCAGAAGTCAGTACATTTTACAGTTTCAAAAAACTGTTCCCTTTTGCAATCTATTGCGAGACAGGGAGATCCATCAGAGACCCATTCTGTATAGACAGGATGCACCTCACTCTCCATAAAGCCAACAATGGCAACCTAGTCCCACTTCTGACTTTCCAGCATCAAATACCTTTCAGTTGCCCCATTTCTTTAAGCAAGTCAGAGTAGGTATCAACTGTATCTAGTTGCACACAAAGGCAAGAACCTCTCTTCAGAAGATCACAACAAATTTCTTCACCACTTACACAGTCTTCCTGTCTCTTTTCCCTTCTTGACGGGGCTCTTGATGTTTTCTGCTTGATACATTTTCCTGTGCACTGCCTCATAGCTGGTTCTTCAGGGCACAGCATACATCCAATTGCATTTTCTTTTCTAATATCTATTTTACTGTTTGCAGCAGATCCCGTTGCTCCCAAGTTAGCATACATCAAGATATAAAGTCAGACCCTCAAAAAATGTCCACGTTAATGCAGTGAAGAAACCCAAAACACAACCAGATGTTGCAACCCTTTGGAGTGTTCCCGTTCTGGCTCCATTTAGTGTTTACTTAAACAGCTTCTGTAACTTGCAAAAATTACACAAAGTTTTCTGTTTGCTGCATGGGATACTCCTCAGGGCTAGGACCTCCTGTCCTCACCTACTTGCAGTGCTTTGTCTTCTCTCTCCAAAGTTACATCAGAAATGGCAAAAATGAGCAGCTTCCACACCAGGGTGTTTGGAGCAGGACAGAAAGCTCTGCATCTCCAGACACCACCTGCTCATTTCCCCTCTCTTTACCTTGTTCAGATTCTCAAATTCAAACCATTTCCCAGAGCAGGCAAAACGCAAGAAGGTGCTTTGCCCCCCTCTGAGACCATGGAGAGGAAGCTGTCTGCACTTTAGCAGTTGCTGAATACAAATACTTTCCTTGGGTGAAGTGGCTCCTCCCCAATCCTTCAATTTGACAATGATGTCCTAAGTGCGGCAAAGTTGTTACGCTTCTCTCGCCTAAGGCTCTCAAATCATGAGTATTTCAGTGGGGGAAAGGTGAGCCAGTTTCAACCAGTTTGGCAGAAAGACAAATGACAGCCCATCCCCAGAACCTGATCTGAGCAGCTTGTGAGTTTGAAGGAGCACTATGATTATATTTTACCTCATTAGCTTTCATTCCCCTGCTTCTCCATAGACCCCACAGGCTGCGTGAAGTTCTTTGTGGAAAGGAAACCTGGTTTGGAAGGGGAGGGTGCTGTGTCCCTGGGATGCCAAGTTTAGTGGAGCCTCTTGAGAGGCGATGTGGTGCTTGGGCACTTCAGAGGGACGTGCACAGGCCATGGAGAAGGGCCACAGAGGTGCCACCTGCGCCATTCTGAAAGATGGGCTGTCATTCCAGTGGATGTTATGGACTTGATGCAGAAATTGCCGTGCCAGATTCTCTGGACTGTGCTATGCATGAAATTAAAGTAGATGGTCCCTCCTGGCCTTACAATTTAGCTACAATAAAATCTTATCATACTTCCCTTTTTCCATTAATGTAAGGAATATTTCTTCGCAAAGCCCAGCAATGGGTTTTTTTCAGATCAAGAGAGCCAGCTTTTCTTGCTGAGAAAATTCAGAGGTCATTTCTCTTCTCTCATTTCTCTCAGATTTACTACTTTTTGTTACTTGCTCTTTGAGCCATGAGAAAAGAAAGTGTCTGTCTTAAAAGCTGCTCTCACTGTCTAGAGCACAGCTATTCTGGGTGCCTGGCAAGAATGGCTCCCAGCTTTTTTTTTTTTTTTTTTGTGCAGCTGTATCCATTTACAAACCAGAAACCCCTCTGTCTGTGGCTGTTGTCTCTCCCTTTTTGAACTTGGTGGTTTGACGTAAGTGGGGTTTTCAGCAGCCTAAACAACCCTTCCGGTGAGATCACACAGATGATCTTTGAGACAGGGATCGGCATCATCGGCTATTCCTCATACCGGAGATCAGAAGCAGCAGCACAAATGCCCGGGAACCCATTTTATAGGTGGATGTTAATGATTTATAGTGTTCCACAGCTGTAGTCTCTCAGGAGCAAACAGTTGAGTGTGTTTTGCTAAAACTTTAAACACCACCACTTTAGCCAGTGGTAGTAGCAGTCTCCAGTCTCATCCTCCCAAATGTGAGAGAATTGGGCCATCCTCAAAGGTCAAGTAAAGGCTGACTCTTGAGAAAATGTGTGTTACTGTGTGAGGCAAAGGTGATTTGAATCAAATCTTTGGCAGGCTGGTAAGGAAAGAGCACATAGATGCCTAGCATCTAGGTAGGCTTCTGACAGGAGCCAGGACTGACGGACAGACAGTATCTTGCCTTTACCCCTGGGAGTCCAAACACAGTGACTGCAACTGCCAAAAGGACAGTATCTTGTAGTCTCTGTAAGGGAGGCCACCATCTCAAAGGGCTAAGAAAAAACTGTAGGATTGAGCCACACAATTCCTCTACAACCCGACAGAAGAACAGCAAAGGGGCCAGAACTTTGCTTTCATTTCATATATGTAAATAAATCCATATTGTAAACAAATACGAAATAGGGTGTCCACACATACAGTAGCTTTCCTGGGAGCAGGCTGGTTGGATAGGGAGGAGTGGGAGCCACGTTACATGACATCTATTTATTTTATGTATTTATGTATTCATTTTATATTGAGAACACACTAATCTTCAAAAATTCATCTTCTCAGAAGCTGTAAAATACATTTTCCAGTCTTGTTGACCCTTTGGCTTTGTGGAATCACAGTCTGATATATTATCTGATAATCATATTACATACCTGGATGCTGCCTTTCATCCATTCCCTGGTGTGGGCTGGTTACAAGTCACATGAAATGAATACCGATTGGGTGGCATTTATACACCATGCATCCCGACTGGCTACATACGCGAGAGCATGAAGGTCACTCACTGAACTGTTTTGTGCTTTAGTCAATATTGTCCCATGTGCTCCAGCAGCCCTGTTTTCAGAGAGCATTACCTAATTGAAAACCAAATCTCCGCATCAGAATGCCAGCCAGGAGACTCACCCAGGTCCCTCCTTTACTTTGTGCCACAACCACTTCTGCTTGATACTAACAACTCTCATCTTTACCAGAAAAAAAAAACAGAACAAGAGCTTATTTGAACACTCTGCATGAGACAGGTGGAAGCTGAAATGGCAACTAGGGGAGGGGTAAGCGTGGTTTCTAAGGAGCTAGAAAAAAAGCTGGGGAAAAGAGTAGCAATAAAAAATAGTTCTATGAATATTGATGCAGATCTTTTAAAAAAATATTTTTGTGTTCTTTTTGCAGTTGCTCCTCTTATTCTTGTGCCCCAATGACTCCATTTGACAAATGCTGTAGAATATCTGAAGTAAGCAAGCTCTGTATTTGTACATGCACTTGCACCTGTAACCCAACCCTAAAACATTTTTGTCCTTAACTGTAAATGCGTACACATTCCATTCCATCAAAAAGACCCAAAGTACCTTAGGAGTACATCAAATCTAAAATTCTCAAGGTCAGTACTATGGAGACACTTTGGGGGAAAGAATACGGGGGCATAGGAAGATCTTTGGCTTATGCACTGTTACACAGGAGGGCAGGGACAGATGTGAGCACGGAACCCAGGCCATGAGTTTCAGTGAAGGACCACTGAGGATCACTTGCAAAACGGCCTTCATTTATTGAGCACATGAGCAGCTAAGAAGAATGATGAACACTGACATACACTTCTGCCTGCACAGGCACAGCTCACCCCTGTGCTTAGGCTAACCTCTCCGTGGCACAGTGAGAGCAGCCCTGCTCCAACAACTGCCACTCCCAGCTTCATCCCAGCTCCAGCCAAGGGACAGAAATTACGGAGAGGAAATTTAACCGTCTTCTCTGATTTCCTCTGTGCGGGGGTAAAAAATAGTGAGCCAGAAAACACAGATGATCACATAATTGGTTATTGATGAGCACCAAGGGCAGCAGCAACTGTTTGCACTGAGAGAAAACATCTCTGATGGTGCATGACGTCAGCATTGATCGGCTTTACCAACAGAAGGGAACACCCTTTCCACACAGGGTCAAGCACTAGAGATAATGACATAGCAACCAAGGAGCAGGGAAGTGGCTCATGTGCCCAACCAAGGGACAGATGCCTGCTCTCTCCTTGCTGGTGCCATTATATTAATATAGAGATAATACTGACAACAAACCTGTCTGCTATGTGCTATGGGTGGTGGAGCTGCAGTGCAGGGCCAAAAGCTTTTCCATCAAATCACACTCTGCTTATTAAAAAATGAAAAGCAGTTCCCTGGAATTTACACTCAGATCCCAAGCAACTGACGGGGACTGGAAAAGCCCTGGAGAAGCAGCTGTCATCAAGGGCTCTGTGTTTCCAAACCCTGTTCTTTGTGTCTCCTTGGTGAACTTTAATGGCACAAAGCTGGGGCTCTTCAACTTCCTCCTCTTTAACTCTTTATCTCTCATTGATTTGTTCTTTCTTCCCTTTTTCTAACCCCAAATACCTTGTTTTCCCTTCTTTCTCTACCCTGGCTTGTACACCTCTGCTCTTCCTCCTCTGCCAATGCCAGTGTCTCTTCCCTTCCATGGCTCTCTACCTCCTATTCTGTATCCATTTTCTTTGGTTAGCTCCCCTTATACCATTCCCCTCGCCTTCTCCTTTCACTCTCTACATTCATGTCTTCCTTCCTCCATACTCTCTCCCTCCGTCTTTCATCCTCTTTTTTTTTTTTTTTTTTTTTGCCACCTGTCAATTCAAGCCTGTCTTTCCCTTTGTGCTTTCCAGTTCTGTTCTTTCCTGATGCCATTTCAATTATTGGCCAATTCTCTGCTCGCTTTCCTCTCTCTCTCTTTCTTTTCCCCCGTCTTCTCTCCCTCAGGGACTCAAGCTTGTCTTTTCCCATTTGTTTCAGGGATGCCGCTGTTGTGGGTTTTCAGCAGGTTTGTTTGTTTTTATCATCACACCCCTCTCTTGCTGTTTAGCTGCTTGTCACTCCACTTTCCTCTTTCTGCCTACCCCAGCCAGAGCATCATTATGTCCTTTCTTTGTCTCAGCCCATCATTTCCCACAGAGGCCATTATTATTAACCATGCCAGGAGATGTATGAGCAGTGGTCAGCAGGGTCAGCGGGGCTCTGTTTCAAATTGCTGGGAATCAGAAATGGAAGTGGCACAGCAGGCAAGAGGAAGCGCCAAGTGGAAAGGAAGCAATGGCACCTCGCAGGCCGGCCCTGCAGAGGCAGAGCGGGCAGCCGAGCTGGAGGGGGCTCCAGCACCCACACCCTGACAGCCACACCTTAATTTAATGTCCCCCATCAAAAAAACAGCTGCAGCCAGAGAGTGTGAAGGATCCTCAGTGATCCAGACACTGCCTGTTGCACTGCAGATCGAGCCTCATTTTACAGAAACACGTCTCCGTCAGCCTCCTGACATCTCCAGGCCAGACAGAAATTCCTTTCAATTGAAGAGCCTGCAGGAGGATCCCATCCGCCTGCTGCAGCAGGTATCTCAAGTGCAGGATGGGGGTAGAAGAGCAGCTGCCAGCACCAAGCAAGGGAAAGGAGGGAGGAGGCTATGAATATTGGTTTCTAATGTTGATATGGGGAGAAAAGTCGATTCCCAGTACAATGTGGTGGTGAGAAGGGAGGGAGAACATCTCTGACAACTGCATTGTGGCATGGTGGGGATATGGCCTGTTACAACCTCCAAAACTGATGGAAATGTTTGCAGAGGGAGGAAGGGTTTGTTATTCCCTGCTTTGGAAAGTGGTGAAAGGCAAATATCTGAGGCTCAGTCCTCAGGTCTGATCAGCCTTGAGTCCCACAGCAGTGGGTATTTAATGAGCTAAAGAAGCAGAAGAAGTTGGAGCTGCAGTCTTGGTGTCCTTGAGGCTGCTGTTTGTGAAATGCCAATATGCTGGATTCCTGCTTATGACAGGCATCGTATAGGACAGCTGCCTTCCCCCCATGGGCGTCTGGCTCCAAGCTCTCTGCCAGCTACCACTCTTTCACTCTTGTAGCCCCCAAAATTCCAGCTCCTGGTATGAGGAGGGGCTCCAGTAACACTCCTATCCTGAGCACCACATTTCTAGGGCAAACGTTTTGGAGACTGCCATAACCCCTCTAGGGCACAGCATCTTGAGACAGCAAATGTTCTTATCTTCTTTGCACAACACATTAGTACAAGTTGCACTCTCTTTCAGACACTTACAGGGCGCTGCATGGTTTTAATAATCTTGCTACTTCACACTTTTGCAAGTCTAGGAATTTGAAGTTACCTTTTAAAACAGCCTTCAGAATACTGAAAAATGCATATCGGAAAGGATTGCTTAAAATTGCTCAGCCAGCCCTGTCTGTGCTGCCTTTCCCCACAGGCATCATTTAGTTATTGCCTGCATATAAATTAGGCAGGCTTTGACGGGTATTGACAAGGGTATCTCACTTCATTTTATTTTCCTGACCTGGGGAATTGTGGAGAGGAAAGAGCCTATGTTACAAATGGTCAGAAAAAGGACAAAGAAGTAACAGAGGGATTGCTTTGGTACGTGGTTATTTGCCATATCCTCACCTTTACCAAGCTGATGTCTAGTAAATAACAGCTAATAGGTGGTCTGGTCTTTGGGTTTGCAGGATAGCCAGCTAAATGAGTAGCCTTTGCTAACTTTAGTATTTTGACAGTTCTTATATATTTCAAGTCACTTTTAGAAAATCCATTCTGGACAACTCTCCTGAATGAAGCTGTCGCTTTGTGAACCTATTTCCAGCACCTTAAAGACGATGCACGCCATTTGCCATAGCAATATGAAGACGGGTCCTACTGGATTCTATTTACAACCTTAAATTTGAATCTTCACACTAGGGTTTGAGAGGGGTAAACAGTGAATTTGCAACATTCCCCCGAGATTTTGTGGCACTGTATAACCACTAGATTAAAAAAAGAATTGGCAAAGGGAGAGGCAACATATAGGCAAAATGGAGTGACATGATGTGACGAAGATCAGCAAAACAAGCAGGACGACTTTCACAAGGCAATGTTTGCCACCAGTATATTCATTTTTAGGCTGGAAACCCTGTTTAGGTACAATCTTCTGTATAATTTCCAGATACCGACATCCTGGCCATGAAGGCTGTAAACTTTGAGGAAGTCCTGAAGCCTTTCCAAACTAAATGAAAAAAACTTGGATTATATAACTGAGTTTCCCACCCAACCCCACCACCCCCCTCCCCGTCCCCATCCCCCTTTCTGTCATCAAGTCATCCTTGTCAAGAGCAACTGATTAAAATGCAGTTGAGGCTTACAGACCAAATTATGAGATGAGAAATTGCTGGGAAAAGGTTCCACACGTGAAACTCAACTCAGTTTTTGACTCATTCTCTCCTCCAAGCTCTGTAATACATACTTTCCTGAAAAACTGTTCCCTGAACACAAATTAAGGACTTTGAGGCATCTGATCTATTTTTTTTTTTTTCTGCAGGGAACAGTCTCAAGCAAGAAAGCTTATTCCTGGAGTGATCTGGGTCCCGATACACACACCTTGTAGTGTCAAGTCCACAGATAGCAGCAACCATACCCCTATTATATTTTAGCATAAGCTAGGCCAATAATATGGGAAGTCTTAGACAAATTTATTCATCATTTTGGAAGAATTTTAAATGCAGACTTTTTTTTTTTTTTAAATGCTTACAAGCTACTGTGTGAGTAAGGAACTTCATAGTGGCCACTGTGCAAGAGTGCAATAATGAAATACTCCTCCATCGCCATAACCAGAACTCATGAAAAACATTCATCTTACAGAGGTTAATCTTTTCCAGTACTGCTGGGGATTTAAGCCAACAACCATGTTCAAATTCGAAGAAGCCATGCAAAAAGTTAGAAAAACATCCAGGGAAAGAAATCAATCTATTTTCACAAGCTGTCCTCTGTTCAACACCTCAAGAGTGGTATGAAACTTTTTAGGATGCTTCTAACTTGGTTTAAATTAACACAAGTAGTTTTTCAGACAGATCAAGTTTGGCTGAGTAGCCCAGATTAGAAGGCATGAGTAGGTGTCAAGAGGTGTGTTACAACTTTATCTCTGTGAAGAGTGTAGTCTCTTCAAAAGGCAGAGATACTTGGCTTTCCATTTAAGACACTGCACATTTTATTTTGACTACAGCAGCCACAGAAGTACTGGGGAAAAGACAATTTTATATGGCAAATCAGCTGACTAGATGGCTCACACATTCTCACATACATATGCAGATGACATTACTTGTCTTCCGAGATTTAAATAATGCCATAGATGACACACACAGAGTATTTTCTTAAAAGTGACTAATGCCTTAAATGACACACTCTGATATCAAGCCATGTCTGATAATTTTTTTAAGGCATTTGATCTACAAACAAATCAAGTTCCTGAAAGATACTCAGCATCAGCTGTCTCACAAGGAAGAGAGCTGGGACAGACAGATAAATGAAGAAGATGAATGGTCAGTGGAGTTTGGGGTAGAATGTGCTGGTACATTACATATCAGGTACAGGAATAAGGGAACATAAATACCAGCATATCCCTCATGACCACTTAGTTTCAATGAGAACTTGGGCTCAATGACTCAGCTAGTGCTCACCTTGAGAGAACTGCAGCAACTCAAGGAAAGCAGAGGGCCCTGGAGGCTGTGCACAACTCAGCACCACTATTACTCTTTCTGAGGAGGGTATAAAACTTTTCTAGGGCTGGGGTGGCACCAAAGTGGGAGAGAACTAAAAAGAGTGTAAAATGCATAAATAAGTAATCTCTTTCTGGAGAAGGTCTGTGCAAACTGGGAATATTAGGGCTTTAGGAAGTCTGGGTTGACTAAGCTGTGCCAGAGAACCACCATGCACATATCCTACTGTGCCTAGTGTTATTCCAGCATTTTAATGGGAGAGCTACATTTGAGGGGTGCTCCACAGCAGCAGTGAGGGGTACTGGCTCAGCTGTGAGGCAGGACCAGGAAAGCAGAAGCAAATCACTGGTCTCATCCTCAGACTTGCCCAACAACAGGAAAGTGAGCTGCTATTGAGGCAAAAGGCCTTCACTTTTTCACCAGCAGAACTTCACAACTCTTTCCCCCAACATCCTACGCTCAAAAACACATAAAAGCTGTGCAACTCTTTATTCAACCCCCTCACCCACCTGTAGAGAGTCTCCTGGATACTCAGTGCCCCCTACCCTCTTGTACAGTGACCAAAAGCCAGTGACAGAAGACCCGACAATTCATTTTTGTCATCAACCTTTGTTAAACTGCCTTCTAGAATGCCCCTCTCTGTGGCATTCTGGAGCAGCTGAAGGTTTCCCAGGAGGATAAAACATACTCGTGCTGATGCCTGCAGCACCCCCTGAGCTTGACACCTTGAGGACTTCCCTCCTGGATAAGGCAGGAGTGCCTGAGGTGCCTCCGGGAGTGAGGAAAGTGATGCACTGGACTTCCCCTTAGAAAATAGGAAGGAGAACCAGGCAGAGCTGGGCTTGCTTGGCACTGGTAGCATCTCAAGGCCTCACACAGCAGCTTCCTGCTGAAAACCCCTCAATTCTTAATTCTGATTCCCCAGTCTACTAAATATGCCAATGTGTTACTGCTTCAGCACTCACAGATTAGCTGGAGCTGCCCCTGCCCAGCACAAACTCCCCTGAACTGCTATGGTGCCATACACTGCTCTGCTGTGGCTTCAGCAAAGCTGGTTGTGCTCCCCCTCTTGACAAGACCAAACATGCTCATCTCTCATTGCTCCATGCAGCTGGATGGGTTAGATGTATGGTGTAGTACCTTACCAAGGAATGACTACTTCCCTCTGAGAGAAGACTGAGTGAGGAATAGCAGGAAGTCAAACCCTCTGTGACGTGGGAGAAACTCAGTCTTCTGGGGAGAGGGGAACTTAGGACACTCAGTCTCCAGCTCATACATCAGCCTAGAGAATGGAGAAACACCCTCTCTTCCAAACACATTGATGAATTCCAGACTGTCAGGAGCAAAACAGAGAAGGGGCAACCCTTGGCTGCTTTTAAAACATTTCCACATTGATTATTCCTTGAGATACAAAGCAGCGAATGAGATGAAATCTCCTCTTACTCAAGCCTTATTTTTCATAATTATGCATCTTTAGTGTTTCATAACGACCAATTTAATCACTTTTGCCGTTTAGAGGGCTATAACAGCTAATCATGGTAATGGGCTTGGTATTTGGTAGGAACCATTTAACGCCCAAGAGCCCTTGTTCTGAGCCACTTGATGCCACTTAAGTTTGACAGACAGACTCTCATTAGCACAAGTTGCAAAACCTCTCAGATGAAGCTCATTTCTTTTAAACAAACTCTGCTCAGTGATCCCCAAAGTCTCCGAGCAAGGAAATTTTTAGCTCACTTCAGATCCATACAGGTCTGTGGAAATTTATCAGCATATTTCACCCTGGTGGGGGCTTTCTATGAAATTCTCTGCTTTTCCTTCTTGCAGTTGTTCTCCTCCTTGCACATAAGCTCTGCTCCCCTGTGGCCAGCTGATGCCTGACTCCTGAAGGGCCACCTGGGGTTATGTGATCTTTCCTTTTCACATGTAACCCTATTGATGAGCTTCTGCTCCACGCTGACCAGCCTGCACCTGCCTCTAAGGGACAGCTCTCACCATGTGATTGTTTCTGACTGGGCACAATTGAATACACATTTGGAAACCTTTAAAAATAACTGTGGATCTCCAACTGCAGCTAAAACTGCTGCCCTTACCTTTGCCATTCCTGCCACCCCGTCCATTATTTGAATAGTGGTCCACAGTGCAAAACTAAAGCTCAGGGCATCCAAGCTGCTTTAGACACTCTCAAACACATACACAAGCCTACGTTCCAAATCATATGCTGCCCAACAGATCTGACAACACTCATAGTCCAACAATGCTGAATATTTGCTTCAAATGCAACTAAAGTGGTCCTCCTTGCGTCGCTGCAAGGACAAGTGGTGGGATAGCAGGGGGTGCTGCAGGTCATGCTTGCCAGACACACAGACAGAGGCTTGTGAGAAATCTCAGACTACTGCAGTAAGGGTCTGCAGGCAAGGACAGAGGCTTTTACTCAAGGACTTACACAGCAGAAGGGATGCCTTCGCCTCAAAGTATTTTGTGTTCAATGGGCAAGCTAATGACTCAGCATTAGTTTTAAGGAATAACGCCAAATCTACAATGTATGGTTTAAACCCATTGAATCTGTTCACTTATGCAATGTCCCCCAAGAACTGATTTGCTCTATACAATTTTCTCTCTTTCCCATTATATATCACAACCATTGTACATGCAATAAGACTGAAAGCTGTAAGTCTAGGCATCCTAAAAGGAAAATACATTGATATACTAACAGTTGCCTCCTGGGCAACAGAAGAAAGGCATACTTTGTGGCACAGTCTGATGGGACAGAGGAACACCTTACCCCATGAACAGTCTGAATGCTTCAGTAAGGCAACTAGGTAAAAAGAACAGTATGTTGAGCTAAAGGAGTCAAAATTAGTCCTTAGAAAAGAAAACCCCATATTCAACACTATCTGCAGCTAATGTCAACATCTTCCATGCCTGCTGCTTTCTAACACATGAAATGGTGACCTGAGAGAATGATTGGTGGGTTGCCCTGTATCTAAACAGTCTAAGTGGACCCCGTGTCTCAACCACAGTGATTGGTTCAAGTACAACTACCGCAGTATTCTCAGTGCCATAATTAAAATAGACTCTGTGTTCCACTAGGCACACACAGGCAAAACCACAGTATTAAAAGGCTTTGTGCATCTGTCCAAGGCTGGAGAGGGCATTAACCAATATTATGATATATTACTTGAGAAATAGCCCAATGCCCCGTAATTAGAGGCTGCCTGCTACGGTACACTCAGCAGGAGAGGAGTTAAGGTTGCTTTTGCAACCTTAAATCTCACCTTACCTGGCTTGTGAGTGCTTAACTGTGCAACTTAATGTGTTCTTATCAGAGTATTTTTATTGAGCCATTATTAACATCAGTTAGATACAATCTAGCATTTCCCAGATCCCCTTCATCCCTAGGCCTTACCTGAGCTATATATAACACGAGATTCAAAGAAAGCATTTAACCCAACCTCTGCTATTGTTCTTCCTACACCCAGCACCACTAATTCCCCAGCAGCATCCTTAAATGGGACTAGAGTTTTGGTTGCTATCTTGCATGATTCGGCCAGCCTGTAGAGTGAAGGAAATCCTCTACTGATAATTAATAAAAGTTCCCCTGATACTGGCTGCTCATTAATCTATTATTTTATTCTTCTAATTACTTTTGTCTGTTCAAGTTAACAGTCTCCTTCCCTCATCTGACACAGGAGATGCTGTATGGCAAATGTGAGTTTCTTTGTCCCCAAGTCCCTTATGGGGATCAGAGACCCATCCTGGCATTTCCTGAGATGCAAGTTGGCCTCTCACATGGAGTGACTTGCATCTCCACATGCCTGTTATTTCACCCAAATTACAGTACATGCGGCTCTTAGCTTCTGAGCTGGGGCTTGCTGAAGGATGTCTAGGGAATGTGGTCTTCCCACCTACACCTGTGTCATCCCCTGGAAATCTCCCAAGTTACAAGGAAGCCTCCTCATAGCAGTCAAGTGGTTGTAGATCTCCCTGCAGGAAATGGAGGCACTTAAAATTTCACAGTGCAAGGACTATCTATCTATCTATCTATCTATCTATCTATCTATCTATCTATCTATCTATCTATCTATCTATCTATCTATCTATCTATGCCCTGACTTCGTTTTACAATAGCAGCCTTTACCCAAAGACTAATAGCACAAATTAACTTTAAGTCCCTTGGGCAGAAGGGGAGACAGAAGCAGGAACCAGTTATTTATTTGCTTGGAAGATGCCCAAGTACAGCAGAGATAAATGCAGTAGATACAAGTGAGAATGTTGGAGAGAGGCTGGAGTTGCAAAGGTTGGAGCCTGGTCCAAGCTTCTGCAGTTCAGGGAATTTCTGAAATTTTGTCTCTTGTCACGACTGACACTAAAAATACTTATTCTCTGTCTCCTTCATGCAGCTGTAGTTTAGGCCGTATAGACAGGCTTTGGACAGCTGTACAGATCCATGCCCCACAGTCAAAGCATGGCAGGTACAATATCACTCAGAATACTGCTTTTCTTCTCTCCTGCTTTTATTTTTCATGCTTACTGCTATGCTTCACAATTCTACCATTAAGGAAACGCAAGCCTTTGAGGTTGGCGCATGAGGCTGGTAAACATCAAAAAGCCTACCCTGTGCAACAAAATGCATGCACAGACCCCAGCACGGTGAACATACAAATGAACACATAGTAAAATGCTTACAAAATAATGCATACAGCAGCGTGCACTTGCATACTCATGTGGCTTTTACAGATCTACAAGCTGCACAGCAGGTAAGGGCGGTGGTAATGACATACGCTGACCGTGACGGTACAGGTACTAAGATGACCCTGCCAGCAGTTCTCAGCCAGGCATATGCTGTCAGTCAATACAATGACAACTGAAATCCTTCATGATCAATGCCTTTCCCAGGCCATCATTACCTTCACCACACTTCTCTTGCTTGCAGCTTGTGCTGATCCTTTGGCAGGATATGCTCATCCTTCAAATGGCTCAGGTCACCCCAAACTGGGCATGAATTTCAAAGGCTGCATCAGACAGCAGCTCTTGCTTTACTGGATGAGCCTGCACCCACCGTCCACTCCCAGCCTCCCTGCTTTGCTCCCGTGCTGCAGTAACACTGCGGTGAACACTCGTGAGTTTACAAGAAAGGATGATTTGTTCAGTCAGTGCATGAAAAAATACCAAGTGCAAGAGAAGAGTCATATTCTTCAGGCGCTGTTCAGAAAGAAAAAGTAACTGGAGAAGAAATAAGAACAACACTTTTGAACATTCACCTCCTAAAAAAATAAATCCCTGAATCATGTTTTCAGTCTTTCATGGTTTTCTTCAGACAGGAAAGGGAGGGATATTCAGAAGACACATTTCTGAAATGCTCAGAAAAGAGGCTGAGGAAGGAAAAAAGAGCACACGCATTCACAACACCAGGGCCTGCTGCAGCCTTGCATTACCAAAATAGCTCACTGCCTTCAGCTGGGAGACTTCCACTACAACAGTATTCAGACCCGGGAGAAAAGCTCCACACTGCAGGAGGCTGAGTGACACCTGACATTGCTGTGGTCATCATGGCAAGCAGGTTCCGGATGTCTTGTCCCCAAAGTGGATTTTTCTTTGCCCTTGGGCTATCTCTGTATAGGGGGTTCTTGCAACTAATCCTGCTTTTCCCTGCACCCTTCCATTCTGTGTGTGTCTCTCTCACTGTTTGCCAGCTATCAATAGAGCTGGGATACATGAGGCAAGTGGCTTCATCAGTGGGACTGGCGTGGGGGTGGAGGCAGAGGTAAAAGACAGAAGACTGTGTGGAAGAAGCTAGAAGAGGTGAAGGTTTGGGGGCTGTATGGGAAACTCCCTCCAGACATCACTGTCCTGGCAGGACCTGCGTGCTGCAGTAGATGCTGTCATCCAAACTCACTGGAGTCCTTAGATGACAGGAGGCAGTAGCTCTAGCTCCAATGCAGCATATATCAAGCACTGAAGTCAGTAAAGTAATTGAGATTGGTTGAAGCCTCGTAACAGCATAATAACAAAAATGGTGAAGTCTCTCTCTTTAAATGAAAAAAATGCAGGGAACAGCTATAAGCTACTACTTTAACTTCCCCTTTTATTAGTCTATCTCTCTCCTACTGTGAAGAGAGAGTGAGAAGTATGCTTGCCTAAAGTGAAAGTACTTCTAGATTACAGCTACAAGGGGGAAAAAAACCACAGCCTCTCCGTTTTCTTCTTAACGATAGCTTTCCTAAAGATGTTTGAATTGAAAGTATTAAATTTAAAATGCTGTGATTTTTTTTCTCTCTTTAATTCACATGCAACCTTCCTGAATCTTTACAAGCACATTTAAATTTTCAGATGCAAACTACAGCTGTAAACATGGTGCTGCCAGTGAGGAATATGACCTCCAGATGGCAGGGAAAATGGGTCTCAGTCCTAAAATACCAGCCTTTTGCCCCTGTGAGCCCAGAGATGCTCTGTCACCAAAGAAGAAGCTCCAAGCACAAGACCCAAAGCGGACTCATTAGTTTGGATCACTAGAGGGAGACACGGTAACACACACACACACTCAGTGTCTTGCACTCAAAAACGTTCTCTCCAGACAATTTGTTTTGCTGTAGTTGACTACTTCTAGGTAGGATACAAGACTGCTCCATGGCAGATTTGGAGCACAAGGAAGGAGGGCACGACAGACCACACTAAGCAGGGTAGGCAGCAGACCTTTCCTCTTTTTGTCCTAGTCACAACAGGAAAGTCCTTTGATTTCAGTGGGTTTGTGCTGGTGGGAATGATGGAGAATTTGGTAAGGTTCATCAACCTGCTGCTGAGAGCCTATTTATGGTAGTGTATGGCAATTCCTTTTCCTGTTATCATTAACTATGGAAGATTTTGAACTCTCATCTGCTTGAGCACTCAGTTTTCACTCTCATCTCCAGTCTTCTGGGATCCTTCAAGACTGGCTTAAGGAAAAAAATAAAATAAAATACAGGCTGCCCAGAGAGGTAGTGGAGTTTCCATCTCTGGAGACATTCAAAACCTGCCTGGACACGATCCTGTGCAACCTACTCTAGGTGGACCTGCTTTGGCAGGGGGATGGACTAGATGATCTCCAGAGGTCCCTTCCAACCCCATATCATTCTGTGATTCTGTGGAAGGAGGGGAGAGAAAGAAGCAGCTAGTTATTCCTGTATGTCCCTACTAATCAGGAAAATCTCCATTGAGGCAAAGCAAGAGGTCTCCGTGGAAGGCATGACCACGTTTTTGCCAGACAGTATTTTCAGGATGAAAAAAAAAAAAAAAAAAAAGAGGAGGACAAAGAGACTTGGTTAAAAATCATCAATTCCTTCCCAACATCGTAAAATGCAGGGCAAAAAAAGTACCTTGTAAATCTTAAATTTTCTGATCAGGCAAAAGCAGATAGAGGGGGAGAAGGATGTGATATGAAAAGAGCTGGCACAGTAACACCCCCAAAAACCCCCCACCAAATCCAAACAACACCACCAACAAAAAAACGAACCACAAAACCCTCCCAAAGCAACACTTCTCCTCTTTACAATCTTTTTCCTGAGGTTTTAAGAGTGCGGCGGGGGTGGGGGGGTGGGGTGTCATCCAGTTTAGATTACCAGAAAATCCCTTTCCCACTTATCACTACCTAGTGCCTACAGGGCTGACTTGTGGTGACTCTGGATGAGGGTTTTCTGTTTGTTATCTTCTTTGGTCATAAACTGGTTTCTCCTGTGCATGCAAAACGCACTAGCAAGGCTGTGGGCTTAGACAACAGTGAGAGGCAAATAAACACAGGACACAAAGATCAAAGTTGCCCATGTGAACTTGTATGGGAGCACCCTATATGGTCATTTTGAACCTCATGTTTTCAGAGAGCTCTCTGTTTCCCTCGTGCTCAGTGTTCAGCCCTACATGGAGACTGGCATTCACTGAAGGAAGATATGTGACTGAGCGGGGGTGTGAGATAATGTCTCTTTCAGTTTACGTCTCATCCTGATCTTTAGTAATTGAGTCCTAAAGCATGAAGTTTAGCATCCTTTTCAATATTTCTGTTGTGAATAACAAGAATATCCATATTTGTTCACGTTATCCTCAGGAACACATAAACTGTTTGAGTCTTGCCAAGTTCTTGTCTTTAAATAACTTTCCATGGCAATGAGTTCTACAGCTGTTTATAAACATATTATATGTATACCGTCTCAATTACACAAAGCATGCAGGCACTCTTCTGTATTCTCTATCCCTCCTAAACTTCCCAGGCTATGGTAAATTCTCTAAGACTAAATGAGAATTTCTAACACCCTCTAGGGAGAATCAGACTGGCATATTTGACAAGCCTTCCCATCTCCTTTCATCTTATGCTGTGACATGAAACTTGGGTGTTGCAATCAATATTTATCTGCTTTGCTCTAGACCGGTTTTTGTGCCGTGATTACCACTGTAATAACTAAGCTCCTTGTTGAGCCAAAGTGGGTATCTTTAGACTGTCAGGTGGAATCTGGGAGAATCCAGACTGTTCTCTATAAAACAGACCTGCTGGGCTGAGGCTAGGGAAGTTGGATCAGGAATAAGATACCTGGTGGTTTTATACAAGTTTCATGGTCTGTAACTGCTCAAGGAAAATGAATTGTTCACTCCTCAACTGGTTATCCACAACCATTAAAAGCCTCAAATTTTTGACCTTGAGCCAATAGGGATCGATACAGCTTTGTCTCTGTATCACCACTGCTCAGACTACTACCACACATAGGGACCAATCTTGCAGCACTCAGCACAGTGCTCACAAGCAAGGCCCTTGGGTAGGTTTCAACCACTCATGTCTTGTGGGAAATGAGCAGAAACATGAATAGGACTGTTTCTGTTAACTGGAGTACAAGCTCCTCAGGACAGGAGCTACGTTTTTTTTCTGTGTTTGTCTGCCCATCCAGGCGGTGAGATCTCTGGTAATGCAAAGACCTTGCAACAACTGTCCATGTTCATATTGCTGCTAACCTGACCCACAAGAGGCCATTCTTTAGGGCTTCCACTGTGAAGGAGTTTATTGATAAGAATATGAACATACATGAATCATTATTTTCCCCAGGAAGCTCTTTTTCAGTCAACCAGGCATTCAGGATGGCTCTGAATAAAATGGAGAGATGAGGAATGATAAATGTTAAAGTCTCTGGACTGTGATCTCAACAGCTTATGGGTAGGGAGAAGTTGCATGAGTCAATAAACATAAGTCAAGAAAGACATGAAGTAAAACTAAGATGAGCTCAAAAGTGGGCATTGCCTACCATCTCCAAACTATCATAATGAATTTTTTCTTGGCTGTGCTAGCTGTTATCTTTGTGCACAGTACAGGGAAAACAGAGCACCTCCTAACATTAACTAGCTATAGATGGGTAGACTGCCTATAGTAGCCTACACATAATGTGTCAGTGTGATAAATGATAAATAGCCCTGTGCTGGGACCTTGTCCAGGCTGTGGTGCAACTACTGGAAGTTTGATTGGACAGATTCAGTAAGAAAAAAATAATCTATAACTTGGATAACACCCACTACTTGTACAACATAACAGAGGGGAAAATCTGGGGTTTGTCCCTTTCAAGAGATGAGAGGGTATAATACGTCCCCTAGTGAAATATTTCTAATAGCTGACAAGTGCTAACTCATGTAGTCTGTGTAGGAAATCATCAATACTTATCCACAGTCTAACTGAACAAATCACACTTTCCTGATAAATCCAGTTCAGAGGTCTTTTCCGTGGTTTACTGTCACAAACTGGAACAGCAAAAGTCATAGGGCATGGCAGGCTTAATAAGCCTGCAGCCATGTCCTGAATCACGGGAAAAGGATCAGACTATGAGCAGGGAGATGCTGGCCCGTTGCTGGGAGCTGCAGTTTGGCAATCCCAGAAGAGAGTTCTGCTGGCTGGAGGAGAAGAGCTAATGAAGCTGTTTGTGCTCTCAGGCAATGCCTATTAAACTATCCACAACTAGTTTGAGCAGGTTGCCGATGTCCTACAGCATAATAGCCTTTCAGATAAGGAAGGGTCTGGCTAATTTTCCTCCACCTGCTCTGCCAAAACCCAGTCAATCATCTGAAGAGTAATGGAAGTGGAGAGCAAGGACTTGCATCGTTCTGAGGAATGTCATTTGTACTTTCATTAAATTAAAGCTGATCTGCATTGTCACTTGCCATCAGAACTATTCAAGTATTTTTCCCTTTACCTGACTTCCTCCCAGGTGTCAGTACTACTGTCCACAACCACAGCCGCAACTTAGCTATCTCACATGGTAAGGAGAGGGTTTTTTCCTATGGGCTGCTTCAGGGCTTGGGAACTTAGAGCTGATGTGAGAAAAATGTTGAGTTCAACGGCTCAGTGAATGACCACCAAAAGAAGCCATGCAGCATTTTGTAAAGCCATTTTTTTAACTTCCCAGATAGGCTGATGAGCAGACTATGATCACTCCTGAGGCCCAGCAGCATTTAAATGAACTATCATTCTGCCTTCTATGTACAAGTAGCAACACTGCATTTGTATCTTCCACTTCCCAGCCATCAAGAAATAAATAATTTCTGTAGTCCTAACTCAGCTAATTAGCCATCAAACACTATTGGTGAAGTCAATGGATGAAAGAAATAGCAGAAAGATTTGCTAATGAACTCCTTGAGGAGAGTGCACAAAGAAAAAGCAATTTGGCTCTCTCGCCCCCCCAATGCTGGTTTAATCTCACAACCTGTCCATTCAAAACCTCCTACACAAGCTCAATAACACTCATTCTTCCAGTTCTGCAGTCACGAGTTTAGCTGCAAAAAAATCCAAGGAGAGAGATATATTTTAGAAACCTTTACAATGATCAAAAATAGCTCTTTGATGCATAGCAGATGTCTTCAAAACTAGCATAAATGGAGCCAAAATGCATTACAGTTCTGGAAAAGGGAGATTCCAAGATAAGACGTCTTTCTAACTGTGGCAGTTCTGGAATAGATTTGGAATTTATTTTGTCAACCTCAAGGAAAACATTTAAAAGAAGGCCTTCTGTCCCCCATTTTGGGACAATTGCCTTACTGGGCTACATGCTGCTGAAAGACCTGATGTCTGCCTGAAAGCAGTTCCTCTGTACCTGTTAAAGATAACAGATGGGTTGAGATAAGGAAAAAGAGAGAGAACAGCAAGCAGTGAGACATGGAGGTGACAGACTGGAGACTGCCTGTCCTTCATCCCCAGCTCTTAGTCAGTTAGGAAGGGGGCGCTTAGCAGGCTTTACTGTAGAGGGGAGGATTGAGGATGGATTGGATGGGGGTCAGCGAGATGGTGCTGAGGCATGCTAACAAGGCAACACCTCTGAGACACACAGCAGAGTAGAAAAAGTGTGAAGGGGCATGCTGGAAAACTGAACAACAGACCCAGGAAAACTGACCATGCAATCGAAGCAGGGATGGGATTCCCCAGTCCTGCTTCTCACCAGAATGAAGATTTGCTCTGAGAAGAGTTTTTAAAAGTGGGAAAAGAAGTCTGTGTCTGACACAATGGAGTAGGTGGTACAACTGGGAAAAAACACAGAGCACGAACATGAAGCCAAAGTGATGAGTCAGGACATGAATCTTCTTATTACTGCTCTGAACAACGCATCTTGTATGTACCAGGCCTTATTTTTCATGAAGATTTAAGCTAGCATCTTTGTTGCACCTTTAACTTGGACAACATTGGGCTGTGCTCATGAAATAGCTAGGGAGTCTCCTACCTGAATACACTAAAGAGTTGGACGGAGGACTGAAAGACCGATGCATCAGTAAGATGGAAGATTTGATATGAAATAAATCTTGATCTTAAAAGCAGAAATTCCAGAGCTAGAAGATTCTATATACATAACTAAAGGTGAAAAAACAGGTTCTGTTCCCCTACATATGCAAATGGCACAGTCATGCTTAATACTGAAAATAGCAGATGAGGAAAGTCGGGTAGTGACGATGATACCACAGAGGAGTACTGCTCCCCTCATCAGCTCTGCTCCTCCAATCTCTCCTGGCAGTCCTTCCCCATCATCCTTCTTTAGATACTGCAAGAAATGGGCCAGAAATATAAGCTTCATCTCTGACTTTTATATACATGAAAGCTCAGGAGGACTTTGGTTTGGCTGAAGGGATGAGACAGGAAATATGAGTCTGAACCACAGGACCCAAATCCAGGGGCTTCTGGATACAGCCCTTGGATTGAGCTCTGTTCCAATGTGTTATACTACCTTTCTCTCTCTTTCTTCTTTCTGCAACACCCTCCCCTTTTCTGCCTGCCGAATTGCAGTAGATAGCTTGGCTGCCTGTAGCACATAAAGAAAGCTTGTACTCCACCTACCTCAAGCCTTCTTTAACCCTCTACATATACGGAAATACCACTGAATACTATTCAGATAGAGTTAATCAATGCTTTCCCCACACATTTTAGATGAAAAAAAAACTGATGGCAAAAGAAATCAGGTAAAGAGTTCTTCTTTCAGATCTTGTCCTTTGAGGACAGAAGAGAAACCTACCTCTTACTCCCATCCTACTGATAAATCTTTAGGGGGTGAAGGTTTCTTTGCAACCCAAGCTGCTAACCCCACGGAGTCTGACTACTGAAAGGATATTCTCCTTCCAAGCTTACCATGTCCTCAAGAGTGGAAGACACAGTTAGATAGCAGAACAAAGCCGGTGAGTTCTCCTTTATTCTGTTTCCACCCTCATCTTCACTCATCTTGCAGATCAAATGCCTTCTTTACTCACCTCACATGACATAGGAAGACTGTCTGCCAAAGTGGAGAGTAATATGAAATCATCTGTGCCACTCTTTGCCTCTCCCTTTTAAGGCAATTCAGTGGGAAGCAAATACCATGGTTTTCAGAAAGAGCCTCTTCTATGTAGTATCTAAACAGAAACCCTTTCGCCTCTCTCTTGGCGCCAGCAGTGTTTTATCTCCACCACCGTGCTGCGCGTTACCAGCAGTAGAGACTGAGACAACTAGATGAAGACCAAATCTAAATAGAATTACAGGTCCAATTCTGTAGAGCACCTACTGAAGTAATTTTATTTGTTCCCTTGGACAACCTGGTTATCGTGCCTGGGAAATGACACTGCAAAACAAGCTTGCCATGCATTTAAGATTCTTGCCACTTTTTTACAGCTGCCTGTATTGCTACTGAAATTTTCTGTTGATGTTGGAAGAGAATGAAACTACTGTACAGTTCACAAATCAGCAGCACAGTTGAGTCCAGTTCAGTCTCTTACCTGTTGGGGTGAGGTGCCTCCAGGTGATGACAGGCTCAGGACGCCCATTTGCCATGCAAACCAGAGTCACGTTGCTGCCCTCATTCACGGTGATGTCTGAGGAGATATTGGAGATCTTTGGCGGAACTGTGAAAACAAAAGAAAGTTCAACTCGTTACCCAGACTTCTGGAGGGCAGCCGGTCTGGCTTATTAACCTATCTACCTATTAACCAGTGGCAGCCACAGACTCCTCTCTCAGGCTGCGCACCTCATACTACCTGGGTTTCTAAAATTATATCATAATAACATGTACCACTGCTTCAAGGATCTGCAAGTAGAAAAGGCCTTTGCTGCAACTGTGATGCTTTTTATTTGGACACATTTGGGGACCTTCACAAAATAATATCTAAGAACTTGCTTGACTGCCCCAAGGCTGCACAGAAGGAGTCAGCAGGCTCCGAGCACTGTCCTAGCTCATTTTTACACTCCAAACAGTCCCAGATGCAGTTCTATGCCCTCCTGAAGGGTGCCAGGCCTCAAGGCACTGACTCAGCGGGTGTGTTAGTTAATGTTACCTCCCATGGGCAGATAAAACTCAGGCTACTAGCCAGGACCCTGATCTGCTGCTCGTTGTAACCAAATGCTCACGAGGAATTGAACCAGAGAGCTGTTAAGTTCATTTCTGTTGTGCCTGCCACAACAAGGTGAGAAGCAGGGACACGCACCATGGCTAATGGGAATTTGCTGAAGGAAGGCACAACAGCGACAGCAGGAAGGTTTCTGCAACATTTTCAGCCAAGAGGGATCCCAATGGGCTGCCCACAGTAGGCAGCTTCTGGCTGACTGCACCTCACATGGCACAGCACCAAAAGCATGGTAGGGTCTTTAAAGATTCACAAGACCAGCAATGACATGGGCATCCAGGTTCCTCAAAGAGCTTCCAGGCTAACTGAGTTTGTGTTGTGGGACCAAAGCGACCATGCTGGGACCTGAATAGCTACCTCCACGCGTAAAGCATGCTGGTATATTGGCCTCTAAGCAGGCCAGGCTGTTGCAGTCTCTCTTCACTCACATCCATGTCTTGTTTCCACACTTCACACCCCAGAGGTGGTGAGGGAGTTTTACTAAAAAGGAATCTTCTAATTTTTTTTTTTATTTTAATATATTTTCAGCTTCTGAATTTATGTGTAGCAAGCAATGAAACAACATCATTTTCTGCTTTGCTTACCACAGAATAAACAGATAGCAGCCTCCTTTCCCCCCTCCTTGGCAAAAGCAGCTGATGGTCCTTTTGAGGCAAAGCTGCCCATGAGCTAGGTGGGGAAAAGGAAATGAAGCCTGAAGAGAGCAACTCACCGCTTCCAGCTGTGTTGCTGTATTCATAGGAATATTGTTTACAACCCACAGCTCATTAGTCCCTCCCTGCATGCCCCAAACTCATGGTCAATGCTTCAGCATCTACAACCATGGGACCCCTTTGGAAGAACATGGGCTTCTGAGCAGGACCAGGACCTGTCAAAGTGAGGCAGATGTCTTTGCCAAAAGGCTCGCTCACCTAGTCAAGGAGGGATTTAAACTAGGCACATTGGGGAAGGATTGCCATAATCTGGGGAGAAGTGACAGCATGGAGGGCAGTGAGGAAGCAGTTGGGGGCCAACACGACAGGGAAGGCTTTCACACTCCCCTCATGAAAGGAGAACAGGTGGGGGCCCATTTCAAATGCCTGTGCACCAACGCAAGTATCAAGGTGAAAAAAGCAGGAGGAATTAGATGTTCACGGAGATTTGCAGTGCTCTAAACCCCTTGAAATGACAGAGCTGTAGTGGGACAGCTCTTGGGAGTGGCAGTGCTGTGCAGGACGGGTATGGGCTTTTCAGGAAAGACAGGCTGGAAAGGCAAGGAAATGAGATGTGCTCTCTGCAAAGGAGTGACTGGAGTGCACCCACTAGGGGTAAGGGTTCACCCACTAGGTGAACTAGCTGGGAGTTTAGGTGTAAGGATGAGATGATATTACTGTGTTGGTGGGTGTCTGCTACCAACCATTTGATTAAGAAAAGGCAGTGGACAGACTGCTTTAGCCAGATAGAAGCAGCCTCACAATCACAGCCCCTGGCGAGGGAATTCAACCACCCTGATATTTGCTGGAAGGGTGAAAGTGCTGGGCTCAAGCAGTCCAGGTGTTGTGGAGGTCCAACAGGTTCAGCACAAGTTAGCAGTATGCCTTTGCAGCAAAGACCAAGCATCCTGGGTGGTATTAGCAAGACTGTAGTCCCCTAAGTGGAGGGAAGTGATTATATCCCTTTCTATGGTGCTTGTTAGACAGCATCTGAAGCCTTGTATCAGTTTTGGGCTCCTCAGTAAAAGGTTGCCATCGACATACCGGAGTAAGTCCACTGAAGGGCTCCCAAGTTGGTCAGAGGGCTATAGCACATGACATACAAGAACCTAAGACAGTTGGGTCTGTTCAGCCTGAAGAAGAGAAGGCAGATGGGAGGTATTATTGATGTCTACAAATAGCTAGGGGGTGCAGGTGCAGATACAACAAGAGGCAGGCTTTTCTCAGAGGTGCACAGTGAAAAGCAGCAGACATGAGCTGCAACATGGGGAAAATTCTGACTCAGAATGAGAGAAAAGCTTTTACTTTGGGGAGGTCAAAGATAGGAACAGGTTCCACAGAGAGGCAATGAAAACTCCATCCCTGGAGATATGCAAAATTCACTTGGATGAGGCCCTCAGCAACCTGCTCTCACTGGCACCAGGAAGGATGGAGAATAGACCTTGAAGCACATTTGCTGTTCAAGAGTGGTGAAACAACAAAGGCAATGCATGTTGGGGGAATGGTTGACTGCACCAGGGTTCCCTTCCCTGGAGAGAGGGAATTTCAGAGTAGGGACATCATCCTAGCAGCACAATAATGGGTAAAGCACAGCATAGCGGAAAATCAACCACTTCCTCTCAAAGCAAAGCACTTTGACAACCACAAGCTCTGCTACATTTTACATTGGTGATTCACTGTGAGCCATCGGCAGGGTGTCTGCGCATGTAGGAAGATGTAGGAGGCAACAAAATAAAAATTGTTTGAGAATGCTGATGTTGTCAAAGAATTTGATCCCACAATATCAAGGGGTACATGAGAGTTTCACTGACTACAGTTGTATGTAGTGCCTCCACCCCCTTTATCACATACCCCCTCTGCCCAGCAAATGCCCAGCAGCACAAAGCAACAATTAAGTGCTCTGGGAAAGTAAGCAAATACCTTTGTTAACCAATATCCTGAAACTGCATAAGGGGCAGCAGAAATGAAGTACCCCAGCTGGGCCACTAAATACCCTCCCTCCTCCAAGAAACACTTGTGCCTTCGTGTTTCATGGCACACCAAAGCAGAGCAGCAGCTTGCTGCATCACACAGAGACCTTGCTCAGCACTGAGTCGGCAGGACTCGGAAGCACTTTCTCTTTCTTCTTTCTGTCCCACCAGATGAGGGAGTTCCCTCTCTCATTGCTCAGAAGGGACAGACCCATTGATCCAGCAAGCAGAGCTGCAGGCTGGGAGACCCCTGCAAGTTGTGCTGCAGAAATCCAAACTGTTACTCTTACTATAAGGAACAAAGCAACTCCAAGAGCCATGTCAGTCCTGTAGCAGTAGTACCTACTGTGTTTCAGATCTGAGACCAACACGCCTCTAACCTCTGGAGAGGACAGAGGGGCTTAGTCTGGGAAAGAACAACAGAAGCTGCTGGTTTTGCGAGAGTTTTGTCCTAGCTGCTCTATGAGGCGACACGAGGGTGGTGACTTTGGAGCATCCTCAGCACAAATTCTCTGGTGTGCTGGCAAACATGGGTAAGCAGAGCCCAAGAGTAAAACCATTGGCTAAACCATGTTTTGGGACTTTTATCTTAACCTCAAGGGACTAACATTTGCACCAGGAAAAAAGCCACACAACAAACCAAGAAGGTCTAAGTTCAAGCAGGACTAGTAGATGGAGCTGTAGGCTAGTCCAAAGTCCTATGACAATGGTATGATGACAGCCAATGCAATCAAGGAGAGAGCAGTAAAAGCCACTATAGGGCATCAGCAACAAAACTGCAGTTATGACAAGTGCACCCTGCCGCTTTCCAAATCCGTCAAGTCATTTTAGTTTGCAGACAATCAAGTAAACTCAGCAAATACAAACAGACCTCACCATGCAGACCAAATGCCCAAGAGATGTGTCCAGATGGTCATATCTGGCTCGCCACTTTATCAGATGAGGGAGAAAAGGGCATCCAAGGCTGAAATCCTGTTAGGAGTATAATGGCTGGTTCCTTTCAGCTGCCGCTTTCATCCAGAGGGCAAGGGAAGGCTGAAAGGAGGCAGGAAGTAATTTCCCTGTGAATTTAAAAGCTGGTTTGTTTCGTCTCCTTAGAATCCAAAGCCAGCTAACATTAAAAATGACTGGATCTTAGTGGACAGTAATTTCACTCACATAAAAAGTCAGAGACTTTTAATTTTCAGGGTGTCAAGACAGTGTGTTAAAATGACAAAACTGTCAGCACCAGCAACATTTAGCATTGCCTCCTTGGCACTTGTCATTACTTTGCACACACCTTTTTAGGACAATCTTAAAATGAGAAGCTTTGACCTTATTATTTTTTCCCATGTGGGGGTTATGTTTTCACAGTTCCCAGACTTCTGGTAGGATTGCTGAGAACAGAACTTCCTGGGACAGAATCATCATGGTTGGAAAGGACCTCTGAGATCACCGAGTCCAACCATACACACAAAAACCCCCCCCTACAATCTCAGCCACTGGAGCATGCCCTGAAGCACCACATCTACACATTTTCTTAAGCACCTCCAGGGATGGTAACTAAACCACCTTCCATGTGGGACCAGGATCTTCTGGGTGTCACAGCCTCCTTTTGCCCAGCCATCTCTTGTTGACCCTCAACTAGAAAACATTTTTGTGTCTGGCCTCTCTAAACCACTAGCACAGGCAAAGCCACAGCTTGCAGACCCACAATAGGGAAGCACTACAGCTAAACAGCGCTTTCAGGTGTTTTCATATCCAGCCTAACAGTTTGTCCCTTCAGAGGAGATCAGGCTGCTGCTGGACTCCTCTGGCTCCAAGGACCACGGGAGAGCACTGCCAGGCTCTCTGGTACTGCTGAAAAAGATAAAACTGCCAAATTTTCCCCTTTTTCAGCATAAGTGTAATATGGGGTATCCAGTACCTTGTGCTTAGGATCCCTGTAGATGGGGCAGGGAGCAGAGACTGATGTGAAAGGAGGTGTAGTACCCCACTGCTCCATCCCCAAGGAGGTAGGGTGCCTTACACACACATCCCCCCAGGGATGGATTCTGGGGGGCTAGAAATGAGCTGTGAGATGAATGGCTTGAAACTCACATATTTGTTTCTTCTACATTTCACATCTACAGGACAAGCCTGATGCCAGCTCAGCATCTCATCCTTCATGTCACTGACAATAAATAACAACCCTCAAAGTAACCAGTAGTCATTCTTCTTGAGAAGCTCACAATGGGAGAGCAGGGGGCTTGCAAGGCAGGAGTGGGGCAAGGGCAGAGATGCTGTAGGGTGATCTGGGCTGGGGGAGCTGCAGGGCAGGAGGGGTGCAAGGACAGAGGTGATGGGGGAATCCAAGTCTCGGGCAAGGCACAGTGACAGAGCTAGGTAGGACAGGCTTGCACAGAACCTTCTTGCACTAAGCCTGTTCTATTTAATTGCCGTCAATCCTTCACTTTCTTGACAACTGCAACTCACATTAATTTAAATAATAAGAAAGACTGGGACATGAAAAATAGAGCACACTCCCCCAGCGCAATCACTGTTGCTCTTGAGATGAAAGCAAGTGATTTGTTTCTACAAAACATTACCATGTCTCAAAAACACCCGCTATAGCGGTTATTACAAAGCAGGGGCCGCATACAGGAGACAGGAAGGAAACGACAAACAAGAGAACACGCAAACATCTGCTGTTGTTATCCTTGCTGTTTATGACAAAACTCTTCAGGGCTTAAAACTCCTCCTGAGATATTACTTGGGATCACGAAGGCAGGTTGGATCAGCTTTATTATTCAAGGCTATGGAAGCAGGCAAGGACTGAAGCTTCACCCCTAATCTCCTAGTAAATGAACCAGCCCAGTGGTTAAGAGATGCGAGTTCATTTCAAGGAGGCCAGCTCCTGAGTACCTTCCCTGGGTTGCAGCGGGAGATGGAACAAGAAAGCATCAAGGCCACCCTTGCTGAAGGGTATAACCAGCAATGCTTCTAGAGGTCTTTTCCTAACTCATACTGGAAGCTGTGCTACAGCTACCAAACAATTCCAATACCTGCCTTTTGACAAGAGCATCTAAACACAGCACATGCACAAAGTCACAGAAATAGGAACTACTGCTTAGTTTAAGTGGTATTTAGATGCACAGGGTACTTACAGGTATGGGGCAGCTGTTTCTGGCTTCTGTGTTGGTTGCACTCCACTTTCATGATGCTTCAAATAAGACCTCAGTGTAGGAGGAGAGTGGGTTTGTGAGACAAGGGCAGGAAGCATAGGAGTAGGAACTTTAATTGGGTATTGCAGGATGAAAAACATGAGCAGAGGTATGTGGAGCTCCAGTTGGAAGACAGCTCTGAGCCTTGTAAACACACTCACATGAAGTTCACAGCTGGTGTGACTGCTCCCTTTGGGCAAACAGATCTTTGCATAAGACCCTTAGGTGCAGTCTTATACTGTGGGGCAACTACTCCCCAGTCTGAAATCACAAGACTGCTTAATAATCAGGTATTTTGTCAATAAGTCACAAAATATATTAAAAAAACCCCAAAACTCTTATTTCCCCTCTACAGACCTAAGGCACAGAAAAGCCATTTGATCCCTCCAAGACACAGAAGCAAACAGTACTGAAAATAAGAAAGCCAATAAGCTCCATTTAAGTGCTCTAACTGCTTGTCCCAAGAAGGACACCTTGGATACAAATGGAGAAAGTCACCACAACCCCTTCCATTTATCCTCATTAGTTAGTTACTTCCTCCAGTCTATTTACTGGTAAGTAGGATCCCCATCTGCTGGAGGAAATTAAGACTCCCACCCACTAATCCACAGGAGCCCCTGGCTTTCAGGGCAAAAAGAAAACATCAGGACTTCCCTCCAAAGTCAAAGGAACTTTGTAGCCACTAAAGCCCTCTGCAGGTGCCTGTCAATTAGCCTCTACAGTTCTCATTTCCTTGTCCCCAGCTCCCAATTAACAGCACTTTGCAACAAACACAAAGAAGCTAATAAGCCCCAAGGCAGAGGTAGGGGGGATGCTGACCATCAGAGGGCCCTTAGAAGCTTTAGAGCTGCCACCTCTGCTCTCCACAATTAGGGGTCCTTTCCTGGGGCAATTAATTGACAGCAAATTGGCCTCATTAGTCATTGTTTAGTTAAAGTGTTTAGCGGGAACAGAGGGCCTGAAGAAGGGGCTGAGCTGCTAAACACAACTAAATGGTTTAATTTCCCTCTTATGTGTGCAGCCGGCTAATCGCAGCTCTTTACTGCTGTAACAAGAAACAGCTTGTTGCTGCTAAAGTCCGCAAAGGGAGCAAACTGAGGGCTGGAAAGTAAGTCCAGGTGCCTTTTGGGATGCATGCTAATGTTTCTGAAGCACTTTGCAGATGAAATGCGATGTGAGACCCACTGTATGCTGCAGCTTCAACTGGATGGAGACGAAGGTGTCACCAGGGTGGGACCGCAGAGAGTGAAGTTGCTGCAATTCACTAAAGAGAGTAGACTCTTGAAACATCTTTCTGACCTTCCTCTCTGCCAGGCTTGTTTACCCTGCCAGTGCCTCTCTTGGTCTTAAAGCTTCTGGTGAAGTAGAGGCAAACATTGAAGGCTTGTTTTTGTTTTTTAATCCTCTGGGAACCAAAAACCTCTCAAAATGCATTAGTGTATTTACAAGGTGTAAAAATTGCTTCTTTCTATTGTTTGAAAGTGGATGTCTTGCCACATCCATCCCTAGTGGCCTTTAGGGAAGGGTCTATCCCAGCCAGAGCATGGAAACCACTGAAGAGATCTGCAGTTCCCAACTCCCACGTGTCCCAACACGTGCCCCAACACTGCTCTGCCCCAATGTGGCAGACCTCCACCTGAGCAAGCATCGCTGCGTGGTGCCAAGAGAGGCCAGGCCAAAGGAGACAGAAGGGCTGCTAGCTTGGGCCTTGCATCTTGGTGAGCTTCCCCCACGGTGCAGCTGAGCCTCACCCACTGAGACACCGTGCAGGAGATTATTTAAATCCAGATGGGGACCACACGTATTGTACTGACTGGGAGCAGAGAAGCAGTCAGGATGCTATATATCAAAGCTGTGTGGAAAGCTCTCCCAGTTTGCTGAGCTGGGTAGCAGGTCAGAGCTAGCTGCATTTGAAAGACAGTAAGAGCTTACAAGCTAAATTGTTTTCTCCAAAGGAAGGCTCTGCCTCATCCAGTATACAGTTAGGTGTCTGGACTGTTTTTCTGCATAAAATCACATGGCAAACACTTCCAGTACATTGTTTCTTAGCAGAGAGCAGCATGGAGCGCAAACCTGTTAGACTGTTCCATCCATGAGCTGTTGGAAAAGTCAGCACAGAACTGGGCTCTATTGCTTATACTGATTCCCACTGATTCTAGTTTTTTTAAACTTGTCTCCATGAAATTGTCAGGAGAGAAATTATTTCACTTCCTGAGACAGAAACAGAGAGGAGAAAAAAAGCTTAGCTTAAGTCTCAAGCCAACCCTGCTTTTCAGTGCACTGATGTGACTTTGTGGGAGAGGTATAAAAGCAGCTTCACTTCTGTTCTTAGACCAGCACCTCAACTTTAAACTCAAACTCCAGCCTTTCACCCTAAAGCAGTCCTAGTTTCAAGCCTGAGCCCTGGCCTCGAGCCGATGCTGATAGCATCTCACCCACACCTGGCTTTTTGGTGGCCAAGCCCAAGTTCACAAACCCGTGTTTGTGGATCCTGATGCTGCCAAAGAGAGCAGGTTCTCAGTTGCATGCTTAGCACGTAACTGAAAGCATACAGCATAAACTGGGCATATACTTGATATCCCCTTATCACCAGATTTGGACCTCTGGATATGAAGTATTGGTTCTTTGCTACAAAACTTCTTTTTCTTTTATATTAACATATCAAATTTATGCCGGTATTGCAGTGATCCACTTATCTGCAGTTCATCTCTTTAAAGGACAATTCTGTGCATTTGTCATTCATGTCGCTCCGGTTCTTTCTGCTTGTAAAACTGACTGCAAGGCTTTATAGCTAACCCTCCTAGAGAGGCCTGCTGTGAAAACACAGCCTTGTTCACAGGATCCCTGTAAACAACAACAGAAGCCCTTGCCACGCTAATCCCTAAGGATTAACCCTTGGAATGCTGCCTAATCCCAAACACTTTCGGGACTACAGATGTACACAGCTTTTGGTCTTTGTTTCGAGTGTGTTTATATATTCCCATAGACCATTTTTTAAATCTGGCAAGTATTTACTTATGGGGCTGAAACAATACAAAATCTTTTTTTCTGTAGATATAATCAACCATCCTGGAAGAGAAATTCTGTGAGAAAAGTTGTCCTTAGTGTCCAGGT
Source organism: Gallinago undulata (assembly GCA_026546715.1). NCBI lineage: Eukaryota > Metazoa > Chordata > Aves > Charadriiformes > Scolopacidae > Gallinago > Gallinago undulata. Next base: position 86,144,218 of record JAOTQQ010000001.1, on the reverse strand, counting down.
CCCCCAAAGGCATCTCTGAGAATTTTGTTAAGAAAAACTTTTTCACAGAAACATTAAGCATGTTGGATGTACACAGTATGCAGCTGAGTTCTAATATGCACCCTTTCTAGGGCTTGATTCAGAGCCCGGGGAGTTCCTCCTTTGATGTTAATGGCCTTTGGATGAACGGGTGGTGGCTTCAAGGAAGTGTTGCAGCTAGAAGAGGGATGTTTTATTAAAATATATAATAAAAATACAGATTATGTTTTTTTAATGGACTCCCAGAAGTCCTTGGCTCCTGCCTGTTAACTCTTTGGGAAGCAGACTAGGGAGCACAGGCCAGGTGTGAGAAGAAAGCACAGAGAAAAGCCCATGTCATTCTAGGGCAAGAGGTACAGGTTCAGAGAAGGTTTCTAGGCATTAGGAAGGTGACTGGGATTTTCCTGATTAGGCAAGGAAGGGAGGAAGTTCATTTCTGCTAACACTCCACTCTGGATGAAAATGAGTTCCATTATACCTTTACATGCAGGAGAAACAGAGGCAAAGTTTTGGTTTGCTTGTTTTCAGATCTTGTGCTGTTGCTTATGTTCATCTTATTAGGGACAGATGGTATAACCCACAGAACAGCCTTCATGAACCACTTGATGGACATCCCTACGCAAGCTGAAAAGAAAATGCAGCTCTCTCCAAACCTTGTTCTCAGATTCCTTTCGCTGCCCATGGTTTATTCCACATCCTCTGCGATAAGCCACAGGGCAGTGAATACAATGCTCCAAGTGTCTTGTGCATACCACATACCCAAGGATCTGGCTCAGTTTCAACTGAGACATCTTCTCAGTGACAAGCCTCTCACTCAAATCAAATGCATGTGGTAAATGTAAAACATCCTTTATTAGAAGGCTTTCCTTCCTTATGCATTGAAATGAGCAAAATGCCGCTTTGCTGCACCTTTCAAGCTTGCTTTTAGGCTTCTATGGGAGCAGAAAGCTAATGTAGCATTTTGGAAATGCTGGGTTTGCTTCCAGTGAAAAGTATAAGGAACAAAGCTAATAATCCCATATTCAGACCTTTGCGCGCTTTGGATGAAATTCACTTTTGTGTTAAGTACACATATTTGGAGATGAGTGTAAAGTACTGTACGCTGTCCTTGATCTATAACTCTCCAACTCATGGCCTAGAACAGCTGTCTGGTAAGAAAACACTGCTCTTTCCCCAGCAAGAGGACTTCACTCTGTCCAATCCAGCAAGTGATGGACAATCTATAATACAAGTCACCATAGTTGCTTCACTGAGTAGTCAGATCAGAAATCAGAAGACTAATGTCTTAGTAGAGAGCAGCTGCCTCTTCTGATGCTGAAAGCCCCACCAAAAACATTTCAAGAAAAAATGAACCTGAAGTAAATCCCCATCTCAAAAAAAACCCTCAAATTTTGAGCGTGAAAAAGGCTGAAAGTGCAACTCCACAATTTTTCAGCTTGGGCTGCTCAGCACATTCCTGCATTGTCACTATTGCTGGATCCACAGATGGTGGCCTTCTCCAGCACACACAGTTATGAAATGCCAGCTGTGAGACCTTCAATTGTTAGCTATTGTTGAGCTTGGTGATAGCTGCAGCAGCGTATTTTCTAAAGGCCAGGGTGTTATCATCAGCCATCTGAGAAGGAAAAGTCAAAGAGTTCAAGGCATAGAATCTTCTGTCAGAAACGCTCATACACAAGTCTGATGCAGCAGAAAAGAGGAAAAAAAAAAACCAAATGCAGTACTCCTGAAGTAAAGGCATCTTCAAACAAAGTAAGCAGCTGGCTAGAGCTGAGATGTGTTTGTGGTGATCTGCTTCCCACAAACCAACCGAGAGCCAAGGTTTCTTGGGGAGAAGAGTTTCTGCTGTCCAAAGTCCCCTGCCTAAAGAACACGCTCTGTTTTGGTTCAGCCATGTGCAGCAGCACCTTAACGTCTTGGAAGTTTCCCACTGTTTCCTTTTCCCAGCTTTGCCATGTCGTAAAGATGTGCCATATATGTGCAGACAACCACAAAGGGAGGGTAGGGATTCCAAGAGCTTTGCTCTGTAAACACATTACCGGTGCCATTTCAATTGAAGGAGAATCTCTCCCAAACTGCCAGGCATGTGGCTTAGTCCTTGTAGCCTGCAGCTTTATCAAGACATAAAAATACTGGCTGCCCCTCATCCCCCAGTGGGGTTCAAGTCTGCTCTCTCCAAAACTGACAGAAATGTTTTGCTAGTCTCTCAGTGTTAGCAAACTGAGGTAATTAGCAAATTATATGCTAGGATTCCAGAGAAATGCAGCGGTCAAGAGCCTCGGGTACTTCATTTCTGCCAGAACTGAGACAGATCACCCACCCCAAATTGTCCTGAGAGGCCAGGAGAAGGCCACCTGTCAGATGCCCAGGGTTAGCTATTAATGTGGGTACCTACAAGAATGAAGCAGCCAAATATCATAAGAAGTTTCAGATACTCATACTGAGTATCAAACTGAGAAGAAATAGGTAGGAATTGTTCTTTCAGGAGGATGAGGTTACACCCAGAAAAAGTTACCAGCACCTCTATGTTAAATGGCACAACAGCTTTACAGACAACTTTCATCTAAGGTTCTGCAAGCATATACTCCCCACCCCAGGAATCCAGTGCTACTGGCTGGAGAGCAGGAATGAGGTGATGCCCCCTACTGATCAACAAAGAGCACTAATAAAAAACTGCAAATAGCTCCACTGCAGCAGGGGATCAAAAAACAAGTCTAGTGGAAAACAAAAGCCATGTTTCTTTGCTGTAATAGCATATCCACGACCGAGGACTTGTAATATCACAGTTACCAACACTACCAAAAATGAAGGGAGGAATGGCTTTGTGAAGGAATCACAGAATCTCAGACTATTTAAGAGAGTTCCTTATGAGGAATTATTGTGCTGCAAAGTTCCTTGACAAAGCAAAAAGGGCAAATCCACAAGCAGACAAAATAGGCCAGATTCTTCACTCCTGGTATAAAGTAAAGATAAAACACTTTTACATAAAAGAGAATGCAGAGGAGGAGAGAATCAGCCTGGTGGTTCATCAACCCAAGGGGAAAAGCAGGACTTGCAAAACATTGTGCAAACTAAAAAGGAGTAGAAGTGTAATCAATATAGTTAGGGATACTGATGGATGATAGGGATACACTCATATACTCTCCCTTCTGATGGTCATGATATACTGGAGTCTGTGAAAATTATTTCCTTAAAGTACAAAGAGTGAAAAAAAATAATAAACTTTGCATCAGAACGCAATGATGAAAACTCTGCCAAAGCCTGAGGAAAAGCAGAGATATAACTGAGATGGCATCACCCTATGGATCAACCTGCCACTGGATCGGGCACAGACACTCATGACAAATAGGCACAAGGGATGTAGCGCAAATACAGTGTGACACTATATCCTGGGCATACGCTTGATGTATGGAGGATTAAATGCCACACACACACTGTCCTGGGTAGATTGTATCTAGTGCTGACAGATACCTGAGGGATCTGTCTCTTTCTTTATATCCTTTAGCAATTGCCTTGCCAACAAAGGATTATGGGATTGGGGGGGCAAGAAGGAGAGATCATTTGCTACTCTGTTTAACAGAGACTTTATCCTCTGGGGGGATTTTGTCAAGATGTTGGATTTCTTTTTAAATGATATTTCTACCTGCCTATACACGTTTGGGGTTGATGGGCTTTTCTCCCTTCCTCTGTCCCTGTGACACAACAGCTCATTCTTCTGGAGTTCCAAACCAACCTTAAAGCAAACATGGCTTCTGTAAGTCAGTTTCAAGACTGTTGCCCTCAACCCCCATCCCCACACATGCTGCAAAGGCAAGAAAATAGCCAATGTGCTGTAAAGACCAATTCCTTTCCCTCTCTGGTGAGGTCTCTGATTGACGGCTCTGTTTGTCAAGAGAGACAGACTGTCTTGAGTGTGAGATAGTTAACTATCACCTGGGGAAACTATTAGAGCAAGAAGGAGGAAGAGAGGGAGAGAGAGACAGACAGAAAGAAAGGAGAGCTGAGGAGAGGGAAAGAAGAAAGGAGCAACAGAAGTGTAGATGAGAGAAAGACAGTAGCACTTGATGAATTAAGTTGTCAACTCTGGCATCACCTGTGTACCTTGTCATGCCAATAAATTCATTGAAGCCGAAGCTGCACCACGAGTGAAGAGTGAGAGAGTGCTGATGGACGGAAGAAATAACAGCCCATTTAAAGACTCAGAGCAATTTATTAGTTACCTTGGGAGGGAAGCAGTGACAACGGGGAAGGAGAGGTGCTTCTCCATTACGCTGGGCAGGAAAGCTTGTTTTGGATTCAAGCCGTCCACCCAGCCACAGTCCAGAATGTAAAGAGATCGGCAGAGACAGAGATCTGGTTCAAGAAGGAGTAATGCAGGGGAGAGGCTTGCTGGGGTCCAAGGGGGACAGGACAGATGCACACCTTGGGCCATCCCTTGAGGTGTTGAGGGAAGATGTTGAGAACAAGTAGCCAACACCCCTGGTGTGAGAGGAAGCAAAGGGTGCTGAGCACAGTCACATTGCAGTGAAGGAAAGCAGAGATGGAAACAGCACCTCTGGCACAGAGGGATGTTACAATGGAAAGCTGAGAGGGAGATAAAGCCCTCTGCTGACTTTGAAGTTGGAAGCACAGCACTGAGATGCAAACAGCTTTGGATAGCGGTACCAGGGAAGCACTGTGCTAAGGTGCTTTCCTACAGAGGTAAGGAGGTTGTCACTAACTTGGTAAAGTATCCTGTACATTTCTTACAAGAGGAGCTCAGAGGCTCCTGTATATCCCAGAACCCCAGTGAAGTCTGTTGAATGTGATTGAGGAATGGGAAAACTAAGGGTATGATATCCTCACCTGCTCCTGCCCTCACCTCACCTGCAGCAGAATGCAGAGCCTGGAGCCATCCAGACAAGGGGGAAGTACATACTTGCTCTCCTTCTACTCTTCAAACCCCCAAAACTGAATAGCATCAGCCCCAGCTGTTTGAGAAATGCATCTACCTCTTCACTCCCTTTCCTTCTTTCCCCCAGCCCATCATTCCCCACACAGGAATTTGTGCAACACCTGTGCTCATGGAAGATGGTTAAGTCCTACCAAAACCTCTCTTCTATCAGCCACAGAGCCTAGGAGTTGCAGAGGCTGATTTCCAAAGCAAAGTGAAACCCCCTGTAACCTCATTTGTAGCCATCCAAAAATGTTTACATTTATGTGATGAGACGTGCCCACTTCCTTGCAATGACCTGATCTCAACCAACTGCCAGGCATCACACCAAGAAAGAGAAGGACACTGGCTGCTCTGAGATTCATTCCTCCTACAGCTTCTGCTGCTGCCTGCTCCACTGATGCCCCAGGCTTGGACAGAGAGGAGGGAAGTAAGGAGGAAGGAAATATCCAGATTCCTCCCTTGGGCAGAAGTAACAGAGGTATTTCCTTCGAACAGGGAGAAATTCTGACTCAGTCACAGAAGCGGAGAAGCTACTCTTTTCAGCTTGTGTGAAATACTGAAGAATTACGACTGTCCAGAGTATTTGAAGTGTATGGGTAGAAGCGTTGTGCACATACGTAGCATTTGACAACTCCATGCAGAGTAATAACACATATGGCATAAAACTATTGTACGTGCATATCTCTGTGTGTATATACTTATAAAATATATACATTCTTAGAATGTGTATATATGTATAGGTACATACATACTCGTATATGCACATATACACGTACTGCCATTTGCTCCTGAAACTCCCAGCATCTCCAGGAGCTCTCATTTGGTTGGTGGTTTGTAAGCTGCCAAACAGACATGACAAAGCTGTCTTGATTGGGTCCCCTGAGCTGGGCAGAGTAGTTCTGTTGGCTGCCTTCAATTTGATATCAAATGAGAACAGGGATCTCACTGAGCCGAGCTCCATTCTGATCTGACTGGTCCCCAAATCAGATCAACTGTACTGCCTTCAGGCTGTAGCACTGTATTAAAGGTGAGGGCAGCTTTAATCTGCTTCCCTATTTGCACAGTGGAGGCTGTGCTTGGCCTACTGGGAAATTACTGCTATGTCCATTAATTGAGTAAAGTGGACATTTCCAGGAGCTGTGATCATTTGGATCATGTAACTTAGTTTAAATGACCTAAACCGGTGGCTTCCAACCTTTGTCATTCTGAGGGCACCTTTCAATTTCCCAGGAATGGTATAGGCACCATATACTGAATGTAACTCTCCTGACAAAGGGTTTGATTTTTCCTGAAGTCCACAGACTTCCTGTGAGTCACAGACCGAAGTGGGAAGATGACCCGGTGAAGGAACTAGGAGTGAGAAGGTAGTCTAGTGCTCAGCTGAGCCTGCAAGCAGCCTGCAGCATAGTTCTGACAGGGGTGGACATCCATCCACATCCACCACACTCCCTTCAGGGAAATACCACATCCTCCCCATGACATCACCACAAACCACATCCTGGGGTGAATCAAACACCGTATAACCAGCTGGTCAAAAGAGGTGATTATTCCACTGTATTCAGTGTTGGTGGGGCCTGTGTGCAGTCCTGGGCCCCACCATATAAGAAGGATGTGAAGGTACTCAAATGTGTCCAGAGGACAACAGCAAAGCTGGTGAAAGGGCTAGAAGGAATGTCCTATGAGGAATGGCGGCTGACTTTGGACTTACCTAGTTCAGAGAAAAGGAGGCCGAGGTGCAATCTCGTTGCTCTCTGCAGCTTCCTGAGGAGGGGAACAGGAGAGGGAGGTACTGCTCTCTTCTCCCTGGGATCCTTCTCCCTGGGATCCAGTGATAGGACATGTGGGAATGGTTCAAGGCTGTGCTAGGGGAGGTTTAGACTGGACATTACAAAGCATTTCTTTACCGAGAGGGTGGTCAAACACTGGAACTGATTTCCTAGAGAGGTGGTTGATGCCCCAAACCTTTATTTGGACAATGCCCTTAATAACATGATTTCACTTTTGGTCAGACCTGAATTGGTTGGGCAGTTGGACTAAATGATCATTGTAGGTCCCTTCCAACTGGGATAGTCTGTTGTATTCTACCAGGTACCTGACATCTCAGTTCTTTTTTTCTCTGTCCTGATGGTACCTGTCAGGCCATCTCTTCTGCTCTTCACGTTTCCCCACAGAGGTGAGCGAGGTTTCTTTGGATGGTTGTTTTTGGTTTTGGTTTTTTTTTTGAAGTGGAGAGAGACTGGGAGAAGGAAGAAGACAGAGTTATGTTCCTGCTAAGATGACGTTGGCAGCCAGAGAGAATGGAGATCTAGAAGGGTGAATTAAGGAGCAAGGCTGCCTATAGAAAAAAGTTGGTACTGAGATGAGCTAAGAGAAGCCATAAAAACTGATGAGAGGCCACCCTGTACTCTGTCACACCCAGAGATCCTAAGCTGCACAGTGCAGCACTACCTCAGCTGAGGGAGACAGAGAGCTTTCAGCAGGTCCATTTACCTTTTACTTTACAGCAAAAGGCTGGAAAGTGAGGAATTCCCAGGAAGTGGTGCGCCACTGACTCTTTGCAGTGCTTATCACTAGCTCCCTCCCAAAAAAGAAAGGCATCGGGATGCACATATAAATCCCTGGATTTATGTACAGGTACAACCATACCTGCACCATTAATAGTGTCCTGGCCACCTGGGCATTGACCCTGATGGCAGTGCTCATGGCTGTAAGAGGTCTGTGTCACTTCTTAAGTTAAGCAGAGATTTGGATATTGCCAAGTTGGGAAGCAAGCAGGAAAATTTCGCTTTGGACAACCTCTCTGTCCAGCTGAGGAGGTACATGTATACAGAAGGTACATCTGTTAATGATTTCCACTCAGGCTCACCAGGCTGAGGAAGCGCTGAACTCAGAATCAGGCCCAGCGAGTCTCTTTCTCAGGGAATGGAGGACCCTCTGTCACATTAAAAGTTCATGAGAATCATCATGATCCCAGTGTCACAGGAAAGGAATATGAAGCACCTCAGAGGCAATGTGACTTGCTCAAGGGAACAAAGGGGCCCACAGCAGGCTGTGAGGTCCATCAGTGGGACACTGGGTTGAGGATGAGGAAGGCTAGCTTCTTACTCTTCCATGAGCATCATGTGTCTCTGAGCCACTTGTTCCACCCCTTTTTACCCTTCTTTTTCCTCCCTTTCCTGTCCATTCTCTTTTCCAAGTCTTTTGACCAAGGACGGACCTGGCTCTGTGTGTGTGTGTGCATACACACCAGTACCCTGGGTCTCACTTGAGAGATATTGTCACAATACAAAAGCAACAGCCCAGAATTTCAGACTCACCACCCTGCAGCTTGACCAGGGTTGTGCTTTTGCAAAGACCAGTCCTGTATTATAGGCCTATTTTAAAACAATCTAATTTGCAGACATACCTTACAAAGGAAACCGTTATTAGCCAGAAAAATTCCCTTCCTCAAAGAGCCATTTAAAACCAACTATAACCAACTTGGTCTCCTGGAACTGCTGAGGAGCCCAGGCCACCTCAAAGGTGGCTTGCCTTTACCTGTGTCTAGCCAAGGAACAGATAAAAGTATTGTGAAGCAGAGATGGGGTCATGCTGGAGGCTACAGAAAGGAAGAACAACTTTTACTTGGAAAGACCGTTCAATAGTAGGTATGCTGATTAATAAATAAAAAAAAATTCATGGTGACATTTAAATGACTGAGATGCCAACTGCTTGTTAATATACCACGTGGTCTGGAAGGAGGCAAACAAAGAAACAGGGTTTAGACAAGCAGTGAGTAATGGTGACCCAATCAATTTAACTATTGAAAAAACACAGGTGAGAAAATGTTCAAGAGAAAAATCTCTGCAAATCATCAGCTAATGGATTAAATGCATCTGAGTGTGAGATGGAAATTAACAGATCAATTCACTCAACAGCTGCTAATTATATGTGACAAGGCACACAAAAGTCCAAAAGTATATGAAGCTCAAAGGAAAACAGCACAGGTAGAAATATTTAGGGTATGACACTTACCCTGGTGATAGAATATCACTGTTGCTGATTAAAACTATGGGGTAGGATACTTGCCACAATGAGAGAATGTCACTATTGCTGATTAAAACTGCAAATGTTTGAAGTCTGTATTTCAAAAGCATGGAAAGGGGGGTTCATTCCCACTGCTTTGCAACAATTTGCAACATTAGGTATAAATATATGGTATCAAAATTAACGTGCCAATCTAAACAAAATTAAATGTAATGGTACAGTCAAAATGAAACCTTTTTACCTCATTTCAGTTAAACATTTTGACATTAGTGAAATGAAACTAGAAAGTTAAAATGATTTGTTGTGACACTCGTCTGTCAAAAAAATTTGTTGCATCACCACGCTCCTGCAAAATGCTTTGACGCTAACAGAACTGATCTTCCAATAGGAAGCTATCTCACATTTTCTGATCACTACTTTCACAATTTTATTTTGAATCATCATTCACAGTAATAGGTTCTTGACTGCTTCCATTTTGGCTTGCACCACATAGGAAACTGGTCATAGGAATATCGACTAGCTCTTCTCTCCCCTTAGGCTTATTTGTTTCATATATACTGACCCCTTGGGACTCCTTCAAAGTCATGCTCTTGGACAGTCAGTCAGCAGATTGTAGGAAATATAGATAATAAATAAATAGTAACGATGAATTAATTGATCACCAGGGAAAGATTAGTACCAAAGCATGATTTCTCCCTCAACAAGATCATGACGGGAACCTCACCAGTACAATTCTCACCCTGCACTCTAGTACTGAGTTTGGAACCCACTTTTGGAAAAAGGATAAGTGCTAAGCAAATATTTAACTTACTGCTTATACCAGCGATTGAATTATTAATTCAAAGTGGAAAACCAGTGTGGTTTCTAAATCAGACAAAACTTCCAATTCGAGTAGCTCAAGCCTGAAGTTATCATAAAAGCAATGTCAATTCTGGAGATGATGAGACCTGAGCCAGGGCAGTCTTTCAGATTAATCATGCTAACAAATATTATCATCTAGTCTCAAACCCCAACTCTACAACTTGTGAGGGTCCAGCATGTTCAATGCATGGCCTATGATGCTATTTTTAGACTGTTCTTAAAATTCATGGTTGAAGGGAACTCAGAGGGTGCAAGGTTTAATGCAGTCCTTCATGAACTCCTGCTAGCAAATTTAATTCAATCTGTCTTGGGTTAGGAGCACTGTCACAGATTGGAATTGCCTGAAGAGCCATAAACAAGGGATAATGACAAGGGGCATGTAAGAGCAAAGTTGTAAGCAGGTGTGTAAGTGAGGTGCTGTAGGAATCCATGTGAGGTCTACTTTCATTTAACATCTTCATTAATATGCCTGAAGTAGCTTACTAATGAAAGTAGTGGATGATGCTCAACTGGGAGGAGCTGCAAACATCCATCAGGGCAGATAAATGTAAAGGGATAAGCAGGTATTAGGCATAGGGGCAGAAAGAAAGGAATGGTACAAGTTAATTAGCTCTACTGGAGAAAAAAGCTTGTGGTGAGGCAAGATCATGGGGAGCGAAGAGATCTGCACATCTTTTCAGACAGAACAGGTGTGCAACTCTGGATCAGATTTCTCAAAGCACTGAAGAATGTTAAACTGTGTGTTGTCTAAACTCAAGATGAGTAAATGGTAAAGCAGCTGGGCCTGCTATTAACTAGATAGAAATGTCATCTAAGACCCAATCTAGAATGCATCTGTTATATCAGCCCGTATCTTTCTTCATAGATGGGTAAAATATATCAACTTAAATAATGTTTCAAGTACAATGCTTCCCTCGTTTGGGGCCAAATAAACCACACTGAAGAAGAGGGAAGGAGAACACTGAAATTCATGCATTCAATATGCTTACCAGTAATGCTGAAGCACTAATGGGTGACAACAAACTCCCTTCGACCTAGATAATTTACATGGCAGAAGAGTAAAGTTTCATACAAATTATGAAGGCACCATGTGGTGGAAAAATGGTCCTCCTTAGCATCACTAAGATTACGTATTCAATGGAACAAGTCATTCAGGTCTGTTGCAGCACCCAAAAGATAGAGAAAAAACATTCCTTGGCATTCCTTGGCTTGCTAAATCTAAGCATAAAAGGACAATACAACAGTTCCCGCATAACACCTCACTTCAACACGAAGACCAGAGTAGGTCAATGCTCATCCCATGGTATTCCATGATGTGGCTATGCCTTCCTCTGAGACTGATCTATACCACTTGTTGTTAGCCAGAGAAGAGCTTGGTATTTAACTCCCTAGCATAGTCAGTGATTAAGTATCTCCCCTGCGCTCCTGAAAACTTGGCCAGAATTGGTCGTCCTTACTATAAATGCATACGGCAATAATAACTGCATTTGAAATAATAAGGCATTTGAAAGTTTTAACTTGTTCATGGTTGTGAATCCTTGCGTCTTTGCATTCCCATTATAGGACTACGATACTTGAAAGACTATCTTATCCCCTATGGCAGCTATGTTCCCTTATATTTAGTATTTGTATTTTAAAAAAAACCCAACTCTAAGGGAAGACAAAACAGAATAAGCAATCCAAAGAGAATAACTTATCAGGAATGAAAAGAAGCAAGCAATTTTGTCTGTCCCTTCTTCCCATCACCTGTGGTCCATTTGTGCATACTCTAACTCCTTAATTTAAGGTATTAAAAACTTAACTGCGCAAAGAGAAGCAGAAAATGTATGTAAAGAAGCTAAAAATTATATGCTTATGTATGCTAAAAAATTCTGAATGGACAGGGGTGTCAAGGGACACAGAAGACAAGGAAGTTATCAAAAATAGAATATTCTACTGATTACAGCACTTCAGAGCCCGGCCCTGCCACTCATTTGCTCTTATTTTGGGCAAGTTTCCATACGCCTCAGCTCACTGGGAGTAGCAACACTTTTTTTGTATCACTCCTTTTTTATCTGGTCCATTTTAGATTCTGCAGGGCAGAGACTATCTCTCAGCCTTTGTTAGCAAGCTTCCCTTATAAAGACTTACTAGAGCCTATGGACAGCACACTAGTTTTAATTGTAATAAGCAAAATGAAATCATTTTCCTCAGTTTGTACCAAACAAATACCAAATGTAAAGTTAAAAAAAGAAGTCTATTTTTCAGTTAGTTAAGAGCTAAACAAGAAATTTGAAGTAATAGTTCACTTGCAAAAGTGGGGTTTAAATTCTGCATGGTGTTCACTGCAAAATGGCAAAATTAAATATTAAAAACTTACTAAAAAAATTGCAACTGGGCTTCAATAAAACATGGCAACTCAACTTGAGATGTATTTTTTTCCCTCAGAAAATGATAAGCAGGGTGCTTAAAATAACATTATTTGAGGTAGGTTAGTATAGTTCCTTTTTTAAAGGTGATGAAGTGAAGAAGAGAGAAGCAATGGGGCCCAGAGAATTTAAGGATCTTGCTGAATACCACTAAGGACATGAGTGCTTTTGTCAGGAGGCCTCATATTTTCAATTTTGGGCTTAGATCCCAGGGTAACAGGGTCTGATATGAAGGACTTTTTGCACATTATACTGTGAACTGAGTGCTTTAACACACGCGCATACACAGAATATCCAATAACAAATTCAGAACCTAACCAGAGAGGCCAGATTTCAGGTACATAAGCCCTCCATAGAGCACCCAGCTGCAGTAGGTGGACCGCTACTTTTGATATGTAAGGTTTCTTTCTCCTCCTCAAGCTAGATTTCCAATTTAGCAGAACAGCTCTCCCTGTCCTGACAGGCAAGTGTACATTGTCCCCTTTTCCATCATTAGCTGGGGGTGGGAGGAGGCAAGACAGGGTTCAGATGACTTCCTGGACAACAGAGGTTTGTAGCTGCAGCCCGATGAACATCAGAGATAAGAGCAGCAACAGCAAATTGGCTCCAGTGGGAATGGCAGCAGCACTCTTTTCACCTAAAGGCAAGCCAGCAATTACGCTAGCAGTGCCCAGCACCCATGTGTCTGCTCCTTCCTTGCCCTCCCTCCGCTGCCCCAGTGCCCCCCACTCATGGACCAGGTGTGCTCAAGGCTACTGCTATGTTATGTGCAGCTGGACAAAATCGTACAGTCCTTTCTTTCTCCTGCTCAGATATCTGAAGCCAAAGGTCTGAGTCTTCTCACGCTGGATGACAAAATGGAGAGGGGGTTAGGGAAGAAAGGAAGCAGAAAGCAGGTACTGCTATGCGCATGGTTTTGTTCCACCTGGGTAGGCAGAGCCTGTGGGAGAAGGCTTTCTCAGCCCTCAGTGTCTAGGGGAAAAGCTCTCATGTCTCCCCATACACGGAGTAGAGTCTTTGGAGATCCCACGGTAAAGGACAGCACTTGCCACCAATATTAGAACAGAAGCACGTTGAATTAACTGTGTATGGGCAGGCAGGGGGCTGGGAGCACTGCACTGGTCACCAGAGCCAACAGGAGCGCAGGTGTCTCTTGAGTCTAAGCAGTTCAGCTTCCATCAGCCATGGGAAACTGGGAGGAGGAAAATGGGAAAGAGAGCATCATTCTGAATGCCCAGCTTCCCTCTCTGCAAGTGACCTGGAGAAGAGCAATGGCCATTACCTGGCTTTCCAAGGAGCAGTTCAACCACACAAGATCTCTGACAGCAAAACTGCAGCAGAAGTAGCTGCAGAGCACACCCCCCTCAGAGCAGTGTGACTGCAGAGATACTTGGGTCCCAGCATCCACCATCAGCTCCAAGGCTGGCTGAATGACTGTAGCGTCTCCATCTGGCACACAACAAGTTAGTAAGGAGATTCTCAAAATGCTCTGCATGCAGTAAATCTCCTTCCTGAGCTCCTTCTTTTGTCCCAGGTCTCTTCCTTACCCTGAGTCAGCATGGCTCACAGCATCTAGCTATAGGAAAAAGGCTTAATAAGATAGCAGGACAAAATTAAAGGGGTGTTATTAATTTGACAGGTGCTGCTGCCTGGTGTCATGTCCCAAGTCTGTCCTATAGCTGTGCTGATTATTTTTTCTCCTTGGATCAGGGACATTTCATTTATTAGCACTGAACTTCCCTCTCACTGCCTGCAGCCACTGCTGCTCTGATCTCCCCAATTCACTTTGCAATTAAATTTTGTCCTCTTGTGAAACGACTGTGGAGGAAAGGTCTTGCATTTTGTTTTGTTTGTTCCCCCCACCAATTTCTACTTGGTCAAAACAGCCTCTGGAAATCCTAGTAGACTCCCAAACAAGAGTAAAACTGACTGAAAACAGCGTTATATGAAAAGGAGTCTAAAAGCCATGGCTTTATGTACCTAAAGCACTCAACAGGGGAGAGGGAGCAGGGGCACAGGAGGCCACTACGTCTTAGCTGTAGAGGTATACATTTGATGTAACCATGAAGTTGATGGAGATTTACATGATGGTGTCTTGGAAGGAGACACAAGGGGGTTCGTGTTGGGAAAGCTTGAAATGAGGAACATCAAAATCATCATGTCCTTCCCTCTACAAACCAACTTGTGGGCAGGTAGACTGGGGAGCACAATTGCTCCTATTTAAGTTATTTACTTTATTGTCATTGCAGCTATAAAACCACAATTTTAAATGAATTCTGCTTGAGATCTGGTTTTGCTCCAGAAGTCAGAAGGCTTTTTGTCTGTTTCTTCTCATTCTACTCCTCTCCTACATACACATTCCCAGATACTTTCATATCAGTAATAAATGCCCACTTTTGCTGTTTCCCCTTGTGAACCCTGATCTTCATGCCTCCCTTCTCTTGTTCCCCCCAGAAATAAATACCATCTTTCCCTGGACTACCCATGCCAACCCTTTCATTCATTCTTAGGACTACTCACTAGCACATATTGCTCTGACATTCCTGGTTTCATGGGACTAGACAACCTCTCATAAGCCCTTATAAGTCTTATAGTCTTTAATTAAATGCAAACACTTTTTTCTAGGCTTCCTTGGCATTCCCTAGATCCCTGTTCCCTTTCCTATCACTGAGTATGTCAAAGGCTGGAGATAGCACAAGTGGTATTATTCTTCCCTAGGAATGAACACTTTTTTTCCAGCACTGAGCTGGCCTGCACTGATGCCAATTACACCAGCTTTTTTATGACTTCATTACTGCTAGAGCCACTATAAAGAGTAGCATCAAAAAGCTGGACCAGCCTTTTTAATTGCACAGAGGTACCGATCATTGTGCTTTTATGTACTTGAGATGTTCTTTCTGATCCTCTGTTTCCCCAAGCCAAGGGTGGCTCCCCAGGCTTGGCAGAACAGAACAAGGAAAAACCTGGGTAAAGCAGTTTGCCTAAGTTGCCTCTCTCTGGAGATCTCCATGTGAGAACCACAAAGCACTTTAGGCTGTTTTAAGCATGACAGCTGGTAGAGCAGCAAAGGTCAATACAGGAAGGCAAAAAGGGAGGGGAGAGCTCAGCATGGAGGACTTGCAGAGCATCACAGGGATCTCTCTCCATCACAGCAATCTGGCCATTCCCAAAAGGCATGGGGTCAAACTCTGCTCGTATCCACAGCAGTACAAACAGAGTTAAGTTCCCTGACTGCTCCATATCACAATACTAAATAAATGCTTGGATGCTGTATTTGGAGACGAACCAAAAGAACAGTGGGGGATTGCTTTATGAACATGTTGAGCATTGTTGGTCTCTGAATTAGTGCAGGTAGGAGAGAAAAATCCAGGGTGTCTGACACCAGCTTACTTGGAGAGCATAAGGGCACCAAAGAGCTTGGATGTTTCTCAAACTGGAGGGTGTTCCTAGGACACAAGGATATGTGTCTCCTGATTTGAGAGGGCATGTGAGAAGCAGCTGCTTCCTAGAAGCCATAGGAGATGCTTCTTCTTCAAGTGACTGGGGCTGCCATAGCTGACTTTGGCCAGCCATAGTGGAGGCTCAAGTGAGTTGAGTTGCTGACAGGGAGTGAAGAGCACCTTGGTCTGTCACATGGAGTGTTGGGACAGAAAGCAGTGCTGGATGAACTCTCACTGGCATGGGTAATTCTCAGTATTCCCATGGAGATGCAGCTCGTTCCTCTCTCTCTCCCTATTAGGCACTGATGGCTGCCTGCACTGCCTGCTGTATGGGTGGCAAGATAACGCAATAGTTCTCAGTCTGAGGGCAGCATGGTATACACCTGCAGGAACTCCTGAAAGTCTTTTCCAGAAGAGCATGTTATCCTGGCTACTTTCTCTATTACAAACCCATGGTAGGTTCAGTTTTGAACTGCACTGAGGCATTTGGAATCAGCCTGTTCTGGCTGCTGGGCTACAGTGATGAGCAGTAGGATGCATGATCTGACACACAGGAACCTGTGTGCGGGAAAAGCACAGGAGGAAAAAGCAGGAGGATTTCAGCACCTTTCATGGCTGCCCTCGAGTGTGGGGAATGGCAAAGGGTTGCAGTAGCTCTGAAGAAAGGCCTTCTGACAAAACGGTGAATGGCATGGGGACATCTTTTTGCTCTTGCACACTGCCTAACTAATCTTATAGCTTCTCCTTTCAACTCCACCTTGAGATCACCTCCAATTTTCCCCCCTCAGCCTTTATAGCAGAGGGAGCACCAGGATTCCCCCAGCTTTGAAGCAGTGCTCCATCAGATAGGAAGAACCACAGAACCACTCCACCTTGGCACTGGAGGGACAGTCTACCAGCCTTGCCACCAGGTCTAGGGGGAACGACTGGGGCGCTTGGCACACGTGTGTCCTGCTGCCTCTGTGCTGTGTCTCTGCTGCCAACAATTTCACTTGCCTTAGTAACTAGTCCCAACAGCCTCACTTTCTGTGCACATGCTTGTTTGGGTAATTCTTGTTTCCTCCCATTTAGCTCATAGGAAAAAAAGCATTAGCAACACTCTTGGTTTTTAAATGAATCCTATTAATATTCGACTCTGCAAGGAACTGTGGGATAATTTTGATAAATGTGGCTGGGAAGCCTAGCTGACAGAACCAAGCACAACGCTGGTGTGTGTTCACAACTCATCGCTGCACACACAGAAGGGGGCAAGAGGTGGGCACAGCAGGGGGGTGGGGGTGAGGCAGGCTGGAGGGAGAGCAGAGGCAGGGGGTCTGTTGAACAGGGAAGAAGGACAGATTTGAGAGCAAAATGGGGTTAGCGACATACAAATGGGAAGAAGAAAACAGAAGCAAGATGCAGTTTGGAGAAAGCAGGCTAGAACAACTAAAGAAACATTTCTTGAAACACAGACACTTAACTGTGGGTAGGGGAGAGAGATGGAGAAGCCAGGAAATTGTGATAGCAAAATGGAGTTAAAGGTGAGAGTAGGTAGGAAATGGGACGCAAGCTTGCAGAGAAATGAGAAAGGGGCTTGAGCAGGACTAAATGCACCTAGGCCACAGTTCAGCAAAGCACACAAATGATTTGAAGCCACTTCCTTTGGTCGAGGTACTTGCTCACTTAAAGTAAATGCTTCTGTGGTTCACTGATTGGCAAGCTCATGCAGCACCATCTTACAAGAAACATACTGAAAAAGTAAAGGTAGGAGCAAACAGAAATGCACTGGAGCGGTATCAGCAGCTGTGATGAAGAATTACCTCTGCTAAAACTAGGGGGGACTGAGATGGTGTATTTTGCTGTAGACCCGTAAAGGCTATTTGTTCTTAAAAAGTAGATGCAGCTAAAGGAAAGGCAGCTGAAACTAGGAGCAGGTTCAGAAGGACTTCTGTGAAGTTATTGTTAAGTATATACTTAATCTTGATGGTACGTGCTTTTAGACAAATCTCCCAAAAGGAATGGCTGGAGTCCACTGTTTATTTCTATTGGTGACTGCAAGTCATGCATTTGCTTTTCATGTACAGTTCAGCCTGGAAAGACACTGCTGAGCATCCTCATAAATGCAGCTTAGCCTTCAGAAGCACACAGCAGCAGCTGGAATCACCTGTTGTCTTTGGAGCAGTGCAAGAATATACACTAAACTGCCTTCAATATGCTACTAAGCTGCCTTCAAATGAATACAAATAGCTTGTTTTCTTTTTTTTTAACTCTTTTCCCAGACCCATTCCTCTTTTTCAGTCCTATGGAATTAGAAACTTTTGCCCAGAAGATCTAACTTTTATGGACATTAGACTTTCCTGCCCAACTGTATGCATCATGGCTAGATCTTATCTTCAAAACTGTAGCCAGTGCCCAGGGTAGACCAAGTCAGCAATAGCTATTAGGAAGATAGTCCAGAAGGGACAGTGAATACTGGGGAAGTCACTTCTGCATGCCCCTAAACTGATCTCTACGAGCACCTCAGTATTTCACTTGTGAACAACATTGCCGGTATTGGACCTGTGACTGAATTTCTTTGACAAGCAACATGAGAAACCCATTTAATTGAAAACAAAAGTAAAACTTCTATGGGGCATCCATAACAGTCTATCATGAGCTTTACTGCAAGGTCCTTGAAAAGAAAGACTTCTATCACAGGACACAATAAAGCTACAAAGAAGCATGTCTCTCAGCAGTTGAACTCCTGTTGCCCAAGAAGCGTAGAAACTACATTTCAGGATTCTCTGAGAACCTTTCCTATACTGGGTGAGTCCCAGACATAGTTTCAACCACTTTTGTGCCAACACATCTATGTGTACCATAGCATGTTTGAACTCTCTGAAAGATGCTGCTCCGCAAGTGGTTGATCCTGTAAAACTAATTTGCTCTTCCTGCGAAGCAGGCAAACACATGAGAAACACCAGGATCATTTAGCTGCCTCTGACATGCCGGCTGTACCCATGCTGCGAGGCTCTGGAGAAGCATGTACCTCTCCTTTTGGAGAGCAGCTGCTGTTTGCCTGCAGCTGGTGAAGCCAGCTCCATCTGGAGACCAGATCAGAACCCATTAAGCACAGAGGTAGACTGCTTGGAAGTGGAGTTTTGCAAGGCAGGGAGGCAGGCAAAGGCTTGGCTGCAAATTTTTACCTCTTGTAAAGAAAGGGAAGGGAAAGGGGGAAAAAAAAGCAACCCACACAGCCTATTGAGCAATTGTTCCTGCATAGCCTCTCCAGTCTAATTGATTTGGACACCACAGCTAATTTTCGCTCAGACATCTGTTAGCACACATTAGCGCATGTCATTAGCTAGGGAAGCACAGATTAGATGGAGGGGCAGAGCTCAAAGGCCCTAGTTGGGGATGCTGGAACAAGTGAGAGGAAGGACGAGAGGGAGAAGATGTTTGTGCAGGGTTGGAATAGTTGGAAGACGCTTGGTGTAAAGGGGAAGGATTTGGCTGGCTGCATTCCCACTGAAGTGGCACACATTTTCCAACCGCTTTCCCATGCTACAAGCACGCCCCTTTCATTTACAGGCATACCACAGAGGTCCTGGTCCTCACTAGCACAGAGGCAATAAAGCCAGAGCTCCCCTTAGGAACCCTGAAGTGTATTCTTCTATGTTCTTGCAATTTGCAGCTGCTTTGGTTAAGATTATAGGTCTCAGAGATAAAAGAAAGGGACAAGAGAAGAAGAAAATGACCTTTCTCCCCTCACCTCACACCAGCACAGTGTCAGATTGCTCTGGAAATATTCTATATTTAAAGCTTTACAGATATGATGAGTCTTTCCTCTGGAGAAGCAGAACTATATGAAATGTGCTAGCTAGGAGCATGGGACAGAAGGGAGATAGTAGAACGTCAGCAAACCCAATAATCAACAGTCACAACCTTCCTCAGGGTTGTTTTGCAGCTCATTTTTACCAACCCTCACACTAACAGCTCAGGGATTTGATAATTTCAGTCTGGCAGGGACTGGGTGCACACCAGAACCATCACTTGATAGAGCCTAGTTTATCTGCTGGTGAGAAAACATCATTTCTTCCTACTCAACTATTTCTTTTTCAGGAACAATGTAAACCCTTTGCCTACTGGCACTGCAGCAATATGGAGGCATGTGCTCAATCCAAATCCAGCCTGCATAAGCAATTCCCCAGCTGAAATCCCACAAGGCAACGTTCCCACCAGGAGTGGCTGCTGCCGCAGTCAACACGGGCTCTGCAGCGTACGAGGTGCTGCGACTCTTCTGGCAGCATGCCCTGGCTACACCAGGGCTCTACCTAATTTGGAAAGGAATTATTTGGAGTTATATCTGTTCATGTATGTGGAAGCAAAGGTAAAGATGAAGAGCATAATGCAAGTTTCTCTGAGCATATTTCTGGTTTCCCACAGCTTTCCTGTGAAAGGTGGAGTTGCCGTATTGATTTGCTGATGTCTGGAAAAAGGTTGAGCTCATTCTTTCATGTTTTTGCTTCATGATGGTAATAAAAGAGTTTTTCTCTCCTTTTGGGTCATATTTTGCACAAAGCACATGGGAGCCCTAATAGCCTTGAGGCTTTTACTCCACCAATTGTGGTGGAAATCAGCCAACAGGCTTCTGGGTTCAGCAGACTGACAGTCACCACAACCTTGTAATATTAATTTCCTTTGAAACAACAAGCCAAAAGTTGATGAAACGGTCTTGTTTTTCTCTCACAGACTGCCTGGGAAGGAGGGAGAGGCAGGATTTGTCAACTGAAACTCCATTGCTGGAGTGAAGGGGTCAACATCTATTATAGGGATGATAGAGATGAAGGTAAGCCTGTCAGTCACAGGGTGAAAAATGAAGCCCCCCCCGTCCTGTCTAGTGTATAGTGTCTCTGCTTGGTCACAGTGAGTCTCATCCTCTGTTCCCTCGCACTCTTTTTGCTTTGGCATAGCTTAGCTGACTTTAGCAGAGTTGCTCCCACACCTTCCCAGGGATCGTGCTCTGCCTGTCTTTGACAGGCATGTCACTTCCAGTTAAGAGAAGGACTGACACATAAACATTTGCACAACTCTCTGCAAAACCACCCCTCTCGTGCAAGTATCTGCCAGCTGAGAGACTCCACCCACTAAGAAAGCACTGATCGGGGTGCTGGCTGATAAATAAAATAAATAAAAAGAGGGGAAAATAAAAGCTGATATCCCCACACCAAAGGGGTGACTCCCTGGAAAATACCAGGCAAACAGCTCTCGGGTCAGCAAACTGCTGCAAAAGCACACTGGCTTTGATCCTCTGATGAGACGGAAAGCACATGGGTAGAGCTGAAAGAGGGAATCACAAAACTGTGCAATTAGCCAGTGACTTGCGTGGATTTGCTTTGCTTTCCTAGCAGCTGCACAGCACACACAGATTTCTGCACCATCACGGGGGTAAGGCTTGGCTGGCATCTTGCAGGATTGCCCCTCTTTTTCCTATAGATCCCTTTCTGGGCATAACTCTAAGGTTTTGGTTGGGGAGGGAGGGGTAGGGAGGGTTAGCTGACAAGAGTGGCTGCTCGAAGAACAGTAATGTGAGGAGAAGCCTGGGGTTTGTTACTCCCCCTTACATTATCTACTTGGACACCATGGCTACCAAAGTCTATGAACTCCATCATGAAAGGGAACTGAAAATGGGGTTTGTTTTACTCTGTGCCAGGGGCAGCCTTTTTTCTACTGTGTGTCTTCCCACAGCCTGACTGCATGAGCTTCATTAGCAGTGTGCATCAAGGACCTCAAATCATGCTCAAACATCATCTGTTCAAGTCCTGTAATTCCTGCACTGGTGAAACACTTAATTATCATCCTAAATATATCCATGGAGAAATTGAGGCATTAATGAGGTAGGGTGGGGGAAGTGACTTACCACATGCAATATGAATGAATGACACACTAGGAAGGGTACCCAGCAGCAACATCCCCAGGCTTATACTCCGGTAGAAAGAGAAAAAAGAAAACAAGTAAAAAATATGGACAACAGGAAGAGAGAGAAGGAAAAGGAAGAAATAAACACAAGGCAGAGAAGAAGAGAGCACATAGAGTAAGGAAAGCTGTCAATGAAAAAAGGGCTGCCTCACTGCATGCCAAGCAAGAAATGGAAGTGACAGCCTGAGCTGCAGAGTGAAAATGCCCCAAACTAAATGGGAAATAGCCAGAGTGGCCTACCGTGACTTCCATAGTAGAAAACATTTTGCATTTGGGATGCCTGTAAAGGAGGCAGAAATCCCTCTGACATTTGCATGCCTCAGGGCTTCCCTGAAGTGTGTGTTTCCATTGGCAAGGAGAGTGTTTGGGACAATTGGATAAGATGCTGTGAACAAGGCTAGCAGCGTTTAACCTCCATTATGAAGCAACAATTTACTCACTCACTACCAGTTACCAGGTGCCAGGGCTCAATTACACGGGAGACTTTAAGGGAAGGAGCATCCATACATTATCACAGCAAACAAGTCAGTGTGACTTCGTTCAAGGGTATCGTCCACCCTGGAACCTATTTCACATCTCGTTGGGTAGCTGAGTGAGAACTGATTGCACACGCTCCCTTGTTTCTCCATCCGTGTGTACGGTGGAGGAAGACCCCAATTCATTAAAGGAAACAGAGCGAGGTAAAAAGCTAAGCCTCTCCTTGTTAACCTCCTCTGGAAAAGCAGATTCCTACATAGCCAGGAGTGTTTGCATCAGCAGGAGAGGGAAAAGCACTCCCCCAAACTGCTCACTTTTCCTCAGTCTTTCCAGCATTACAGCACACCAGTGATATAGGATGTCTTATCGAATCCCTCTGCTGTTCATTAAACTCCGTGAAATGCAGAGGTTTCCTCCTCTGCCCTGCTGCACTCAAGGTGATTCTTCTGCCTCTTGTTCTCAGACCCTCCCCATGACAGGGACTCTGGCTGCGTTTTCCTGGTGCAAAAAGCAGACTAGCCCCCCATGCCTTCTTTAGATACACCATCACACAGTGCCTCCTTCCCTCTACCCACTACCCAAGTAACAAGCACTGCTTCCTTGGGACATTCCTCCAACGTGATTCTCTCTGGAAATAAAGGATAGGATGGGTCAAGAACAAGAGGTTAGTATTTAGGCTGAAATCTGGAGGAGATTTGCTATCAAAGCCCTTGGTTTCTGCTACAGCCTTCCAGTTAAGGCAGAAAACCCCACTTGCTTGTGCACTGGAACTTTGAATGTGCATTACAGTTGCCTGTGATTACATGGGATCTCTTCTGAGAACCTGCAGAGATCCACACCCCGAGACTACTAGCCTTCTGCATGCAGCCTTACAAGCAAAGATTTGGGGCTCAGACAAAACACCCCCAAAGCTACTTGGGAAGCCTGATGTACAGCACGGGATTGGACCTAGAAACCCCCAGTAGGTACCAAACACTGGAGCACCCTTCCTCTCTACTCCAAAGGAGAGCAAAGCCTCATTTCCCTACTGCCTCCTTCACACCACTCAGTCAGGCCTGCCTCAGCTTTCCCGCTCCCTTGTCTTGAGAGCGGCCACCACAGATCCCCATGGAGTATTTTACTGGGAAGAGTGCTGCCCATCACACATGTTTTGTTTGCTCTGCTCCCGTACTCCTTCAGCAATGAGGCGAAGCTCTACCCACAGCTGGCACAGCGGGACAAGCCAGGGACAGCCAGAGGAGCCCTACCTCACCTTCACACTCGATGAGAAGGCAACACCAAGTAACAGGAAGACATTGGGAGCTTCGGAGCCAGCTGTGTGTGCTGCTCTCCTGGCCAGCCTGGGCTGTTCTTCTCCAAATCCCACAGCTCACAGCAGGTGGTGTGCAGCCATTATGAGACATGTTCTATTGTGATGCCTTCAGGCACAGCAACTCTGCCAACAACTAGCTACTTGCTCTGGAGGAACGGGGAGAATGAAACTTTTTTTTTTTTCCCCTGTGGGTGAGGTGCAACCTATTTTTTTAACCTATTTAAAGGCTTTGAATCTGCTGTCTGTCACAGTACCTGACTATCTTCCACAACAGTCAACAGTAATGTCCAAATCCCCAACAGTGTTCTTGGGACCCTAGACACACTAAGGCAAGCCTAACACAAGGAGAGATTTACTTCTTTCTCTTCTTTGTATTGGTAGTCAGCCTGCAATGGTTCTGAAAGCAACCACAAATATGTGTGTGCCCTTTGCACCACAAACAGGGAAGATTTCAAGCCTCTCAGGCAGACTAGCCCCAGAGAATAAGGAAACAGGATTGGGGGCCTTGTATTTTCAAACCTCAGAAGATCTAGCTTACCAAATCCAAATCTCTTAGGAAAGTGTAAACATGCTGTAGGAGCTGTTTGGGGAGCTATCTTCCTGGGCATTCCTGAGACTTACTGCCAACACTGTTCTGTATGTAGGGGGCTCCAGTTAAGGGAGTATTTAAGATGCATCTCTTCTTTGGCCATGAACTGCTGAGAGCTCTATTGGCTCAAGCAAGGGGATCCATATTCTTATCTAAAGAACTCAAATCCTTTTAAACACAAAAGACAGAATTACAGTCCTAATTTCTACCCTGGTCTTCAGGAATATAATGGTCAAACATTGAGTCAAGTCACAACAGCATGCTAGACTCCCTTCCCTGTGGTAAATATGCAGTGGGAGAGTGGGGAAACCCTTGGGGACAGACAACAAGACAGAGGAAAATGCTTCTAATAATTCCTAATAATACATGATGCAAGCTGCACCTCTACACAAGCTTCCAATTTCTGCATTAACCAGAACAGGTATTTTTAATGTTCAGCCAAAGAAGGACTGCAAGGGCCACAAGTGCCTCATTAGTGATAGACTGCAATGAGAAGGATGCTGGTTTGACTCAGGTTATTGGGAACTTTTAATGCTGATCCAGTTCTCCTCCTGCTTACACAAACATAACCTCATTTGTTTTCCTATAGGCAATCAGAATCAGACTGGTAGAGGCGTAAACACAATTTTTTTAAGAAAACAAACTGGAGTACAACTTACACATCAAGTTTAAGTTGGTAAGGGTGGTGATGGTAGTTCACCTCAGTGAACTCCCCTAAAGTAAGACATTTAATCTAACTGCATTTTTTAATCTAACCCTATAGACAATGAAGGGAGATTCTGAGAGGTCCATTCATTCCAAGCATTTCCAAGACTACCTTAGGTTAGATACCTATTAGAAGGATACGGTTCAGTGAGGTAAATCCCACCCAAAATTTGCACAGTCACACAGCTTGCAGTGACAATGTGCTGAGGGTGACCATGGCAGTATCCTCATCAGTTGGGCATAGTCCCATAGGATCTGAACAGAGTGGGCAAAGCCCAGTGCTGGTATCACAGTTCATCCAACAGTCCCAGACATGGTGAGATGGTGAACCAGATCTAGGGTCCATGCAGGAAGACAAGACAAGAGACAAAGTCAGAGATAAGCTACCTATCACACAGGTCCAAGCTCCATCCAAGAGATGGTACCAGAAACACAGCTGGAGACAGGTACACCTAACACACAGATACAGGCCTGAGTTTACATGGAGCTCCTAGTCAGAGGGTAGACGGATTCCCCTGGGGAGACTGGTGAAGGTCTAATTAGTACACTTCAGGCCCTGGCAGACGATGCATTTCCTGAAGAAGTAAAAGCCAGTCCAAAGGAGGGAGGAAGAAGATGGAGCTGTCTAGAAAACTAAATGGGACACGTGACATCTCCAACACTAACCCAGCATCACCTTTTGTTTTATTAAAAATATCCAGTGGGGATGTATTTAGTTATACTAATGTCTTTCCCTACCAAAAATAAAGTCAGTATGAAGATTTAAATGCAGAATGACTAATTGGAATAAACTGTGCCTTTTTCAGATTAAACCAAGTCCTTTCTGCTCAATATCCACCAAATATCTAATGACACAGTTTATATTTTCATTGAGGATTCAGCATCTGGGCAAAAAAGAGAAAGCTTTACGGGCCTTCACTCTAAGTCAATTAGAATTTAAATGTAGGTTGAATGCCAAGGAAAAGAATGGGACCTGCAGCAATTCAGATCTCAGATGTTCACATACTCTAGAGACAGAAGAATCATTTGCACACTTATTCTAACTTCCAGAGCTGGGGGCATTCGGAAAGGCAGGTTTGTTCTCTGCTGCATATCTAATAGTGTTTTGGCCAACTAGTCTTTAAAGTTTCTGGAAAATGACTCTTCTACCTTTGCCCTTGGGAGGCTATTTCACAGCTGAATACATCCCATTCCTGATCTGCCCTTGTTAGTCCTAGCTATGACCTCCATAGAGAAACACACAACTTTAAATACTTGGTGAGCCTGATACTTATTTGCAGGGTGGTTTTGCACTTAGATGCAATCCAGCACACCCCAGAACTAGCCTGGAACAAATCAGGAACAACTTCTGTGAAGTCAGTGAAGTTGAGTTGATATAAACCAGTTCTCAAACACTACATCTTCCACTGCATTACCGTTTAACCAGGATTCACAGATCTCACTAAATTAGATCTCGCTAAATTTTAGCATATTTGTCTTTGCACTTCACTGCAGTTCTACTTATATTGATTGATGCTGCTGGAGAACAGACAAAAGAAGCCACTGAATAAAGAAAGACCAGGATGCAATCACTCACGTGACTTAAGTTCCTGGAGACACATGGCAAGCCACACGGTTATTGCTCACTTCATTTTGATACCGCTGTACACTAGCATAGACACATGCATGCACACACACATATATGTCATACATTACCAAAAGTACACTTCTAGTCTAAACTATTTTATTTTTTTCCCCCCTTTCCACTCCCTCTGCTGCTCATTAAAACTCATCTCTCCCACCTACAATGGTGAAGAGTCAGCAGGCTGCCCAGGTAGCATTAGCTAATAGGAACTGACAGCCTGCCACCATTTTCCGAAGGCTTAAGTTTTGATATCTGCCTGTCTTCCAGCCTGACTAATTCTATGGAAGACTTTTATCACAGGGAGATTGACCTCAGGCAGGAGACATTGTGTGTCACTGTGAACAAGTGAAATGAAGACACGATGGGGATGGCAAGAACTCACTAGCAGGAAAAGTGAAGGAGAAGAAAACTGATGTATGACAGGAATACCTGCTTTACCATGGCAGGCAACTCAGTGATTGGTCCTCTAATGAACAAAATCACTGAAGAACTTGAACTGTGGCATACTTTCAGAACCTGTAAGAGGCAACCTTAATTCATGATAAACTAAAATACCAGTCAAGTCACAAGAAGCATTTTCCCACTGATTTACAACACCCTCAATCCAATTACAGAGTTCCTCCTTCCCTCTGCCAGCTAATGCCTCATGAGGTTCGTAGGCTACCTCACAATGACTTATGGGGACACAGTCTGGAAAACCTCTGTACTTGGGTTTTGGCACAGTAATTTTTACTAGATTTTATAGCCGAGATGTGGAATTAAAAAAAGTAAAAATGTTCACAGCATGGATACCTGTTCGTACTTACAGAAAGTAAACAATGCTGTTACTGTATTTCCCTGCTGAGGTGCTGTGTCTCACAGAAGCTTTAGTCTGGAGGACTTGCTATATTCTTTATGTCCCAAGCTCAACATCCCTGGCTGAACTATGTTCCTAAAGATCCACTTCAGCCTCCTCTCTAACTGAATGGCAGATCTATCCCAAGACTCATAATTTCTTCCCATTCAAGGCTTCTGAGGCTGCCATGAAAATAAAAAGCTATTCACCCAAAAAACCTACATTCCTTCTTTCCCTGCATGGTGTCAAATGTGCCCCAGTTATACCTTTCAAAAAAATCATGTCACTCTACTGTTAGCTCCATAATACTGGGTTGGAAAGCTTTGGAGAAGGCATGACCATACATCTCCTAAGAGGTCAGGACAGCTCTTCTGATCAGTGGTCTGAGCTTCCTCTTCCAGAGTGGGCCAATAGCTGAGTGTACCAGATCAAAGAGGAATAGAAACTACAAAAAACTGGGAGGATTAGTATCCACAACAACCTCCTGTTTCACATGTCTTTATGACAGGCACCACGGGTGCATTTTGCCTCTGAGTTCTGTCAGATATCCTAAAGAAGCCTTCACGCACCCAAGACTTACATGTAGTCAATCAAGTGCCTCTTGTGGGGAGCTCTAGATCAAAAATTTCAATGAGAATGGATATAAGGCTTTTATCTCCCCTGACTTCCCTGCAGAGAGATGAACACTATCGCCACTTCACTCCAACATGAACATGCCTGCATTGTACTTAACCCTTCTGTTCTGTACAATTATTCTTTATATCAATTATTCTGCTTTGGCCTGTTTGCTGGATTCACTGCATTCCCAAGGAGACACAAGGCCTCTTAGATGGCTTCTGGTAGATACATACAAGACATTTACCCCTAAAGATCCTTTCCATCAGGTTGGGCGGCACAGTCAGCAGTCTTAGTTTGCCCTCATTAGCGGCTACTGTGCAGTTGAAATCATCAGAGTTTGCAACCTTTCATCAAGATTAGGTGTTCACTATTTCATTATAAGGCTAGCAGACAGGTAGCAACATATATGGTGCATCAAAAGGTGAGATTTGCTTCCTTAAAGAGGCCTATCAGTCAGAATGGGCTTTAATGATCTCAGAAGAGGACAAATGCCCAGTGGCAGTGATGAATAAGGAATAATCAAGTGGTTGCATAGAGCTGCAAAGCTGCAGTTCAAATTCATACAATGCTGAGGGAGGCCTATCTCTGGGACAGAGGTTTAAGCTTATCTTAAGATAGGGGAATTAGGGTGACAGCAGAAAAGAAACTGCATTTTTTTGTATTTTACCCAACACTGTTCACTCATCCCTGCAATCATCCAACATGCCCTAATTGCTTCAGTATGCCCCAGCAAAACAGAAACTGAGAGTGACTTGGTAAGAGACATACAAAGACACAGATCTAAGATGTACACAGAAGCAGTCGTCCAATAATGATGACCAGCTGTCACAGGCAGCAAAAACCTCCTGGCAGTTGGCACTGGTGAATTTTCAAATACCCGCTGGTCACTGCTACCCCATTAATCACGGGCACTTTGCCCAGTCTACATTCCTCAACAGCTTTTTTCTTTCTCTTCCTCCTCTCTCCTCCTCACAGACTTCTAACACAGTTAATAAAAAATTTATCAGGGCAATGAAATAAACAGCAATTTGATTTGATCTGGGAGCCAAAGAGAGGAGAGTTTCTGCTGTTCAGGTGCAGACACGGGAGTTTCTGCAACTGCTGGAAGAAACGTGCCCACGAAGCCAATAGGATTAGAAAAATGGGTACGTAGAGGTTTTGGTGGGGGTTTGTTTGCTTTCTTTTCTAAGCGAGTGGCAAGGGCTGGCAGGAAGTCCAGGCAGAAGTGTGCTCTTGAACCCCAGGAAGAAGATAACACTTTGAAATCCACAGGGAGTAATGGACTTTGTGGCACCAGAGATGGAAACAAGCATAGCAGCATCCAGCACTGATACGTAACAGTCACTGCAGCCCCTAAGAACTGCAGATGAAAATGACTAAATATCTGGAGTTTTGTTTTTGAATCTTATATGGTTCTCCCTTCAGGAATAAAAAAGAAGAGAGGAAGAAGCACTTGGGTCTGATCCTAGTGATGTCTCAAAGGAGTTCAAGGACTAGAGAGGCAGGGGCAGCATGAAATCCAGGAAAAAAATGGACTACCCTGGAATAGTTTGGGCTAGAATAGCATTGCTCATCTAGTGAGAAATTTAGCCTGTGCCTCAGGGCTCTACTGGGCTGGTGGCTCTGGGAGCAGGAAGTACAGAAATCTTTTCAGAGGAGTCCCTTACCCTCTGGCTCAGTGGCAAACAGCAGGCAAGAGTAACCTGACAAGGAGATGACAACCTTCCACTGGGAGAGCTTCCACAAATTTATGTCAGGCTTAAAGCAAGAGATTTGTAAGGGAATACAGCTGCCCATTGTGAGGATGAGTAAATATATCAGGGATTGTAACTGAAAGCATTACCCAGTGTAGAACAGATTACAGACTAAAAGAAAGGGTACTGTTTACTATTTAAAGTCACACGGTCCAGGTTATGGTGAGAAGAGTCAAGGCCGGTCAATGATGCCAAGGAGACAGTATTAGATCGTGGGTCATGCTGGAATCTCTAGAACTAGTCTCTTACATGGTTTCATCTTTCCTGCATAGATATACAAGGTGGATTCATGTCCCCAAATTTTAGATACTGAAAAGTTTACAGTGTAAATCTAAGTTAGTCATTCATATTCCTCCTGTAGCCCAAACAGAGAAACAGGGACTTCCAAAGGATGATCCATCACATTATCTCGAGGCAGGCAGCACAAAGAGTAAGATACCAACTTCTCCCAACAGACTACAAATGAGGGACAGGTAAGTAGCTTAGATTTGTGCTACTAACACTTAGATGTCTAAGATTAAGTGTAATGAATCTCACCTGTAGTACACCACTCCTGTTTGCATGACACAAGAAACAACACCGTTAAGAGAGTTACTTAAAAGAGTGACAGAGATGTATATCTCTGGACTTGGACTTTTGTCTTGCCTCGATAGGACACCTGTGTAATTTAGCCAGCAGAACCATGTACACACCCTGGATTTGTGAAAATGAGGCAAACCTTTTATGACCTTGGATAGCTGTGTCTATACTGCCAATGTGGTTTGTTCTCTTTTGCTTCACAGACCAAACCACAGGCTCTAAGTTTTGCTCCAATCCTTTGGACAGCCGTGCACAGCAACATGAGACCACTCCCAGGCTCTTTCCTGGAATGAACTAGTACATCCCCTCTCAGACGAGAAGCGGGCACAGCTGCTGTGGCCAATCCACTCCAGACATGCAGACAATGCCAAGTTCGGCTTCCTCAATCTGTGGAAGTACTCCAACACCAACTCCCTAAGCCCTAGGCTTTCAAATTCCTCCATGCGCTCTTGTGCCATGTAACACACACTCTTGGCATGAGGTTATAAAGACACCAGTGTGCCAGACTGTGTCCCAACCTTCTCGTCATTTCACACACTTCTAACCAGGAAACAGCAAATCAATCAACTAAAAAAAGAAGCATGCTCCCCTCAGGGCCACAGGGAGCACGGAGGAGACCAGGCCCCCCACCAATGCCCAATGCAGTGTGGACATGATCTATCCATTCCAAAAGGTAGTACCATCAAGTAGCATGAACATCAGCCAGTCTCTGCCATCTGGCCTGGAGTCCAGCACTTTCTCTGATACTATCCACAGAGGAAGTAGAGGTATAACCAAGGTGTCAACCTCAATTGCAAAGATGGTCCAGAGGCTTTGCACAGCTGTAAATATTCTCCTGGAACGCATTCATGCCATGAATTATGAGAAACATATTACAATAGTTAAAAACACAGTAGGAGAAGCAGTCAATGTCAAACTGGTAACACTCCCCTCAAACAGGTTAGTGAGAGTTGGTCACCCTATGAACTTTTGTTCTTAACCTCTTTCCTGTAGGTCAACAAGTAGATTAATCTTTCTGGTGAAATTGTGAATTGGGAGCTCTATGCATTCATAATCCCTAAGATCATCATCAAGGTCATAAGGCTTCTACCTCGCAAAGTCTGTTCTGTGGTTATTTGGGAAGATTTTTCCTACTTCTTTGCAACAATTTTTTTATATTTTTTTTGCATTCAAAACAGGAACATACCCAAAAGTCACATTCGCATCAGTCTAACAAGAGGAGAGTCATTCTGAAGAGACTCTCTAGACTACAGCTGCTGCTGCGGCACCTGCGTGAGTGCCATGTAGAATTCAGGTTTAGGATCTTGCTTCTTGGCTGCTCTTGGCTCTTTACAACATGTGTTCTCCTTTGCCTGTTTGCACATAGCACATTAATGGATATACTTTCTGCCTACCGGAGCTGTGAGCTGAACCTCACAGTTAACAAAACGTGAGATGTCCCACTCACCCACTAAGTCAGAGTACAGTTTAGAGTACTGTACTCCAAACATTCAACTATTTGTGGTGACATAGTTCTGGTCTCCTTGTAGACAATTTTGTCAACGCATCCTGCAGCCAGCTCATGACTGACCTTCCTGGCAGAGTGCTACTAACCTCTTATGCCCAAGACAACCCCAGGCCCACCACATGCCCCGTATCCTTTGTGTAGCTGAGTATCCATATGCCAGGATGCTGTGAAAACAAACTCACTGGTTTTGTAGCCCAAGTGGCTCATAAGCTGAGGGTACCCAAAGGTGAGATGCCATTACATTTAAATCACTGCACCATGAGAATCCCTTCCCTACACATCTAAACGAAGTGTCTCCTTAGCTTATTAAAGGCAAAAGGCTTTTCTTATACTGCTGACAGAGAAGACTCAGAAAGGAATAAAGAAGATAATAGGCTGCCAGAGGCCCAATTTACGCACCCCAAAATTAATGAGTCATTCCAATTAAATTATTTGCCCTAAATTAAAACTTATCACCAAAATCCAATTCTCATTTCATTAAAGAGGACCTCCCTAGTTATCAATTTTTTTTTCTCCACAGTTTTTTTTAAAAGGTAACCTTCATGGAATAGTAAGAAAAAAATGCAGTTGTAGTCTACTTTTCTGTCTGAGAAGCCCTGAAATTTTTCAAGACCTGTTCCTCATTCCATTATGTGTCCACATAATAAATTAAGGTGTCCCTAGAATATTCTATGGAAGACTGGAGAAGTATAAGATCATGCCAGCAAACAGATGATGTAAAGGAAACTTGATACATGAAGAAGGGGAGAATTTTAAAATTGTCCAAGCCTTAGCCTTTTGGTATCAGAACTGAGAAAGCCCAACACCCATTTGGGAATCTCCAAAGGGTCCTCCAGCAAAAGCCAGGCAGACAAATGATGGCACTCCTGATGTGTCTGTGAGAAACAAACTGATCTCTTGATCATATTCTCAGCCTATCACAAACCACTATGAATTCTCAAGCAGGGATTGGTTCCTCCTGCCCCAGATCTGCCCGCTGAACAGTCTGAGCTGTGACAGGCAGATACCCACTGCTGCTGCTGAGAGTGGCCACGTGCTTCCACTCTTTCAGACTGCCCACGCCAACCTTTATTTCCTTCCCAGGAAGAACCTTTCTCCTGTTTTCTGTTGGGGATTAACACTTTTTAACCTAATATTTGTTTTTTAAAAGACATTTTCAAAAGCTGTGGTGGGGTTTTGAGAAAGTGCTCCCTGCCTGAATACACTGTAAATGGAAGCCATATGTCTCTGTTTCTTTTTTGTCTATTTTGTTGTGTGCACATTTGGCAAGTTATTTTTTCCCCTTAACTATCACATCTCAGGCTTTATTAAACCAAGCTGCTATTCTGTTATTTTGGAGGTTTTTTTTTTCCAAGCAACTGACTACTGACATTTTAGTGGCTATACAGGAAATGTGATATTAAGTCATTATTTTCTCAGAATGTTCCTTCACTTTCTGGTGAGCAAGGAGCAGCTACTGGGGTAGCAATTCCAATGTTTCTGAAGATAAAAAGAAGAGCTGGAGCTCTGAAAAAGCTATCAAAATCCAAACCCTGAAAACCTATTACTTAATACAATTTATCATTTGTTGTTTTTGTGGAAAGCAGCTGGAGGCTTATCCTACAAGGCATAGCATGCATACACACTGACAAGACAGACTATGCATCTGCTCAGGAGTGATGAGGGCCAGCAACTGGATAGAGACAAATGGTGGGAGCACACGGTTACCATGGGTCAGCTGGGGTCAATATGCATTATGCAGACACACGGATGTGGTAGGAAAACACAGCAGAGAGACTATGCTTACCTGCCTTTCCCCACCCTTCAAAGCCTCAAGTCACTTTTCAAAGGACAGTCTCATTTTAGAAATACTATCGCCTTGTTCCCTTTCCCAAAATGCCAATTTCTTTCTTTCCATAATTAATTCACATTAAATAGTAAAATCAAAAGCTTTTAAAGTAAGAAATAAATTTGTTTCTTTCTACAAGCCTTGCTGTTGTTTTTGAACTGCTGGCTCAATTTAGCTTTATTTTACATTCTGTTTCTAGCCAATTCCAATTTCAGATGAAATCTTGGCTCCAATGAAGCAAAATTCCCTTTAATTTTAGTGGAATCAAGATTTTGATCCACATTCTCATCCACTAACACACAGCTACAATGAGTGTAACACAGCAGCCAAAAACAGAGTTGGTGGACTCCAGGAATATGGAATTTTGAGCGTGGCAGATTTGCAGTATTGACTCCACTGGCACCAGTGCAGTAAGAAAAACAGGCAAAAGGAACACACTGTTCCACAAATACTGGAATTAGCAAGGCCTGGTTTACCCCAGCTACGCATCCTAGGTCCTGATGCCTCATCCTTTGGACAACCTTCAAAGCTCTTGACCAGTTTTAGTCAAGGTGGCACCCACCAGCTTGAATGTGCTACCTTGTCCAAACCAAACTGCAACCATAGTCTTTTGTACCTCCCTTTGGTAAGGGATGCAGGAAGAGACTGGGGTCCACTAGTGAGAATTTGAGGAGCAGAAGACCTTGTTGGGGCAAGGTCACAGCAGGTATGAGGGGTGCTGAAGTCAGCCAAGCAGAGGACTGCCAAGCAGAAGGACAGGTGAATGGCATAATTATACAAATAAACCCATACACACTTTGTTTCCTCAGGAAGCCAAGCTACTCCCAGTATCTTTAGGGTTTGTATATAATAAAAACTCAACCGAGCGAACCACAAACCTGGCTAACTTCAACCTGGTATTTCTTTCAAATGAAAGGAAGAAAATAAAAAGGACAGTAAAGCTATGGAAAAGGTTGATCTGAGACAAAGAAACATGAAGCACGATTAATCTTAGCCTTCATCAGCATTACATGTAAAAAGACAAGCTGATACTAAAGTTTCAAGTGAATATTAGCTGTATATCTTTTCTCATTATTTTGGGTTAGAAATCAACAGTTTCATGTCAGACCTTTTTGAGATTTTTTTTTTTAAAAACATTTTTGCTAATTTTCAAGCTACTAAGCAGTTATAGGCCTTCAAGATACAATGAAAAAGACATTTATTCCTGGTTATATTAGCACTTCTTCTCTGCAAAAAGATCTCAAGAGGATAAGGCAAAAAAACATTCACTCACTATTGTCAAGACACTGGCCATCACAGATCAAGCAAGCAATGGGAATCTATGACTTAGGATGTCCAAGGAGCTTTATCCTGTTGCAGGCAAATTGGGTTATATATCATGGTTTGAACAGGTCATGGCAATACTGTTGTGCCACCAAGGCCATTGCTTTTTCAGCAGTGGGAGCAAGAACACACTTGGATTTACAGTTAATGGTTATCTGCACTCTGTCAAGGGTTAGCACACTTGGTGGTGGGATTAGGTTACTGCTGTGTTTGGAGAAGAGAGAAAAATGTTGTCCTTAATCCACTGTTTTAGAGTTCAGTCTAAGACTTGGGACAGTAGATTGAGACAATCAGACAGAAAAATAACAAGGCAAAATCTTTCACAGCACTGGTCTGAATCTAGAATCAGCTGATCAGACAAAACTGCAAAAAATCAGCTGATATTGCTCTAAAGAGACCACTCAAGCTAAGCTGATTTATATCACTAAGGAGTTGGATTATCATATCAAGATCCTTTCTCCCAGCCATTGGAAAGCATTCCATGTATTTTATGCAGTACTTTTTCTCCAAAATGAGTAAGCATTTTTTGAAGTACTCTGTTTTTGTTTCCTGCCTGCACCTGCAAAGGAAGCACCAAAGTATTCCAGAAAAACCTCCTGACTTATGCACTAAGAAGTGCTTATATCCAACCTATATAACAGAGCAAACCCCAATGCTGCATAGTAGCACTCCAGCCATGCCTGGAGATAGAAAAACAGAAGTTAGGAGGCATCAGGACGCTATGGGGAGGCTGTAAAAATATTAGATAGGAAGCAGCAGGAAGTTCTTTGGTAACCTATGAAACACCAGGTGCAGTTTCCTGCAATTTATGAGTTTGGGCAAAACAAACCAGTACAGAAAACCTAGAAAGATTGCTACCAATACTACCATGTGCCTGAAATTTTGGAATTATTTTGCCCGTAGGAAATTACAGTCCATGGTAACAGCCGAAGGGGGGGCTGCAAGATCTAGCATGCTTCAGATCCCCAGGAGGATTCCCTGCTCTCTCAGCTTATTTTCCCCATCAAACTGATCCGCTGTCATTTCCTTCTAAGCACACCAGTCTTGTCTCTCCCAGTCCCCATAGTAGTCTGAATTTATCTCCTCCCTCCAATCTTTTCTTCTTCTCCCCCACTGCTCCCAGTAAAATGATCTTTTTTCTTCCTCCCAGAAAATTCATACTCCCATGTTATCTCATTATTCTTTGCAACAGCATGCCAAATTCACTGTCATTTTCCCACTGGGGCTATGTCCTGAAAAAGACAAAGTGGTCTGTGCTTGTTCTTACCTACTGCAGGCTCCCTGGAATTGAAAACGCTACAGTGTTAGCACTCAAAAAGATCCCTCTGAATTCTGGGCTCTGCGCCCACAAAGCGGGGAAGCAAACATTTCTCAGAGAACAGCATCTGACTCCAACATCCCTATTGTCTGGCTAGTAAAGGAAAAATAGCTTCAGCTCTCTTCAAACTGCTCTGCTTCCAGCGCTGGCCAAAGGGGTGGGAAGGCCAGACGTGCCAGGGGAAGACGGACTCCCACCATGGCTCTGCTGAGCTCAAAAGCAGCCCAACTCTTGTCTCACAGAGAGGTGCTGCAAGCACCAACAGCCACCAATTCCTTATTCTGGCAGGGAATAAACTCCAGCAGAGATTGGAAGAAAGGGGGTCTAGAAAGACTAAAAGGATACATGGCACTATATAGACTGCTCACCCTGGTCTTCCCTCTACAGCCACAGCTGACATTTCCACTGCTCAATTCATCTGATGAGTTTTGGATGGTTACTTTAGGATGAACTGGACTTTGAGAAGAGACTGTTTCTCTTCACTAATCACAAAGGAAGTCCAAAGTGACCCACCTCCAGAGGTAACATCTGTGTTTGGTGAGATCATAGAATCATTTAGGTTGGAAAAGACCCTTAGGATCATCGAGTTCAACCATCTACCCTACTCTACAAAGTTCTCCCCTACACCATATCTCCCAACACCACGTCTAAACGACTCTTAAACAGGGTAACTCAAACACCTCCCTGGACAGCCTATTCCAGTGTCTGACCACTCTTTCTATGAAAAATTTCTCCATAATGTCCAGTCTAAACCTACCCTATTGCAGCTTGAATCCCTTCCCTCTTGTTCTATAGCTAATTACCTGTGAGAAGAGAGTAGCACAAACATCTCTACAATGTCCTTTCAAGTAGTTGTAGAGAGTGATGAGATGAACCCCACCCTGGCTTACTCACTCTGGTCCAAGGCTGGTGTTCAGCAGAAGCTAGCTTCACCTGATACCTGTCTTCACTGGGCATGTTTAGTTTGGAGAAGAGGAGGCTGAGGGGAGACCTCATTGCCCTCCACAACTACCTGAAAGGAGACTGTAGAGAGGTGGGGGTTGGCTTCTTCTACCAAGGGAATAATGACAGGACCAGAGGAAATGGTATGAAGCTGCGGCAAGGGAGATTTAGATTAGATATTAGGAAGA
>JAOTQQ010000001.1:86024427-86106893 GCA_026546715.1 Gallinago undulata | reverse complement strand
GGGCATGCTCTAGTGGCCAACATTATTGGTTTGTGGTGGGGTGTTGTGTGTGGGGTTGTGGGTATGGGGTTTAGTTGATGGGTGCTTTTTTTTGGTGTTTTTTCTGGGTTTTGTGGGTTTTTTTTTGTTTTGTTTTGGGTTGGTTATGGGTGTGTTTTTGTGTTTGTTTGGGTGAGGTTTTTGGAGTTATTTTGTTTTGTTTTGTTTTGTTTTCTTAATGTGGTTGGACTTGATGATCTCAGAGGTCCCTTCCAACCACTAAGATTCTGTGATTCTGTGATTCAGGCTCCTGTAAAACACACTTGTGTGCCTTACTCCAGTTCTGCTCAGAAAATCTCACAGCACCAAAGTCTAAAGCAAAATGTTTCCCTATTGCTGTCCTCAGCAATGAGGACAAGGGCTGAGCAGGTGGTAGACACCAGCCTAGACCTGGCTCCTACCAAGGGGTTCACTGGCAGAGCAGTGCTGACACAGGGGAAGCCTGGCTGGCCTCAGCCACCTGTCCGGGGGAAGGATTTCTCTCTGTGGTGCTTCACCAGTCACCTGCACAAAGTCCTTTAATTTCAGGGGAGTAGAATGAGAGAGGGCATGCCTAATATACCACATAGAGTTAGTAATAAATTTCTATTGTTAAATCCTAGCAACAACAAATACATCTTTATACCGCTTTGAAACAATGAATGGCCAGTCTGAATCTTTGCAAGCAAGGAGCTCTATGAAGGCAATGCATAAGGAGAAAGGCTACACCCTGTGGTTCTTTTCACATACAGTTTGAAAGAAAACTGTAGGATTTGGCCTTTAGCTGCTATACATTTGACTCCAAGCTTGTGATTAGGGCTGGGCAGTAAACATGAACTCCTCTTTGTGAAAATTTGCTACTGCTGTTTCCAAATTTGTTTTTGTTTTGCCAAAATGACAAAGCCCTTTTGATTTTTTTTCATGAAATAAACATTAAAACAAGGGACAGCCCTTGTCCTTCAAATAGCTAATAACTGGGAATCACAAGAAATGTTAGCGAGCCTGCAGGAGTCCCAGGCTCTGACCAAAAATGTAAATGTGAGTTCTCCATACCTCAGCTGAATGCTGTAGCTTTTAAGTAGGCTGTGACAATGCTATACCTTTTTCTCCTCCCAATTTTGACCACAAAAAGCACCTCACACCTGTAAAAACTTCCTGATTAAATTTTAATCAAAATCAAAGCCAGTGAAATGTTTTAGTTTCACTGAAAAATTCCCAACCATCTCCATTCACAATGATGCCTTGCTGTAAAGACTCTGGACAGCAAATGCAGCAACCATCTGCTTGCTTCCAGTGGAAAGGGTTATTCCTGTAGCCTGACCTGGACAGGTGTTAAGTCTTTACTCCTGAAACTTTTAAACCCCATGCCTGCTAAGATCGCTGTGCCTTTGTGCCTGTGACCCTGATGAAACAAGTAAGGACTATTGGGATTTCCCCACTGAATATTTAATGCCTGAGACGGGCTTCAGTATATAGCCCTAAAAGAACAAGAACCCAAAGTAATGCTGGGAAAGGAGCAGCCACCGTGTGCGTCCCCATTATGACTCATTCTCCTGGAAAAAGTCACTCAACATACTGAAACAAATGATTAAACAGCCCATTTATAAATACCTAGAGAATAATAATACAGTAAAGGAAAAAATAAGCAATATGCTTTTGGCAAGCATGTATCGTGTCACTTCAACCTCATTCCCTTTTTTTTTTGTAGGATATCTGGCATAGCAGATAATGTGGGAGCAGTATGTATGAAGATGTGATATTTCTCAACTTCAGAAGGCACAACAGTTTCTTGAACAAGCTAGGAGAACATGGTGGACCTTAAATCACCATCAGGATGCTTTAAAGAGCTGCAATCTACAGATCACTATCCACCAGGGATGGAGGTTTTAGTGAGTTGCCACCACAGTCCGCTTTTGTACCCTGATCTCTTCAATACTTTAATTAACACCTTCAGGATGGAACAGAAAGAAGGCACCTGACTTTTGTTGATGACACCAAGTTGGGGGCAGTTGCAAGTACTGTGGAGACCAGGATCATAAGTAAACTGAAGAAGTGGTCCCCATGAAGAAACCAACCAGATGGCATCCAACAACAGCGAGCACAAAGCACTACGCTCTGGAAGGGGAGAAAAACAATTAATGCTCAAATACAGAAGTGGGGAATGAGCTACAGACTGTGTTGCGGACCAGTAACAGAGGGTTAGAGAACAGCAGAGAGACTAAATAAGTGAAAGCAATGAGGCACTCTTTTTTTTAAAAGGTAAATCTCATCTCATTCTGCGATTAGATAAGTGAAGCATGATATGCAAAACATGACTAGTACTTTAATCTGCATGACTGAGTCCTCAACTGGAACTCTTGCTTTGGTTTCGGACAGTACACTTAAGGAAACGTGTAGACAAATCAGACAGTAGTGAAATACATATGACTGAGGGTTGGAAAATATGACCTGCGAGAAATAGTGAGCCTGTTATGCTGGACTAGAGGTCTGAGCCACAGGGATCAATGGACTTCTAACAGATAAAAGGTAGTTTTGAGGAAGAGGAGGAGAAATTACCACCATGTATCTTGGAAGGACCACAAATAGTTGGCAGCAAAATCAATTTGGATCATATGTTAATAAAAGCCTTCCAAGTGCAAGTTGAGTGAAATAACGACCATGCACTGCCAATGTAGGCACCGGATGTCTGCAAAAAGTAAGGGCAGCCACTGTAGAGCTTATCTAGTCTCAGTGCACAGAGACGGACCAGACCAATTCTTGTGGATCCTTCCACCTCTTTGCTCCTCTCATCAGACCCCAACAAAAATACCTGGGGTAAAAAGATTCACTAGTATCCATTACACCCTAACTGAGGCAGCACAAAATGCTTTGAGTGAGGTGGTATTCAGAGCAGTCTCTTCATGCTTTCACCCCATCACAGAGAGCAGAGTATCAGCATCTGGGAGCAACTGAGTCGGGCAGAGACAGATGCCTCCAGTCCAACCCACCCTGCAAGCAGTGCTGGCCACCTCGGTCAGAAAGGCAGAAGGGATGGCCATGGTTATACTAAGGAATCTTTTGGCAGGGAATGCCTACTTTTACCAGCCGAGTTGGCTTTGAGTTTGAAAAGGAGGAAAGACTTATAAAGGGGACTTTTTCTACTTTTAGCTTCCTATCAAGTTGTGATGATTGTTTTTCTTAAGTGTCATTTCATTAGCCCTCTTTTAGACCTCTGCAATGTGCCCCAGCTGAGAGTGATCCTATCAGTGGACATACACACTTAAGCCAGCGAGGCAAGGAGCAGCCACAGTAGGCTGCCTATGCAGAGACTGGCACTGGCTGACAAGACAGAATCGGCTCTTTCCTCGGAAATACTAAAGGACATGGGTACACACATTAGAAAGGTGATGCCCCTCTTTCTGTGATATACTCCTGCAGCTCTGGCCAGCAGAGTTCACTGAGCAGAGTTCATCCCAGAGAAAGCTAATTTTCTAAGGGAGGAAAGGACCTGCTCCTGGAACGCAATTAGCCTGCAGTAATCTAAATGCAGCGAGCTCTTAGGATACACCCAAGCCCACCTATTTCAGCTCGCATTGTGGACATGGAAGTGATCTTCTCCATTTATAAGGGCTCCAGCACCACTCCAGTATCTGCCTACCTGTTAGTCTCTGATATACCTATCCCACTTGTTTCTAGGGGTGACAGGGGCTTTTCACAGCAGCTATAGAGATGAGGGAGTTGAACCCGGGGAGATAAAGGATCCGTCTTTGATACACTGCGCAGTGGGGAGCAGAAATACCCATGGAGCAGAACGGGAAGCCTTGTTACAGCCTTAAGGCAGCCTATTGCTTCCAGGGCATGAGCAGGATCTTTCACTGACGCATCCAAGCATCACCAGTGTGCACAAAGCTAGCAAGGAGTCTCTGACCCTGGCTTGTTTTGGTTTCCCTGGGCTTGTTTGAAGGGAATCACTGACCATCGTTCAAGAAATCCTCCTGCTAGATTACTATGCAGATCGGTCAACCATCATGTTACTTAATTTTTCAGGAGCTGTTTTTTTTAATTATTTATTTATTTTTACGTTTGGGATACCCAGAGCTTCACATAGCTGATGTTTTTAAATTTATGAACACAAAACCAAAAAAAGTAAATAAACTACATAAAATAAATAAAACTAAAAAGCTTAGCATGACTCAGTGTGCAAACTTTTTTCATTTGTACTAGTAGCAGACCATTTTTCAGGCAGACAACCTGCAAATCTGAGAATAATAACCAATATAAGAAAATGATACTAGGAGAAGAAACAGATATTTTCTACCATATACTGTTTTCTAATAAATTAGTTTCGTTAGTTAAGATTATTTGAAATGAATTATTTATTAGTTTTAAAATAATGAAAACATGCTTTAAAATGATGAATCTAACTCTTCTAAATTGTAAAGGACTTTGTACTTATATTTTGCTTGGGATTTTTTTACCAGATGAAATTTAGTTTTAGGAAAATCAAAGTTATGAGTTTCACCTAATTGCAGGATTACAGGACCTTGGGCTTTAAAAGCAAGCATGATATCACAATGGGTCTTTTGCCTTGTTTACAGGCATCCAGAGTTTAGGTGTGCCGAAAGCTAAATTTTCTGACCCTCAGAAAGGTGGCAGTAGTTCGGAGCTGGACACCCACACATTTAAGTGAAAGCTAAGCTAGAAAACTCATTTTTGCTGCTTATGCCCATATCTAATAGGCACAAATGAAATTAATAATACATGTGTGTGGCTCTAAAATTCATTTGTACCTGTATTTTTCTTGACAGGTAAGTGGAAATCATATGCTGTGAGATTTTACTGGCAATAAACCATCTACAGACAGTTAGCTATGCGCCACTACAGTGAGTAGCGAGGCTGGGTTTGCCTCCAGGTCTGGCGAGTGCATTTCAGACCAGGTACACCCCAGCAAACACTCAGACAAGCCAGGAGAGCTGCTCCACATGCTGGCATGTGCTGTTCTTCATGCTGCCGGGGAAGGGTTTTGAGCAAAAAGACAAAGCAGGAGCCTTCTGTCTCATTACACTCGGATGTGAAGCATCACTTCTGATGGTTCGTTCCAGACCATAAGTCTGGACTTCACCTCGCAGATAAACACTCGGTATGCTAGTTAGTCCCCAGCTTGCCAAATAATACCAGCAAGATGGAGAGTTCCTTCATGCATGCATTTATATCCAGAGCCATTCAAACACCGGCTGGGGGAAATCAAATCTGCAGCCTTTTGGGTTACCAGACAAATCAGGACAAATAACAGACTCCTGCCTGAATGATAATGTAGAAGCTAAACATATTCGTAATATGTATTGAACACTCATACATACCTATCTAAGCTGCTTTATAAATATTTTAGACAAATAGGCAGATAACATGGCGTGAAGATTAAAAGCAAAACAAAACAAACCTGAGTAAACGCACTCATTTTGTATTCTGGTCTGGACAGGTTGGAACAAGTAAATTCCATAATGCCCTTACCAGTAACTGGTGAACTCCTTACAGTGTTTACTCTATGTTATGCCATAAATGCAGGCAGACGGATAGGACAATGCTGGTTCAGACTGCCAAGTTTCCAGTACCCTATAACACACGCAGAAGGAGAAT
The DNA here is from genome assembly GCA_026546715.1 of Gallinago undulata. Lineage (NCBI taxonomy): Eukaryota > Metazoa > Chordata > Aves > Charadriiformes > Scolopacidae > Gallinago > Gallinago undulata. The sequence goes on along the minus strand of JAOTQQ010000001.1, from coordinate 86,101,259 downwards.
AGCTAAAAAAGGAGAGGGTAATATAAGGTACATGGCAGCTACTTCAGGTACCAGGTTTCACACAAGCCTAGCAACAGCACACCCTGAAAACCAATGACGCACAGAAAAAAATGAAGGAAAATTAATTTCCCACCCTTGCTAAGAATTGTCAATGGAAAGCCAAAAGACACAGCACAGTATCTTGTTGACACAAGAAAAAAGAAAGGAAATCTGAAGAAGGAGAAGGCAAAGAAACCAGAGGGCCATCTGGGAAGAGATGAGACAAGCACAATGTTCTGACAAGCATCATTATAAACAAATGCTTTCCCCTCAGTGCCAGAACAACCATGGCCAGGAACCAGGTTTGCATTATACTATTACTATTGCATTATACTATGTCTTGGCAACATTGGTGTCCCCTGTTCTGTCACTGCTTTTGAAAGGACAGACTGACATCAGTGTAAAGTCATGCCATGCTGCAGTGGAAGGGGTCAGTCCTGCTGGCTCCTGTTGTAAACATAAGGCATACACAGGCTACTGACTCTGAGGTTTCTCTAAGAAAGATGCAGAACCCTCCACCCCCTGTGTCTTTTGCTCTTTGGTCTCTTCTTAGGCATTGTTGCTTACCTTGCACGATCAAGTAAACCTGGGAAGTCTTGGGGTGATGCTGTGTCTGCACTGAACACGTATAGGACCCCTCATCATAGACATCCACTTTCTGGATCCGCAGGCTGTATTCCAGGGGATTTCTTTTCTCCAGCTCTACTCGAGGGTCCACGGACCACTTGTCCTCTCCGGCAAAAATGATTCCAGAACGGTTTAACCAGGCCACCTTGGAGCTTCTGTCTTCTACATAACACCTGCAGAGGATGAAAAAGGTGAGGGGGAGATTAACAAACATCTTCATCATCTCCATTTTGTCCCCTCCCTTTACTACTTTGCTCAGCAACTCTGTAGCGCATAATGTGCCCTGCCCATAAACCACACCATCTCCTCACCATTGCTGCCCCATGGCCATGTATTTCACAATGATTTTTTGAACGGTTTCAGGAATTGTTGGTTCATGAAACCATGGGATTTGGGGTAGTCATACCTCCTGTTCTCTCTTCCTTTTGTCTGTGACCTACAGTTGCACCAAAAATGACTTTGGAAGGCCACAAGAGATCCTGGTCACCAAATCCCTTCTAACTGTTCCAATGGGGAAGGTCAGAAGGAGTTTTTCCCATGTTTCTCCCACACCTTCAAAAATAAGTATACAAGAGAGTTACATTCCCAGCCCCCTGCCACCCTGGAGGGCAAAGGTTCAGGGCTCCAGCTTTGTCAGCTCGGGGCACAGCTGCTTCATTCCTCAGTTTCAGCAGCACAAGGGCAGGGAGCTATAGTGTATCTCCCCCTCCATCCCACTGACAAAAAATAAGTAAGTATTCACTCCTCAAACACCACCCTCCTAACACAAACACACACCCCATTGCCAGTGCACATCTGCCTGTTTGTGCAGACAGGTACAGATTTCAGGCTGGAAAGGAGAGGCTGCAGGGGTGTCACTGCCATCACTGTGACACACGCAGCACGTCCTGTGAACATTCCAGGTGAGACAGGAGAGGAGGAATGACAGCAAGGAACGGCAGGCAGAAGAGCAGCAGCAGGACCAGCAACTGCCATAGCCCTGACTGTGAAGCGTTGCAAGGCAGAGGACAGACCCTGGTGCAACTGCATGACAAGCATTTTGCTCTTTGACAGAGAGTGGAGAGGTGCTACAAAGACAGATACGCATTTCTGGGCAAGGCACCTGCCCTGTACCTCTTCCCACCTCCAGAAGGTGGCATGCACAGAAGAGATGAGGAGATGCCAATGAGGAGGCACATCCTGCTTGCTCTCAGCTGTGGCTCATTTCATAGACCCACAGAATCATCTAGGCTGGAAGGGACTTCCAAAGGTCATCTAGTCTGACCTCCCCACAGTCAGCAGGGACACCCCCAACTAGACCAGGTTGACAGGTCCAGGGCTGAAGAAGACATGGGGATGTAACTCCTCTTTCACCCTGGCAGCCATACCCACCAGGGCCGGGCTCAGACAGGTTGAGAGGGTTTGTCCTGCAGCAGCTCATACCATGCTCTGCGGATACATAGGGAAGCTCAATCTCCTGAGCTGTTCTTCACCTCTCAGAGCTTTGCCCACAGCCTCCCAACATCCAAATAACCCGGCACCCCTCCCCGCCACTATTCACACATGCGTTGTATTTGAAAGAGAAGAGAGATGACAAAGATTATTGCTTCAAGATAAGACAAATATTTGATAGTAGGCTTCCATACAGCCTTTTAGCATGGGTCAGATATTTTCCAAGCTCCTCTATTTGAATGCATTTCATTCATGCTGCGCTGCAGCTGCCATCCCTTGCAATGTGACCCTGCCATTGTGGCTGGCACCTCTCACCCTCTCCCTTTTGGCACAGCCATGGGTGCTCTCCAAGTTGCTCTGGGGTTACTTGTGGGCAGGAGGAAAGCCAGGCTGTGTGGGCATCGATAGGAGGCATGCCATGATGCTGGCCAAGCTGGAAGCAGCTCTGCCTGACAAACATTTGCTTTAGAGAGTAGCCCGACAGACCCAGGCCAGCACTGCCACCATCCAGCCGAGGGAAGGGAATGAGGTTTTGCCCCTCAGACCAGAGCCCACCATCCCGGCCAGGTAGGCACTTGCCCTGAGCTCTCAGCTGTGATCTGCCTTGTTTTTAAAAAGCTGCTCTTTGTAAAAAAGAAAGGGGCTGGGGAATCCATGAGCAGCCACTTACTTGTAGAATCCCACACTGCTGCAATGTGGCGGTGCCCAGTTCAGCTGGTGACCCCGGGCCGTCATCACCAGCGCCGGAAGCTGGAAGCAAGGGCCCAGGGAGGCACTGTATCCAGATGGTCTCCAGAGCTGGCTTCCTTAGGGTCACCAGCCTTCTCACACACGCATTTCTGCATAGTCTCATAATGGCACCAAAAAACAGGGGTTAGGTCTTTTTCAATGGTTAGGTCTTTTCAAATGTGCCCCTCTCTGCACATTTTGGATTTGTGAAAATCCTGAGAGGGCTGGCCATGAGAAGCTAAGCTGAAGCTGAAGTTAGGGGGAGCTGAAGTTTCTCAATGACTTCTGAATATCCCCCAGTACACCTATCAGTGCTGCTGGGCACCAGCAGATCCAGCACACTGCACCAGCCCTGCCAGGCTGTTTTCCTGACCTAGACCGCAGTCCTACATGACACAGCACAGCACCCAGGGGCTGTGCCCCACACATACTTGTTATACGTCACCACCTGGAGGCAGCAAAAATGCCCCTGCGGTGTCCCTCGGGTCAGCAACAGCACAATGGTGCCATTGGAGAAAAGCCTCATCCTCTCACTCCTAAGGGGACACTCACCCGGGGACCCTCTCTTGTCTATGCCGAAGAGAAAACGTGTATCAAGGACCTGTCCTACACGCACTGAGGTCAGCCCTAGGATGGTGGTCAATAGCTACAATCAGACAACCTTGCAAGAGCCCTTGAAATAAGTTAGCAGGTGCTACCAAAATAAAGCAAGGAGGAGAGAAGAGGGAAAGGAGGAAAGGAGGAAAATAGGAAGAGTAAGTGAAATGGATTTGAGCTGCTATGTTCAGCATACCTGTTCTTCTCAAACTGTCAGGGAAAATCAATGTACAAATATGGAAATCCCAAATCCTGGTGTGCTGGGAACATACATCCACATGGATGATGCATCTCAGTATGTCCGTCTGCACACACGCACCCTCTTAGTCTGCCAGAGATGCCACCCAGCTGTATGGATCATGCCTTAATAAGGATTTATGGTGATGATTTTCACAGTGTAATAAGTGCTAATTCAATACTAATAGAATATTAAATGGCACGTTAACTGACATTTTAACTGCAATGCAACAGGAGTATGGCATCAGCAAGATATCAAATGACTCGTTCACTAATAATCAATGATCAAGTTCACAGAGACAGTCAAATGCTTTTCATTAGGCTTATTGAAAGCATTACCATCAGCATCAGTGAACGCTAATAAACAATTTGTGATCCATCCCTTTTCTTTATGGTTTCAGGTTTAATTTCTTGATATCTGCTGATGCGGCTAACGAGAGGACCAGCTAGTGGTGATGGTCATGCCTTGCACGATCCCTGCAGGGAATCAGGAACTATTGATCTTAGCACCAGTTCAAACCACTGTCACAGAAGGAGAAAAAATCCTGCTGCTATGCCCTTCTAGCCCTCCTTGCTTTCTCATAAACAAACATAGCAAAGTTTGGCACCTGAGATCTTTCAACAACAGCACCATTTTTAGCTGCTACAGATGTGTTTCCAGATCTCACACGGTGTCTAACAACTGTGTAACAAACAGCCAGGAGACGCCAGACGGAATCTGGGCATAGAGAAAGGAACCTGGGCCGTCCTCGCACGCCTCCCTCAGCCTTGGTTTCCCCAGGCACCAATGCAGGTGACAGGGCTGAGCCATGCTGCAGGAGGGAGGAGAGGGAGGGACACTTTCACCGCAGGAGAGCACTTTGGGACCTTCAGCAGCAACCTTTCACCTCAGGAGAGCACTTTGGGACCTTCAGCAGCAACCATCACCTCCAATGGCAGGGAGAGCTGCCCACCACCATTCTGGTCCCTGGATTTCAGGACCCTAGGGGGCACCTGGCAGCACAAAGGCAGGAGGAGGGCAGAAGCTGGAAGCAGGAGCCCACTGCTTTTCCTCTCTCTTTTCATGCCTCCTCACCCAACATGCAGTGCTGGGCCAAAGTATCACTCCTGCAAACACGCCTTCAGAGGCTCCAAGGTAACCTCCTTTAGGGTAGGGGTTATTTCTCCCCCCCCCCCCCCCCCCTTCTTGAAAGCATTTCGGGTTATTCCTATGGAAAGGTGGGAAAGAAAGCGAAGAAAAGGAGAGGGAGGCCCAAGCATCCGCATCTCCTCTCCTGACAAACACCAAGGCTGGAGGTCTCACTGCCTGCTCTGCCTTGCTCCTGACTTGGTGCTTGACTCCTAACCCCGGTGAGTCCTGCTCCTCCGCCTGCTGAGGCACTGCCGCACAGTGCATCGATTTCCCAGCATTTTGCTGTAACACCCATTGCAGTTGATGTTGTGCCTGTCACTCCAGTGGCTCCCGGCCCTAAACATTCCACCCTCCCTTCCCTCCGGCGAACAGATGGGCACGCTGCTGAGAGGCGGCATGTGGTCAGAAAGCCCTTAACATGGGCTCCCCGGGCTGGATGTGCAACCACCAGGGTGGGGGCTGCAGGGGATGAGGAGGAGGAGGAGGATGCATGAGAGCTGGGGGCTCACCAGAGCACTTCCCGTTCTGTCTCAGAGAAAGCAGCAGAGCAGCCACAGCTCTGGGCTACGGAAATGGAGTGGGGGCATTTTATTGCCTTCGCGGGGGTCCTTTCAGGGTAAATTCAATGGGGTTTGGAAGGAGTGGATGATATTTAGAGCCTACAGTGATGAAGAGGCAGGAAGGAAGCCCTGTAGAACCTAGTAGAGCTGCTGTTAAAATGATTACTTTAGCATGGCAGGGATTTTGCAGCATTATCGATGATGTATTGGGTCGCCTTGAACCTGGGATAATTGTTTGGGACTTTTTTATTGTTGTTGTAATTCCAAGTAAATTTATTTTTTTTCACTGCAGATCCAATCCCACAGTGCTCTGCCAGAGCCCCACTAGTGAGAAGAGGCGAGCTGAAATATGGTGTGCTGCTTCACCAGGAAGCCAGAGCTCTTAACTTCATCTGGGAGGGAAATAAATAAATAGTGTGGATTTGGACTGCATTTTCTGCCCTCCTTCTCCAAAGCATGTTATGGTGACAGCTCTGTGTCATAATTCCCACACTCCTCTTTAATCATCTTTCTCCATTAACCCTTTGATCATCTCTTCTGTAAGACAATTTCTGTGCAGCAGGCCAAATCTTAGCAGCCTGCTGCACACGCAGCGAAGCACCTGGAAGCCACCCCATTGCCCTCGCCAAGGGACACGACCCTCTTTTGCCAGAGGATGTCACAACCCACCCTGATTCAGATCTCCTGCCTTCCCCTTGGCTCTGCTCTAATCTTCTCACTTCACACACACGCGCAGGATCCAGCTAACAACTTCCCCCGCCGCCCTCTACCCCCGGCAGCAAAATGGCAAGAGGGAAAAGAGAGAGGGATCAAACGCGGCTTGTTCAGCACAAAGCAACATCAGCTCCTGGCTGCCAGCTCTGAACGTGCAAGACAAATTCTCCGTTGTGTTGCGAAGTATGATTCTGGAAAGCTAATGTGGTGGTTAAACACAGCACCGCTCGCAGCCGTGTGAGGGAAGCTCAAGAGCAAACCATGCTCGCACCGTTGCATCTTGTCTTCTCGTGCTCCTCGGCCCTTCCCTGCGCAGCAAGCAAGAACTGAACACAACGATGGGTCAGACAGGGAGGCAGGAAGAGCCTGGTCCCTCTGTTATGCCCCAGCAAGGGACATGGGCAGTGAGGGCTAAGGACGGACTGTGGGCATGCCAGCCCTAACCCTGCCAGGCAGGGAATCACGGAATTGTCAGAGTGGGAAGGGACCTCTAGAGATCATCTAGTCCAACTCCCCTGCTAAAGCAGGATTGCCCAAAGCACATCACTCAGGACTGCATCCAGGCGGGTCTTGAAAATCTCCAGAGAAGGGGACTCCACAACCTCTCTCAGCAGCCTGTTCCAGGGCTCTGTCACCCTTGCTAGAAAGAATTTTTTCCTCTTATCTGAATGGAACTTCCTCTGTTACAGCTTGTGCCTGTTGCCCCTCGTCCTATTGCTGGAAACCACTGAAAAGAGTCTGGCTCCAACATCCTTCAACCCTCCCTTTACATACTTATAGGCATTAATAAGGTCTCCCCTCAGCCTTCGCTTGTCCAGGCTAAAGAGTCCCAGCTCCTTGAGCCTTTCCTCGTAAGGGAGGTGCTCCAATCCCTCTTAGTAGCCCTACATTGGACTCTCTCCAGTAGTTCCCTGTCTCTCTTGAACTGGGGAGCCCAGAACTGGATGCAGTATTCCAGTTGTGGCCACACCAGTGCAGAGTAGAGGGGAAGAATGACCTCCCTTGACCTACTGACCTACACTCTTCCCTATGCAGCCCAGGATTCCATTGGCCCTCTTGGCAACAAGGGCACATTGCTGGCTTATGGAAAGTTTCCTATCTATCAGGAATCCCAGATCCTTCTTCTTAGTAGTGCACCTCAGAAGATCCACCCCTAACCTATACTGGTGCTGGGGAGCTCAGGGAAAATGTCCAGCCAGGCCCCACAACACTACTGCAGTGCCAGACCCTGCCAGCATTTCAAGAGCAATGCAGCACTGCCACTGCAGCAGCCAGCTCCCATTCCCTGGTGTGCAGTCCTCACCTGAGGAGCAGTCCACTGGCAGAGTACAGAGGAACACACAGTCCAGAGGAGCAATGTAGGGAGCTGTTGGCCCTGGGTGGTTCCCACTGCTCCAGATCAGGCTCTCCTCAGCAAGAGATACTACAAAAGACAGCGACAGCTGAACAGATCTTCATCTCTGTTAAGGCAAGGGCCTTCTAAGTGGATGTCAGTGGGAGACTGCATCAGCCAAGGGCCTGAAGCCTCCTTTCAGCCAAGCACCAAAAGACTCATTTTACCGAATTTGAATACACACGTTGCATGAGGTGCTGCTCAAACTTCTCCTTCTTCTCCCTGCTGGTACTACTCCTCTCTTTCCCCAGCCTGCTCCAGCTGCTGCTCCTCTCCTGATGCACCACGACCCACAGCAGGGTCAGTGAGAGCAAATGCTGTGCCAAAGTAGGATGGATTCCCAAAATGTGTCATAAATAGCTCTTGAGCCACCACTGCCAGCATGATAACATAGGCTCTCAGAGGGATTTAGAAAACTACTGCTTAAAGCTAGTCCTGCGCTGGAAAACTGGCAGGAGGGGGAAACTGCCGCATCTGTTCAGCCCACACTTTCTTTCAGCCATATTATGCTGTGACCTTGGTCGTCACACCTGTCTGCAGCTCCCCGCATATCTCAGCACTCAGGTGACAATTTCGGGCTACCCCCCCGCTGGAGCGGTGCAGGGCTGATAGGATGCCTGCACATCTGCTCATCCTTTTTAGTAAATTGCCACTTTGGGAGCGCAAGGCTAGGACAGGCTTCCCGGGTCAGGGAGCCCCAGCCTCCAGCAACAGAGCCAGCTGCACCGTATCATTTTTTTCAGAGATGTATTTCGTTCCTACTTAAGTTTAGTGCGTTTGGCAGGGGGTACTCTCCCTCTGCTTCGTAAGGCAGGCTGTTCAAAGTCTTTCTGCTCTGCTGATTAGAAACTTTTTTCCTAAGTCTAGATTTATTCATGGCTGGTTTATATCCACTCCCTCTCAGGCCAACACCGTCCTTTAGCTTAAATAGCTCTTCTCTCTCCCGGGTGCTTATCTTCTAGCATGTTCACAGAGAGCAATCATATTCCCCCTCAGCCTTCGTTTTCCTGGGCTCAACAAACCAAACTCTCCTAGTTTCTTCTTATATGATAGACTCTCCATTGCCCTAAACATCCCAGTAGCCCTTCTCAGCACCTGCTCCAGTCTGAATTCCTCTTTCGTGACCAGCATTCATACCCAGCTTTCTAGATGAGGACTCCCCAGTGCCTTGTACAGAAACATTCCTCTCTCACTCTCTCTCCCATCAACTCTTTTTAATGAAAGCAAAAAGAATTGCAACCAGTGAATATGACTATCAGTGCAGAACTGCTCATGTGCTGTGAGCATCCTTGTCTCTCAGTCCGTGTGATACATGTGGAAAATGAAACCCAAGGGAATTCACCAAAACTATACCAGTCTGAAAAGACAGCTAGCTGCATGGGCTCTCACTAGCAGACACACAGCTGATCTCATATGGGTTTTCTTCCTGTTAAAATGACTGTTTAAGAGTATAGGTTTTCTGTTTGTACACACAGAAATTAAGCCAAAAATTACAGTAATTGTTATGCCAGTACTCTCCCGGGCCAGATGTAACTATATCAGAATAAGAGAACTTAGACTGGCATGATTTATTGCTCTTCCCATCTTCTGGGGATCAGTATACCTGCATAAACAACTTCAGTCCACATCCTTTCCACCAGAGGTACATTCTTAACAATACCATACAAGCTGCTATGAACAAAGTTAACTCCATCCCAGCCACATCGCAGCACAGTTTAAAACTTCAAAATACAGAAAAGGCTTCAGACTGAGGCCTACCACCATGGTGCCATGTTTTCCAATATCCCACCAGACCTAGGTTAAACCCTCCATTTCTTTACAGCACAGTCAGGAAGCCATTGGAGGGCTCTTTGCTCACTCCGAGGCATGCATCTGGAGTGACAGTCACAGGGTTCCTGCCAGAGGAAATGTGCTCCCCGTGTGTGCACAGAGGGGCTGAATTGCTCTCTGGCTGATGCTTGCAGAAATGCCACATGCTCTGACAGCTTGCATCAGTCTCACACCAAGATCAGTCAGGAGGATGAGACTGCTAAGGAAAGAGACTCTGAGCTCCCTCTTTCCCTTTTGGGTTAGCTGAGGACTCATCAGTGACCCTTTTCGGTCCAGCCAGAAATCTGGCTCTGATCTTGATCCAGCATGATTAGGCGATGCTCATCAGCTATTGATCACACAGGCTCAGTGAAATGTCCAGCAGCGAGTGTAAGCCTCACTCTGCTGCCCCCAGCTTCCCGTAGTGGCACTGGCCTCCTGCACCATTAAAAGGGGAAACCAGGGAATCAGACGATGCAGAAGGGCAATGGGGAACATTGTCAGATGATTTGCCTTTTGGTTGCACTGCATTTACCATAAGGACTCTGTACTTTTGCCATCACCATGACAGAAAAGACATTTACAAAGAACCCGTGATCACTTAGAAACTGAAGTTCACTGAAAGACAATAGTATTTTGTCGCTTATGTGAACTGGATATTGGCTTTTATGCCAAATTTGTAAAAGGACTGGAAACCAAACAGCTACTGACAAGTCTCTGCACCATTAGGACTTTTTCTGGTTGGTGGATACACCAAGAACAAGAACAGGAACACTAGTAAGGTACCCATACAGACTATCATCCCCCTTATTTTCCTTCACCAACTTCAGTACTGGAAATCATGTATTTCTTCTACCTGAACTCCCAGTGCCTTGTAGGTAACTTTCATGTGATCACCACTAGGTAATTCCAGAAAAGCTACTTCCAAACTTTTCCCTTGGATTTCTTCGTAAAAAAGAAAAAAAAAAAGAAAAAAAAGGTATGTTTCAGAGATGTGATCTCTTCCTCTGACAGGAGGAGAGGGAGGGTTCGGCTGGGAACTCCACATGACTCTCTATCTGGTAATTATCCAGCCGCAGAAGCAATCTGAAACGTTCTGTGCTGTCGCGGAGAATGACAGCACCTGGAGCTCCAACACCCAGATAAAAAGCGGAGAGACAATCGGGCAGATGGAGAAAGGCAATGGTACATCATGGGGCTGCAAGTGGGGGCAGAAAAAAAGTGGGGAAGAGGCAAAAGCTGGCGAGAAACATCAAGGCAGACGGCACAGCTACTGGAGAATGAGATAATGGCACAGATTAGTAATGCAAAGGGCAGCTCTGAAAGAAGAGGAAACAGAGAAAGGAACAGAGTGAGGGCAGGTCAGGAGAGAGTGGGTGCAGAAGAGGGACAACATGAACACAAGAGGGAATGGGAGAGCCATGCTAGAAGGAGCTTCAAAGCAATTTGTGTGGTCTCATGTCCCTTCCTTCTGACCCAGTCATAGGCTAAAAATGCAGGAGGTATCACCAGAGGCTGTCACTAGCAAGGGGGGGATTTGCAAATAAGTTCCTTGCAGCTGAAGAGAGACGTGGCACCGCAAATAGCACTTTTCAGCTTGTGGATTCTAGTGGTTTGCTCAGGGAAAGGGACTACAAAACTTAAGATCAAAATAATTAAAACTGGAGCTTTGGAGCATCATCTCATGTATTTTGTATGGAGGAGAGGTGAGAAGGTTTCCCAACTCTCCTGCAAAACAGTCCATGTCGATTGATCCCATGGTGCCACAGCCCAATTTCAAAAATCAAGGACCCATATGTGCCATCCCACACAGCCACGTGACAGCACCAGCATGTGCCCCTGGGGCTGTTGCAAACAAGGGGCATGCCCATAGGACTGGCAACAGCATTCGATGGGTCGGGAAGAGCTGACTGCCAGGTGGCTCAAAGCCATGTACCACCTCTGGGAAGGTTTCTGACATGAGAAAATACAGCCAAACAGACAATCAGATTAGAGCCAAAGGCTTGTCAGGGACTGATGTTGGCCATCAGCCTCAACACCTGCTGAGGTAGAGACCAAGGTATTGGCAGTGACCAAACAGATCTGCAGTGGCAGCACATCTCCATGGAGGCAGGAGGAACTACATGCCCAGATGTCCACACCTGAACATTTGGGGATAGAAATGGGAATAGAAGCAGCAGTGAACAGGTATCACAAGGTCTGAGCATAGTGTCCACCCTCCCATGATTAGTGACAGACGTTTCAAAGAAAGGTGGAATGCCTCCTAAAAGGATAACGTAAATCACTGTTTACATAATTTCATGATCTTTCCCAGCTATAAAAGCCCATTAATCTACCCCCAAGCAAATATAAGTTGGCCTCCTCTCTGAATGACAGCTTGCATTCCACCTTGTAAGATTGTACCCTGCCATTCTTATCCCCAGGCATTACTCAACCCCCTGCCCCCTTTCCCTTTTCTTAAACTCATTAACATCCTCATCTTGGTGCTACTTTTTGGCTGAGAATTTAATCAGTTAACCATTAATTGGCTGTGAAAGAACATCAGATTTAAGTGTTAGGTGAAACTGGCAGGTGTCTCCTGTGTTTTGTACTAGATTAAGTAGTTCCTTCCAATACCCGAGGAGCACGTTACCTGAGACAAAGGAATGTGCTTTTGATTTTGTGGATCCTAATGTCCATTTCATCTCATATTGCTCCTTCTCCAAAAGGGAAAAGAGAATATCACACCTGAAGCATTAGCCTTTGTCCTGGGCAGGTAGAAGGGAAGGACTCCAAGGAGAAATCACTCTTGAAATTCTTCAGAGAGGCAGATCAGAGTGGGAACGGGAACAGTATTGGGGAAAATAAGACTTAACTTTCCCTTCTCTTCTGAGGTCATGAGAGTATCAGAGGTCACTCAACCAAGTTATCATTCTCCCTTCCAAAGCATTGCCCTTGGGCTGCCAGCAGCTGACTGTGAATGGTGGTATTTCAGTGTGCGTGAGAAAGTGGGCCCAACCTGGCTGCTTGCTCCCAGCTGCTGCAGGAGGGACACCTCCTGGGTGTGCAAACACTCTAGTTATTATTTACAGCTGACCTTCTACCTCTCCAGCTCCTGCTGCTGCGGCACTGCTGGTGGAGTCAGGGTTTGTAGAGATTGTGGAGATGATGTGTAGCGAAACATGTTAGCTTCCCTGCCTGTGCCAGAGCTGTCATCGGTGCCACTGTGGATTGAGCTGCACCCGTGCAAGCAACAGTGGGAAACAGGAAGAAAAAAGCCTAATGTAGACAAAGCCTTTGAGGAACTTAACCCCTCTTCCCCTTTTCCATCTCTCTCCCACTTGAAAGCAGAGAACAGCTTCTGAGCAAGACACACGCTCTCATTTCCATATCTAAAGCCCGTCCTGAAATACCATCGTGAAATAATGCTCTCAGAGAGGAGACCATGAAGCAGACTCCCTTTGAGAGATTCTGCTGCTTCTTTTTTTAATTCCACCCCAAAACAACTGCCACCAAATACTGAGCGCACCTGGACTGGTGCAGTCAATCCCAGGCACCTTGTTACCAGAATGATATGGGGAAATTGAATGGAATTCAGAAGCAAGCAACAACAAAATCCATCAAGGGCTGGAAAGGGATCAGCATCTAAGGGAAGCTTAACAACATTAAATATGTATAACTTGACTAAGAGAGGACTTAAAAGGGACATGTTGACAAGCTATACCTCTTTGAAAGCTGAAAGCACCGAGGGAAGAGATGAATTATTTAGCAAAATGCATAGGGGTCTAGAAAGGAGTAACGGGTCAGAAAAAGAAGAGAAATAAGTCTGTTCAAACTTGAGAAAAAACTTTTTGTCATCTATAAGTGCTAGTCTCATGAAGAGTCTCCCAAGGACAGCAAGGAAGTCCCTATTTCAGACATTTAAAACAAAGTTGGGCTAAGGACCAGAGGATGCTTAAGCTGTGCAGGGAACAGCTTCACAGTGGCTGCAGGGAGAACAAACTGCAATGACCTGGTCTTATTACTTTTAACACCTACCTGGGAGAGTTCAGCAATATGTCAGGAGAAGACAACTCCTCTCACAAGTTTCTTTCAGATGAAGCTATGTTTTTAGCTATTTTCACTTCACACACAGCTAAATATTTCTTGGCAAGATCTTTGACCTCTGTATACTGTAACTCTGAAGTCAACTGGCACAGATATGGTTTTGATTTCATAAACTGGATCTGTTAGAAGTCATCCATGAACAGTTGTATTCCCAAATGTCCTGTGAGTAAAGTTGCCAGGCACTTAGAAGACACAAGTGAAGCTTGATTTTTCAAAGTGCTTAGCATTGAAATTTAGACTAAATTTGTCAAACTGCTTTTGGACCTACCAGCTCCCAAATAACACACAAGAATGAAGAAATATACCTTTATACAAATATATACAAGAACCAAAATTTCAAAACAACATTTGGCACAGTGAGCTCCTTACCAATATAGCCATTTCTCTTGCACCCTAAAATGACATACTTTTGAGAATCTGTCTCACGGGTGTTTTACGATCATAGAATGAAATGCTGCAAACTTCGGACTTCATGCTGTATTTATTTTGTGTGTTGAAGAACTCTAGGCGGAAACCACAGCAAATCTGTAACAGCTAGGAAATGCTCCACTCCACTTATTTTTGCCTTTATTTACAGCTTTGCTACATATTGCCTCTCCCTAATGCCCCACTTCTGCCCACCATCAGGCCTCGCATACGGAGGCATCTTGTTGCAGGGAAGGTAAAGAAGAGAAGCCGCTGGGAGGGAGAACTCGCAAGAGCTTTGATCTGAGCTTACCTTTATCCCCACACGCACAATATGCCTTGCAGAGTAGGACATGTTTATAAATAAATAAATAGCAGAGGAGAGGGGGAAGAGTGGAAAAAAAAGAAATGTCAAGATATACTTGATGGAGTTTCTGCTGTTGGCATGAAAAGTCAGGAGCTGGCTTAAAACCTTATGTTCAAAACAGAATGCAAGGAAAATACAACTCATTCAAAAAGGGGGTCAGGAATAATTCCCACACCTACATCTCCTTGCCATCCTACTGCTCATAATAATATCTTGTGCTGTCTTTCCTCTGAGACCCTTGCAGGACTTGGTCTTGAAAGGCAACTCAGCACCTATTGAAAATCAAGCAGTGTTATTGCCAAAGGGACTGAGCACTGTGGAACCGGAGCTCTTGTGCTTTGTGGAGAAGCAGCATTACAATGCTTGTTTTACACATAAGAAGACGCCAGAGAAGGAAAGAAACGGGTTTGCAAAGTCATACAATGAAACAATTTTACAGCTGGAAACAAAACCGGACCTGCCTCATGTAACACTTCGTTTGGTGTGTATTGTTTGTGTGGAGGTAGAGAGAGGGGGGCAGTGATGGCTGCAAACAGCCCCCACAGACCCAGAGGTGCCACCTCTGGCCATGCCCATCTTAGCACTACAAGCAGAGTTAACAGTTTTTTTGTCAATTGGGATCTGCCCATGGACATGCAACCAGGGCAGTAAGGATGGGCTGAAACACAAGCTCCTCATCCCCACGATTCGAAGGCAAGCGGCTTGGGTCACTTGGCTGTGTGCTGTGGAGCCTGAACTCCAGCCCAGCTACTGTTGGCAGTGCAGGCATAACTGCAGAGACTGCTCTGACTGCTTCTGCACCTTCTGACCTGCCCTCTCCTGGCACTGGCAAAACAAGCTGCACAAATTGGCTGGAACACAGAACATAAACCCTTTCCTTTTCTTAGCGAAGACAATGTTGCTTAATCCTACAGGAAGCATTTACCCAGGGATATCTTATCTGGATCCACTGACAACTCTGCCTCTTCTCCCAAGAGCCTGCTGCGGAATGAAACCTCTCCCCTGTGCACGGCTTATCCACAGTACAGATAAACCATTTCCCCACAGAGTTCCCTCCTGTACAGCTGTCTAGCTGGTAGTTTACTTTCTGACACGGCTGGGTCTAAGGCTGCTCATGGCTGGTCTCAGGCTGGATTACTACTTCTGTTCTTCTGGCGGGTCACTTACTTACTCTAAATAATTTCCAGAAGTCCAGCACTGTACGGAGAGATGCCAAACTGCAGCTTCAGCTGGCATAAATCAAGGGTCAACAAGGCGCCACTAAAGTAAATGGGGAAGCCTAGATTTACTCTAGATGAGGATCAGCCCTGCTTCCTTGCACCAGACTCTAAATGAATTCATTAAATACAGCACTTCAGTCTGCTCAGCTAAAAGCAGCTCCAGCTGGCGGAAGGTTTCGGATCCAGAGAATGTTTAAAAGATTAGGATTTGTAACCTGCTCTGAGTTTAGACTTGGCTAGAGGTAGGCTCTCGTCAGCCATGAAGGGGAGATGACATCATGCCCACCTCATGGGTGTCTGTGCATCCCCAGCATCTGTGCATGGCATGACGTTCGCATAGGACCTCACAACTTTGGGGAGGGCGATCTATACCTAAAATTCTCCTATGAAGATGCTCAATTTAGAGTATTCCAGGTCAGCAGAAGAGAGGTTCTGCTGTACCCCCACCAGATTGAAGGGCTTATTTTTGTTTTTTTTTTCATTCTTTTAAATATTCACTTGGAGAGGGGGGTGGCATGGGGGTCTGAGCTGTGTTTCTGCAGTAGGCTAAGCACCAGCACTGGGGACAGTGAGAGCTGTTTGGGATTTTTTGAGACAAAAGTGAAATGTTAGTTAATTTTGACGTTAAACCCTAAATGAGAGGATGTTAAAGTTATTCTTAGCCTATGAGAAAAGAAGCTGTGCTGTGATCATCTGGCTTGCTCTCATGTATTGTATAGATCTTGTGATTCCTGCAGTTTAATCCCTTATCCTCGCATTAAAACAGATGGTGTTGCAGGCTCTTTGCAGACTCTGACAAACATGACTGCATTGGGAACACTGTTCACAGAGCTACACTTGCGTGCAACCCTCAGGATGAGACACACTGGCTTGAGATGAAAGTTGACATCTAAAGCACAGTCCGCAGCAAGGAATAGATCCTCTTCTCTTTCAGCATTGCTGCTGAGATCTCTAATATGCATAGTCACACACAAAATATTTCCTATAGACATGTATAAAGGTTAAAACAATGGGACCCTACAAAACCTTTGTCCCAAGCTTCCAGTCAGGCCCTCTCCTTGGCCAGGACTGGGGTACACGTTATTTTTCCTCAAGGAGATCTGCCTGCTGAACAACAGTACCTCCAATAAGCTGGAAAATAAGAGACCCCTAATTCTAGTGGACCTGACACCAACTCCTCTCTGACTTTACACTTACTGTTTCCTTCTTAGGCTGGGGAAAGAGGGCCAGTCCTGGCCAGCCACTGAGATGTAGGGAAAACATAAAAAAGTATTTGTTCATGCTAGGCTGTTACAGGTCTGCTCTCCATGATGCTACCTTGTGTGTGTGTGTGAGCGATCAGCCAGTACTCAGAAAGACAAGTGAGGTTAACCGAGCTGCATGCATTGCTCCCAGTAGAGCAGTATAAAATGGTGATAAACCACAACTGGAACCGCTCTGCAGTAAGTATCTGGCCAGAGGTGAAGTGTGAGGTTACGGCGGCAGCTTCACTCCCTTGTCCCCCTCTGCCTGATGAATCCTTGGTAATAAACCACCTTTCAGCCTTTCTTGTCTTAAACCCAAACTGCTGGCATCCAGGGAAGAGAAAGATTTCAACCACCTTTCAGAATAGCCTTCAGAAGAACTAAAAGCCCCTGTTGGCATAAAAGCAGACATGTAATGGGCTTTTTCTGTCCCTGAAAGTAGTTTAGCATTGCAAGAACTTGCAGTCCTTTTATCTCTCTTCTTTATTTAACTGGAGTCGTTAAAATAAACTGATTTCCCAGCCAATTAATTATCAAATATCTGTAACAGCTTTCAAGCCCTGCCATTACTCAGTCTCAGAGGCCCCCACAGGCAATGTTAAGCTCCACTCTCCTTACCTGAGTAACTGTTGCTCCTGCAAGTCTGCTCCCTTGGGCTGAGATGACAGCAGAAAAGCAGCAAGGGGGATGGCAAACCCTGGAGGAGAGCTGCAAAAACATATCCCCCACCTAAGCAGTGATTCCAGCTACATGCAAGCCCTGAGCCAGGAAGCTTTGCCTCACCGCTTGACCAAGACTCAGTCACCAGCACAGAGACCCCAGCCCTGCTGCAGGGAGCAGACAGACTCTGTTGAGACACCTGAACCTGCCAGTGGGATCAGCTGGTACCCAACGGCAGATGCTCCCAGCCAAGAGAAACTGCAGACACTGAGTATCTTGAGCTCACCTCAGCACGGGGCAGGAGCTTCAGATAGAAGCCCATGCCAGGAACCAGCTGCTCACCCAGATGTGGTCAGGGACAGCTCCCGCCACAGCCGTGTTACCCACTGAAAAACCAGTTCTTACCCCTGTTAACTGGAAGGTTGTACTTGCCACAGATACATTAGCAATGCCCCTGCCATCTAATTTATAAGCAATAAACTGCACTCATATGTGGTTTCAATTAGGAGATTTCAAATGAGATTGAAGATAATGCATCCCATAATTACTCACCTTTCTCCGTTCTAGAAACTCAAGCAGAATCATTTCCAGGCCAAAATGCAGTCTCTCTTGATTGATGACGCTAATAAAATGGCTTTATTGTGATATAAATAGCCTTAAAAATGTCCTGGAGAGTCAATATTAGTGCTTGATGGCCTTATGCAAGCAAGGTCCTTATCTTACGGTGTACTAAAGCTTAATGACTTATGCTTCTGAGAAGTTTGCCGTTGGATTTGGGCACTGGTTTGAGGAACTACAGAAGGGTAGCTCCCAGATTATACATGCAAAGCGGGAACTATTTAAACACCTTTCCTCTTCCTTGCGTTCCCTATTAATAATCTCTTCGCTGCCTAGCTTGCCTGGTGCCAGTGCAAAGAGAAGCACCGGCTGAGCCCAGCTGGAGCCATAGGAACACTGTGCTCCACCATCTCTTCGCTGGAAGGTTACCAGCCACTGCTACAGTAATTGGAAAACCTGAAATTTCTTCAGAATTGTGCACGCTCTGAGCCAAGCACAGCCCCTGCAGAGGCACACAGCCACTTCCCTGACAAAGGGCCTAAACATGCTTGCTCTGAAGCACGTCCGTGGCCCCCATCGCAATGGCCAATATGTTTTCATTACCCCCTTGTCAGGAGAGGCACTCGGCTTCTCGGGCTGCATGGGAAGCTTGGAGGTGTCAGAAAATAGAAGTTGTTTTTGAAATTAGCGCCCTCCATGCAGTAGTCTGCTCCAGGAGGCCAGATACAGAGCCTGCCTCAGAGGAACAGCAGTGAACCTTGGTGCTCATAAAGACAAAAAACCTTTTTTAATGCCTTCTTTGAAAGTGTGATATCCTGAAAACATACAGTTGGCCCTAGTGGGCCTGTAATCTTTTGCATTCAGAAATACAAGATATGGTTGAGCTTTGGTCATTGAACAGTGCTTTCCAGTACTGCTACCTTGGCTTAGATCCAGCGGCAGACTGGGGGCTAAAGAGCTTTGCTGGGAGTGACAGAAGCATATACACCTGTCAGAAAACGCTGATATCATAGCATCCGTGACAGTGATGTGATCAGGACCTGACAGACAGGCAAAAAGAAGAGGAAAGGATGCAAGAAGGGCGACCGAGAAACTTTTAAGGGCAAGCAGTAAGAGCTCATGAGGGGATGTTGATGAGTGACACTTGGTGCTTGTCTGTGCGTGGCAGAGGGGATGAGGACTCAGAAGCCATGTTCTCCCCTCCGTCTTAGTAGTGCTTTGTGTCTCCGAAGGGCAAAGAGACTATCCAGATTCCCAGCCCTGTCTTGCTCCCCTCTCTCCCCATTGCCGCCATAGTTACACCCAGTCCCAGTATATTTGAGAGCAATTTTCCTCTCAGTAATAAAGCCTTTGCAAGAGCGTAGGTGGCTGTGCATATGTGCGTATGTCATCTGCAAGAGTGCGCAGGAGCCTAAGTCTGCTGAGATGAGAAGGTGGTTCTGTGTACACAACAGAGCAGGAGCGAGGATGAGACTATCGAACATGCATGCAAGGATACGAGAGAGACACTGCTTCACAGAGAATCAGATGGTGACAGTGAAAATGAGAAGGTGCTCGTATGAGACAGAGTGTGTGTGTTGGAGAGGAAGAAAGGTCTTATTCACAGCCTTTCTGCATGTGTTTGATGAGTATCACAAGTTTTAACCAAGAAAAATATGTATGTATTCAAATCAAACACTAAACACCCTTTTTGCCTGGAGCGCTCCTGCCTTGCTTGTTTGTTCTGTTGCAAGCTGCTTGTTAGAGGAACACAGGAAACAAGAAGGGAAAAACCCCAGGTTGACATATTTAAACACAGCCAGCTAGCGAGGCAGGAATAAACAGTGAGAAGGGGAGAAGCAGGTGGGATAGTTGGAGAGCTGCTGCAACGATGCTAGGATGAGACATGACTGTGAGTTTCAGAAGACCATCTCTCAAGTGGATTATGACCATTTTTACTGTACATGTACTGAGCTGATTCAGCAGCTACCTGCAAGGAAACACAATGAAAAGCCTATTCCTTACAGCCATTTTGCAACAGAGTCAAAAGATGATGCAAGGAGCGCTGCTGTCCTGGCCAATCCCCTGCAAATCTCTCTACACTGAATCCAGACAGCCCCGCTTGTCAAAAATGTGAATATAGGGACAAAAGGACTTCAGCTGGATTTATCAACAGGAAGAAACATAGTAACAACAGATTGAGTCCCAAACCTCATGTGGCTAAAAGACTTTCTAGAACAGACAAACATGGGTATAGAGACAGGGATGGCTTTGAAAGTGTTTTTTTCTGTTCTGTTATGCTTTGCCCTTGCTGGTAAATTTGAACACCTTTACATGCTTATGGCTCTTCAACGCTATCATAATCCACAGGCCTATGCCTCCCACAGGCAGAATCCGCCAATGCCCACGTCCAATCAAACTTGCTAAGTAGCTTATGATGCCACAGGCAATGCATGGAAAGAACAGAAGTGTGCCAAGAACTGACTGTAGGAGTGGTGAAGCCACCAGACCAGAGACGTAGTGCTCAGGAGACCCAGGAAAAGGGTTGGAAGTGTAGGTGAGGCTGTACTCCAAGGCAGCTCACTCAAACTTCACCTAGTGCACTGACAATCATGAGAAGACTCTGAGGTTAAAAGCAGCTGTGGACTTTCCGTCCCCCCCTTCCTCCCTCCCTCTTTTAAAATCAGAGTGAACGGCTCTGATTTACTGCTGGGAAATAGAGCTCTATGACACCAAGGGAGAGGAACCGCTATTGTGGTGTTGAGGTTGTAGAGGTGGTGCAGGAGAAGGCAAATAAAGTGCAATGCAGAGGGCTTGAGCTTGGTTGCAGCTCTTTCAGCATCACACCCCCCCCGGCATGTGACCAAACCAACCCCAGATTTCTTTGGCTACTGAGACAAAAGCAACCGGGGGCAGTGCTGGCTCCTGCTTTGGGCAGGCACCACACTATGCACAGTGAGTGCCTTCTGCCTGGTGTTCCCATGGTGCCAGTGCATCCTCAGCAATAGTACCTATTATTGTTCAAAAAATTACCCAGAAACTTGACAAATCCTGCTGCAGCGCTTGACTCTCTGACCTCCAGAGGCAGTGTGGATTTCACAGACCGACTACCTGCTGTGTGAAAAAGTGTCTCCTTTCATGTGATCTAAATTAAGCCACCATTAGCATCTCCCAGTGACCTCTTGTTCTAGTATTACAGGAGGACAGAAAAAGGAGAGACTGATTGGTTTTCACTGCACCCTTCATTAGTGTAAATAACTCAATTATAAGCCTTTAGTGCATCTCTTCCGGGAGGCTGCGGATGGCCGAGGCTTGGCATGTCCCATTGGAGTGGGCTGGGAGCGAGTGGAGGCAGTGCGTGCTCCGGGACGGTAGAGGGCACGGCAGCAAGACAGGAGACAGGAGAGATACTGGAGAGAAATGGCGCTTGCACGTTTTTGCAAGCTCACTACAGTGAAGAAAAAAAAAAAAAACACCACAACCTGTTCAGTCCAACTGACTGCCTCCTTGTAGGTAAATCTCGCAAGATTACTAACCATGCTTCACAGCCCTCTGGTAATTCTACACGCTGTCTTAAATGAGGGTGTAGCCAGTGTTCAAAATAATGTCATTTTTTTATAACATATTCCCTACTGTTTTCCTGTCCCTTAAAGGCAACCAAGCATCTTCTACACTTTTGGAATTGACGCTACCCACTGAAGAAGCTTTTATCGAGTTACTCACCATGACTCCCAATCTCTTCCCTCTAAGGAGCCTGGAAGCTCAGTGCTCATCACTGTTCAGCTGAAGTGGAGACTATTTTTGCTGTCTGCATTACCATACGCTCATCCATGTTATAGCTCATCCGTCATCCTGCTGCCCTCTCCCCACAGTGCCTTTAAATCCTCCTGTCTCATGGAGGCGGCAGCCTGTGCCCACCTTTGGTCAGCAAGATGAGGGGAAGCTCCCACAGATGTGAGGGGTCTTAGGGCAGAGGAAGGACCCAGGCCCAGGGAGAAGACCTTGGAGCAGCCAGGCCAGGCCCCGGGAGTAAGTCCCGCTGCCTCTCCAGAGCCTGTGCAATGAGCCCACAGAGGATGTGATGGGGTGAGCCTGCTCTGAACATCTCCTGCATCTTTTGACAGCCTTGCTGCATTTCTCACCAGCCAAACCAGGAGTTGTCACCAAAGTACCAATGTGCCAGCCCCCTAACACGTGGTAGACTAAATGTTTCCATGGTGTGTACCGACTCCCACTATTGACTTCTCTTCATACGAAGAAGCAACTATTCTTTGCTTACTAACGCTTGAATGGGTTTTAATCTGTGACAAGACCTTACCCCTTCTCCCATGGCTATTTATTTCCCTTCATAATTTTGTGTGAAAGGCCTTATCAAGGGCTTTATGAAATCAAAGTACATTATGTCTGCTGGGGATCACCTTTATCTTATTTTATTAAACTTTAAAAAAAAAAACCACAAAAAAAACACTTGCAGCTCAAAAAGGCAGAATTTTCTTTTCCAGAAGCCATACTGGATTGAACCTGTCATGTTATACTTACCTGAACATTGTACTAGTTTGTCTGTCTTTAATTAGCTGCACAATCAGTTTGTCTGGAACTGAAAGAGAGCTCATAGATCTGTAATTCCCAGGATGTCTTTTGATTATTAAAAAAATAATAATAGTACTTAGCATGCCTGGAGCACTCCCTCTCTGAAGATCTCAAAGCATGCCGCACCAGGGTGAAAGGCACAGCAGGTTGGAGAAAGCCCTTCACCACCTTCACCTTGCAAGTGGGGAAGGAGAATGGACAGCAACTTGCCTGTGAAGTCCATACCTGCATAGCGAGCTGCCACCCCTGGTTTTGACCTCCCAAATGTCATCTCTCCTCTAAAATCACTTGCTGGTTCTCAGGGGTGAGGAAGCGGGGGGGGGTGTGTTTGCCTATCTGCATCATCTCGCCTAAGCGCAAAGAGATTTCAGCATTTTTCTCCCCGAATCTGGCCCTGCTATTAGCAGCTCTGTGCTCGTTAGAGATGCTGTTTATAAGGATCCATCAGACACTGCTGTCAGTATATTTCATGCATTATTTACTTCAGAGCCCTGAGACTAATGCTACCCCAGTCCTAGTGATTTACCGCATTTGAGTTTCTCAAGCTGATCCATAACTTTGGGTAATAATAACAATAACAAAACACTTTGCATATATCATGCCCGTCAGCAAAAACCCGCACAGAGATGAGCATATGATGCCGGAAGAGCTGCCACTTTGAGATACCAGAGCATCAGCCATTTGCAGGTACAGTTGCCTCCTCACATAGATATGTCCCGCATGCCCAAATTTTAGGATACTTTGCCTTAAGATCAATGCACATGGACTCTTCAAAGCAAGGGTCAAAAGCCAGGAGGTTATCCTCTTGCCAGAGAAAACTCAGTGTTCCCCACGGCACACCCCCTGGCAAGGACAGCCCTGCTCAGGCAGAAGAGCCTCATGAGCCTGTCCCAGCCCATGGATGGGGTCCTTCTGCCTTGGTGAATGAAAAATCCTGGAGGGATGCTCAGTGCCTGGGCTGGGGACTCTACAAGCAGCTCGGCATGAGCCAGAGACAGGTTGTTGGCTTCAGCTCAGCTCTTTTAATTGCATCCCCGACCTGTGGCTTCCCTTATCCTGCTCCTGGCACTGCATGGCCACAGCACCCTGACCATTGCTTTACACTCCTCCCAGCCTCCTTCTCATTTACACCTTGCCTACTGGTTCATCTGACCCCTGGTAGTTTGGCCATTCATTAAAAGGTGCTTGATGAGCCCTAATAAAAGCCCACAAACTTCTGTGTGGCTGGGGACCCTCCCCATTTTCCACACTGTGCTCCTATGTCCTCCTCGCATGCTGATGACCTCCATGATGAATCCAGTGCTTTTAAGGATTGCTTTTCTGGTTTGTTTGCTTTAATTTATTTTGCCCTTCGGCCTGGCATTCACTGTCATCTTTCTTCTCAAGAGTTTTCCTGCTGTCCTGTTTGAAGCCCACCTATCCTGTGCATGTCTTGGGGGGGGCACCCCTAAGGAGAAGCAAACCAGCCCCCAGCCCTCGCTTACACGATGCTGCCAAGTCCTTGGCACTCACAACTTTGTACCTTGCCGCTCCTTGACATCTCTCCTGACACCACTGAAGCCTCAAGAAAGGGAGTGCTGTGTCCTGGTGGGCTCTTAATCTGCCGCAGGTGCTATAATAATAATATTAAAAAAACCTGTTGAGAGATGTCCGCTCACCCAGGCAAGGCTCTAGTACAGAGGCCAACTCCTGCCACTGCGCTGACACAAAATCACTGAGATTGATGAGAACGTCAAGTAAGTGCTGCGAAGGATGCTCTTCTCCCTTGCCTTTCACATTTCACCCCAGCTAAAACAGCTTGCTTCTAGGAGCAGGAATAACCCTTCCTGGTGTTTTGACAGCTTTGGCCACGTCTGAGTTGGGGCCACATGCCCTCATGCTGCGCAAGCAGGAGATGTGGAGGGCTGCAGAGTGTGGGACCACCTTTGAGAGGCACCAGCCCCAGCACGCAGCTCTGAAGCAGGTGCTGCCCCTGGTGCCATCCTGGGGGCAGGGACTGCACACCTTTGGTGGCGTGGGCACAGGGACCACACAGAGACTGGTAAGCCAGGGGCCTCCCCATGCCTTGTGAATGCATAGGGTCGCAGCAGTCCAGCCCCGCCTCTTCTATGCCGTGAGGGACACCCCAGGAGTCCCACCTAGAGAGTAACTACTGCTGAACAGAGCCCTAAATCAGGAGTTACATCTTCCCGCATAGGCACCAAAACAAGCTGCTCAAAAAAGCCATCATTTATGGTGTCGATAAATCGCCTCTCCAAATCATGCCCAGATGTGCACTTTAGGGCCCAGTCACCTTGCCTTTTTATTCTCGCCTGCAAAGTGCTCCGCTCTCCTACAGCACTCCCTGCCTAATAAATCATGCCAAAATACGTTAAAAGCACCCATTATTGTTATTAATTACTATTATTGCATTAGCAGATTTTACTACTTCCTTAATCTCTCTAACGGCTGAAACCCTGCATTCACCAAGGAGGGGGCTGGTGGGTTGGGATGGGGAGCTCCTCAGGAGCCTTCAATGCTGTCTCCCTTCAGGGCAGCTCTCCCAGCCCTGTGTTACGCCATGCACTAACACATAACCCCTCCACAGAGCAGGGCTGATGGTGGCTGACAAACCTCCACCCTGGATATCTCCTTGGTGCACATATGTGGGGCTAGTGCTCTCTGGGTCTGAAAAGCCTGGTGATAGGAAGGGGAGAAAAGTAAGCTCTCCGGCTTATCTGCAAGCTGGATAATGTCATAACACGGTGAGCTGGGCAGCCCAGGGCATGTTTATCATGTTGTCCTAATACTCAGCAAACACACTTCTGCTCTCAGCACTGAAACTGCCTGAAATGTCGGCTCATGCAGGCCAAAACATCCCTTGGTCTCATTATTTTTTTCCCTTGCCCTTTCTCTGCTGTGTTTACTTAACCTGTATCCTCTCCAAGGCAGAAGAAGCTTCATACTGTTTTCGTACCTCAGAGGCTGGAAAGGGCCACTGGCTTTCCACACTGTAAATCACAGTAACAGAAGCATCATGAAGTTCTTTGCCGCTTCCACACTATCAACCAGAAAGAAGAGGACACCTGATCAGTAACCTAGATGATGAGACACCCTCATCAACTTCAGGAGTGAAGCCAAATTCAGGGGAGTGGCTGACTCTCCAGAGGGCAGGGCTGCCATTCAAAGGCCCTCAAGGACTCTGAGACACTGGATGACAGGATGAAGTTCAACAAGGAGAAGTGCAAAGCCTGTTGAAATGACTCCATGCAACACTACAGGGTGAGGACTAACTGGCTGGGGAGTAGCTCTGAAGAAGAACAGAGACTGCCAGCGAGCAAAAGTTGAACATCAGTTCACCAGCATACCCTTGCAGCAAAGAAGGCTAAATGCATAGTTGGCTGCAATGATGAGAGTGTACCTAGCAGGCCAAAGTAAATTATTATTCCCCTCTACTCAGCACTTCTGATGCTGGAGCAATTTTGGGCTCCCAGAATGTTTGGTTGAATATAAAAGAAAAATATTTTCATAATGAAGACTGGAAGAGGTGCCAAGACAAGTTCAAGAATCACTGTCCTGGGAGATTTCCAAAATTTGACTGAGCAAGGCCCTGAGCAACCTGATCTAATGTTGAAGTTAGCCCTGCTTTGAGCACAGAGTTGGATGAGACACCTCCAAAGCTCCTTCCACACTGAACTTATTCTTTGATTTCATAGAGGATGATGAATTTTTTAATTCTGCCTGAGACAGATGTGGTTTGAAAGCTGAATTCAGAAGGGTTTGATGGCAGATTGACTCCACATCAGTCCCCAAAAGCCTCTTGGCAGAGCTCTGCCATCTGCCAGCACAAGTGTGCAGGGGACCAATGCACAGCCCAAACAGAGCTGGCTCTTTCCATCCGGCTGCATGCCATCTTCTCTGCCACACAATCTCACAAAAGAAGTTGTTAAGAATGGGCTGGAAACTCCCAGGCACACATCTGTTAATGCCACCAGAGGATTTCCATGCATCGCTGAAGATACATGTTGTTCTTAAAATGTGGAGGGATCCCCCTCTATTATGGAGGGAATCTTCACGGGAAGAAACTGGGATAGACGTATAAAAACTTGCAGGTGTACTCACAACCAAACCCAGAGAGGCCTATTGTCACGGTCATTTCACTTAACACAGAGGAGAAGTCACTTCTGCGTTACATCACATCAGCCATGTAACACGTTTCCGTTCACAAAGTGAGACCCTAAAGCCACCAGAATGGGACTGACAAGTAGGTCAGGCTGCAATTAGCCACTCTGAATTTAGACCTGACTCCTCGCATAACAATCTGGGATTTAAAACAAACTGAAAGAGATATCTAATAGCTGAGAGATGCAAGAATGTTGATTTTACATCTCCTTCAAAACACAGCTGTCTGTTATTCCTTCCTTGAAGTCATCACTCAGCTTTTATTCCCTTTCTTTTCCATTCACAAACCTGAACTCCTCCTCCCTCCTCAATTTCCTCTGTACTGTCCCCTCTTCCAGCTGATTTCCGCAAGTCGCTTCCTCATTGCTTCATCCCTTGCCAACTTTTCAGCACTATCCTCACATCCCCAGCAATGCCTGAAAACAACCACAAAGCTGCTTGCAAAGAGACAGATTAGGCAGACCACTTGACAGGAATGGGGCTAACACTTTCCCCTGGCTGCAGGAGGGACATGTGGCTGGACTTTCTAATGTGATGAATAACATATGAAGTGTGGAGTGTTGGCCATATGTTGTAGTAATTCTTTTACATACAATGCCCTCTGCAGAACAAACAGCCATGATGGGCGGCATTGACAGAACTGCAGGCTCTCGGAGGGCTTGTGCATGGGCAACCAGTCTTCAGTGACAGACAGCAGAGAGGGAGGAAGGGTAACGCTGGCTCTTGGAAGTGATTTACAGTCATCTCTGGTAAGGTCAGACTGCAGATGCATACATTTAGTAAAAAGAGTAACTTCCAGGGAACGTCCACTGACAGGGGCAGATAGGGAAGACCGGATGACCCTCCAAAATCCCTGAACAACCACACAGCATGACATTTCAAGGGCTCCTGAAAGCTCCCAGGTCCATGCCCACATTTTGGCACAAGTGTTGTGACAATTACCTCCGCTGCTATTGGCTCGTGAATGACTGGCAGGGACCCAAAATTCTCCTGAGTCACCTTCCCCAGCAATTCAACAAGCCAAGGACCAGAATAAGCATTTGATGTAGCTGGGATTTCTCTGGTGACAGCAGGCAAGGAGAAGAAAATTGAGATTCTAGGCAGATTTCATGGGCTGGACCTGCTCCAGTTCTGCTTGGAAGTGAAGGGTATTAGGGTACATTTTCTGTGCTGCACAAAAGAGAAGAGTCAGCACTTCCATCCAGATGCTCAGACCCTTGGGCCAGGCAGAGGGAAGACAGCTGCTCTGCTTCATACTTGGGCTTTTACAGAGAAGGAGAAAGGTAGAAAAATCCCTTGCTGAAGAACAGGCAAAAAAGGAGGGCAAGATGTGTCATATGAAAAGGTAGAGCCTGAGTGACTAATGGCACCGTAGCTTAGTTATCTCATGTTAGAGTCTTAAATTGCCCAGTGGGTGGAAAGTTGCTTTAACCTCTCAATATGGCAAGTAGAACTACTGTTGGGAAAAAAAAGAAAGAAGAAAATAGTGCTGAAAGAGTGATGGAAATGAGATTGTTGCAAAGCTGCCTGTACCAAGTTGGGGGTTGGAACTAGACGATCTTTCAGGTCTCTTCCAACAAAAACTATTCTGTGATTCTACGACTCTAAGTTGGAGTCTTCTGGCAAGAGGTAGGTGAGAGCTTCCATATTAGCTAATATACTGGTGTGGGGACTGAGAAACCCAGAAGTGAAAAGCACACACCACTGTAGCTTGAATGTTCCACCAAGAATTGAAAGAAGTTCACACCCTCTATGGGGAGGAGACACAGGAGTGCAAGCCCTA
This sequence comes from Gallinago undulata, assembly GCA_026546715.1. NCBI lineage: Eukaryota > Metazoa > Chordata > Aves > Charadriiformes > Scolopacidae > Gallinago > Gallinago undulata. Next base: position 86,072,938 of record JAOTQQ010000001.1, on the reverse strand, counting down.
ACACAGTCCTTAGCCAGCTCTAGAAGAGGTATTGCAAGGCAGCAGAGCACATGGAGCCCAACTGGGTGGGTTTTATTTTACCAGATAGTTTTTGACAGCCTTAGGAAATCCACAATACCAAGGAAGGAGGGAGAATGGGCATGGCAGGTTCTCACAGAATCAAGAAATCAGGAATGGAAAGGACTGTAGGATACCATCAAATGTACTCCCCAATTCTACAGCAGAATCAATTATGTATAAACAGTCCCAGGGAAGAGCTTTTCCTAACCTTAAACATCACCATTAAAGGACTCCACACACACAGGAGTACCATACTCCCACCAGGTGAACCAGTATGTGAAGAGCTGATGTGCTCACTTCATGAGGTAAGGCTGCTGCAACAGTGGGTAATTTCAGTAAGATGTTACAGAGTGTTCCTGAAAATGAACAGGAAAGAGAGTGAAAATAAACTTATCTTCAAGTTTTAAAATGTTTGGTGCCTTCTCATTTTATGTGCCAGTAAGGATTCTGTGGCGAGTTGGCAAATAGCAGATAAAGTTGTTGACAACATAGCCTTCACCTCAAAATTAAAGCTAATTCTGTAGTTGTAAAAAAAGAAAAAATGTAAAATAAAAAGATGGCAGGTTAATTGTGATAACATCATTAAATTCGTACCCAGTTCTCAAAGCACATCATAGTTATTTAGAGGCAAGTGATCTGGGGAATCAGAAATGCAAGTGATTACGGTATTTCACCTCTTGGGGTCTGTTTTGCAATGAGAAACAAATAAACTGAGTTTGGCAGTCAGAAATATTCTCTGACAAAATATTCTTCTACATCCCCAAGCTGATTAAAGGAACGAGCTGGAAGAGAGGGGTCAGTGGGCAGGCACACAGTTCGGCAATAGATAAGATGAGAGAAGATAGTGCTTGAGTGTATGTAGTCAATATCCTGGAGCTAATAAAAGTTCCTTACTGCAAACAGCTTCCTCTGCATGGCTTTTCACATCAGATCTCAGCAGCCAGTGCTTATCTGTGACCACTTGTTAGATTAGGTCCTGTAGGAGGTAGTATGGAGAATCTCGCATCTAATTCTCCATGTGGACCCAGAGAGATTCCCTACAGCTCAGAGAAGGCACAGGTAGGCAGGCAAGGAGAGACTTCTCCACCCAGATCTTTTCACTTTTCTGGCAGCTGTCAGAGAGTACTGACAAGATTTCTGGTATAGAGAGGTGCTGAAACCCCCATGGCTGTCTGGATAACATACAGGTTTTATCCCTTGTCAGCAGCCATATTAATCTTGCCAGGGTACACCTTAACCAGAGCTGTCCCCAGAAATGAATGGGAAGAGGAAAATGTTTTATGTAGTTGCAGCCTTTGACTGTCTCATGCAGACTGGGGATGTAAGCAACCCACTCAAGGAGCACCTACACTAACATAACAACTTGGTCCTGACAACAGATTTTCAATAGTGACTACATCTAGCTCCAATTAACTAGTAATGTGATCTGGCTGCCAGCACAGGAGGGACTAAATTCTTCTCTAACATCATTAAACATGTAATAGATGATGTTTCACCAAGCATCAAGTTCACATTTGGCCCTATGCCTGCTCCTGCCATTCAAACCATTCCCAGCAGCCGCAGAGGGGCACAGCATGGGGTCTGTTGTTGACAACCACTATCATGAGTAGGACGTTTCTCTTGTGTGAATGGACTATATGTCTCTTCCTGGCTTCCTACCACATGAGTGTTTCCAGCCTAGTTGAGGTTATATGAAAAGGGAAGAGGGCATGGAGCCAAATGCTGTGCTTTAGCAACTTGCCAGTTGCTAGGGCTTACTATATCTGAGCACTACAAAGGCACTCTTTGGTTTGGTGAAGTTTCCAGCCATTAACTCCTCCCTTCAGCATAGCATACAGGGTAAGCATCAAAACCAAGCTCAATGGGCAGTGTCTAAAATCCCTTCCTTGCTACTGGGAGAAGGGGACCCACATGGGGTCCCTAAAGAGATCCTCATCAGGCTAGGCTTTGCATGTATGGGAAGAACGATCACTCCCATAAGCAAACCATAGAATCACCGAAGTTGAAAGGGACCTTTCACATCAACCATCAATCTAACACTGAAAAATACATCACTAAACCATATCACTAAGCACTACGTCTACCCATTTAATGATATAGGGAAAAAGTAGGAGGCTTAACAGGGGCAAAATGCCATGACTAATATGGCAAAGGAAGCCTAGAAAGAGCTGGAGTGGTACACAAAACATCTGAAGATGCCACTTCAGATGTGGCATTCAAAACCCCTAAAATGGGCAGGTTGAGCATGGACAATGTGTAGGATAAAGAAAGGTAGGTTTTAAATGTGTTCTGTGTTCACAGAATACAATGGTGTCAGAGGGAGGTCTTTAGGACCTAGAGCCAAGACAACAGCCCTAAATAACCCACCCACAAACCTACCAAACAAACTACACCTAGCCTTCCCTGTGCCTTCCCATTGCTCTGCACATCCCCTGGGGCACCAGCCACTCCTTGCTAGCAAGCCACACAGGGACTGGCAGCAAGCACCCCTGGCAGAACACAGGGAGAACAATGCAAGATAGCCAATATGCTGCCTCTACTGCTGCATCCCCTCTTGTGTTAAATCAATAGTTTATGACATCTACAAGGGGAAACTGTAAATTTAATTTTGTCCCCCGCAGTGCGATTCATATCTTGTTTGCCGGTAACATAATGAATGGGTTTGCCCTCCAGACCCCCTGCCCAGTAGACCAATTTAAGGATAAAGGGAGAGAAAATAGCAAAGTACAATTAAGGAGGTCAATTAATGCTGGATTAATCAGTAGCTCAGCTAAAGATAGCTTTACAATATTCATACATAGGGGGCAAGAGAGAGGGGGAGACAACAAGCCTGCCAAAGGAACAGAGAATCAGATAATTTTTCTTAGCAATAAAAATCTTACAGATGACTTAAGAGTGCGCCTTGCTTGCTAAACAACTGATAGAGCCTTGAATCACCTGCCAGCATAAAGCCACATGACTGCAGATGCCTTGACCTATTTGATGCTCATCAGGGGTGATCTACAGTATGAACCCAAGCTGCCCCAAGGGCTGGAGACACACAAGTTAAACCTTACCGGAACTCGTAGGCTTAATTGCTCCTGCAAAAGCTACTTGAGACTGTCACCACAGTAGTCAGAGTGAGCATGAGCTTGGAATTGCTAAGGAAACCTTACTAAATATGCAAATGGGAACCAAACAGTGAGGGTAGAAAATATGACAGCACTCTGAAGCTAATGGAGAGGGGGGACTGAAGATGACCCAGCAGATGGGAGGTCAGGGAGAGGGTTTCTCGCATCAGGGTGCTCGCTGCAACCAAACTGGAGCACTGAATAAGGAAACCAGCTCTCACTGTGTGTTCCCTGCTGCACAACAGAAAGCAAGACTTGATACTATCTTGTGAACAAACAGCCTTTGCCAAAGAAAGCTGCCTTCATTGGCAATATCTTTCTCCAGCTGGCATAACCAACAAAACTGCAAATTAGTTTGGCTAGGTAGATAGAGCAAAAGGAATAATAATATTTTTGACTAAAATCTAGTGCCAAGCTTTGCAAATAGGTCTTAGCTTTACAAAGAGGCGAAGCAAAAAGAAAAAACCCCAAAGAAATAAAAAAGAAGCAATCCACTAACCTGCAAACAGGAGATCCAAACACCAAGGTATTTGGATCTGTAAAAGCATAGGCTAGAGCTTTCAGCTTATGCCTCTCTACTTTGTGGTTACAAAGCAGCTGCTCTTAGCAGTATGTATCTAGCAAGACTTCAGTGCTTCTGGTCTTTGAGTTCAAAGCAAGGAGTGCAAAAATTTATGGAAACAAACAAAAAAATTAAACTCTTAGCTCTCAGAGAAGGCTTAGGTGAGGGGCTGAGGACTATCTTGCTGTTTCTGAATTTATCTGCCCCACTCCACTTTAAAACAGCTTCTTGCTTTAGTTACCTCTTAAAACACTCTCCTACATTAAGCTTCAGAGGCAGCTCCCCATGGGCATGCATTTTTAGATGGATACAGTGTGATCTTTACCAGTTGCTGCAAATTGGCTCTGAGGGCACCTTTACATGTCAGTTCTGCCTATTTTCTCTACAAACAGAGAGACAGGGATGGAGAGGATGGGGGAAAAGGGCTTTGCAAATAAAACAAACAATAGGAGAGTGGAAAGCAAAGTCACAGCAGAGATATGCATTCAGACCTGATGCCGGGGCTCCTCATCCCAGCACCATAAACAATCTCCCTGACATCAATTACGGATGCTGATCAGACACGCATGCAGGGAACTACATTCATACACAAATTTGCAGTTTGCACTGTTTGGGAGTTACCGGTTTGTGACACTCCCCCCAGATCATAACCTACAGCTAACAAGCTGTGGGGAGGCAGCACATAATTGAGTGTGAAAAAAACACACGGGCATCACTCAGTTTAACTTGCATGTAAACTAACCCTGGGCAAAGCAGCTCAGGTTCAGCATCCCTCCCCTTCAATTCATCCTGGTATCCTCAAATTCACCAAACTTTAAAAACATCATACAAAATGGGGCAAAATGAGAGAAAACCACATCCACACCTCATAACAACATCATACTCTGGTTACAGTTATCTTAATCTGTGCTCTACTGTATTGTTTGAGGCAAGACAGAAGGGAAACATTAGGGTCAGGATCAGAAAGAATAGAGATCAAAATACTTTATATGGCAAAACATAGCTTATCTCTATAGAGAAACTGCTTGGTTTCAGCTCATTGAAAATGTCGTGCATCATACTGGACAGGACACAATCACTGTCTCTGGGACTGGAGCAAACGTTACTGTCGAAGATGGTGCTACAGTAAAACTTGGATGAAAGATACAGCTCTGGCCTGTGCAGGGGTACTGTTGGGATCAGGGACAGCAACAAGGAAGAAAAGGCCCCAAATTCTGCATTCAGTAACAACGCAGAGTCAGGGCATACGTTAATACTGAAATAAGTACAGATAGCTAATGCCTGTCTGCGTGAGGATACTTAATAGTGTAATGCCACTGCTGCCCTTGCACCCCACGTTGGTACTTTCATTCCCTTGTCCACACAAGGAGCTATACATTTACAAGCAATGTTGTTAAGGTTACCTAAATTGGCAGCTTCTGCTCTGTCCCTGAAGTTATGGGTTCAGTTTGAGGACAACGGAGCAAAAAGGATTTAGGGGAAGCATGACTTTTCTCTCCTGCATGTATTACTAGGTGGAAAAAGCCAACACTGCCCTCCATCTGTTTGTCCAGCTCTTGTCCCTCACGTACCCACCTTCCTCTGTCCTTACACTGCAATTATGTTTTGTAGAGTTTTGTCCTTCCAGGGCAATCTGTTTCCTGCTCCTTTCGAGAACAAGCCTAACACACTGATTAAACACTTCTTGGTCTTCACAGTCCCATACTTTCCAACACTGACAGTTTAATTTCCAGAGCCCAAGTTTTTCTGATTCAAAAAATGCCAGATTGTGCATTGTCATGGCTAAAATCAAATTGTTCCCATTTATTTCGCAGAGTTGGACAGCTGTCTGAAGACCTTTTTTTTTGTTATTAAGACCCAAAAGATTATTTCCTAGAATCTGAGGTTGCAGTTTGTAACTACACTTGACATCAACAGATTCTCCAGAATTAGCCATTAAAAAAATATTTTTTTCCCCTGTTACCAAGTATTCAGAATTGCTTCCAAATGTATACACCACACATGCGATTGATAAGCAGGCACTTCTTCTGCAGAACGTGACCATCAGCCAAACAACACATAAATATCAATGGTGATTCTGGTTAAGAACCGAAAGTACAGAAGAGAAGGCACAAAAAGAATATAAGCAAAATACAAACATTACTGTAACATCTCTGTCCTGTCTCTGCGATCTAGTAACAACCACAGTTGGCAAGAGCTCCTATTTTACTTCTCTTTTGGTGGATAATACTGATTTCTGTGATTCATGCACTTGTGGCACTTGTTACTTGTGAGCATTTGACAACTTGCTGGGTGTCAGTGAAAATTTGTGAACTGCCAAGGTTTCATGCTTTGTAACACGAGGGCTGATTCATACTAGAGAGCAAGCTACTTGTTATTCATAGGACTGGCCAAAAGAATTAAAATAAATTAATTCCATTTCGTGGTAAATTTTGAAGTTCTGGAATTTGTTCCCATGTTTTATTACAGTCTTCTAAACTTTTTTTTTTTTGCAAGAAAGAGCCACTCCTGAGCAGATAACAGTCATGCCATTAAGTTTCTTGGGACATGCAATAAAGGTGTAAGTCTCTATCTGATTTCCATACAAGGCTTTGGCCAGAGTTTTCTACAGTTCAAACAAGATCCTCACCCATTAAGTTACTGGCCACTTTGACCATGTCTCTCTCTTGCCTTTTGACCAGAAATTTAAATACTGAGCCTGAACAGCTGAAGATCGCTGCATATAAAAAACCACATTCCTGTAAAAATGTTTCTATTTTGACATATCAGTATTTCAGATGGAAAAAAATATCCCAACAACTTAACTTAAAAAAAAATAAATCTTACCAATATTTTAGTTACCCAGTTGAGAAAGACAACAATTAGCAAGATATGGAGTTAACCAATAGAAGAGTGCAAATACTGAGCAAGTAATGATTCACTGAAGCAAACATTTTGTAAAGAACAGCTGGAGGCCTAAAAATTACTCTTTTAAGTGAGCGCTTATCAAGCACTAAAACACTGGAAGAAAATCTGAAGCCACTTACAAACAAATTGCTTATCACACAGTGACAATGCTCTAACAGTCCTCTGCTTTCCTCATATCCTTATTCTTCCCACCACCGCCTCAGAGTGAAAACCTCCCCTGGTATCAGGTGCTGCACCTGTAACAACACTAGAACCTAGCCCTGACAAATCAGATTTGTTACTAATATTTCAGGTTTCTTTAACACTGGACTAAAGGGTCAGTAGGGGCTTGTAAGGACACAGTGATGCTACTAAATCAGTCCATGCATTGCTCTGACTCCACTGATCAAGGCTCACAAGTAGCATCGCTCCCACTGGAGTCTACTGTAACAAATGTCCCCAGTCTTTGACGAGAAAGAGACAAAGCAGCACACGCTAAAACGGAGCTGCCTATGGGCATGGGCCAAGGGATTTTATCATCCTGCTGAGAGCAGGCTATTACCCCACGTCTGGCTTGCAAATCTGGGAGTTCTCACCTAAGGATTGAGTACTGAAAGATCACGTCTCATGCCATAACCCCCCTCCCCCAAAACAAGACAGTAGTCCGTCTATCAGAGATGCCAGGTAGGGTTTGTAGCACTTTGCACCTCAATTGTATAACTGGCAAACTACAGAACAGTGGATAATTAATTTGTGCAACATGTTGGGGGAACATGAAACACTCTCGCCGTACAAAGAGGTGGCTCCAGAGTGCCGAAGCAAAGAGAGGCTGGGGCTGTGCTCAGACTGCATGCATCAGGCATAGTTGTTTGCTATTTCATCCCAGCTGAAACTTGTCAGGCCACTTGTCATCTAAGGCTGGCAAAGCTTGATTCTTTATTGAGTCAGAGGAGAGAAGCGTCTGTCCCCAGAGTGCAAGGAGAAGGCCTAAGCGAACACCTAATTCTATGATGTATGTAGGAAGCCAGGGTTTGGTTTAAATCCTTCCCTAACTACGACTGCCTTAGATGCCTGGCCAGGCAGGCATCTCAGCAAGGCCCCAGCTCACACAGAATGCTTGTAAGAGCACAGAAATTAATTCAGATGTCCTAGGTCTCAGGCTGGCAGTATAATCACCACCTTTGAGAAGGTGTTCTCAAGGATGTTCATTCTGTACTGCAAGACAAAAAACAGATTTTTGGATACATCACCTGTTTTCCAAGTCTAACTTCCAAAAGTGCTTTGGAAGCTCAGTCTATCCCATACAGCTTGAGCTAGGCAATTTCCGGGCTACCAAGAGGTTGAACCACCACTATGGCACCATATATACATTCTCCAGAGGTATTCTGACAGAGAAAAATTGCAGTGGTCAAAACCCTGGATGGCTGAGACTCCAGTGACTATGTGAGACCTGCCTTCCAACTCAGAGGAAGTATCCTGAGCGTATGAGCCAGTGCCTAAAAGGTTAAGTGCCTACCTTGGAGATCCAGGAGCCTGCTAGACAGGCAGTTTCAGTGGGGGGGTGCAGTAGTCAGGCAAGCTCTAGAGTCTGGACCCTCTTCTCAGGTCAAAGCAGAGTAGTTTAGGCAGAGAGTAACACAGGGAAGATGTTGGGTGGCTGCTGTTTTTGTGGATAATGAAATGAGCTCTGTCTTCAGCATTGCTGATCTATTTCTGGTCAGGATGAAACACATTTAAATGTGACGTGGGGATTGCTGAGCAAGCCACTTGGAGTTGCACGTGCGCACTGCTGCCTCAGACTGATGCTTCATCTCCTATCCAGGCAGAGGTTTGAGAAACAAATGATATATGCTCAGGAGCCGACCTCCAACAGCAGGGGAAATGAGAAAGACCACAAAACTCAGTGCAGAAGCTGCAGGAAGACAACAGTTTGCTGTGTTTCCACAGCCAGAAGAATTCAAGAGAAGAATCTTATTCTTAAGTTTGCCTGTGGTTCCTCCAGTGATTTATAGCACTCTGCCAACACATCTGTCTTACTCTTTATTCCTCTGTTGCTTTCCTGGTGTTTCACCACTTCTTCTCTGGCCTTGGAGGCCATTAAGCTTCACCTGATCTGATCAGCAAATGAGTCAGAAGCACATCTCCGCGCTTTCACAGCTAGTGACTGAACCTGGAGCTTTGATGGGCCAGTTTTGGGAACAGAAGAGCAGTGTGGGAGGGGGAGGAGACTGCACTTAGGTCCAGGAGGGAATGCCACTGAAGGTGATAATCCTGGAGTAGCGAGCAATACAGATTTGTTCCTTTTACTGTGGGCTCAAGGCAATTTTGGTGTCTTTTTTCTTGTTTAAGCCTGTGTCCCAGCCAGCTGGCTCATCATTCTCACTGCCTGAATAAGCCAGGATGGGAGCTAGCTCGGTTTAATTTCTGAGGCTCCAAACTCAAGCCATTGCTGAGCATCTCCAATACAGGAATGGACCAGCAAGTTCTCAGGTGCTAACAAAAGCTCTTCCCAGGCAGCAGCCCCCTCCTCTTTCCTGCAGTATGACCTCTGCAAATGGCTCTCAGCCCTGTGTGTCTCCTTGGGGGGCTTTCTGGAAAGGTGACAGAGAGGACATCAGAACCACTTCTCTCTGCAGCTGCTGCCATGCGGAGAGCCTTATAGGAACAGATCATTTTAATAGCTGCAGGCTAATATTTGTCATATTCCTCGAAGCAAGTCCTCAGTAATGGCCATCTTGTGTGCACAGAAATAAATACTAGGGAAGGGGAGAGGACAGTGCACGTGACCTTGTGTGGGAGAGTGCTTGTGAGCAAATGCAGGTGGAGGTATGGGGGAATGGCAGTAATATAAGCACGGTGAGCAAGTGCAGCTGGGTGTTGCTCAGTGGCAGTGATGGGAATATGCATATGGACAGGTCCAGAGAGTCACTAAATCCAAGTAAGGGTGTTCCCATCACTGGCAACAGGAGTGATAGCAGATGAGAGTAACATGTGGAGGTGGAGGGTGGTGGCTGCGTAGGATAAGCTACACAGAGTGGGAAACAGCAAATGCTTGTGGTAATGTGACATGCAAAAGGATTTTTTTCTCATCCTTTCCCCATAAAATGCTGCAGTAAAGCACAGGTTAACTTGTTCGCTTTTGGGCATAAGTTCTGAAAATATTTCCAGCACACAAAAGCTAATTCTTTACCCTGCATGGGGAGGAAGAGGAAAGAGGATGGGGAAGAGTGACAGAGCTCCAAAACATGCAAATTCTGAGAGAACATCAGAACTAAATTGTTATTTGCAGAATGGTACCCAGAATGCTTAGTTCTGCAACTTTGCTCTTGAATGCTGTACTTTTAGAGGTCACCCTAACCTAATTAAGTCTCTCTATCTGGTTAAGGCAACAGCTGCACAATGCGTGTGAGTTTGGGGACAGCTGAAACCAAGAGACGTGTCCTACATTTATTTCTCTAGCCTTGATTGAGCTGACCATGGAGAGACTCAGTTTGGACAATTGCTGGGAAACCAGGTTTGTGTTTTGGTATAGTTGTGTAGGCAGTGTGGCTGGGATTGTGACATTTGCTGTTAACTCCCAGGAAGCCAAATGGATGTATAGGCCTTGCTTATCCTGTTGGCTGGAAAAGACAACACATAGTGGTGAGCCACAAACAGCTGCACTGCATCATTCAGTTTTGGCCCTTCAGGAGATGACCTTGAATACATGCCTTGTCTTGGAGTTCCCACTGTAAGGCACTATGGGCTAGGAGCCCCTTCCATGCCAACGCACTTGCTGAGATAAGAGGTCCTGACGAGGAATTTCATTGTCCTTGAAAGAGCCCTTCTCTTTTTATGGTCAGGATCCTAGGAGGACTGAGAGCATGTAAGACAGAGTTGACTGTCCAGGGAGTGCAGAGACAGGACAAGGGGTAACGTTTTTAAATTGAAAGAGGGGAGATTTAGATTAGATATTAGGAATAAATTATTTACTGTGAGGGTGTGAGACACTGGGAGAGGTTTCTCAGGGAAGTTGTGGATGCCCCATCCCTGGAATTGTTCAAGACTAGGCTGGATGGGGCTTTCAGCAGCCTGATCTAATGGGAGGTGTCCCTGCCCATGGCAGGGGCATTGGAACTCGATGACCTTTAAGGTCCCTTCCAACTCCAACTGTTCTATGATTCTATGACTGTAATGCATTGTGCGACATGCTTAGTATTTGTAGGACATGCGTAGAGCCTTTTCCATGGAGCATTAACAGTCATTTCAGGGTGTCCTATAACTCTCACTTGCACCAGCTTGGAGCAGATTCTGACTTCCCTTTTGTCTCAGCTGGTTCTGCTTTCTGCCCAGGACAAACAAGAAACCAGTACTATAATACAGGGGTTTATGTCAGGAGATAGGTCAAGAAACCCTACCAGCAACATTCATAGCAACTGTGGGGCAGGTTTGCTGAGAAAACAATGATATGGTCGCAGCCATAAGAGGCTCTGCATTAGGATGTACCGAAATTGTCCTGTCAGAAACATACAGATGATGCACTGAACCATCCTGAAGAAAGGAAATTGAGGGAATGGACAATTTCATGTAATCAGCTTCCTCCCAGCAGTTTCCTTCTCCTTATTTATAGCCATTCTGTGATTCAGTCAGGCTGGAACTGAGAGTGCAAACATGTTTTCTTTGCTCCAGGCTCTCCTTGGACTTTGTTTGCACAGCAAAGCATCACCCAAGTGCCAGAGATTTATGATACGCTCAGAGCCCAAACAAGGCTGGATCTGAACAGCCACATATCCTCCAGTTTCATGGTGGGAAATGTGTACCTAGTGGTACCTACCTACCATTTGACTCCCAAAAGTCAATGGTAGGTTCACTGATCTCCACTGCAGTTGTGCATGTGGAGTTGCAGCTCAGATTGCTCTGAAGAGACACTTGAATCTAACTTCAAACCTAGGAAAAGCTCCTGGATGGATATAACCTTTTATCAACAAAACTCCTCTAGACTTCTAGACTTGCACAGACTCAGATCCAGCGCCAAATCAACTCACCACACTTCATGCTTGTAACAGTGGGTTAAACAAAAATCATAGGGGCCATACTGTCTCCTCCTGAAGCCTTGTGAAATTCTCATCTTGGACTCAAAGCTTCACAGCTCAGGTTACTCTTCATTAGGATGATCTCGGTCTTCATTTTTACTGTACAGTAACACACGCTAAGCTTCAGCCTGGACCATGATGTTGCTGTCCTGGGGCTTGTATGAACGACTCAGCCAATAGACATTTCCTGCCTAGAACGAGATTTGGTACTATTTTGCTCTAAGCTTACAGTCATTCACAGTTCCCTATACTGCAGACACAAGTCTCTCTTTCCTTAACTTCTGCCCACACCTAGCACAGCCCAAAAGTGATAAATGAATTTATAAGAAGAAGAGTCTGTCCATCTCTTTTTTTCAAAGCTGGAGAGAAAAGTAATGATCTTGTTCTGGAAGAAAATCAAAGGCTGCCGACAACAGCATGAAATGTCAGCTCTTTTAATTTCATTTATTTATTTATTTTATCCAGTTGCTTTAATCCTTGGAGTTTAAAGGCAAAGAATGAATGCAACGTGCTAGAAAATGAAGAACATGTGACAGTATCAAAGAAGGAAACCAAAGGAAAGGGGGGGTGTGTGTTGGGGGAGCCTTGTTAGGAGACACATTAAGGCAATCCGGCTGATAGATGAAGCCTTTTATAAATGAAGAGTAAAGTCCTCGTGTCATTCTGTAGCTTTCTTTTTCCCTTTAACTGTTGTCTCCCTCTCCATTTCACCTCTCCCCGCTTTCCTATTATATGCCACCTGTTGCGGTCTCCTCCTACAGTTCCCACCTCACATTTGAACTGGAGGCTGACACCAGGCTGTGCTTCAGCAAGCCGTGGTGGTACCTGCCACTGTGAGGCCATCCAAAGAGACTAAAATGCACCTTATTCCAGTCAGGATGGGATGCGGTTCTTAGTCTCTCAAAGCTGTAGCCAAGGCATGGAAACTCAATCACAGGCAACAAGAGCCTGGCCTCCAGTTGATTTTGGCACTGGGTGGGATAAATGCAGCACAGAAAAGTTCCTGTGCTCTATAAAGAAGTTGCAATAGAACTGCCTTTTATCCTCAGGAGAGGAGCAAACCAAATCACCACATTCTTCTCTTTCTGTCATAGTTTTGACAGCCCCAGGAAACAACTCCAGTAGAGAAACTGCTGTTGGGTACTGTTTATGATGAGATTCAGCAGGAGTGACTCAGTGCTCATTGTCTCAGAAACACACACATGGAGCTTATTATCTGTGATCTTTCTACCTAGTGCATGTAAATGTCAGGCCTGCCTCCTTTGAAGCCTCCTGGGCTTGGTCAAACAGGAGAGTTTTACACAGACCCAATTTTCACCAGCAGCCTTCAAGCCTCGCTGCAGCTGCTCTCTCCTGGCAGAGGTCGCACAGCACAGCCTCACACACCAGCACACACTTCTGGCTCCAGTGGTGGCCAAACCTGGAGTTCAGACCCTAGCAGAGGCCAAGTCGTGACTTGGTTGTTGGCAAGCAGAGTTGGAGGGGAGTTACCCTCTCTTCCTCTTCCAGAGGCCAAACCTTCCAGAGCACAAGACAGAGTCCAAATTTCATCCTCTACCAGCCTGAGACTTGTTTGACCCCCATCCTCAGCAACGTTCCTGTGAGGTCCCAGGGTGAAAGACCCATTGTATGGAGAAAGATATGGAGCTGAGCCTGCTGAGTACACAATGAATGGCTGGTGGTGGCTGAGGTGGACATGTTGTGTCATGGGTAACCTCAGCTCCTGCCTCTCCAGAGGAGCTCTCCTGATGTGGACTGGTGAAGGCAGGAGGCTTAGCACACACAAGGCAGGTCCTTGGCTTCTACCAACATTGAGCCTCTGGGTGAATCACTTCTAACCACACCTCTGTCTCTCTGGTGGTGCGGGAAAATGTGACTCTCTAGCAGCACAGATGGAAACAACTGGGGTGCAATCAATGGATCAGAATATTCTTTGTTGAGGCTACTGGGCTCAGATGAGTCTCTCTGGTTTTCCAGTTCCTGGGCTGTGTTGCTTAGGATCTGTATGCAAGGCCTCCCAGTCCTAAAGTACACTAAGTAGAATTCAAAGAGACTGCTAATTTCACTACATGAATAATAAAACTGGTCAGTCCCACAGAGGGAGAGCAAGTCTTATATCACTAATTCTTGCAAGGTGCAAGAGATTTGAGAGACTTGAGATCTTTGGATGAAAGGTGTAAGAAATGCCCAGAACATTTATTATTCCAAGGTGCAGTTTGCCCTTCTTTCCCCAGTCCTAAAGGATCAGGGAAAAAAGAAAGAGAAGATACCTGACTACAAATGCCATAGAGCAGGCACAAGTCAGGTTGGACTTAAGATGACAGAAAGGGCTACTAGAAGCAGGATGGAGGGAGGCACTTGTCCCCACTGAGACTGAAGTGGAAATGCCGAGTGCACCAGAGGCATGCAAACGCATGCTGGCAGGACCTGCGTACTCGTCCTGGATCACAGGTCACTCCAACGCACAGAGGGAGACATGGGATGGACACTGTTTATGTCAGACATTCTTTATCTTTTAAATTCTGATTAAGAAAAAAAAAGGAGACAAAATTTTCAAAACTCAGAGACTGTCAGGCAGGAGTCTGGAACAATTAAATGTGATACTTAATTAAACATCTATACTCCCGTGGAATGCAAGATTTACCTCCTTTCTCCTTCTTAGTACAGGCAGCCCAGAGATAAAACCTTCAAGTTATGAGTAATTATACCCTGCTGAGAAAAGTGATGGAGTGCTACGCTCCAGAGAACTTAACCAGGCCCCAGAAAATGTGGAGTTGACACTTAGGGGGTTTTCTTACTATTATTGTTGTTGTTATTATTATTATTACTATTACTATTTTCCCTGTCACTAAAAGTCTTCTCGGCTTGTTCCCAGAGGGAGATAAACAGCATGTGCCTGCATTTTAATGGAAATAAAGGGGGCACTCCACTTTCCTGATACGTGGGTTCAAATGCTTTGTGCTAGAGCTTTGTGTTGGAAGCAGACATATTTCAGTGGATGTTGTGGAAGGCTGTAGGGCCCATGGATTTTGTTTAGGAGAGAAACATGAATGTAGGCCTTGGGGCCACATGACCAGGGCTCAACTCTGCTACTGCCTTTGTATACAAGCTTGGACAGGTTACTTAGGTTCCCGTGCTCTGGTTGCTTCCTTCCAAAACAGGAGTAATAGCATGACCCACATTATTCCAGAGAAATGGTAAGAACAACTTTAAAAGTTTCCAGGCATGGAATCAGATCCAGTGGATCAGAGGGTGATGTAAATACTTTATACAAGGTGAGAAATGGGCTAGAGAGGAGATTTCCTGTATTGCCTGATTAGATGAATCTGCAATCAAAGACTAGGTGCAAAAATTAAAGGTCAGGAATGAAAATCTTTAGTCTTTTAGTTAGTGTTGTCATTTACTGCGGCTAACTGAAAAGGCTCCCAAAAGAGTATGAGAAAGCTATGCTTTCCTCACTTGTATTTTACTGCCTTGATGTGGATAAATGATTGTGCCTGGAATGAGACACTGGCGTGGAGAGAGATGTCGGGCATGGCCCAGGTCATAAGAGAGCCAAAAGTTAAGATTGTGGATTTTCCAGCTTCAGTGGTTTCAAATGTCATTGGAAGTTACTTTATACTTGGAAAAAAACCAAAACAAAACAGGCATTGATGACATCCCCATTGATGTGAACAGGGATCAAAGATCCATTTCCTTCCCAGGTGGCCTTGGAGACAAAGCCTGACATAGCACAGAACAAAAAAGTTGCAGTATAGGTTAAATGCATAGTCTGTGTAGTCTTGTGTCTTGCCTCTCACAGAGACCAAAAGTTTATGCCGAGGGAAGCCTAGAAGCAAAGAGGAAGCACACATGATAGTTTCCCTGAGCTTTCACCCACCTACCAGCCACTTTCAAGCTCCATGAGATATAGATACATCTAGTTGTAGATAGATCATATTGCCTGTTTCAGGAGTTTTGGTGGGCACGCTCCAGACAGACAGCAATGGAAACAGTCTCCTGCTTGCAGTGGGGGTCAAATGCTTGATAGTTTTGGGCAATTGTGATAAAACATAATTTCCTAAAGCTACAGGTCAAGGTTTGTTCTCAATTTGCTTTATGATGAGGTTTTACAGGAAGGTAGATATGGGGCCCTCCTCATCTTATGGTACTCCTTTGGTGTTTTCAGTACTGTCTTCTTTACTGATGATGTCTCTTGTAGCTTAACTGACTTCCCTGCCACTCCGACCCTTTCTAATACACAGGACTTTGTAAAACATCTTATGCAGATGTACCTCTGTACACACACCTTATCCCTATCGCAGACCTCAAGTCCTTGTGAAATCTCTGAAAGCATTGTCCATGACATACTAATAAGGCAGAAATAAACTCAGTAGGCTTTGTTCTTCTCATCCCCTCAGCTACTTGATTTCCTGTCACTATGCAGGCTGCAGCAGCCATAAGCTACGGGTTCAGCTGTGGGACTTAAGGCATGGGGTGAGGAAGAAGAAATCTCTCCTCTCCTGCACCACAACATACTAATCATCCTCTGCTCTTCCAAAGTCCACTGGCTTTGTCCTTGGACCTTGTCAGGACAACAGTGGTAGTTAGGGGCGTTCCCTGATACTGCCTTCTCCCAAGGCTGTTTGCCGGACTAAGTTCTGGTGTACACCAGGAGGGCACACTACACCCAAATTCACCTTTGTGAGTGCCCAGGTGCTGTGGCTGTGGAAGGTGCAGAAGGACTGGATTGAGTTTCCCTCTCCTTTGAGACAGAGATGTCCCACCCATTCACAAGGTTCCCCTGTCACATCCTGTCATATTGACTGACTTGTCTTCAGTTGTTGTGAAAAGGGAGCTCTCTCCCTCCTCTTGGAGACCTACTTCGCTATCAGGACTCAAGCCAGTCTCATCATCAGGGCACTTTAGCATATCTTGTTTCTGTAATGACACCTCATGTCTTACAATTGCACAGCCTGGCACCTCTTGTAAGAAACTCATGTCCTTCATGGTGTTTACCCTTCAAATGCTTACAGTCCACAGTGGGAAGCACTGTGCCTCAGAGAAGGTCTGCCAGGGAGGCAGAAAATAGAAAATGCTTTTCAGGAGAGTTCAAAATGGAACTTTTCTTAGATAAATATATTAATAAGGGAGGGGGAATACCTAACAAAACAGCAGAAACAAGAACAACAACAAAAAAGCCTTCAGGGACTGCAACTGGAGTCACGTTCTTCCCAGCATGCTTGTCTAATCTCTGCTGATGCTAGTTCAAAACACAGAGAAGGTACAATCCTCAACAGTGCTGAGCAGACCCTGAGAGCATCCTTTGCTCCCAAGGAACATGAAAGGTACTCGGTTCTTAATAGAAATTGCTCATAATGACTGAGACTCTGAAGTGCCCAAGCTGCTCTGATGGGAGGCAAAGTCATTTTCTTGCTGAGTTTGAGACTAAAAGCTCTGTCTGTTTGGCAGCTGCCATTCAAGTCACGATCAGATCTGGCCTTTCACAAAAATGCAAGCTCATTAAAACATCCGGCAGAGCATCCAGAGCTTCTCTGAGGAGGAAGGGAAGGAAGGGAATGTGGTGCAACCCTCAGCTAGCGGGATAAAAAAAGCAATTGCAGTCAAAACCAGCACTTGGTGAGCTGGTTAAACGGCAAATCAATGTGGAATAGCCACTAAGTGTGGCCGCAGGGAGCAGTTAAAGGCAAGCGCGGGGAAGGGTGACCAAAGTGAGGTGAAGGAGACCAAGGCTTGACAGCAGCCACAAAATATTTCCTCTGGCTGTCCTGAATGAAAGCAGAAATGGACATTTACCTTTAGTTGTTCTGGGATTTTTTTTCCTTTTTGTTTGTTTTTCCTGACTCCACAAACACAGCTTTGTTGCTGAACTCCACAGCAGATAAATGATGTAGAGCTGGTGGGAACTTGTGTCCTTATTTAAACAAAGGCTAGATAGAGTTATCTGGATCGATTGAGCCAATGCTTCCTTGAACACTAATTCAGGCCAAACAACTGCCACTGAGAATAAGCTCAGCTGACCTCGCTGGGAAGTGACCAGGCAAGATGGAGACATAAAAAGCAGCTTTGAACGCAAGTGCTGAAGGGACAACTTTGCTTCCACGTGAATGCTACTTTACATAATCAAAGAGTGGTCTCAGACTAGCAGAATTATCTCACCACAGTCCTACCTAGCAGCCTAGTTTAAGATCAGTCCTACTGGCTTGGAACAAGGGCCTCCCTAATCCTATTTCTGAACATGGGTTTAGGGTAAAGAGGTTATCCATCCCCACACCACTCTCTCAGCTTCCAGCAACCTGCTCTGAGTGGGCCTTCCTTCATTTTAGCTCATACAACTCAGGAGAGGGTTCAAGCTGAAGCGAATCCTCCCACATACTCCCATACGTCGGTGTATGAGACTGCTCAGTTACACAGCCAGATCAATGAATTATCTCTATCTGGTAATGCTTTCCTGTATGCCTGTGTGAGCTGGGGAATACACCCCATTAAGACACACACTTTCTTATCTCTCCTTAGTCATTAGTGTCACTTGGGACTTGGCTTGCCACTTCTGCTGACTATTTAGAGCGCCGGAGCCTGAGTCACCACCTCTGATTCATCGTTTTATGCCAGTGTGACTCTCTGGATATAATGGAGCAGCAGTGAAATCAGTTCCCCCTGTATCTCTGGGCTGGCAAC
This sequence comes from Gallinago undulata, assembly GCA_026546715.1. Taxonomy (NCBI): domain Eukaryota; kingdom Metazoa; phylum Chordata; class Aves; order Charadriiformes; family Scolopacidae; genus Gallinago; species Gallinago undulata. The sequence continues at coordinate 86,054,570 of JAOTQQ010000001.1, read as the reverse complement.
AACTCAGTAACTCCCCATACTTTGTTCTTTTCCCTCCTGGGGCCTGCAGGAAACGCAGAAAATGCTAAGCTTGTGTCAAAAGCTAAGCAAGTTCAAAGCAGCGGTGACCAACCAGATCCCAAGGAAAGGAAGGACAGCATGTGAAAAAACACAGGGTGAAGCTTACTTAAAATGATGCCATTTTGCAGAATCCTACACTTGTATACCCAGGGTCCAATCCTTAGCATAATTATAGGTTCAAAGCAAATCTTACATCTTATCAACTGCTTTCAAAGGCATTACCTCAACTGTTGAACAGAGGGAAAATGCAGAGACACCACGAGCACCAATCTCCAGAGGTCAGTCCAGCTTCCCAGCACCTTGGTTTCCAAGGCAGTTGAGTTCCACAGCTTCAGTTTAGCCCACCTTTGATTGTGATGTAAAAATCACTGCCATGGCAAACCAGTTCACAGCATAACTCTCTCATCTTTCACAAACCCACTGCAAATCCACATGAAGGAAGACTGTGAAGTCCTCTCTTAGAACAAGAGGACCTTTAACTGTGGACAAAATGGGAAGAACTCAAGATGCTGGCAGAGTCAAAAACTGAAAAAAACTCCCAATGGAGAGTAGCTCTGAACATCTGTCTCCCAGCAACTAAGAGTGACTTTGCCCCCTCCTCATCCCCACACAGCAGCGTCGCAAAGCTGTGAAACTGCAATAGTTGGGTCAGTGACAAAAGCCCTTGCTCCTAAGCACAGTACGGTGCTGAGCTACACCTTTAAACATCTGTTTAAGACACATATTCATCACAGGGCTGTGACAGCCCCTTCCTCAGAGTCCCCTGTGCTGGGGGGCAGGCAAGCAAGCAGCCACTCTGCCCCCCATGACCTCGAGAGTGTTATGGGACAAGTAATAAGGAGGGATGCATGGGAATGGAAGGGTGGCTTGGTCACAAAGCTAGTGTGTGGGGGTGTGTGTGCATGTGGCTGTCCATCTCTTTCTTGCTTTTGTTTTTAGGTAAATATGCAACTAAAAGCTTGTCTGAAAAGCAGTCTGTGTTCCTTCTGCCTTGTCAAACTCTTCAAGGGAAACATTATCGCCTTAATTGCTTAATTCCAATTTGCATAATACGGCGCTCTGACAACTGCAAAAACAGGGATGCAAAAGGAAGATTAAGAACGACATATGCATGCTGCCAGCCTTTTGCAGTTGGGAAAGCAAAGCTGAGGACCAGTGTGGGAACAAGCAGCTCCACAGGCTCACTCACTCCCACCCACCTCCCCGAGAGACTTTCCCACCCCTACAGCCCCCGGACACCCACAGGCAGGGTTTTCACTGCCTTCTGGTGGGGTTTCCATCCGTACTTCTCCACCCAGGAGATTTTTGACCCAGGGACTGTCTGGTCCAGAACCGTTCAGAGAATCCTGGATGGATGACCTGTAACTTAAAAATTTAGGAAGCAAACAGGCACAATATGCTGCATACCTTGGGCACAGAGACATACCCTTTAGCTTGCATCAAAACCAATTGAGGGAAGAGGACAGCAAAGTCTAAGTCTGGACAAACTGATTCCTCTTGGAACTCCTATTCTACAGACCTGTCCTGATAATTCAAAAATCTGATTCATTTTTCTTTTTCCATGTCAGTGCCTTGCTCAAATCCATGAGTAAGTATTAGATGCCAGATTTCCTAGATACTCTCAAGAAAGACTGTTCTCCCAACACTTCCGTCATGACTGGGAGCAGAATCTCATGGCAGAGCAATTTCAGAAGACCTCCAGAACCTCAAGGTTCCCACAATTACAGCACAGGACATCTCCTGTAAACCACCCCCTGCCCTTTTGAAATTAAAAAAGTGCCTCACTTGCAGAAGGCGATGAAATAATTTCCTACCTCAAAAAGCCAACAGCCTGAGTCTTCTAAACCCAATGGTGGCAAACTGACAGCAGCCAACACAGAGGTCTGAATTTTCAGCATCAATTCTGGCTGTTTCTTATTGTACCTACAATGTCTTCATTCTTTGTTCCAAAAGACAGTGCAATTTTACAGAAGTTCTGTGTAGATCATGAGCTGTGTTTTGTGTCTCACGGTTTTATTATTCCCTCTTTTCCCCCAAACAGCAGGTCCAGTTAAAGCTGAAGATTTATGTTAAAGTTAACAGAAATGGCACTGATTTCATGGAAAGGAAATATAAGATTGGTACCTCTGTGGATACAAATGGGATAAAAAATGTAAGCTGGACTTCGGCTGTGGGTATGCATATCTGTACTGGTGGTTGCATTTCATAGCTCCTTAGGTTTCACCCTAACAATGGAGGTAGCCTACTTCTGGATTTGGCAGTACTAAAGCAGCTTTGAATGATACGGAATAACACTCAGATGTGGGCACAGTGATACTCCTACAAAGGTATTTGTTGCTTATCCCTCATATATTTATATAGTTGTCGTGGTACAAAAAATCAAAGCAGACAAGCCCTTGGGACACAAACACGCATGAATTTCTGAGCTGAATTTGCAGCCTGTGTCTGTCTATACGTAACTGAGACACTAACCAAGATTGTAACAATACAGAATAAAAACAGAATAAAACTAAGAAAGGGAACATGTTCCCGGAGGCAGGATTTTGCTGCTTCTTGACACAGTTTGTTGAAAAGCTATGTAACAGCCAGAGGCTATTCCTGGTCTGGGGCACCTGGGAAAAATGAGCCCTGTATCCTGACTGATAAATTGGGCTCGAAGTTAGGGAAACATCTCTAGTAAGAGTCAGCAGTGATGCGACCTCTAGACAGAAATGAAACAACCAGCACATAGGCAGAAGTAGGAAATATCGGAAGCCTGCTGGCTTTGCTGTTTGTAATGAGAAGCTACAGTGTTTTAGTTGGACTACAGAGGAATTTGCAGTAGCAAAGCAGAAGATGCTTGTGGAAAACTTTCAAACACCGTTCATTTAGCAACTGGGTATGAAAAATCAATGAACGGAGATGTGAGCCAAGCAGATAAGTCAGGATATACAGAGCAGGTAAGCGGAGGAGTTTTAACAACAGCCAGTCTCAGAGGAAGGGAGAGGATCAGCAGACACTTGAGAATGAGCAGAAACAAATGGGAAGGAGATAATGAAAAGACCAAGCAGATAAATGTTAATGTCAAATGGCAGCAATCACTCTGCATCACAGCAAGGAGACTTCTTTTCTCTCTTTCACTCTAAACGGCATGGGAAATAGAAAGGAAAATTGGACCCTTAATATCTATGGGCAGAAGGGTAGAGCTACCCTCAGTGGGTTATAAAAGCTGCAACATCAGTCCTTGCCATGCCAGAGTAGGAAGGAGCTGGCTGTCTTTGTCACTAAGCCCCTTCCAGGAGACATCCTTGAGGGTTCAGTGTGCACATGAGTTGGGATTTGGAACTTGGGTGGGATGGCTATTTAGGATGGAAGCTTTTCCACACACCATTTAAACTGCCCATAAAGTGCAAACCTCAATAGGTGCCCTCAGGGCCCTCCTCCTCTCTTCCAGCCAAGGCCCAGAAGTGGAGGAGTAGCACAAAAGTGTTGCCTCCTGTAGACATTGCAATGTGCACGCCAGCAGCCAAAGCAAGAAAAGGAGGGCTGGGGTTTTGCTCCAGCTTGCCGAGAGAGCTCCCCAGTCCCTGCAGCAGGCAGCAATCGCCCTGGGAGAAAGCTGCTGGGAACATGCCCTTTCGTGACTGCAGCAGGCCAGACCTGCAGCTTACACGTCACCAGTTGAAAAATGAAATTCATGAGGTGTCCCATGGGCTCTGAGTAATGAAGAGGCTTTGGCAGGCTGGAACTGAGGTAGGGCACCAAGTGGGGATGTGGTCTTTCAAAGGCTGTGCTTAATTACAGAAACAGGCTGCCAAGAAATGATTCCCACGTTGGAATGAGAGCAGAATGGAGAAGATGCACCAGAAAAATACTGCTCCAAAGCGGGGCCCGTAACATATGCATTCTCACCCCTTGTGCACAAAACTATCGCTGGTTCTGACGCTGTTGTAATATGTCCATGAGGAAGATAGGTTTTCCACTTGAAGGACTTGTGCACAGCCTAAGGGAGCTCTGCTAGTTTAGGAAGCTGCTGGAATATACTGTGGATCAGAAATAGGCCCTAGCCAGACCACTAAGGTCCAAATATGCCAAATAACTCCTTTAAGGGTAGGGAACCCCTCCCCAAACTTTGCTTCCACCCTGGCCTCTTTAACATCCTGAAGCACAGCTTCGCAGCCCAACCACCCTTCCCTCTCATTCAGACACATGGATATACCTATGGCTTTGATCAAGCTCAGAACTGGTAACTGCAGATCCTGCATGAGCCTATTTTATTTATTTATTTATTTATTTCCTCCATACCCTCAAGCACTCCAGAAGTACTGCCCTCTCCTGGGGTATGGCGGGCCTACTGATACAGACCAGACTGGGATGAAGTGGATGGCTCTCCTCCACCCCTCTGTCCTTCCTGGCCTGCTTTCTTTTCAGCTCTCATCTGCAAGGTGCCCTCTCCAGATTGCTCTTCAAAGTAAAATGCTTTCCTCCCTCCCTCTCTCCTGATGCAAAGTGTCTGAAACCCTGTTACAGACCTTGCGTGTGATGCCTGCTCGGCTGTAACTCACAGTGAAAAATGCCCCATCTCCAGCAAGAGTCTCCCTGAGCCTTTTACCTATCTCAATATGCTGCATCTCCACCACCCCCTCCCTACTTTCATTTTCAATTGCATGTAATCAGTTTTCAGCTCTTTAACCTTATTCTGAGTGCTCTCTTTTTTAACAATTTGCTATTCCACCCTAAAGCACTCGAAGGGAAAGAAACACACACATTTTAATTAAATTTCTCTACGTTTTTTTCCCTTTCATTTGCATATTTATTTTTATTTTTTCCCCATTTCTATCCCTGGGGAAGATAAATAAATAAATAAATGCAAAAGGGAGAAGGACGTGGAACAGAAGTGGAAAGGTGACTGGGATGCAGATCAGAGACACGGGCTGGAGGTGGAGAACAGCAAAGGGAAGAGAGGGGAGGAACAATCTAGCAACCAAGATGAAAGTAAAGTCAGGTACAGCAGAAATCCAAGGGTGCTCATGAAAATATTCTTAGGAAAGGAAGGAACAGGTAGAGAAGAAAGACATGTTTTAAAATGTTGAGAGTAATATGTTGATGTGATATGAAACAACTCCTCAGACTTTAATGTGTATTCCTGACTCATTTCTGCTCCTCCGTTGGACTTGCAACCTGCACCCCCGATGGTCTGCACTTTTGAGTGCTGGGCTGAAGCCATGCCAGGTTCCTGCATTAGGGGATGACAGAGTGATGCCCCTCCTTTTGGAAATGACAAAAGAAAAAACCACATCAGCCTGAAGTCCATTGTGAGAGACAAATAATAGATGTTTCAGAGTAGGAAGAACTAACAGACACAATTTAAGGGGAATATCAGGAGTGATTAGGATAGTAAAAATGAGGAATTAATCATTAACAACAACAACAAAAGAAAAAAAATAAATAAATAGGGTACTCCATGGCCCTGGAAAATCTTTTTATCCTTTCCCCTTTTCTCTTTTTTTTTCTTTTCTTTTTTTATTTTTTTTTTAATGTGAATAAACCCATGCAATTTGGCATTTAACTGTACTTCTTCCTATTTCCTTTTCGTTTCCAGGTTTTGATTTCAATTTTAATCTGGGAATATCTTACAATCTCCTTTGAATCTAATAAAGGATGTCTTCTTCCAGCAGTCTCCCTGTTGGTTCTATGGGTTCTCATTACATTCCTGCTCTTTTCAGGTTGCTTCTTCCCCCAGAATATATGGTGGTACTGGGATGAGGTTAAGGGAATACAAATTCCTCTATGGAAAACTGCAAGTCAAATTTGGGACCTGCCAACATGCCTGCCCTTTGCAATAACCTAGAGATCTGTTACAGCCCCATTTTGCACACGATTTTATTATTACTCACACATTACCCAAGGACAGTGTCATCTTCTTCTACAAAATGCTTGCTGGGGCATTTAGGGTTCTCTTCTCCTCTCTAGTAATGACCAAGTCTTTTCTGCAATCTCTATCCGTCCTGATTACCTCCTTAACTGACTCTCCCCAGGGCTGCCTACTCTTGGTATGTAAAGAATTTATTATTACTGGTTGTGTTAACTTTGGCTGTTTGTTCTTCAAAATTTTTCCTAATCTCCATTTTACATCTCAGTGATGCATTTTATGTTACATCCTATTAGCATCACTTGGACAGAATATCCAATTTTTAAAGGATTCTTTCTCTGACTTGAATAAACCTACATAACTTGGTATTAAGTGTACCGGTTTCTCTTACCTTTTTGCTTCCAGGTTTTTATTTTGATTTTCATTTGGGGGTATGATGCTACCTCCTGTGACTCTAATAAGGGATTTTTTAAAAGCACTTTCCCTGCTGGTTCTTTGCATTTTAATTTCATAACTATTTCCCTTCAGGTTGTTTCTGACTAAGTTCCTTTTTTTAAAAAAAAAAAAGAAAAGTCTTTTTTTGATGTTGTGTGCCACAGAATTTCTGCTTGGGATAGGAAAATGATAGGCATCACTTTACTAGGGTCATTTTCAATCCTCCATACTGTCCTTCCACAGCCAGGCTCTGACTATAGGTTACTGAAAGGCAAGGCCATACAAAGATGTCTCTTCCCATCCTTTCAGAGAGGGTTAGAAGGAGACATCTTTTACAAATTAGTGAAGGGGTTTCAGCATGGCAGAAACAGAGAAGGTTTTAGCCAGAAACAGGCCAAAGCAAAATGTGGCTCAGGAAGTTTCAGTTTGGGGTCCAACCCCTGCTTCCTGCTCCTCAGTACTTGATGTTTTATCCCTTACATAATGGAAACAACAGAAGCAATCCTCCCTACACCATCTCCCCTAGCCTTGGTCAACTATAGAGGTGCCTCTCCTCTACCGTCCTTCCTTTCCTCCAAAGGTTACTCATTTTCTGGTGAAGGCAAAACCTATTCATGCTGCAAGTACCAGGGCAACACACAAGCTTTCCCCTCCCTTCCTCTCAATTGATTCTACATCTTCCCCTTGGACCACTCAGAAGAAAATAAAAGGTACCAGGCCAGATGCATCCTAATAGCCGACAATGGAGAACCAAGCGCCCTTTTTCTCCTGCTGTCAATGCTGTTCACACCTCACTCCCCAAGTGTGGTCCTCTCAGAAAGCAGGTTCCCTTGGCACTTGTTTTCCAAGCCAGAATTCTTATGTCTGCACATATTCAACGGAGGCACAGCTATTTCTTCTCTTCATTTCTTTCCCTGTCAGTAAGGGCTCCTTCATATAGTAGGATGTGTGCAAAAAACTCAGTAACATTTTTTAACCCTTTTTTGAGAAGTAAACATGCTTTTAAAGGAAAAAAAAATATCTTTGCAATGAAGTGGTTCCTACTTACTGGGGACTTCTCCCACATCCTCCTTCCAGACTTGACATTTTGGTTCCTTTAGCCAGAGGTCTCAGTTTCTGAGTTTTCAGTAGGGGAATAGTGAATCAGATCTTGATTTCCTCCCTCATTTTTGAATTTAATCAGACACAACAGGTTTTTACATCACATCGTCTGAGTCAAACTCCATGCATTACTATACCCTGTGGTTTATCTCAGTAATGGGCTGAACCACAGTTTATCAGCTAGGATAAAATGTCACAGTTGAGGCCCATTTCCAATACAAAAGCTCTCAGGCAAAAGACAGGTAAGGCAAGCACTTCTGGGACTTACAAATACTTCATCAATCAGCACAGCCTCACCCTTAGGGCACATGACCATGTACCTGCACATCTTGCCTCATACACCTCTGCAAGGGTACTGAAGCAGCCCATACCTTATCCTTACAAGGAGATTTTTGCCCAAGCCAGTTATAACACTGAGATGCCTCTTCCGTGTCACCATGAGTTTGAGAACAAAATGTAACCCCTGTAGAATCATCTATCCCTTCTTATTAACACAACATACTTGGGTTTATGCTTTTTCGTCTGTCCTCAGGGTCCAGGGTACTCAGAGCTGGAGCAAAGGGTCACCTTCACCTCCTGGAGGTGGGTTCCTGTGCCATGGCTGGCCAGAGGTTAGCTTCCAATGCTCCTGTCCTAATTCATCTCCACTTGCTCAGCTCATCAAAGCTCTGCAAATATTCCATGACACAAGGATCCATTTAGGAAACTAGGGTGAAATTAGGCTGAGCTAGCCAACAAGTTGGACCTAGACTCTCTGGGGATATTGGGAGGGGGGAACATTAATTTACAAAAAATGTGCATTTCTTTAAGTCTTTCAAATAAACATCCACCAAGATTGAACCAGGTCTAGTGGCATCTGCCTTAACGCAAAGGATGGACTAAATGGTCTCTTCATGTCCCTTCCAGCTCTGTCTTTTAAAGATTCTCCATTGCATCCTTTCCAGATGCCATGTTCCAGGGGGCAGCTGGAGCTGACTTGTGGTTTAGAAAATCTCAGGCTGTTTTTTTTTCCAAATTGAGGCTATTCTGTGGTGATGCTGTTAAACAGAAAAAAAAACCCAAAACCCCACCAAACCCCTTTGCAGCTGTCACGGACGCTCACTGCCTCAGTGCCTCCAAACGCCACTTGGCTCCCGTGCGTTGATGCATTTACTGTACTGGTAATTAATGCCGTTAGCTTTGTAATTAAAAAAAACAACTTTTTGCCTTTATACCCGGGGTGATAACGCTGCAAGTAAAAATTAATTAAAATGAGATGAATTGCCTTCAGTTAAACGAAACGGAAAGAGAGGGAAAGGAGGGGACATGGAGGGGAGGGGGTCGTGGTGGTAGCGAAGAGAGAAGGAAGCATGCAGGAGCCCTACTAATGAAGCAAAATGATGCTGTCGGCATTTTTAAAGATTCTCCCCTTGGCTATGGTACCTTCTATTGGGTTCTGGGTTAATGAAGCCTAAAGCTATACGACTGGCAGGGAAACTGTGAGTCACCATAGACCCATCTCTTTCATGAGGTCCACAAACAAAACCGCCCATGTTTGTTCAAGTCCCTCCTCCTCCTCACCTTCTTACCCCCCACCTGGCTATGAGGGGTAATGGGCTGTGAAATTGGCTTTTCTATTATTATTAATTAGATCTGATGTCAGGTTTTTTGTTTTGTTTTTTCTCTGTTATCTTTTTTTTTTTCCCTAGTTAAATTAAGGAAAATACTCAAATCCCTGAGAGAGCAGGCTCCTCACAGAGTTGATGCTGGGAGCTGGTCCCAGCAACTGCAGCACACTTTGGGTATAGGATCCTTTGCTACTCAGGTGACTTCTCCATTCACTGCTTAACTCTTGGTACCCCTTAAAGGAGTCACATCTCTGCAGACAGACTTCACAGTGAGAGCTAACTGTTAGCAGAAAGGATGAGAAATAAATCTGTATATGAGTTGGAAGAAGCCCCTGGCAGCAGAGGAAGCAGATGGCCTTCCTGAATGCAAAGGAAGAGAAATTGAAAGGCTAGCATGAGGCAGCAGAAACCAAAGCGTTTTGGAAAGTCTTGGACAAATCAAAACTTTCTTTGGGTAGACCCCAATGGTTTAGATCTAGACCAAATCCATGTTTGGAAATTATTTCCAATTTTACATCTCAGTTTTTTACTCATAATACACAGGAATTTAGCAGATGGGGGAATAGGAAATGGACAATCTGCATTTCTCTGATCTGGAACTGCTGCCAAAAGAGCATCTACCTACCTACCCACCTATCTTGCAGCATCCATTGCTTTTCAACCATTTCAGTTTGGGAATTTCAGAAGTTTCCCATGTGCAAAGTGCCTCACTGCACATAGCAGCTAACTCTTCCATCCATCACAGCTCCCTAACAGTAATACATGGATGCTCATGGTGACTGCTAACTCCAGATAGTGAATAATAAATCTCCTTCTCCAGATGAACTATCTATCTGCAAATACTTGTCTATTCCAGAGTTAAGTTATAGTATTTAAGTGCCATGGGTCATGAGGAATTGTTGTTGCTATGAGAAAGAGCAGCAGTAACTGGAAGGTTCTCATAAGACCTGAAACGACTAAAAACCAATATAACTTTAATGTTAGAAAGGCCTGAACTTGCAACTCCTGATCTGCAAAAGCCTTTGCAGTTTTCCAGAGAAGAACTGCCCCTCCATCCTCCAGTTTCCCCTCTGGAGCACTGTGTCACTGCAATGGCCTGTTTCAGACTTTTTGCGAACCCACCAAAAACCACAGTCCTTAGGACCGGCTCTCCTACCCAGCCTCTGTAAGGTCAGAGCAACATGGTTTCACAGCAAAACGAAGTCAGACAGGTCCTGTGGAGAAACTCCAGATCAAAGTTCCGATTGTTTGCCCAGAGGAGCCTGTGCTGTCTCCAGTTCAAAAATTCAGCCAGATTTTGAGCAGCAGGACCCTCACTCCCCCACTCCCGTGGTGGTAGGAAAGATTTTGTTCCTACATAGCTGTCACCTCTTAATTCTGGGGTTGTACTAATAAGACCCACCATGGAAGTGCTATTGATTCTGCCATAGCTGATGGGTACATAGTATTCTGCATGCCTTTTCATTACAGAAATGCACTCCTTTAAAAAACAGGTGCCACACTTGCCTCATGCACAGGGGAGAGATGGATGAACACATGCATGCATTGTCCCCACTTTTGATGGGTCACCATGTGCACAGAGCTGCTGTCACTGAGGAAGAGTGAGACCACCTCCCCTCCCTTTTGTTTGATGTTCTTACTTAACCATGAGTGTGGTGCAGCCACTGCCAAGGTGCAAAGGAATGGACAGCTGACCTGTCCCACCTACAAGATTTCAGGGCTACAGGGTACTACAGCCTTAGCCTAATGACTGCTGGATCTGGCCCCTGGGGGCATCAGGGCAGCTCTGGAGGACACACTGTCCTGCCCTGGCAACACCTTCCCAATTGAGTTCAACATGACTCAATTTTTATGACTATAAAATGGGGATAACCATGCTCACTCTTCTTTTGTAGGATACTGGGAGGTCTGCTGGTGAAAAGAAACATACAGGAGCAAGTCTTTGGCATTCTGGAGAGCTCAATGCAAATGAGAGCTCAGTACAAACTCTGTGCGTGCTCTGGACTCCCTGCCTTAGTTTCCCTGCCCATGAAAGCAGGACCTTTGCAAAGGTGAGCCTTGATTATTGATTGAGAAGGTGGAGTCACAACCTTAAGCCAAATTCATCCCAATGGAATGTTACTGAATCAACTGAGTGAAACCACAAGTAACTTTGCCCCTTCACCAGAACCGAGGCATTGCCTTGGCCTTTGCAGACTACTTACTCAGGCTGTTCACTTTGGGTTATTTCAGAATTTCAGGCAAGACCTTAGCCTGGCTGACAGGCTAAGCAACTGGAGCAGATCCACGGGGGTGGAAAGCAAGAACTGAGAACATTGGATCTGACCTTTTAAATTTGACTTTGCAGCCATGGTTCGGCTGAACGCATACCTGGGGCGTGACTGCTGCAGTGCCACAAACTTCTGTCAAGTTACTTCTGAGGTGCTGTTCTGTAAGCGAGAGCCAACACCATCCCCCCAGTATGTACAACCAAATGTTGTTTGATTTACAGGCACTGCGTTAGAAGGCGGGAAAGGAGGATGGTGGAGTGAAGGGTGGGTTTTGCAGTAGAGTCTGTGCGAAAGGGCAGCTCTTTTCACCGGAGTGAGTCTCTCACATAACTGTGGCATTCTCCCCTCTAGTTCAGATAGGTTTCATTTTACAGCACTAAAGGAAATAAATAAACTAAGAGTGATGCTTTTCTGACTGTCATGGTAAATCAGACATCACTTCATTACAATCAATGGACTTCCACTGGTGGAGAGTTGATGTGAAAGTGATGACAATTAGCCCTTGTGTATCTAACCTGCCAGCTATCTCAAATCCTTTCCAGATCTGAAAATCAACTGTTCTTTTCTGGCTCTTAGAGGAATCCCAGGAAGAAAGAGCCTGCAGTTACACTGTAGCTGCTGAGGCATGACGCAAATTAGACGCCAGTCTCACTTCTCCATAGCTGTGTCAACTCCTGCAGGGCTAAGCGTAAGACACTGAAAAAGCATGGGGAGCAAGGATATTGAGCCAATCTGGTCCCAGCTCCAACCCTTACACTTTGCTTGAGGAGCAAAAAGGTGATATAAAGCCAAATGACCCAGTTACCTGGAGACTCCTCCCACATGAACTGGAATTACTCCAACCCTTTTTCAGCCTTGGCATAGAGGGAATGAGGTGGAAACACGGACAAGGAAAAGGTCTTGCTGTCTCCTAGTGTTCCTATGATGGGTTACAGGTCCCTGGCAGCCATCCCTGAGTTTGCTTAGGTAAAAACTTATATCCAAGACATCCCTGCAAGCAGAGCCTTTAACCCCCTCCTCATTAGTGGCACCAAGTGACGCGTGACTGTAGCTGAGCACAGAGCTCCTTAAATAAAGAAATCAGATTTTTGCTGACTGCAGTCATCTCCTGTATTTCACAGGTGAACCATGGAAATTTTCCTTAGGAAAGCAAACAGTAGCTGGAGTAGTTCAAGGTCTGCCATCATTTCACAGCGCAGGACGATATTAGCAGGGAGCAGGCCTCTAAACAGCACTGCCTGGAGAAATCTCCTTCTGCACTCGGTGACGAGCTGGGTCCCTGTAGACAAGCAAGTTCCCCTCTTCCTGAGCACTTTCAGAGCACCATTAAGCAACTCATCCAGCTCACAGACCCCCTACTCAGCAAGCTGGCTACAGGGCAAGACTGATGCGGGACAGCTTAAACATCATTCTTGCCTCAGGGTTCTAATTGCCAGTGCTGAGAAGGTGTTGAGTATGATTTGTAGGGCCCTCCAGTTCTGCTGCAAGTTTCCAGAGCCCTCCCGGGTGAAAGTCCTCAGCGGGCTCATAAAGGCTGCCATTTCAGGGCTAAACACAGCAGCTGCTTAAAAACAGGTGGCACTGAGGGAAGGGATGAAGGAGGCTGCTTTATTTAATTAAGACCATTGGGGGACACTAAGGGAGAGAGAAAACAGTTCTTTGCACTGCAATTTTCCAAAGTTCTGGGGGTGTACATGTTGAGAGCCATCACACCTCTATGTGGTCAGGACCTCTGCAGCTCGCCATAAAAGCTGCCCTCCCCACAACACAGCGGTAGCTGATCCCTTGCTGGGATCTTGGCTTACTTCTGAATGAGAAGGAAAAGCACCACCTGCTGCACAGCCACCAGCACCCCTGGATTCACATTACAGATCTGCCCTCCAAACACGCCGCTGGCCTAATGCTGCTTAGACCGGAGGAGATCACTGCCCCAGAAGGTGCATCTCCCTCAAACCTGGGAGCAGACGTGCCGCTGCTCTGCTCCCAGGCCAGCAGTAATAAACAGAAGACAATGCTTTAAGCAACAACAAATTCATCCTGGCTTTTGTCTCGTACTAAATACCTAAGCTTCCACCTGCCTGAATCCCCTGCTAACCCTTGCCAGGAAGCTACTGGGGAGGAAACTAGAAAAGGGAAGATGAGGCAAAATAAAGCAAACTGCCAGGGAAAAACATCCAAAAAGCTAGCCCAGAGGACAGGGGAGAATCGAGGTCTCCTCAGATGAGTGCTTTTAATTAGGAAGAGGGCTGAACGGCAAGGAGCTTATGCTAATGAGTAGTCTCTTTTAATCAGCTTATTTTTTAAAAAAGCATTTTTTAACAGTCAAAATAGTTCTGAAAAATGGTAATTATCAGAAACATGTTAGCATGGAGTGGGTGGGCCAGCAAGCTGAAATAATGGAGGCTCCTGTCTGACAGAAGGGGACAGTATTGTCATGCAGGGTGCTACTGGGATGGGGTGGGAGAGCTCCTGGCGCTGCCACCCTGGAACTGCTCAGGCCTCTGGCATCCCTGAGCTGCATCATCTTCCCTTTCCTCCCTGGTCTAATTAATCCTTTTTCTCTCACACATAGTTCATCAGTCTTTCCCTCTTCCCTCCCCTTGGTGCATCCTCTTTGCACACAGGGATATCCTTGCTCTTTGCTTGCCTCTTTACATCCCCACTTTTCCTCCTACCTACTCCTCCAAGGACAACTCTGCAAGCAGGCAGTGCAGATGCCTTCTCCTACCAGAGCTACAAACCCTGCCATGTTGTAGTCCCCACTGAATGCACATGCTAATTGCCTGGAGAGAGTATTTACTGTGTCTTTCCACCTCCCAACATCCTCAAGAGAAACTGAGCCTTCGTGGTCCCTGCCTGAGGTGTTAGTGAGCCGAGTTCATGTGTGACTCCTCCCAAATAGCAAGTCCCTTTATCCTTGGCTACCTTTGCTGGAGATGGGTGTAGTGGGGTGTAGAGAAATTGCATGCAGTGGGGTGTAGAGAAATCCCCCTCTCACAAGTTCTTTCCTTTCACATCCTGTGCTCTCCTCTGAAAAGTGGCACTCCACCAGAAATGTGGATTCCTGTCACCTATATGCCCTCACTACACCCTGTCCATGTGAGCCTTTGTAGCACCCTGCCTGCTTCTCCAAATGGTACAGCACCCACCAGTATTTCAAGTAGATGTTACCAAGTGAACACCAGTTTGCAGTATCCTACTTTGTCTGAGGAAACAGATCCAGGCATATGATGCCATCTGCTCCTGTAGGTCTGCCATCCTCATATTTCTCTGTACCAGAGCACTACCAGACATCACTCTCAAGCTCACAACCACCTTGGGGCAGAAAACAGGAGGAGGAGGCAGCACATCCAACATGCCACATATGGTGGGGTGAAAGGAGAGAGACAGAGAAAATATACACCAAAGGATGCTAGGGCAGTAGGCTGCCTGACTCTTTCACATGCAGTGAAAGATGCTGTGATTGTCTTGACTGAAGGATGGTTTAATGCTAAATGGTTTTCCAAGATTTCTGCAGTGAAGTAGAAAATCAGTTCAGCCATGTCTTCTCCTCTTCAGTCTTGACACCAAAATAAAGACTGGAGCATCTACAGCTGTCTCTGTCCTGTACAGGAAGGGCTTTGAGCTACCACTTACAAACCATGCAAAGCCTCCTTGGTACCATTAGTTTCAGCTTATGCTCAAGAACCAGACACGTGGCAAGTCTCTTTCTGACTGAGCAAATGCCACTTGGTGGTGGGGCAGCTTCAGAGCTGCCCAGCATAGCTTCAGTACGAGGGTCTCAGCTCTGCTCACCCTCTCCAGTTTCTCAGATGCAAGCTCTCAAGTGATGGGACCTAAGGGCATCTAAGCAACCAACAAGGTTGTACTTCAAGGAACTACCACCTCTCCAGGAATCAAGGTTATGGCCTACAAATCTCATGGTGGTAAAGTATCAGGCAGGGCTTACAACTCTAGCTGTACAGGCTGAGCCCTATCAGAAAACAATGAAATACATTTTTGACCACTCCTAAAAGACACTGCCTTCCCAAACAATCACTGTATCAATGTGCATGGCATTAGCATAAAAATTCAGTGTCAAAGCCTGAGGCCATTGATGTGTATTTGTGCACGGCATATCATCTTCCCATGTAATCCCTTGCTCTGCTTTCTCGCCCCTGTGTTTGAGGGCAGGCATTTCTTTGGTGAAAGGAAGGAAATATAAAACCGATTATTTTAAAGCCGCATCTGTAAATTCTGGTGTCCAAGGCTAGCTAACAAAAAAACAACACCTTGGGGCATGACCTGGTCAGATCTCAAAGGCAAGTTCATACAGACCTACAGTAACAACTTGAGTCAAGAGACATCCAAAGAAAATGGCATTTTGTACCACTGGACTATGTGACCTCTACTGAGGTCACAACACTGCAGATCTTCCTTCTGATGTGAGGAACGTGTGATTTAAGGACGCAAGGAACTAGAGAAGTGAAGAAGATAACTACAATTTAAGACCAATACTATGAAGCTTGTGACCATTAAAGATCCCATATGACATTGCATTTTTCTCCTTCACAACATTTTAAAACTAGTATCAATATTCTGTATTGGATTACATGCCTTAGTAGTATGACTATTTATATAACTATAGGTTTGGGTCAGGCTGCTGTACAAGAAGAAAAAGAAGACCCTTGTGCTGAAAGTCTACAATTTAAAGAGTTAACTGAATGCCAGAGCATATAAGGGTAAACATCCTACATAGCTGCCTCCCATTGATAGGTGATGAGATTGCTATTAATCCAGTGTAGAGGTAGAAAGCATTAAAATAAATGTTAAATCAAACCACTTCCAAAAAAAAATAACACAAACTGAGCACATTAATATGCACTAATAGAGATTATTGCTAAAACAAGATTCTTAGTTCTGGAGCAAAATGCCTCAGTACTATAAGCAGGCCAAAACAAAAGTCCCCGCTGCTGTAGTGAAAGCTGGACTGGGATTATAAACAAGATATTCAAAGCAGAGGAAGCTGTGCCTTTCCAACAGAACTGTGCTGCTGAGACCAGTTGGACTAGCATCCCAAGGCTGAGCTGCTCTCCACTTTGAATAGATGGACAACAGCATCATGTTGAGATACTGTCCTCTATATTATCTGATGGGAGTGCATGCGCCTGCTGTCTGCCTCAGGCAACGGCGCCGGCTGAGCGTAAAGCAGCACCATCTGTTTTGGGCTGCCAGCTTGTGCCCCAGCACTGGAACAGGGGGTCCACGTGCACCAGGGAGGGAAAGACAACCTCATTGCTTTCTACAGTATGAGGAATCAGCAGCTGTGCTCTAAGCCATCAGCAAGGAAACGCCCCCCAAAAAGCAAATTTAGCTGCGGTCCTTCATCGGCAATGGCAGTGCACCCCCATCCCTGCAGCTGCCTCAGCTCTGGGCTGCACAGACCATATGCAGAGTCAGGGAATACCTAGTGCCTCCTGGTCCACCTGGCCTTTGGCCTCTCTGCTGAGGAGCTGGCAAGAGTCCCACCTGGGCTTCAGGTGGAGAGGTAGGTTGGGGGATGACATGACTCCCACCAGGAGCTGAACCAAAAGCTATCTATTAAGAGCCAAGGAGAACAACAAGGAAGGCTGCAGGGTCCAAGGACCTGCACCGGTGCCGGTGCTTAATGTAGAAGAGTTAGGAGAGAAACCAGTCTCCTACCACTCCAGCTACCCACTCCAGGTGGTCACAGTCCATAGAGAGAAAGAGCTGCGAAGGCTAAATTTGATGCTTCTTCTTGGCACCATAGAAACCGGTGAAGTGAATCAAGTGGGAGTATAGCAACATAACAGCGGCCCTGTAAAGTTTTATTTCTGAACATTTAAAGTGTGTAAGCATGTCTATCTTTTTTCTTTCTTCTTTTAGAGCGAAGGAAAGTGATCTTGCATAATATAAAACAAAGATTACACCAGTGCAGGTAACCATGCATCCCTGTAACTACAGGCAAAGGTCTCGCAGTCTTCTCAGAAGCCTCCCCTTCCTCCAACTCCCAATTAGCCAACCTTACAAGGTCTGCTCTGTTCCCTAATCATTCCCTTCTCATTACTCCACCCCACATGCCTGTGTGAGATCTAAGCAGAGAATTAACAAGGTGCCTGCTGCAAAACAAGCAGGGATTCTAGCCCTGCTGCTGTAACCACTAAACAAATAGTTTCAGTGATAAATAAATAAAGCTATTCACGGAGGATCCTCACTTTGGTTTAGCTGCGCTTTCACCGTGTCTACAAACCTGCCATTGTTCCAGATATTTTGAAAAACAGCTATTAGCACTTCTCTCTAGTTCTCCATTTTAAGATAAGTAGGAAATGCCATTTATTTGTTAAAATTTTATAACTCAACACTCACATCTCCTTATTCTGCCTTTAAAAGCTCCCAGTCCTTGGTGAGAAATGACCAGCTGCAGGCAGCCCGAACAGGCCAATGTTCATTAAATGTCTTACTCAACCCCAAACCTCATGAATTGTTTAATGTACAACGGAGACAAAAGCCTTATTTCTTCATGTGTCAGCTCTTGTTAAGCGGCTCCCTGCCCATCTTGCTGCTGGCTATAAACAGGATTAACAAGCCCCGTAGTTAGACGCAGGGAACGCGTGCGTACTTCACACGCCAGCAAACACACGGCGAGGACGGAGCCGCGCTCCCCCCTTACACAGCCCCACGCGTGTGTGCCCAAGCAGGCGCATCCCCCCTGCACGCCAGCCCTGCCAAGCTGATTTACTCCTCAGGGAAGGCAGACGTGCAAATCCAGGCACGCAACCGTGGAGAGCCCGGGGTGCCCGCCACGCTGCTGGTGACAAACACGTCCATCCCAACTGCTGCGCATCCCTCAGCCATGCAGATTGCTTCTCTCTAGCTAGTATATATGGGAAGGAAAAAGCACTAGGTCCCCTGGAGAGGAAGATGAGCTCTCTGGTTGACTATTACTGACTGCTTTTCATTGCCCTCTCACTGGACATCCAACACTAGTCAGCTTGAACGTGATTTCTGTAAGGAAGTCTACAAGGAGCTGGGCACCACATCACAGACAGGAGGCTTTGAGAGGTGGCGCATACCCAGATACTTCTGGAAATAACCAACACCTCCCACTGCTCCTCTCCCCCCCTGCCCAAGCACACATGCCAACCATGCACACCGGCAGGGAGGCAAGTGCACAGGGGAGCGTGGCATCTGGCCTCCCACGAGGCCCCTTTGGTGCCCACATCCTCAGCTGGGCAGCATCAACCCCAACCCACCAGCTTCAAGGTCATTGCAGCCTCCTCGGCCAGCAGCCCAGGAGCCTGCCAACCACCCCAGCCGATGGGACAAAAGGGGGAGGAAGGTCTGGCAGCTCGGGGCTGGCTGTACTGAGGTCCAGTTTTTGGTGGGGTTCTTGTGGTTTTCTGCCATCCCCAGTGGCAGTGGGGCCTGGGAGCGCTTCCAACACAAATTATGCTGCTGACTTCAAAATGCCAACCAGCTGGTGGGGTGATGTCATGGCCCTGGCCCAGCCAAGAGCAGGGCAGCGCAGAGGGGAGGAGGAATGGGGGGACAGGAGGACATCCTCGGGCATGAAAACCTCACTGGGGACATTGCAGGGGCAGCCCCTCGGAGTACAGCGCAGGAAGGGGGACATGTCTTTAATACAGCTTTCTGCCAAGAAAGGGGAGATGCCAAGTGCTCATTCCTCTCTGCCTGTCCCCATAGAGGTAGAAATCACATCTATGGCGAGTGGATGCCATCCTCTGGAAAGTGCCATCTGGAGAACATTACTGGGCTTCCTGGACAGACATCACAGGACTCTGCAAAACCTGGAGCTAAACAGCACTTGAAAGTCATGTCAAATGGTTCCTTAAGAGGCAACAGCTTGCAAGGCAAGCCTCGATCCAGGGCTTTTTCCTTCATTAAAATGAGGAGGAAGCTGTACTGCTGACCAAATCCACTTACGAGTTACAGAGTAAGAAAATAAAAGTGGCTGATGAAAGCTAGCATTTTTGTGATAGCAAAGGAAGTATCCGACTCTCATGCTCAATTATTATTCAGGATTATTGATGTATTTTCTGGCACCAAATAATCTTTTCCTAACACATTACACATATTGTGAATATTACAGCCAGCTGTAAAATCCACCATTCCCTCCTACATACCATTGGACTGTAACATCCGCATCACTAACAAAATCAGCACAACACATATTGGTACACGATAGAAACGTTGGAAAATGTGCAAGCATGTGTAGGGAACAAAGCTGAGTTTACATGAGGGGCGGTGGGAAGCAGAATGTCCCTACCAGTGCTTCCCAGTGCTGCTCACGGCGTGGGTGATGCACTGAGCAGCTGGGGAAGCAACTTGGTCAGACTGAGATGGCACCTACTTGTGGGTGGGCAACTCAAGGATTCGTGTAGGTAAATCAGCCTGTGATTTATCCAGCTTGACTCAGCTAATAAAGGGCTAGGACAAAACAAAACCTGAGGCTCGGACAGTAGCTGGCAGCACAAAATGAAAATTTCCCCATCCAACAGACCATTTCAAATTTGCCTTTGACCGGAATATATATAGTAGCAATTTCCTCTTCTCGAGTATGCTTGCAGAGAGGGGTGGCAGAACGGCTGCAAAAATCATCAAGCCAAGATTTACTTTTGAATTGGAACAAAATATTTGCAGATCTCCCCGCACCCCACTTTGGTGGTGCCTCAGCTGCCTTGGGGACTGTCATCCATGGTCTCCGCACTGCCCACGCCTGTGCCTCTCTGCCACCCTTCCCCACATCCCCTTCTCCACCTCTCACGTTTCTTCCACTCCATGAGTCTGATTATCTCCCTGGCCTCCTCCCTGCCCGAACAACCCTTATCTATACCAGCCCTGCTCCTATGACATTTTTGGCTCCCTCTAGCCTTCAACACACTTCAGTGCAATGCAAAACAGATGGCTACACACCTCCTACCCCCCCACCCCCCCCAAAAAAAGCAACAGAAACCACGTCCCTGTGAGTGCAATAAATACATTCCCAGGGTTGTATGTATCTCCCTCATGCTATATGGCAATGCTGCAATTCCATACACTTCCACCACCCCTTACGGCTGTGCCTCACAAAGCCTTCCTCACGCAAGTAATCCCATTAAACTCAATGGGCTAGTTGCCTAAGCACAGATTTACAGGATCATGCTCTTAAAGGCTAAGCTCTTCAGTGAAGGAACATGAAGAGTCCCTTGTAAGTTGCCCACAAAGCCCTACACCCACCACTGGCCTGCAGAAACCTGGTGTTATTTTCAGGAGGTCAAAATCCTGTCAGGTCACGTTGACTTCTATTAATGGAAGCCGAGATGCTCAGCTGTACTTCTAGATATCAGGTCTGTAAATAACTAACTCTTCCTGATGTGTTTCACCTGGTGGGTTTTTCAGGGAACTGTCAATTGGCACAGATCAGAATTTAAAAAAAAAGTCCAATTTGTCCAACACCCTGAGGACACCAAGTTTTCCTGTTTTGCCCAGCTACAACTGCAGCATCAGCACAGAATGAGCTCTCAGGACAAAGGTTTTTTGGGTACTGGAGCTGGGACACGTAAAACTGGACATGAGCCAGCAGTGTGCGCTCACAGCTCAGAAAGCCAACCATGCCCTGGACTGCATCAAAAGAAGCATGACCAGAAGGTTGAGGGAGGTGATTCTGCCCCCTCTACTCTGCTCTGGTGAGACCTCATCTGGAGTACTGCATCCAGCTCTGGGGCCCTCAGTACAGGAAGGACATGGACCTGTTGGAGTGAGCCCAAAGGACAGCCATAAAAATGGAACACCTCTCCTATGGAGAAAGATAGAGACAGGGTTGTTCAGCCTGGAGAAGAGAAAGCTCTGGGGAGACCTTATTGCAGGCTTTCAGAACTTTAGGGGGCTTATAATAAAGATGGGGAGAGACTTTTTAGTAGGGCCTATTGCGATAGGACAAGGTGTAATGGTTTTAAACTAAAAGAAGATAGATTTAGACCAGATATAAGGATGAAATTTTTTACACTGAGGGTGGTGAAACACTGAAACAGGTTGTCCACAGAGAGGTGGTAGATGCCCTATGCCTGGA
Source organism: Gallinago undulata (assembly GCA_026546715.1). Classification (NCBI taxonomy): domain Eukaryota; kingdom Metazoa; phylum Chordata; class Aves; order Charadriiformes; family Scolopacidae; genus Gallinago; species Gallinago undulata. The sequence goes on along the minus strand of JAOTQQ010000001.1, from coordinate 86,033,177 downwards.
AACATTTGAGGTCAGGTTAGATGGGGCTTTGAGAAACCTGATCTAGTTGAAGATGTCACTGCTTATTGCAGGGGGATTGGATGAGGTGACCTTTAAAGGTACCTTCCAACCCAAACTATTGTAAAATTTTATGATTTTGGAAGGTCCTTACCTGGCTGTGCTTCCTTCTCTTTTAAAATGTTTTTGCACTGACACACGCCTTTTCAGATGACAGACAGACATGGGGAAATAAGAACAAAATGTGCATGCTATTCATATTGAAGAGTACCTGGTATCATAGTATAATTAATAAACCTTAGGAGACCTCTATTAATAGCTTCTGGAACCTGAGCAAGGCACTCAGTGGTGGTTTTGCCAAGGCTCACACTGCAAGGGTGAAAATTTTTCGCTTACTGTTTTCACATTCGCCATCAGACATTACCGTGCTCCATCAAGCTTAGCATCGTAAAGGCAGGAAAGGAAAGCAGGGGACCAGGGGAGAGAGGAGATGGGGAAATCCTGGCCTGTGGCTGAACACGTTTTGATGGCTTTGCAAGCACAAAGGCCAGAGGAAGCCATGTTGCAAAATTACTTGCCTATTCATGCATAGGGCTGAGAAGGAATCCTATACAACTAAATTAAATTTAAATTATCATGCCAAATTGACATTAATATTCAGGGCAAAGGACATTTTTTCAGACAGTGCATTGATTTAGTTTTAAGTACTAATAAATTCCTCCTGCCTCACTGGACACCGATGGCATATTCTCCCCAAGCTCCTACCTTGCGTAATGCCAACTCATGCCCCCAACATCAGGCTTGGCTTTGCAAGCCAAGAGCAAGCATCCTCGGAAGGGCACATCCAGCCTCAAAAGCAGCCCAGACATTATGGCAGGGAGGCTCATCAAGGCAGATGCATTTTTCCTCTCCCCATTTTTTCTAGGCATCTCTTCCCTAAATTGCTCCTCCTCACTGAGTGGGTCCTTTGGGCTGGGCAGGGACAAAGACCAGCAGCACCAGGTTGCACAGCCCCAGGGAAGGCTGGCTGGGAGGCTGCCACCAGGCTCCTGGCCCTCTTGGTTCAGCCCCCTTCCTCAGCAATCCCTACAGGTTTCATTGCTGAATGCCTCAGCCTCCGGAGTACCACAGTAATTTGGCACTGATGCCTTAGTCACTTAATTATTCTTTTCAAAGGCGCCTTTGAATTTCTTTTTCCCCACCTTGCCTTGTTTCCTCTTCCTCCCTTTTCCCTCTACACATTTTGACTCAATAGTTTTCCTTGAAATTGTCTAAACTTGCTGTTTATTTCTTGCCATCTAGCACGCTGTGATCTATCTTTTATTGTTAATATTTTTTTCTCTGCAGCGTCCCTGTTGCCTGTCTCTGGGTTCATTCTGTTCCCTTTTTCAATAGCACTATATTTTTCCTCTCAGTATTTTTGCTTAGCTCTATTAACTTTTATTTATTTTTCTTTCTCTCCTTCACCATGTTTCTTTTCTTAGTTGCTGTGCACCATCTGTATATCTGTTTCTGCCTCTCATGCTTCCACAACTAGATTATGCTCCAACTGCCTTTCATCACCACAGCTCCTTGACTCCCCTCTCCATACACTTCTTGCCCTAATAAAAGCTCTCTAGGATTAGCTGTGTCCCTTCTTGGGTTCCCCTCTCTGGTTCCTAGCTGTTGCCTGTGAAAAATACCCGTGAAGGAGTGTTGACACCAAAGCAAACCAAAGCGGTTGAGAACGCCTGAGCCAAGACGACTCAGGCTCCAATAAGAGATGATGAACTCAATGTATGATTTTGAAAATCATGACTACTTTTAATTCTGCATTTTCTGAGAGAAAAAAAAAAATAAAAATCCCTTCTCCCCTTAACGTCTCGTACCTGGTTTAGAACATCTCCTATGAAGACAAGATGAGAGAGTTAGGATTGTTCAGCCTGGAGAAGAGAAGGCTCCAGGGAGACCTTATAGCAGCCTTCCAGTACCTGAAGGGGGCCTATAGGAAAGTTGAGGAGGGACTCTTAATGAGGGAGTGCAGCGACAGGACGAGAGGTAATGGTTTTAAACTGAAAGATTTAGATTAGATATTAGGAAGAAATTTTTTACTGTGAGGGTGGTGAGACACTGAAACAGGTTGCCCAGAGAAGTTGTGGATGCCCCACCCCTGGAAGTGTTCAAGACCCATCTGGATGGGCCTTTCAGTAACCTGGTCTTGTGGGTCCCTGCCCACGGCAAAGGGGTTGGAACTCGATGATCTTTAAGGTCCCTTTCAAACCAAACTATTCTATGATTCTATGATCTCACTCTTCAAACAAATTAGTTTCTCCTCATAAAGTTTAGAAAGTGAAAAATAAGCCTGAAAATGGAAGTATGAACTTAGCCTTAACTAAAGAATTAAAATTAATGCCTCCAAAGTAAAGGAAATTCAGCATCTAAAGAAATGTGCACCAAGGAGGCATGAATGACTTCCCTGTTCTTGCATTGCTCCCTTCCCTGGTGCCTTGGCCACCTCCCCACATCTCTGCATCTCTGCTTCCCACAACAAGGCAAGCAGTGATAACTGAGCCCCCAACTGCTGTCTTTTGCAAAGCACTGTGAAAATAGATGCCAGAAGAGCATCGTGTGACTAGTGCTCCAGAACTCTGGCCACCAGCTGCAGACTGTGTGCCAGCGTGTGAGGGAGGAAGGCAGCAGCAGAGGAGGACACAGAAGATGTGACTGTAAAGCCCAGTGTGGCTGGAGCTGCTGGGGAATAAAAAGGGCTAAGACCCGGCGTGGAAACAGACTGCTTTTTACAACAAGCAGCTGCAGTGGTGCCGGCAGGTCACTCCCTGCCTCCCTGTGGGAATAGGTCTTTTCCTGGGCAGCCTAGCCATGGCCATCCCTGCCGCCTCCCCTCACCTGAGGCTGTGTCTGGACTCTGGGGAAATAAAGAGAGGGCTTAAGCTGGCCTGCAGCATCTCTATTTCTGGTGTGTGGGCTTCGCTGCTTGTTGCCTGTGTCCTCTCCCTGCAGATGGAGCCCGTGGGGAGGAAGCAGGAGCTGCCCCAGAACACGCAAGCAACCTGGTCCGCACACATCCCAACCCACAGAGAAGGCTCCCCTGCTGACAGGGCTGGTTATAGCTTCCCACGTTTACCCAGCCCACAAACAGAAAATGAGGCAGCAGCAAGAATTGAAGTTCATTTTCTTCTCCTTGCCTTTTCCAGATTCAGACTGAAACTCATCAGGGTCACAACTATATGGATTACAGCCAAGGAGAAAGGTTATTGATGTGCCTCTAAGAAATAAAAACAAAGCCGAGAGCTGAGAAAAAAACAACCCAGCGCACAGGCAGCAAGGCTGGAAGTAAGGAGAAATGACATCCTCGTATTCCAGGTTAACAGGATGAACCCAAATCTCCTTCCAAATGTCAGCAAGGTTCAAACCAGGACCCAGAATGAAAACCACATTGCAAACCCAGATGCTAAGTAATGCAATTCTGAATCATAATATCCTTAAGTCTCACTGTGGACAGGTTTGGTATATTAGGAGGGAAGATAAAACTCATGTGCCATTTTGGTTTCTAATGTCCCCTATTTTTTTAGACTACCTGCAACAACTATAAATGGTTTCTGAATTTCACACCAGGGAATTTGAGACCATATTTTTATCTACATATATGCGCACGTGTGTGCATGTATCTCCATGCCTATATACATGCACATCTACATCTGTGCTCATACCCATATTAAAAAAACAGAGGTTCTCTTGTCAGGTGTATGTTCTATGTACTGGACTTCCCCTTGTCCCAGTCTACCCATTTGTGCTCCACAATACTTCACTGGCTCTGCAGTGCGTTCAGACATCCCAGATTCTCATTATCCTCAGACTCACAGAGCCTGGCCGTCCCCCCAGAGGCTGTTCAGCACAGCAATTTGTGCTTAGCTGAATTTTCACCATAGCTTTGCAATTCACCTTTACAAAAATAAACTCTCCTACATGGAACTTTTGCAATCAGCAAAGAGACCAGAACAAACAAACGGGAAAACAGTCCCGTCAGCGATTCTCAAGCCATGTAAACTGCATGCTCGGTGCCGGCGGAAAAAATGGCCACCATCCCAACAGTGGGCCCTTTGCTGATGCTCTTCTCTTCCACAGCCAGCACTCCCCTGTTTATCCGATCTAATGCAATAAAATGCATAATTAATTTCTAAACGCTTCCATTGAACGGTGCAATTTGTCAAGTCGAGTTGTTAATAGAATTAAGCTTTTTATCAGCGATTAGCAAAAGAAGGTAAAAAAAAAAAAATTAATTATGGAATTGTATGCCTCCCTGCTTCAAAGCCAGGTTTGGGATTAAATGTTTGATAAAGGTTCCCTGGCACGTTATAAAACATTTAGCAAAAGCCGCCTTCCCCATGGTGTTTTCTGCAAACCAGCCTCTGTGCAAAAGAGGGGGGGTGGGGGCAGCGGGAGGAGGGGGAGGGTGCAGGCAGTATATTTGATCACATGTGTGTGTGTGTGGGGGGTGGCTGGCTTTAAATCATGCAAAACTTATTGTACAGGAACACACCCCCATTTTGTATTCTGTTGGCACCCTATCCTGCCTGCCTCAACCTCTCAAGCGTCTCTCTGTTGTTTGTATAGATAATCTATAGTGATGGAGAATTACAGGCAATGTTGGCTACTCAAGCCTGTGTGCCAAGAGGTTGCCCACGGCCTGACCTCTGTGGAAGGACTGTTCCGCACCATGCAATGAGGAAGCGCATACAACATAGACCACTTATGTATGGAAGTCCCCTTACTCGTTCCCATAAATCCATACTTTGTGGAGGATTGACTATGCAGACCTCCAGATTACACCAAGAGATGAAGCCAGCGCTGTCCTCTGCAACACAGCTGGTGCTGGGCCATCACTGCAGGGGAGGGACATCCCTGCATCCTCATCCCTTGTACCGCAGAGAGGAGAGGATAAGCTAGCAGAGCAGAAATGGGGCTGAAGAAGCCTGTCTGGGTTAAACCCCAGATGACAGCTAGGACCACAAAGCCATTCACCCACTCTCCGCCCCCATCCCCGCTAGGGTAGGGAGAAGAAGGGGCAAAAGGAGAAAAAACTCCTTCTGGGCTGAGATAAAGACAGTAGATAGAGCAGTAATGGAAGAGAAAAATAATAATAACAATGGTAAAAGAATATAAAAAAATCAAACGATGTGATACCATTGCTCACCACCCAGTGATCGGTTGTCCAGCCCATCCCAAGCAGCAATTGCTGATTCCCACCCCTGGTCAATGCCTATTTAAATACTGAGCATGATGTCTATGGTACAGAATATTCCTTTGGCTAGCTTGCCCCGTCTATGCTCCCTCTCAGCTTCTATGGGAAGCTGAAAAAGTCTTTGCCTTGATATAAGCATCACTTAGCAACAACTAAAACATTACCTAGCAACAAACACAAACAAGTACGCGTTATCAACATTATTCTCATACTAAATACAAAACACAGCAGCTACTAGGAAGAAAATTAACTCTATCCCAGTTGAAACCGGGACAAAGTCTCATCGCTGCAGCGCAGGGACTTGCCCTCATCCTTTCCAATGAGCCTGCCTGCACAGAGAGGGGCCGGGGGAGGACTGCTAACCTTAGCGTCCCACAAGGAAAGCCACCTCCTCTAGGCCTCGTGCCACCTGTTTGTGACGACAGAACTACTGCAGCCTCCCACTTTCTTGCAAATGATACTTTGGCTGTTTACAACTGATTTCCACTGGCACTCATGAAACCTGCATCTGAGGACCTTGTTTTGGAACATGGTCCAGCCTAGGCATTTCTCTGCCAGGACCCAGCTCTCTGGCACTCTTCCAAAACATTAGGATTCAGTTTCTCCATGGATCCACCTTGTGTTTACCAGCAGTAAAGCAAGGGACCCATTCAGGAGACAGCTTTGTCACCCTTGCAGGCACAGGCTGGGAAATGTCGTCATGGGACTTTGCTAAGCAAGAGGGGTGCAGACCTCCCCCAGATGATGTGTTAGGGACTCTTTTTGGGGGGAGGAAGCTCAAGTATACATAGGAGGATGAAATGCAGCAGTGGTGGAGGGTGAGGGTGCAGGCAGTGCTAGCGAGGGGGGTCCTGGATGAGGAGAGATGAGGGGCTGCAGGGCGGGAGGAGAGAGCTACATCAACAGAGCTTTAAGATGCAGTACAGAATTAAATACTGACAACAGTTATGTTTCCATGCACATGAGCTTAATTAGCAGCCCGAAGCTTTCTGACACCTCCATTTCACGCTGTCTTTATAGTAAGTTTCTCAACATGCAGAATCACACATACGCTGTGCGATGGTCATGCAACTTGCAAGAAGGAAATAAGGAGGAGAGGAAACCTTTAACCTGGTCCCTGATCCTACTAGCAAGATAAAGTGACAAAGCTAACTGCACATTTAAGTACTTCAGATCACCACAATGAGATGGGAAGGGAAAATGAGGAACTCTCAAGCAGCCTTCCCACCCCGTGTCATTGGCTTTTCAACTCCTAATAGATCTGGCCTCAGCAAGGATGGATGTGGAGTGCCCAACACAGACTTCTCACTCCAACGCTTACATGTGTTAGCAGCCATGATCTGAGGAGGAGCAACTACTGACAGGCCTGGAAAGGACTGTAGTGCTTGCTGATGGACTAAAGCCAAGACATAGGAGGCTACTCAAGCACAGGACTCAGTTCTTACTGTATGTGTCTATTTAAATACAACCAACGGATCAGCGTCTATTATTTCCTTTAAGACACCCATCAGCTATTTGGATTTTGGTTGGGATTTTTTTTGTTTGTTATTCAACCTAAGTTATCATACACTCAGTCAGTTACTGCTCACCTCTTGAACTAGACTTGTCAATTCCTCTCTTTTTCTCTCTCTTCCTTAGCTGTTTGCATCCTTCAAAAGCTGGTGGATTGTTATAATTCATGTCCCGTCTCAAGTTGCCACTTAGCCAACCTAGACGTATTTAGTTCCTTTAATCTTCTTCCCTAATAAGTCAATCCCCCATCCCTTTAATCATCCTAGCTGCTTTTCTCCAGATTCTCTCCAATTTGTCTGCATCTTCCTGGTGTTGAGGTAAAGCAGGGTTGTGAGCTGCGTTGAGCAAGCAGTTTCCTATGGCCACGAGGGCAAGAGGCCACAGCCCAAATTCCCTAGGGTTTGTTTTTTTCTCCCCGCGCTGCTGTACCCATTGCATTAGCCCAAAACTCCTTGAGGAAAGCTCTCCTTGACATAGCTGCAGCTATCACATGCTGGTTGTTAAAGTTCCAATGCTGCCACTGGGCTGCAGCTGATTCGCCCCATTTTCCATGAGAAAAAAAAGCCAGCAAACCCTTTCTGGTCCAGCATCTTTCCATTTGGAAAAGCTCCATTGAGGGCACCAAAAGAGTTGTGTAAGGAAAAAGACAGACCCATCATTCTCCCCTCTAATTACCTGTGCTCTCACCAATTGGGCTTTTCTTTCATATCGTATCAAGCTGAAATTTCACCGGTTTGAGGTCCTGATATGGAAACACATGAATGCTATGAAAATGAGGAAACAGAAAAAGAACTGGGAGCCTCAAGCTAGACAACAGTCTTTTGAGTCAGCTTGTGAAAATCCTTCCCTTCCTCTGCACTTCTGTTGCATGGAAGTGGAGTGGTACTTACTTCCTTTCCCATTCAAATACTTGAAGAAATCAAGTATTGAGAAATGTATTCAGCTTTTGCTTAATAGCTACACATACCAGAATAATTTGATTCACAGATTTCTGCCAAATGTAGCCAGCATTTTGATTCAAAGCTGCTAAGTGGTTTTATTTCATTTCTGCTTCCATCAAAAGAACCCCACAACCAAGTTCAAGTATCCTCAACAATCCTGAGTTCTTTTGCTTAAACTGACATTGTTCTCAAGGAGATATCCTAAACAATACCTTATTTTGCTTTCCTTTAAGCCCCTATCTAAATTCTTTCACAGCAGTAAACACATGTTGCAAGTGTCTCTACATGAAAGCTTATTATTCTTATTAGTAAAAGAAAAAGTGCTTGCAGAGGCAATAGACAATTTGGGAAGCGAATGCAAAAGTGCGTTCCCCCAGGGAAGTTTCATTGTCAGGCCCCCAGAGCCCTCTCTGCCAAGCAGACAGATATGCCAGCCTGTACACATAACAAGGACAGAACTATATTTTGCTGTTGATTTATACCGGAAAACATACTAGTGTGTGTCACATTGATTTAAACTAAATTATCAAAAAGAGAATAAATAAATAATACATGCTACTCTGACAGCTCTACGTGGGAGGTCTCTGCCCATTGTCATTTAAACTTGGTAGTAGGCTCACAGAGGTGCACAGCTTAGCAAAACGTGACTCACATACTCACATAGGTTGGGTATTCTTCAGCCCAGAGCTCTCTCTGTAGAGGGGAAATGGCAGGAAAGTATGTGGAAACACATGTGGAGTTCAACTCCCTGTTCTGCTAATGACCTCCTTTGGGGGATGGTGCACTGTCCCGCTACAGCATGCCTGAAAGCCCAGTGAAGAGACTCCCCAAGGAAGTCTCTTCATGGGAAGGAACAGGCTGCTGCATCCATACGTCATGGCGATGTGCCACATGAAGACACTATTGTTGCCTTGTGAGCATGGCATGGTGCTCAAGACAGTCACTGCCGTGCCTCACCTCGTAAATGCCTGGGTGACACCATTATAGAATCATAGAATCATAGAATCATCTGGGCCGGAAGGGACCTCCAAAGGCCATCTAGTCCGACCCCCCTGCAG
>JAOTQQ010000001.1:85973649-86024327 GCA_026546715.1 Gallinago undulata | reverse complement strand
CCTCAGCCTGTCCTCATAGCAGAGGTGCTCCAACCCCCTAATCATTTTAGTGGCCCTCCTCTGGACCCGTTCCATTATGATGCTTTCCGATGGGACGTGAAGGCAGCTCGGTTCCAGTTCAGCATGGAAACCAGCTGCTTTCTTCCCCAGCGATGCTAGGTTGGGAAATACAACAAAAATCCATGATTTTCTCAAATGTCAGTGCCAGTGACCAGACAAAAAAACAAAATGAAGAAAAAAACTAACACCCCAAATCCTCCTCTTTGGCAGATAAGCTTTTGACATTTCTGTCACTTTTATTTTGGGCAAGCAATTTTTATGCCTTGGCTATTGGACACTCAATCATTTTGCAAGGCAGTTCTAGTAGCCAGTTTCAGCACTGCAGAAAAAGATGTGGGTGTTAAATTCATGTTGCTTCAAATATTTAGGACACGATTTCAGCTCGAATCACGTAAGGTTTTCTCGCACAAAAGCCCTTTCCCTAGCAGCTGGGGAGGGCCAAGGGTGGCTGAAAGAAGCTCTAATCAAATGTTTCAAGAGAAGCTGGCTGATAGGCACCCGTTGTACAATTCATAGCTGTCTGGAGGCAGGTACTGTAGTTTTGCAATCATGCCAGCTATCAATCAAGCTCTATTCTATTGGTCTTTTATGTCCTGTACTCCAAACTCCAAGCCTAGCTTCGTCAATGGAAAAAGTGTTCTGGTAATTGCGGATGATTCTCCCACTGGACACTTTTCATATATCATAACACATTTGGGCAGGAATGATAGTCTTGGGGGAAAACAGGCCCGGGGCTGGGAGAGCAAGGCAGCAGTGAGTGGTTCTGGCCTAGTTGGGAGGCAGGGCTGGGAGAACAGAAAGGGTGCAAAGCACTGGTCTCATCCTCAAACTTGCCCAACAACAGGAAAGTGTCTGCTGTGAGGCCAAAGGCCTCCAATTTTTCACCAGCAGAACTTCACAACCCTTTCCCCTGACACCCCTACAACACCCTAAGCTCAAAGACACATAAAAGCTGTGCAACTCTTTATTCAACCCCCCTCGTCCATCGGTAGTTTCCTGGATACTCAGTGCCCCCTACCCTCTTGTACACAGTGACCAAAAGCCAGTGACAGAAGACCTGACAAGTTTTGCAGCTGACCTTCATTAAACCCCCTCCTAGAAAGGCCCTCTTCAGGGCATGCAGAACAGCCCTCTGGAGCAGCTTTTGGCCACTGCCTTGGACTGATGGTTTTTCCCCATGGTGGCAAAGATGCAGCCCTCTAAACTGTGCCACTTATGACAAACATCCTACTCCCATTTTGAGCTGCCCTGGAGGAGACATCCACTCACCTGTTTGGGAACAGACTGGAGTGAAAATGAGAAGTTTAGCAATATTCAGTGACAGACTGCTGTCTGCTGAAAGAAAAGAAGAAAGACATTTCCTCCTAGGAGGAGAAAATGCACCTATGCCTCAGCACCCCCTGAGCTTGACACTTTGAGGACATAAATCCCTCTCTCTCAGATAAGGCAGGAGTACCTGATGTGCCAGGGCGAGAAAGGCAAGTCGTGTGCTGGACCTCACCTTAGCAGATGAAAGTCCAAGGGTATGGTTTGGCAGTGATCTCCTAATAGGTCTAGAAGAGATTTATGTTGCTGTGTTGGTCTGAGAACTGCTAGATAATTTTCCAGAGGTTTTCCTGGATCTTATTTCAAAGATGCATCACAATATTTGCTTCTGCATATCTTAAAAGCAGAGAAGTCTACCATATTTTAGGGTTCATTTTCATCTGAGTTTCCCATCGGGAAGCAGGGAGATGTTTAATGGAGACAATTCTGAGCTGATTAATGGGTGGTATGGCTGCTGAGTTCATTATGAAATTGTATTTTATTTCATATCCTAACAAACTTGCATCTGCCTCTTCCATGATGCAGTAACTCTTTGAATCTACATGTGTGCCAGGATGTGCAGGGCTCGCAGAATTACCATCTGTTTCCCTGTCATAAGCAGCCCAATGGCATGCACACTGCTGAAACAACACGCCGCTTTAGTAATAGGCTTTATTTTATTTCTGCTGCTGCTTTGCATGGATCAGTTATACCTGTTCTGCTCTCCAATAAGAGATTCCCTGCTGAGGAGGCCACACTTGCCCTGCTGCAGCTGGGCACGGTCCCTTGCTGTTCCTGACAGTAGGAAAGCTGTTTTCCCCTCCCACACATGTTGCTAAGCCAAATTCAACATAGACTTCATGGTGCAGGACTTCCCCCCAAGCTCTGCCACTGCCACTCCCCTGCCTCACCACCCCCTAGCTCTCCCAGCCCTGGGCTCCACACACCCTGCTCTCTCACCTTTTTGATTTTTCCACCTTTGCTCCATGTACAGCTCTCTAATTCCAGAAAAGCCTGTGATTCTCATATCCCAAGCTTCCTCCTTCAGCCTCTTACCCTCTCCACAACAGTCCCATACATACAATCAGCTGTCAATCTAGGCAGGAGGCTAGCTCTTCTTCGGCCCACTAGGATCTGAAGGTGCATACGTTGAGCTTCTGGGGAGATGCTATTACCCACTCTGGGCATTGCTGAGGGAAGGAGGCTACACCCATGCCAGCGGGAGTGGAAGGGAAGACGGGAGAGGGCCCAACATGGGGCTTCCACTGCTCTCTTCAGGAGAGCTTGCTCTTTGCTTCTGCTTCTCCTTGGGGTTGCAATTACTCACAACATTAAAACAACCTCAACCCCCATCCCCAACAGGCACCATCTCCCTCCCCTCTGCTCTGAACAAGAGGAAAATTGTGGAGAAATGCTACTTAATTATCACACCACGTAACTAATTAAAAGCTGAATGCTTGTGTGTGGTATGCTAATAGAGCATTAAAGTGCCAGTCTGCTTTGGTAAAGAGACATGAGCCCCCTCTTTCCTCCTTCACCTAACTGTGGGAGCTCCAGGCTGACACACACCTGGGATGAGGTGGGAATTTATTATGCTGCCTTTAAGTTCACAGCTTCACAGAGGGCACTGAGGTAGAGCAACTTGAAGGCAGAAGTCACCTGGGCAGGCACCAGGAGCAAGCTACATAGTGTGGGTGGCTTGCCATGAAAATTACATACACAGTGGGGCTCAATATGGACCCTAAAGCCCATTTTTTTCCCCTTATGGGATTCTTAGTAGGAAACAGGAAAGTCTCTGGAAGCTGTGTATATTGAGTATTGTCCTTATAGATGAACACACTCCAACTTCCCTTCTCCCACTATGTCAATAGACAACCTGGCACCAAGTTTCAGTTGATGCTGTGCTACAAGTCCATACTTGTATCTTTGTTAAGGAGGGAGCTATTTGGCTTGGTTGGGTTTTTCTTAACCACTACGGTACTTGTGCATCCACCTGGAGATCTGTCTCAACACCTGTGTACTCAGAACCTGTGAGATCTTGGCTGATTGGGACAGAGGGGAACTCTGCCAGGTAGCTACAGCAGCACACTGTATCAGTTCACCCAGCAGACTGTGGGGCACCTCATTCAGTCAAAGAGCACACCAGGGCTGAGATGAGATCTTTCCCCTGCCTAGCCCTAGTTATGGGCCCTGGTTATTATTATGCTGGGCCTGCTGCGGGGTGTTTCTCTGATACCACTTGCCAGACAGGGGTGAAAGAAGGCAGGTATCCTGGAGTAAGTAGGTTTTTTATGGCTTTTCCTCCCTTGAAAGGCATTGGGTATAGCCCTAGAAAGAAAGGAAAGTGTCACCAGTATGGATGGATCTATGAAGGTTTAAGAGGACTGTCATCTTCCTGTTATCACTGCCTGCAAAACTGCACATGTGCCTCTTGTGACATGACCTGCAACATGCAGACCCCCTTCGTGAGGGTCACAACTGCTCAAAGCACGGGCAGTACCTCAACAGCCTCCCAGTGCTTTGGGACCCAAGGCCCAGCAGCCAACCAAGCCTGCAAGCCTCAGAGCTGACTCTACCTCTGTTTTCCTCCTGCAGGCTTCCTCTTGCCCACTCATATTTCGGGTGCCTGCCAGCTGTGTTTGCCAAGTCCAGCGGTGCCCAGATGCTCCCCTTTGCACCTCTTGGGATTTGTGTGATGAGCCAGGTTCCTCCACCACATAAATTCCAGCCCACTGTTTACCAAAGTTTTTGGCAAATATCTTCCATGAAGGCAGCATAACCCCCTGCTGAGCAACCACAAATCATTTATTCCTGGCTATAATTTGATCACATACTTGGTTCCTTTTCCTCTTCAATCTCCATTTGGAAGAGGATTCTTGCAGTCACCAGCCCAACACCCATTTCTAGGCTAACATCACACTGTGTCAGGTGCCCATGACCCCTGTGTGGCAGGAGGGGGCTTCTGCCTTGTGTGTTTGCTCTGCTGATGGTACACCACCACCAAAACAACGTGGACGCCCCATCCCAGCAGAGATGGGGCACAGCCAGTGGCAGTGAGGAAGGCAAGAGCTCAGCCACAGTGCTCAAAAGTGAGGGAGCTGAGGCTGAGCACTTCCCACCAAGCTCATGTCAGAGAACAGGAATGAATTTCAGGGAGAGGCCAAGACCTCTTAAGATTCTTACTGTTCTTCACTGAGATGCTTTTTTCCCTTGCTCTGAGATTCAATTTCATTGTAAAGTACTTCTTGGTGCCCTGTGCTCTGAAGAACACACCATTCCTTGTGGTTGTCCTGTCCCTGCCCATGAGCTCCTCTCCAGGAAAGGATCTTTGCCTCCCTGCCTCCATTTAGTCCCAGCAGCTCCCTTTGGCTAGTTTTTTCCAGCCACCTGCACTCCCACTCTGCACGGCACATTCCCTCGCTGTTATTCTACCATCTCTATCATTTCAGAGTTGATTCGTGACCATTCAGGATTGGCACAGCGTGCTCACAGTGTGCCTCAGCTGATGCTTGACCCTCTCTCCTACGTCACCCAATTTGGTCCCAAACCATCCGCCTTACTTTATGGATCACCCCAAAGCCCCAGACTGTCAGAACAACTTCAATTACAGCAGCGATGGGCCCCGTGCCACCAGCAGCATCCGCGGCCTTCCAGCGGCTGACAAGGACTAATTAGGAAATGAAACATTAGTTAAGTCGCTCTCAATTAGGGCCAGGATAACGTTTTCCTGGCAGCACTGGGGCGCTTTAACTGCTGGTCCCATGATGACTGTGAGCACATCAGACTTGCTGAAGGAGCTTTAATGTTTAACATATGTTGGAGGATTACAGAAACCCTCTCAGCTGTGACATTTCTGTGTGCTCCCTGCTTTTGCTTTCCCTGTAGCAAACAGTGAACAGTGAATGCCAGTACAGGAGAGCAAGAAAGAGCCTCAGAGCAATTAGCAGCAAGACAGGTATACATGCACACACGTATGTGTGTGAACAAATTATATACGTGCCTCTGAATATACACATTACACACTTTAATTAAACAATCACCACACTCCATCCTCATTCTCCCCCACCTCTAAAAACACAGCCAGAGATGACAATCATCCCATAAAAAAAGGCATCAGAGAAGCCCAAGAGCTTCCTAGCTATGAAAAACATGAGCGCGCACACACACACACAAAACCAAACAAAAAAAAAGAGAATCTAGAGAGGTTACGAGAGAGGCAAGCTTGGACTTTCTTCAAATAAAAGCCAGATGCAGCTAAGTCTTGTATGGGAACCTCAGAGGGACAGAAAGCAATAAACAAAAACGTAATCTACCAAAACAAAATGAAAACCTAAAATTAAAAAGGCTCATGTGCCCTTGGAGGAAAGCATGGAAGGAGAAGGAGGGTGGGAGAGGGTATTAAAGAAAATATGACATTAAGGAAGCATACATTATATCAGTATATTTTGTGCATAGTTGTTCTATGTGGTGCAGCAATCTTTGGGGACCAGCTGCAGCACACACAGCTTTGCTGGGATTAAGGAACAGGACTGGACTCTCAGGTGCTCTCTCCTGGGGGGAAATGTAGGGCAGAGAGGCTGGGAATCCAACTGCAAATGAGTGTGTGTCACAGTCTTTGGATTCAAGAAAGAATGGAACTGCACCTGATTGAAAACTGGCTTTTGAAACACTTTTTGATAGAAATTTTGTTTTCTGAATAAATGAAGTATCTGTTTTTTCTCAAAAGAAAAGGAAAAGACTTTTCACATAGAGAAATGTCTTTCAGCTAAAAAATGGAAAACCTTTGGACTATTTGAAATTTGCTAATGGAGAACTTTTGCATGATCATCACTTTCCCATTTGGGGAAATATATCCACTTTTCCAACTGGTTTGAATGTAGCCTTTTCTTCCATTGAAGCACTTCCATTGAATGTGCTATGTCAGAGCTTTGCTGCCCAGCCAAAAATACAAAGTCCAGAATACCTGAGGCCTCTTGAGGTCCATGTAATGGGGATCCTTACATGACTGCACCAAATCCCAACTCTCAGTTAAGATTTTGCATCACCATTTGATGCAATACGCCCTTGGCAGAGCTCACCATATGCTCCCTGCGCATCACAATTTTGGCTCATAGAGGCACACATGAAATGCCTGAGGAGAATATAAATGGACCTGTGCCTATTATGGTTGCACCAAAATGTTAAACCTGAACTAGAATGAGGTGTTACCAACGTATCTCAAGAAACTGCTCTCTGCCAATCCACACACTGCTGTAAAACCCATGGTTATGTTAGCATGCATGGACCCTTGAGTAGAAGACCAGCATCTGGCTGAGATAGACCAGTGGTAAACTCAGAAGCTACAATAACTATTTTCACATCAGTTTTATCCAGTGATACTGAGACCATAACCTGTTTTTTTGGCTTGCTTGAGATCTTGGTCCTCCACCAGCTTTTACCTTGTTTCTCCTTCACAGCTTTGGTGCACAAGAACTCCCAAAGAAGCATAATAGCAGAGTGTCTCTTAGTGTGCCCACACATGAGCGATGACACACATTTTTAAGCCGTACCGAATCTCATTCAGCAGGCATGCCGTGGGAAGCCCTGGAAGAAGGCGACTTACACCTTCCTGATCAGACTACTACGGGATTTTGTGTAATTTGGTTACAGTCACTTTCATGCTGTTTAAACAAAGCCTGCTTAGGAAATCTAGCAGAATAAAAGGAAAACACTGGGATGTTCTCTTTTTTGATCCTATAAAATCAAAACTGTGTGTTTGCTGATTCTCCTTTTTGAGGTGGTAACATCTGAATGTAAACACATTTCCCACTGTGCCCCTGTTCTGTCTGAAACCAGTGACTCTAGGGGATGATTTATTTTTTTTATGGAAACACCTTACAGCAAAGGGTAAAGATGCATTCATTCAACTTGCCAATCTATATTCACAGAGGCTTTGAAGGCCCACAGCTCATTATTTCAAGCAGCAATAGTTAAATGCTTCTAGCTTCGAGCACACTTCCTTGACCATTATGTTAGCCAAAATGGTGGGTACCTCTAGGAACACATCTAGTACAGTAGGTACACAAACAGTACCCTCCAAGCAGAAATTTAAAAAAAAAAAAAAGGGGGGGTTTTGCAACTTTGTAAGGATGTTAGCATGCACTATAAAGCATTACTGAGGAGGAGATAAGAAGGGACTGACAGCAGGAATGAAGAAAGCAAAGGACACATCTAGTACAGCAGTCTTGACTCTTGCAGAGTCTTCCCTGGTATTGTGAGAAAGCCAAGTCTTTACATCAGTCAAATTTGCAGTTGTCATTTCAACACAGGCATCTGTAGGAATCGTCAACAACTGCTGCAAGACTATTCACAGCTCAGAAAATTAAATAGGTGCTTATGTGTTCGTAGGATTGAGGCTTGTATGTCATTTGCTATGTGGAACTTGCCTTCCTTACAATGACAACACTCTCTACTATTAGCCTGCTTGAAAAATTATGGAAAGCAATTCAGAAGTGCAACCCAACCTTTGCCCAGAGGCTGACGTTGCCTTAGGCAAGCATCTATCTAGTCGTCTATCTATCTAAACTCATTTGTGTTGGCAAAGGAAAAAAAGCCAGAGAGACATGAAAATTATGGTATTTGATAGCCACACGCAGGAAGATTCACTAGCTCTACTAGGCACTTTTCCTTGGAAACAAATTTCAGACCCCCGAAACCTTGAGATAGTATTTTCATGTGCAAATATTTAACTGAGTTTGTTCCATAATAAAATTTCTAGGAGACAACCTTGCCACCTGTGCCAGCCGAGGAATACATTACCTGCTGGGGTTAACAGGGTTCCCTGCTGCAGAAATAAATACATTAGGAGATGAGACACAAAAGGTTTCACAGCTCCTGATTTTCCTTTAATAATATTCCATTAAAAATGACTGAAAGGCAACTCTCCTCCCATAAATCAGGTACCTCACTGATGCCTTTTAGTCCTGAGATGGGCCTGCCTTGGTTTTAATAGCTTCCCTTCCTTCCCTCTCTGTCTGTCTGTCTCCAGATATGCCTGATTTACCTGGATTAGCAGAGACATTGGCTCCACATTCTTCAAAAAGTGCTGATCAGGCTGAGCTGGCAAAAGATTAAGTCACACAAATTGCTTCTACCACTGAAAGAGACTAATTGATTTGGGGAAAAAAAAAATCTAAATCATGATTTGCTCTCTGCTGGTTGGAGCCTCTAGAGGAGGGGCATTGTTTTCGATGGCTAGGAGGAGAAGTATTTCCTTGGACCACAGCAGTGGGAGAGGCTTCACTCTCTTTTCCTTCTCCCACTTTCTTTATGCACTATTGTGTAAGGCAGGTGGTCCTGCTGAATGGAGGACAGAACTGGGAATAAAAGCACCTGTAAGTCCAGCCCTGATAAAAAACTTTCCCTCAGTTTCTCTACCTGGAAACTGGGAGTTTTACTGCTCATTAAATTTATGGTGGGTATTAAGATGGCATCACAGATGAATAATGCAGCAATCTGCCCTCGCTGGTCCTGAAGCAGGGGGACAGGGAGGCTGAAGATGCCCTAAGAAGGCAGGCTGGGGGAACTAGCTCTGACAGTAAAGGCTCTTGCTTCAAGGATCAGAAAGTTGATGTTCAACTCCTGGAGTGAAAACCAAGCGGGAGGTGTACTGGTACCTGAGGATTAATCAATGTTTGTAAAGCACTTAGGAAATATAAAGTACCAACCAAGTGCTAGCTAGGATTACTTCCTAGTAAGGAGATGACTAAACACTGTCACGCCCCACTTGGGGCAGATTTCAACCACAACCATTTATTCTAACTCTTAAATTGTTTTTTAGGCCAAGCATGCCTGATGGGAATTGTAAATGTGTGCTCCATAGCAGCCACAAATCCTGCCAGATGGGACACCGGGGAATAAGGGGAACACGCACTCACACAAACATGTGTGTCATCATGCAGAGAAATCACATCTGCAGTGAAAAATAAAAGGATGTATATATTTGTGTATCCTGGCACAGTATATTGGACAGCTGACATCTAGGTGGGGTGGGGCGGAGGTGCTTAGATTGCAGGAACGCAGTTGGTGCTTTCCTCTCCATACTCTGCTGAAGGAGTGAATTCTGTGCAAGTTTCAGACAAGAAAAAAAAACACCACCAAACATATATGTTCACTCCTCCTCAAAAATAAGGCCAATATTTCCGAGTCTACTGCCGAATCACGAAGTATGAGATAGGAGCTGGATTTGGCTCAGTACTTGACTGAAGACAGGAAAAGATGGGATTCAACTTAAAACTTGCACACCAAGAAACTAGTCCTACACTGAGACTAATGCAGACAGAAAAGGCAAGGCAGCACTGCAGGCACAGGAACAGGTTTGAGCATGGTTGGTACAAGTGGATATCAACATTGATCTGGGGGAGGAAGGATAGTGGCAGATAGGAAATGGGAGGCTAATGCAAATAGAGAGGCCAAGGGAAGGCATCATATTTTTAATTGGTGTTTTTATAATGCCTCGCAAAGGGGATCCTGAGCTGTGAGCAGGTTGTTGAGCACTATGGGGATGGCCATACCATCACAGGGTGGCACGAGGCAGGGGAATGCATGCCTGGGTGGAGATGCGACTGCCTCTTTTGAGAGCCAGCCACATCTAAAATAGCACAGCAACACCATGACACGGCAGCATATCATACCGCCAGGGCTTTTTCACTGAACAGGTATCAATAGCACACTTCATCTCGGCACATTCAAGTGACTCACAAAGAGGAATTGATTAAGCCTCAGAAGTCTCCTACGCCACAAGGCTGCACCAATGCATCTACCCTATGTTCAGATAGGAAAATTGAAACAGATGAGAAGATGCGGAACACACAAAAATAAGTCAGTGGCAGAATCAGAACTGGACAGTAGTTATCTTAATGCCAAACTCTTCAAATACCATAATTCAAAAGATAACCACGACACTGACAACTCACCTCTTCCACACCCCAGCTCTGCAAAATGCTTGTACTAGGAAAGGTCACTGAAATACCCTGTACTGGCCACATATGCAACAATGTGTTGCGAAGGAAGATTGTCTCCTACTGTCCAGCCACTTGGTGATTTTTATATTTTTTTTGTTGCTGCTGTTAACCTGGAACTGGAAGATTCAAGACCCCTTGCATGCTCATATCTTAGTTAATACCTCCTCCAATACTTCACATCTTCACAGCTTCCCTATTTCATCTGTGAATCTTACCAGTATGCAAATAGGAGTCTGTTATGAATCTTAACGTGCTCTTACTACCTTTCTGATTTCAGAGGTATCTGATGGCAACAAGTTCCATATGTTAATTAGGCATTTTGTAAAAGCGTATTTCCTCTTCATGGGTTTAAACTGTTCCTTTTTCATGTAATTGCTTCCCTTATTGTTCTTCTAATAAAATGAAAAGTAAACAGGAATGGCTGAGTGAACTTTCCTGTGGTGACTATTTCCATACCTTTGCCACAATGTTTCTTATTTGTCTTTTCTCAAGAAAACAGTGTTGCTCTTTTTAATCATTCTTTATGAATAAGCTATTAAAAGACTCCAGTCATTTTTGTTCCTTTTCTCGGGTCATTCTTCTATTTCTGGTATTTCCTTTTGTGAGATGGGGTGAGCAAACTGAATAGAGTGTGCAAGGAGAGCACGTACCATCAATTTATATAATGATGCTGTATTATTTTATCTATTATTCTCTACCCCTTTCTTAATGCACTCCCATCTTGCATGCTTTTATTTCACCATCACTATAGACTGAACAAATGTTTTCACCCAGTTGCTCACAGACGTGCCTTTTTTTTTCTCTTTTCTTTTGAGTAGTTACAATTATTTTAGAACCCAGAAACAAGCATGACTAATTCTAATGTTTTGTTTCCTGAGTGCATCACCTTGCCTTTGCCATACTGCATTCCATTTACTCTCATGACACTTGTAAACTGCCTCAGCAAGCTTATTGCCAGACCTCCTCGGTGTCTTTTCTAGGCTTGGGAAACCTAAACATTGCTGTATTATCTACACATTTTTCCTTCTAAGTATTCTTTGCTTTTCTGGGTTATTAATCCATATTAAATACCAGATATAATATGCTTGGTGACACATCCACTGAGCTGAGGTATCTTTTCATGCTGAGAATCAGCTATATATTCCCTCTCTGTTTATTCGGTAAATTTTGTTTTTCTTACTACTTTATTTATGATACAGCTTTATCTCATATCCAATGACAAGCTTGTTCCTTAATAATCTCCTAAAAACGAATAAGTAAAAAAACAAACCCAACAAGCATTTAGAAAACTTTGCTTACATGAAATTTACTCCTTTCCTGTCATCTCATCTGTTTCAGACTTGAGTAATTTTAGTAGGGTGAAAAAAAGACGCCCGGCTTATATTGAAGTCAGATTGGTTTGACCGTGTCAAATCATAGAAATTGCAGCAAGGTGGAACCAGAAGAGACCTCAAGAACATCATTTGGTCTATCCCACTACACCAAGACAGGATCAAATATACCTTCAAGTCTATTCCTGGTGAATACCTGCCTATATGGCTTGAAGAAGCTCCAAAGAGATTCCTCATCCCCCCACCTACGCTAACCCCTTCCAGTACTTTGCTAGTCCCAGAGTTAGAGAGGAGTCTTAGTATTTAACCTATTACTTCTCATCTTGGGGATTTGTAGCACAACAGATCAATACCACCGTTAAAAGAACAATTTATAGGAACAAAGACTCTTTGTCTTCCCCATTTACAGCAAGGAAACTCTTATGACTCTAGTTCTTTTAACCTTCCTGTGCAGGTCCTGTTTGCTCAGCCTCTCGGAAGGCCTGCTGCTCCCCTCTGGGCTCTCTTCCACTTGTTTACATCTTCCTTAAAAGCCCACACTGTGGGCTGCATGTCAGCAGAGCCAGCACCGGGGCTGAGTATGGCTGAGTAATGACCTCCTGCACCTGGCCCATAATATGCCTGTCCATGTGGCTCAAAATGACTTGTTTCGTTCATCTTCAACTTGATGCTTTCAGAACTATTGGCATTCTTTTTAACTGCTTCTAATTCATATTTCATCCAGCTCGCTCAATGCAAAAAGCAAAAATCTGTGGTCTTTAACTCCCAAAATATGACTGCATCTTTAAACTTCTCCAAATCTCTTACCTCAATTGGAATGATTGTCTACAAAATATTTGCCAGCAACATATCAGCCCCTTCAAAAAGCCTTGCTCATATACAGCAGTCGAGGGGTCTGGCTCTCTACACCTCAGTGTAGACCTGCTCAAAC
Source organism: Gallinago undulata (assembly GCA_026546715.1). Lineage (NCBI taxonomy): Eukaryota > Metazoa > Chordata > Aves > Charadriiformes > Scolopacidae > Gallinago > Gallinago undulata. Next base: position 86,011,698 of record JAOTQQ010000001.1, on the reverse strand, counting down.
TGATTTAAAATTATCAGACTTTTTCTTCTTTTCAGCTCACCCAAGAAAGCACAGAGGATCTGAGAGTCATTTCCTTAGAGCTAACCACACACAGCAAGTGAAGGTTAAAATTAGGCTCTTCCTGACCCATTTGTTCTAATATTTTTGCTCTTGGCATGGCCTGAAAAGTGTCAAAGAAGCTGAGACAGGTGAGCCCCCACCCCCAATATCCACCATAGCAATGATAAATGAAGCAGAGTTACATAGCCTTCCCACCATGCCCTTAACCTTTTGTCATCTATATCCATATTTATGATTAATCTATGGATCAAGGTAGATACAAGTTCACAGTCAAAAGACAGAGATACATGGATATATTTAGAAAGAGGAGAAGGGGAAAAAGCAAGGCAGGATTATCAATCTAGTGTTTAGTTTATCAAATTAAGAGCAATAGTCTGATATGCATTACATGGGTCAAAGCTGCTTAGTGTGGGATACGAGATTCTTTGACCTGCCCCACTTACAAGATGACCCTCTTACATAAAAAGATGCAGTCCCCAAGCAGGAGCCTTAATTTACTCTCCACAAACCCACACATCAAACAAAAGGTATCGAGAACATCCTAAGGACTCCTCTTGCCGCTCACTCTCTGTGTGTGCCCACATGATGTTATGGAGAGAAAGCTTCCAGGTTGCAGCAGGGATGTTTATTTCTGAGCCTCTGTGTGTGTGTACAAAGGATATCTGGCACCATCAGCCTGCTCAGCTTAGTGCCCTAACATTTTCCAAAGACAAAGAGAGAGCAAGAGAGTGAAAGGGAGATGCATTTGAAATAATAGAGTAAAACACAAATGATACCTTCAGACTGCAGCAGCACACACACAGAGCACAGGATCTTTCATAGCAAAGGAGTTCGCATGTGTGTGGCTTCTCTTAATAGTTTCATCCTGGATGGAATGAAAGCTCACAGCAAGCAGTCCTATCATCATCACACTTCTGCAAAAATAAAAAAGAAAGCACTCCCAGCCCCTTTATTTGTTATACTCTCAAATTATTCCAAAAGTGAGTTTCCCCATGACTCTTATAGCTGTTATCCATCTACTGACTGCTCTCCAAATGCAGGAAAAAAGTCTAAAACTCTCATCATTTTCCTACCCAAAGGGAATTTCCTCCTTGTTTCAGCTAGGCTTTATCAATACCTTGGGGAAAAGGGACATTTATGATAAAGGAGGAGTTTTTTAGTGGCCATATAATAAAAATTGAGAAATCACCCTAAACTCATCCGGCCTCTGCACCTCAAGTCTTTAACAACACTTAACATACGCTTGTGGCTGGTCCTGGCAGGAGATGCTAGTTGCTTGAATTTCAACTCCAGCCCTTCCCAAAGGGGTTCCCAGCAGGGTCTCTGGAAGGGGCTTGACCTGTGGAGGAAGAGCATTTAATTCACAGCCGAGCGCTAGGGCTCTGCAGGCCAGCAGCAAGGAGAAACACCGTTGAAAAAACCCCAATAGGTCCACAGTCCTCAGTGGGAGGGGAGATGACTCCTGACACTGCAAAAGAGAAAGCAGGTCTCAGAATCCCGACCTTTCACCGCTCCAGGGAGGAAAGCAGCAGGAAGAGTTTGTACAGGCTGAGGAAATATGGAGATGAAAGCACATTGCTCATCTGGAGTTCATCCTTTCTGCCACCGGAGGCTTTTTCAACGGCAAAAATACATCCCCATCATGTGTTTTATGGAGACCAAGATAATCCATTACAAGGACAAGAATGACACACAACGCAGTATAAGATGCTGGGCAGGGAAACTAGTAAATAATCTTTTAAATTATGTATTTAGCTCACTCTAGCCATGGCCCTTTCTGGAACTATTCTACTGAATATGTTCACTGGCCAGAATATTTACAGAAACAGTCAATGTTAAGTGAACAGTAGAGAATATTTGCTGAAAGCACCTTTTAAACCCAGAAACTAGAATAGATGCCCTGGAAAACCAACTTTGAGTTTGTAAATGTGCATTAAGATGTCCCTGTGCTGCTCTGCTAATCTCATAGATGAAAATTGCTTTGAAACAGGTGATGTAGAGCAGGCTTTCCTCAAAGTGGATGTGCCTTTACATGCCCAGAAATTTGCAGGCCTGGTGAGGAATAAAAACGAGAGATGTAGTCAGAGAGCCATTTAGCAGCACTTCACTTGGAAACAGCACAACCTATTGATCCTAGGTCACAAGAAAAAACAAACAGCCCAGATATTACACAAGCTCCTGAGAACAGCTCAGGGAGCTGGGAAGCATCTTCCCTGGTATCCCAAAAGGCTGCACACAGGGCAAGAGCAGCCAGCAAAAGAAGACAATAAAACTCCAAGCCAAATTACGGTGATCACAGTTCCTGCCTACCCCTGTGTAGCTCACTGTTAGAAATGAGGTTGAGTCCAAAGGCCCCACAGGAAAAAAAAAATACATCAATTCTAGGACAACTAATACAAAGTAGTTGTTCAGGTGTCAGCCCTAGAGCTTGAGATAGAAGGATAATACACTGAGTCAGGGCTCTCCAGCCTGCACCAGGACACAGACAAGGTGGCTTTGCAGAGCCCACCTTGGCCAGAAGTGTGGAAGGCAAGTAGATATTATTGGTATTAATAGTTGCCACCTTTTCCTTCAGGATTTTTAAGAGTAGGCAGCCACATCTCTGCAATGTTCCTTAACTCTACAAGGACAGGTGACCCCAGAACACCAACACAGAACCACATCTGTGGGGAGGACATGTCTGTTTGCAGGGAAGGCTGCAGAAGCTGTACTAATCCCCAGTTCTTTTTGGAAAATGAAAGTCCTTGACTCAAGCATGAATGATACTGGCAAAGATCCCATTACTGTAAAGCTCTCTGCCAGCCAGCCACCCCCCTCCCCTCCCCCTTTTTATATCTCTAAGGTCACTAAACTGCAATTTAGTCATCATTCTTTATAGAGCATGAGCAGATATGAAACATCTGGAAACTGTTGTAGTCACACTTTGAGATACACATCCCAAGGGAATTTAACTGCATAAGAATGGGGTGAAGTACGTTTTACCTCGAGGTCACTGCAGCTTGAATGCATCCTCGGTAGCTAGTTACCGCATACCAATGCCTCTTAGATGACCAACTATGAAATGAGTTAGAAGGTCTCAGTATAATTCTCAGTGAGATAAAATCCTGAACCCAAAGATCACCTCAAAAAGTCCATTAGACATCCTTCTTTCTGGCAGTATCAGTGAGGAAAAGTGGGCCATAAAAATTTCACTCCTTGTTTAATTCCAAATGTGGTCCCTGTAGAGGTGAACTGTGGCCTGCTGGTAGGAAAGAAATCTGCCCTGCTGCTACTTCTGCTTTGGAAGTAGGTAACAGCAGTCCCCAAACACATAAAGAAATATTCTCAATCTGATATAAAAATGTATTTATGTAAAAAAAGGAGCAGAAGATTTTTTTTGAACCCCCTGCAGAAGCCAGCACCAGCATCAGTCAATTACAGGAGACAGAATTTTCTTACCTGACCCACACTATAGAAAGTTAATTTAAACTTTATCTTTAATAATCTCATTTCTTTTTATTTACTTCATTCAGAGGGTAGAGGGTTAAACAAGAGGTGTTTTTTAATAATTAAATGAAGGAGGAAGCACTATCTTACTGACAAAGCTCCTAATCTTCCTTATTTATTAATAGGAGCTGCGTTAAGACTGCCTGTCCTTAATCCTGGCTCTCACCATGCAAATTCAGAGCATTAGAAATAGAAGAGGCTAATTGAGGCCCTAATGCCAGGAAGAGAGACCATGTCAGTGTCAAAAGCTAAAAAGGGCCAGATCCAATCAGGACCTGGATGCGGAGCCACTAAGGGAAGCCTGGATGGCTGGGGAAGGGAGGCCACCAATTTGGCTCTTTAGGATTCAAGCCTTGCCCTGGAGGATTCATATAAGCCCCATTCAGCTGGTCTGGTCTCCAAGATGCTGCATTTGGCACCACATCACCCTCAGAGGCAGGTGTTTTGTTTGGTTTTGAGGAGCTCCAGGCCACCTTTTGAAGCATACCTGGAGCCGCTACTGTTTGGCACTGAGTGACCATCTCTGTGACAGGCAGGGACAGACTTCCCAAACATCCCACCATGCGGGGTCTGAGCTGCTGCCCAGCAGCCTGCTCACCTGCCGGGTTTGTGAGTAAGGTCCTGACTGAGCTGTGAATCCAGCTAAGGTATGGGTGAGTTCAAGGCTTCGGTATTAAAGAGCGTAAGCTCTTTCCTCTTCCCTGACATCCTCCCCAAAGACCCAGCCGCCTAATCAAATTCTTTGTCTCAGCTTATGAGCTCTGACAAGATCGCAGCCCAAGGAGGCTTGACTACAGACTCAGCAATCCTTACTACATCCAACCCAATTTAGCCATGCTCTTGGTGCATCATGCGTGCAGTAAAGACCTAATCTAAAGGTAATCATTAATTTGCTACTGTCACAAGGATATAGCAATCAGAAATAGGATGCTGATTGTTTGGGGATCAAGTAATTGATCATTCATAATGGATTTCTTTGTTTTTAAAAAAATAACCATCCTTCCCAGTTATAACCTCTTTATGGACATACTGTAGAGCTAATGACAAAAGTGTTCATGAATCCTTTTTGCGGAAAGACAAAGCTTTTTTCCCATTATGTAAAATGAACTTTTGGAACTTACTGTTGCATATTAAAAAAAACTTTGAAAAATAGGAAAAAAATGCGCTAAGCATTTGTAGCAACAACAGAGTCATCATCTATGTTTGATAAAGGACTATAAACCCTCATGCTGGAAGGCATAAGATAGTCATTAACCTCATTCAGTCAGAAAGAAAATGTCTTCTATGAACAGGTAATTCAGACATGCTGTGGTACAAGCTTTCTTGCACTTTTCTGAATTATTTAGTAATTCCTGGAGACCAGATATTACATCTGTCTAACCCAGCCTGGTAACACTGATGTTCCTGTGTACAGCAAATCAGAGAAGTTGGATCAAGGACTAAGCAGTGCCCATGGCTCTGTCACTGCCTCTGCTAAAGCTCTGGTGCATAGCCCTGCCCATACATACTCCCACACCACACATGTGCAAAAGCTGATACACTTCCTGGGAGTACAAAAAGGGGATAGGAGAAATAAATCTATATTAAACCAGCCTTCTGCATTCCCTCCTGATTCACAGGAACGTAAGCTGCAGAGTTTACTCTGAGGATTAGCACAGTTTAGCCTGTGCAGAAGATGACCTCAAAAAACAAAGCTATTGAAGGCAGAGAGCAGGGAAGGCCAGGTACTGATCCTTTCTCTTCACCTCCACCATACTAGAAAAGAAGCACAAGCCTGTGAAATATTCCTTTTTAATCCTGTCTTAGGTAAGCATTTCACCTGGATCTGCATTTTCCCTCTAAAGTATCTCATGGCAGCCTTTCTACAGTGTACTGAGCCAGACGTACCTAAGAGAAATGCCACTTCATGGAACAGAAATGATATGCATGCCATTTTTTACTCCAGCTGTAATGCTCTTTTCAGCTACCCCTCACCTAACGTCAGCTCATTGGGCAGCCAGTGCAATGCAGCAGCGGGTGCTCTCTAAGAACAAAAAAGTAGTCCCCAAACCATTCCCTCCATTTCATGGCTCCTAAAAGACAGGACTGACATAGTATGTGCTCTGTTTTAACCAGCTCCTCCCGAGGGCTAAATGGTTAAAACCCAGCATTGCCCCCTGGCAGCTGATCTGTTTTCCCAGCATTGGTAAGCATCACAAACACCACTGGCTGCATTTGGGAAAGTGCTGAAACAAAATGTAAATCTCATTGTGGACTATCTCAAACTTCAACTCTGGTAATCTCGAACTATAAATTCCTAGGAGACTAAGCCTCCTTCTGGGCTGGAAATACCCCCAGAGCAGTCCCTTGGGATGTATTCTTGCATATTGGCTTCTGATACCACCTTCTTTTTTTTTTTTTATTCAGATGACCCATCAACACAGTTATGACAGGGAGGATAGGCAGAGGAAACTAAGTATGTGATATTCCCCCATTTAGGCCAATACAACAGAGAGAAGCTGGTATCTGCAGAGCCAAAGCCATGAGCAGCAAGAGCCTAAGGCAGAGAGCCAGGACTCGCAGCAGTCTTGGATCCCTGTGGATCAGGCACAATGTGGGACCAATGAGACCTAGTTGCCACTAGGCTCTTTAAAACTGCTGGCAGATGAGATGGATAGTGGCTCAAACTAGTACCTCCTTAGGCATTGCTGCCCCTCCAGAGACTAGCAGACAGCACAGAGAGAGATGGCAATGAAAATCGGGTGTGTGGAGGGAAGTGTCTTGGGGAGGGAATCAGCTATGTTACCTCTCTACTGACCTCCAAAATTTTGCTCACTGGCAGGATAGGATAAGAGAGCTCTTTTTTTTTTTTTTCCAGGAAGGAATCCCTGGGAGCTGTTACTGATATGGTCTCTCTCACTACCCTCTCAGTACCACCTTATCCCCTGGCCAAACACAGCAGCGGGAAGCCAGCAGGCTGCTGCAGTCACAGCCTCCTCTCTCCAGTGAGAGCTGAGGCCTGACAGCCCAGCAAAATGACCCACTTCTTGCAGACTCAGACAAAAAAGCTCCACTTAGGCCCCAGGAAAGTGTCTCTAATAAGGCCATCCGTTAGCCGTGTCGCCCAGACCCCTCTCAGCTATCCTTCATCCCTGCCCTCCCTCCCTGCAGCCAGCCATTAATGCAGTCAGCACAGAGGAGAATGAAGCCGTCGGGCTCAGTAAATATTACCAAGCTCCACACAGGGAGCACAAGACCATTATTTAGACTCCCAGGTCCTGTGTGTGTTTTGATCACACCAATTTAGCAAAGAGAGGTAAAGGAAAACAACTGGCTAGTGGCTGGCTGCCACACCTGTGTGTGTCCTGGCCTGGGAAATCCCAAATCCTTCTGGACTAGCCAAACTGTTGCACACCTGAGAGACTGGGATTGCTGTTGGCAAACCCCAGTATCAGCAGGGAATAGCCTTGGATTGGTTCCCACAAAAGGGCATTTGAAATACAGCAAGACAAAACTCACCACTGAAGTCAGTTCCAAAGCTTTTGCATCTCTCAGCTGTGGGGAGCAAATGTCTTTGCTTCCTCTGAAACTCAGCTCTCCAGGTTCCCTCATGTATGTCTGGATGAGTCTACTGATCTCTTTCCATATCGGAAATCATATGATGCTGCTCTGCAGCTTGAGCTCTTCCAACAAGCCCTTCTCCACAACAATGTGCACTTCTCAAAATCACCAGCTCCTTGCTTTTAAGTCTTTCCTGTGTTTGTACCAGAAGACTTCCCCGCGATCTTCTTTTGCCCTTTCTCCACACCAACCTCTTCCTCCTCCCTCTGTGCAATAATGCATCTTGTCTCAGGATTTGGCTCCTCCTCAGCTTCTGCTGTGTACAACAGCTCTGCTGCTATCTCAGCCATATCTGCTCCTTCCTTCTCAACTCAGACACTGTCCTCCCCTCGCCTCTGGTTGTTTGTGATCCCCTCTCCCTATTGCTCTTGGTCCTTTGACTGGAGGCTCTAATATACTCATTTTCCCACTGTTGCAAATTGTCTTGTTCTGCAAGTACTTGAGATAAAATTTGTGGGGCAAAAAACTTCCCAAGAAAGTAAAGTTGTGCTACACGGTATTTTGAGAGAAAGAGAAGTGAGCAGATGTCATGAGAACTGGGTATGAATTTACCTTGCACATCCCCACAGGCGCAGGCACAGAAAAGTGCAGGCTGATAAATCCCTTTTATTACCTGCACCAGTATCTGAAGGCAGGAGAGGATTTTTGAAGTCTGGCCAGTCCCCAAAGTGACAAATCCAAGGGCGACATTTGAAATTCAGTGGTGACAGAGTAAGACAGAGACAGAGAACTGTGACCATGTGTCATCAGCCCAGGGTACGTGCCAAAGCCAGGGAGACAACACATCAAAATAGCTCATGGAGCTCCCAATATAATTAAAGAGTCACTAACATCTCATGGAGCACTCTGGGAAAAAGGAAAAAAAAAAAAGGAAAAAAAAAAAACCTGCGGCACAAACGAGTGGCACGAATGCTGAGGCAGCAGCATGAAGCTTAGTTCCTCCCACACTGAGCAGAGCTCTGCATCCTCAAAACACAGCTCTACTCGGGAAAGTGACTATGCAAGAATGCTAGAGTTTCTGCACACTCAATCTCTCCCCTGGGCTGCTCCAGGAGAGCATGGTTCACTTTCTTGACTAAAATAAGTATTTGCTACTTTTTTCTCCTGAGACTCCTGAAGGAGCCAGCACAGCTCTAGAAATGGGAGCTGGCGTGCCAGCAGTAGCAGCATTAGGGACGTTCCACCTAACTACAGGTTAGGTAGGCTGCAGCACCATTGTAAAGAGCCCAGCCTGCCTTTCAGATTTAATTATTTCCCAACCTGGCTTTGGCTGGGAAAAAGAGCTGAAGGACACATTGGATGGAGGCAGAGCCCAAAACCAGGCACTCTCCTTGAGAGGACTCGCAGGCACAAGGTAAAACCATGCTATGGTACAATACTATGAACACACCACACCCCATCATCCAGGCTGCTGTCATTGCCCCTTAACTGGCAATCTTTCAACTGGATCTCAGCACCTTCCCTATTACTAATTCTTTTCACTCATACAGACACTGGTGAGTATACAGACACACACTCCTTGAGTGCTTTGTCCAGTTTTGGGTCCCTCACTACAAGAAAGACATTGAGGTGCTGGACTGTGTCCAGAGAAGGGTTGTTCAGCCTGGAGAAAAGGAGGCTGAGGAGAGACATTATAACTCTCTACAACTACCTGAAAGGAGGATGTAGAGAGGTGGGGGTCAGTCTCTTCTCCCAAGTAACAGGCAATAGGACAAGAGGAAATGGCCTCAAGTTGCATAAGGGGAGGTGTTTTTTTTTAGACTGGACATTAGGAAAAATTTTTACATTGAGAGGGTTATTAAGCATTGGAATGGGCTGCCCAGGGAAGCGGCTGAGTCACCATCCCTTGCAGTATTTAAAAGACAGGTAGACATAGTGCTTAAAAATATGGTTCAATGATGGTTCTTGTCAGTGTTAGATTGATGGTTGGAATAGATGATCTGAAAGGTCCCTTCCAACCTAGGTGATTCTATGATTCTCCAAGGCACTGAGAAGAATTTGCATTATTTCAAAGCAGCTCCTCCCCTCAACGCAAGTCCAGGGAAAGGGAGTGAGGCAACGACTGAATAGCAGAGCTGGGCCTTACTACTGTGCTAATGGGCTGCGCTGTCTCACACTGTGGAGTAAAGGCTGGGACACAACCCGTCTCCTCCTTGCTAGGGCAAGCAGCACCTTCTTTTCTATTGCCCTACCACCTAGCCTGCTGCATCCTCCTTGAGGATTACCCTGTCTCCCTCACTGATAACACAGATTTTATCAGCCAGCAGACCCAAGGAGAAAGGTCAGAAGGGAAAGAACATTTAATTTAACCCTCTGATAAGGGAAAAGAAAATCCCTGGTCCATCTAGAAGGACCTGCTCTTTCCTCAGATGCACAACATCTTAAGGTCAAACTGTAAATCATGTAAAACATCTTTATCTCCTTGAACTGGTGTTTCTCCCTTTTTCTTTTGTTCTTTTTAGACGGCAGGGTATCTGAGGACATTGAACTACAGCACTGCAAGTTTCCTACCACAGTGGGACAATGCTGCTTCTAGTCAGGCGAAACACCCAGCCTCCCTGAGCTGCAGGAAGGCCACCATACAGCAGGCTTGTTCCCTGCAGGGAGCGTGTGAGTATACCAGCCTATCTGAGGCTTGTGACCTGCAAGTCTCCTTTCCTGGGAAGGTGAATTTGATTGTCATAGCAGCAGTGGAGCATTTGTGTTAAACATGTATGGTGTGAGCAGGAAGGACTAAGGAAATAGTTACTCCAACGTATCTCAACTTTGGGTTGTAAAACCGACTCGCGGTCTGACTCAGCTTAGCTACACTTTACCACACCCTGATCTAGACACTTTCCATGTTAACTTACTGGGGCCTGAATTCCTGCAGTGGAAAATCTTCACAACACCTCTGCAGCCTCACCCTCTCGAAAGGCATACCTGCACCAAAACCAGCGCAGACCATGCAGCGACCTCTCTTTGCAGTAAGCAGCTAGGGAGACATATTAGGAATTGCTTGCAATGAATTAAAGCTGAAGACTGTTTCTCAGAAAATTTAAACTGCAATAGACAAAACATGCAAGATCGGAGCAATCCCATTCACACAGACTCACGAGTGCATACCCACATCATACTGGCATATTGATGTCTGCCTATGCCCTAGGAAGAAAAACCCCACTCTTGATGTCACACCTGGACAAGACCTGCCAGGATTTTGGCTGCAGTGACTCAGTTTCTTTTGCTGTCGTTAATTGGGATGTGAGGTAGCAGGATAGGAAACTGCCAACACACTCCATTGATAAGGTGTAGAAAGCTTCTCTGTTGCCCTCATCCGACATGGTTTAATTTTTAATTCAGCAAAGCAGTGACAAGGATGTTGGCTGCTGAAGCCAGTCAGCAACGCAAATTGGCCAGGACAGGCTGAATTGATCTACAAAGAGGAAATAGGTAGCAATGGGGCAGGCTGTGGAGGGCAAGCGCAGGGGAAAGAGAGAGAAGCATGATGAGGGAAACTGATAAAGAGAGCAAGGACAACACTTCAGGAGGGAAATTATTGGCATTTGGACAGCCATAGGAGCTCAGTGCTCAGTACCTTCTACCCAAAGGAAACCATCTGGGCCAGGCTGTACTGCATATGGACCTTACGGATTTAATTGCTGACATCTGATATCCACCCTGTGGATGCTGTGCCAGAAACTATAGCACAGTAACACAGGCAACTGCCCAAAGATGGCCATGCACTGTACCTCAACCGGTCCATAGAGCAGCAGGGGATGCTCAACTCCAAACTCTGGCTTTTTTAGCCAGAAGTAGAAATGTCACCGTCCCATTCAATTCCCCTGACTATTTCTATCCTTGCCACACCAAACCCAAGGAGTGAAAGCACAGCTATATTACTCACTTTCAACTATAAATAAAAGAGAGATGGTTGACAAGATTAGTTGGAGGGGTTTGCCATGATTACTAGCATTAGCATGTATTATCTTATCACTAGGTTTGAAACTTACATCTAGGGAGAAATGAGGAATGTGCCCCCAGCCTAACCCAATGCCCTGCTCACACAGGCTGAGGGCAACACTGTGAGCGTGTTTGCCCCACTGAAAAGAACAGATTTTTCAGAATGACAGTTTATATCTTGTAAAAAAAACCTTGTGAACAAGCATAAAAAGTGTCCAAACACCTACCACAACTACTTGGGCCAGCTGATAAGAACACTTAAAAGCACTCTGTCTTGATACTTTAATTATTCAACAACTAGTACGCTACTTAATTGGCATTTTTTAATGGCAGCTGTAAATATAGTCCTTTCTGCCAATTCATGTCAGACAGACAAGGAACTTCAATGCTGTTCTATAGAATGTTGAAAAATTCCAAAATTTGCCAAACCGAAATTGTTCTGGAAAACACTGAAAGTTTCCAAAAACTGCAAGAAAAAAATTATTTTATACGGATATTTTGCTAACAGTTTGATCTTCATTTTGACCAATTTTGTCTAGCACTAAGGATTAACAGAACTATGTTATTGCCATGTTTAATGCTTGCAGCAAAAAAATGCAAAACCAAGCATAAGCTGACTGTATTCAGTCATCCGTCTGTCACTGGGCTGAAACTCTGCTCAGATTCATTAGGCGGCTTTCAAGAATTTTGAATGAATCTGATCCCCGGTTTGAAGCAGAACGGTATCAATAATGCTTCTATGTTATGACTTGATGAAAATGTTTGTACAATCTGAGAATCAGAATATAATCATGTAATAAGCAGAATGCAATCCTTGAAAATAAATGCTGTCAAGCAAACTGAAAGCGACACCATTTAGAAACAACAACAAAACAGCATTAGCAATACAGTGGTAAGACACAAATAATTCAAAAATTGCTCTGGAAGTGCCTTTTTCTCTGTATTTTCTGTCAAAAAAAATAATAATACTCTGAAGGCAAGGCAGCAGAATCCATGGTATCCTCCATGCCCAGTACTGAATGGAGGCAGCAGCTATTGTATTCTACACTATAAGAAATAATTTACTTTACCACACGTGCTTCTCTTAACAGAGAGGGGAAGCCTCTGTTTGGAAAGTGAAGCATAAACTCTTATTGAGCGTTAGCAATATCAAAGCTCACAGTCATTCACCACAATAAATAAATTGTACAAATCTCATCTGCACAAATAGACCACAAGACCATAATTATGAAGCACCTTGCTATGTTTGGTCTCTGCTTTTTCTTGCTTCCCTTGCAGAATTCAAGGATTGATATAAGCAGCGCGTACATGCTGCAATGGGAGACAGGACTACAATTTATCTGACATGGCTACAAAGGTATCAAAATAGCTGGAGTGATTTCCAACAGCAGCACTAAAGGCACGATGGTACAGACTTCAACAAAAATTAGCCATTATGGACACCCCACAGTCTTGTTCAGAACCCATGCCAATATCTTCCATGCTGATGTCTCACTGCTATCTGCATTTCCAAAGTTAAAATTAGGTCAGGTAGGGCTATCCAGGGTTCAGTAACACATGTGATTCCTCTATAGACAAAGCGTTCTCAAACACTTAGATTCTTTTGACAATTCCACCCACCGTATATAATAGACCCAATGTAGTCTGCTTTTGATACGCAAAACTGGTATGGGTGAAAACTTTGCATGGGTGGAAACAAATGGGCAGAAATGTCAGCGAAACATGAGCAACATCAGCAGAATTTTCCTTCACTATAATAGAAACAAGAAATAGTTTAGTCACAAGATAATACAGCCTTCACTTGTAGTCTAGAAAAAAAATGCAAGCCTTAGATTAGTCATAAGAACTACTCCCTCATAGCCGGAAATACATGGGAAGTCATAAAGCCATTGGGGGTAACAAAACAGAGCATAAAGGCTCTAACTTCACGTTCAATTACCCCAGGAGAAAGCTGATGTTACTTCACTAACTCCCGTGAGGTTACATTGGGCTGAAATGGGTTTAGTGGCAGCTGAGCCACATGGAATGGGAGCCCATCCTCCAGCTCATACACAGTTCTGCCAGCCATCACAAAAGCCAGTTTCCCATCGCATGGGGCCATAGTCTCTAAGGCAACAGCTCACTCTGCACCCACTCTGCCCCATAGGAATAGAGGCCATGCTGAGCAACAGAGTCCTGCATTATGTTTTGCTCCTGGAAGGGCTGTTTAAATATTTTCATTAGAGGCAGAGTACTTTTGGATGATAAAGATAGTTAAGTGCTGAAAGTGTAGCGAACCATTTGACACCAAGAATAAGAGATATGAAGCATTTCTAATAAAAACAGAACCCCCAGTGGGATTTGAACTCTCTGTGTGTCATTACAATTTGAGGGAAATGCTGCATCCACTACAAGGCTATCACAGTCTCTTTGCTGGGTCTGCAATTTACCGCTCTTGTATTGCCTACATTGGGTCTCCCCCGTTGTTCCCCAAATATAAAAATTCTATAGTACTGAACGCTGCATGCAAACATAAATTAATCTGTTTAAATGAACACAAGAATTATAAAGTTCAGAAAAATCTGTTTCCTAGTTGGTGCCAACATCTATAACCTGGTCCTGAATTCATTATCCCTGATCTGAATTTCTTCTGTGTTTTGCTTTATCGGGGGGTTAAAAAAAAAAGCAGCTAGACAATCATGATGACGATGGTGGTGAAGAAAGCAGCTCCAGCTCTTTAGATGTCTGCCCCCCCATACATAATGTCAGGATGATTAGAGCGTCTGATGTGATGAGAGTGATTAGATCTGTGCAAACACACAGAGGAGGAAAGAGGTTGGCTTTGACAAAGCACTCAATTACCCAGGTTCTCCCACCACGTCTGGTCCTATCACAACAAAACAAAGCTCCCTCTGTTCTCCTGGGAGGGAATCACTGCCGTGCCTTTCCACACCACCACTGTAAATCATGCCATACAGTTCTGTGCCACACAGCTATAATTTGATAAATACTAGAATGAGTCAAAGCAGTAAATCTGTTGGGTTTTAATTATAAGTGTGCCTTTTCATGGGGAAGGGGCTGGGCTGTTTTTCAGCTTCTGCCAATACAAATAATGTGCATCTGCTCCTTCAGCCCCGCCTGTATTACTCTTTCTTGGGAAATCCTCCACAACTGCCTTACTACCAGGACTGTCCTGGCACAGCGATAGCTGTCTCAGGAGCATAAATATTCAGTAGAAAGGGAGAGGTATTTTCCGCCTTCCTACCGCTGGGTCAGAAAGCCCTATCCTGAGTAGCGTTAGAAAATACAATGGGAGGAACATCCCTGTGGAGAGTCCATGGCCATCTCTCCTGTAAGCTCAGTTTCCATTGATATGGCCCATGTATGCAATTTTATCAGTGCCCCGTGACTACACAAGTAGGATTTTTACCAAAAATTCCAGCTTCTAAAGTTGGATGATCAACCAGAGGCCTTTCAAGCTTTTCTTTCAAATTACAAACTAAGTTTCTAGCTGTTGTGGCTTCAAATAAAAGCTTGTGAATGTACACTAACAAAGCAGGAAGCAAAAAGACAGACCTCAAATATATTCTTCTTTTTAGTATTTTAAAAAAACACTTTTTCAAATCCTGTTCCTGCTTCTGAGTACAGTAGTAGTACAGCTGAGTACAACTCTACATATTGTATTAATTGAACATTTGCTATGAGAAAAGGGGATGGAGATATGTGCATGTAACACTGTGGGAAGAAAAAAGGCTTTAACAGCCACACATGCATCTTCATATGGGGTCATGTGTGAGAAACCAGGAGTGCAAAAGCATATAACAACACAAGCATGTATGTGCACCTTTGAATGCACATGGAGAGATGCACGTGTCAGCAAAAGGAGTGGGCACCAAAGAGAGAGACCAAGAGAACCTCTGTGTATGAACATGCCTGTGTTCCCAAAGGTCAACCTGTTCTCTTCAGATTTAATTCCCTTTCTCACTGCTACTGTTCAGAAGTAAATGTTTGGTTTTTATTAAAAATCAAAAGCAGAGGAGCTCGTAATCCTCCTGACTTCAGTTTTTCTCATATAAATGGAAAGTTTAGCTTAGAGCAACAGCAGGTAAAATCCAACTGAAAGCATCAGCTAATTCCCAGAAGATATGGAAAAACTAAACAGCATTTGAGGATTGTTTTGTTTGTATGTCTACATTTCTCATTAGCTAAATACTTCATTCTTCTTATTATTTTTAAATGGAGAATTTGGTAAATCCTCACACATTGCAGCACATTTTTGGAAATAATTTTTCAGTGATATTACAAACCAACTGTATTCTCCCCTTGCAAAACTGATTCTGTTGTAATCACTGCAAAGAGATGGCACTGCACTAATTTCACAGATCTCACTTATTTAATACATTCCCTTCTTACTCAGAATCCCCATATAGCCCTCTCCCCTCCTCATTCTCTCTGCTAATACGGAAAATCTTTCCTTTGAAGCGCTACCCTAGGTTTAATGATATTTCTGTTATGTAGTGTAACCTTTAGAGCAGGGGACCATGTTAAAAAAATATTATCAGCAATACTGCCAGTTGAACTACCAAAAAATGTAAGAGGATAAGGGGGGAAGGAGGAGGAGAAAGAAACAGTGGAAGAGGTTTCTAAGACGTTATTTTTGGTGGTAATTCCAATTTTTCTTCTGCAAACACAGAAACTTAAAGGAGGAGACGGAGATTCCTTCCTAAAGACATGCTCATGAAGCCTCGTTCTCAGGCTTCAATTAAAACATTGAAAAAAATCCAGTATAATACTGACAGTGGACAACACAGCACTACTCTCCTTCCTCTTTTCTTTTCCCTCTTTTCCTCCCCTTCCCATGTCAGCTACAGAAGGCTGACCCTACCCCAAATTTCCATGTGTCAGCCAAACCATGAATGCAGACTGTATGATATCAAGGAGCAAAGCTCAATCTGTCTTGAAGTTTCAGTTTTTCTAAACCCATAGTTTGGAGTGTTCCTACTTTGGGGTCAAAATACAGAGGGAGAACTGTGCAGAGAAGATAGTACTTCCAAAATCAGATACGTCCAGGTGTAAGTGTGGGTCTGGAATGACAGCTGGCCACCCCATCCCTGTACCACAGGTCTCTTGCTCCTAGAGGCCAAGTCCTCCCTGTAATGAGGTTAGTAAGTCAGAGCTCAGATCAGGTTGGTGGCCTGTCAGAGGCTCCCATGTACGGAAGGTTAACATATTTGTTTCTTTCCACTCTACTTTTGGACATCTGTCAGAGCTATGGTAAACACAGCACCAGAAAAGGGAATAAATTATTAAGTGCCTTGTGTTCTGGTTTTCAAGCAACCTTTGTGGCCATTCAGCCTTGGTCCCAGTGTCTGTTTCACCAAGTGTAAGCGAGCAGAGGGGCAGCTCCTCCCTGGGGTTCTGGCCTCTGTGCTTTGGGCCAGCTTCAAGGCGCTACGTGCGCATTTCCCTTCATGGGGCAACTCGGAGGTGCTGTGGCTGCACAGGCTCTCTGGATCCTTTGCCCTGCACACAGAAGAGGGCGCAAGTCTGTAGTGAAGATTTCACTGTCCCTTTATCAGCTGCATCTATGCATGAAGCCCAAGGATGTAGACCTGTAAAGATCTTTGGTCGCTGAGGGAAGTGATGAGTGGCAAACTGGGAACAGACCTGGGATTTTAATGGCTGGTTAGTGACCACAGAGGCCTCAAATTTCTAAGCTGCTTCTTTCGCTGTTCTGGCAAAGCATTTGGAAAGACAGGCAGAGGCCATCCCAGGGCAGATTTCTGGTGTGAGATGTGGCACACATTTATAAGATGTAAGGAGGGATCATTTGCTCTGTTTCATGCAGTGAATGTGATTCATCTGTAAATTCATTACAGAGGAATGGATGGGTCAAGCCCTTTCTCTGTACCTCAGTTTCTCTATGAATTGAGTGTATTTGCCACTGTTCTTGAAGGGCACTGGATAGCTCAGATTTTCTACTCTGAAAATACCTAAAGAAGTAAAATTCACTGTGGATCATGCAGCACTTTAACTAGAGTCGTGGCCAAGGACTTAATATTACTTCTCCAACTTTACCCAGCTTGAAACAACACAGATAATCCTACTTGTGCTATACCTTTAGCTCTATAGGTATAGGCTAGAAAGCTCCTAGCTTGTAATAAGATCATCTGCTTGATGCTAGGCTGACCATCCATCTCCTCAGCTATCTTCTCAGACATTCAGGGTTTCCTGTTCCCCTTGGGATGTCCTTTTACCTATGCTAGACTGAAGCTCCTTTCTCTTGCTTCTCTCTGTCCCAGGCACCTGTAGGTTTTTTGTGAATAAGTCCTGTCAGATCAGCTGAGCTGAACCCATTTCCTTTGCAGCTGCCTGTCCTCTCCCTGAACCAGTCTGTGAACAGGAACATGCCTTGGCATTATCTATTCCATTTAGGATTTTACACTCAATTAAATCTCCTCTTAACAGCTTCTCCTTCTTCTTCTTCTTCATAGGCTATAAAGACCTCACTTTTATTTTTAGCCAGTGCTGTTAGCTCAGGAATCTCAGCCTCTCACATCATATTTTCTGCCCTTCTTGTCTACACCTTTTTGAGTTCTCTGATGTTGAGGGAGCCAAAGAGATAGAGTGGAGAGAATGATAATCAGCTGGTGTAGAAGCTCTGCTATGGTGTCCTTGTCACACGACACCGATCTGCCTCAGTTATCAAACATTAAAATTACCAGGTGCTTCACTACTTTATCCATAGCCTTCTAAACTGTGAACCCACTCTTGCTATCTGCTGATTTACCTGCCTGAGCAGAACCAGTCTCTGGATCTCTTCTGAAGGAGCTCTGCAGCAGCTACTGTATTGCATGACTACAAGAGGATACTGCAGAGATGTTAATGAAGGAAATGGGGTGAAGTGCCTGAAGAGGAATACTACCTGGATCAGCCTGGTAAATTAGTAAAAAAGTGCTGGTGAAACACTTAGGAAAAAAAAAAAAAATCTGCCGTGTCCTGGAACAACCATAGCTTCCAAAAAAGATGATGATGAAATAAGTGGTTGCTACCAGCCTCCTTTCATATTATACAGCTCAACACCTCAAAGACTCATCAGAGTGGTAGGTCTAATTCCATTTTCTGTTTGAGGAGGTCCAGTTCATCCTCTTCCCTTTCCCAGAGGAATGCCCATAATCTCTACTGGTGTTCAGAAGATACTGGGCTCTTCCTGTTGAAGCTGCCATGCACTAATAAAAATTAACCAGGCCAAAGAAAGGATGGACCTTGCCTGCTGATCAAGGCACTCCAACCTCTCACTATCAGCCTCTTCTCTAATCTTGAGTGTTTGAGCTGGTCAGTCTTAGTAGGGCTGAGGCTCTTCTGGGCTTGGACAGAAACATCACTGCAAGCACGTGGTTAGAAATGCTGGTAAATAACAGAAGTGTACATATATTTCGCTATATAGAAATGGGCATCAATGAAGAAGTGGACTTGGATTTAAGTGCCAAGAATGGCAGTTGGGCAGGACTTTGGTACCTGTATCCTTCTGAGGGTTTCACCATCAATTTCCCTGTTCCCCATCTGTGAAATAGAGTAATTTTACATCCTTGCACGCCTGAGGTGCTGTGACAATGCATTAAAAAGATTGAGAGGTACTCGTATACTAGGGCAATGAAGGCCACATATCTGCTTAAGATAGCTCACTGACTAGCAACTATCAGAAAAGTGATCCCTACAACTAGTGCATGAGACTGCCAGCCTCATGCCAACTTCCTTGGAAAATACAGATAGGGTAAATGCCCTTCAGAGATTCCCCACCACATAACACGTCTACCCCCTCTCAGCATAGGCTCATCTGACTCAAGTTCAATTCAAGATGAGAATCACCCTGCCTAAGAGCAGATTTTAACAAGCTAACGTGACAGTTCTTCTAGTCAATGCAGTACAGTTGTTGAAAAGGAGCTGGGAAATCCCATCCCGCATTTCTTGCCTTGGGGAAGCAAATCAAGAGGTCTTCATGGCCATAGTGCAGAAATCCTAGTTTCACTGATACATGGATAATGTTCCACCGGTAAGATACCCAGCACCCAGAACTGGCATCACAACCAGCTGTTCTCTATCTGCAAATATTCTAATTTCCCATAAATAAGTTAAGATCTTAGAATTAAATAATCTTATAATGAATTCATACTAATGGAGAGAGGCATCACCTCACTTCCAACTCTCAACACCAGGACCATTTCCCCATCAATTCACTTAAGAGCTGGTTACTGCAAAGTACAGGAATATCACTAATTTTCTACATGTGAATAAGCACCGCTCGGCAGCCTGCTAGCCAGAGACACTGCAAGAATTGGATTTTATTCACCTGCTCTTCACAAGATGCTGCAACAGGATTCAGTCACTGGTCTTTGTGGCAACAGCCCATTAACTCATTCTTACAACTCTCAGCAGCCATAATGGCACTGCTCACCAGCCCCTAACCATCCGCCTGCCTTTACTAGCGTTTATGACAAATTTCAGGTTTTGCCTGTCTGCCACTGCATATGGAAACCTGATGGATTTAAGCAAGGACTAGATCTAACAAGACCAATGTGCTGTTTGGCAGGTGCAGAAACACAGTAATCAGTTTTATGGATGAAAGCTAAGCAGGAGGGTCAGACCACTTCTTGTCACTGAAGGTCCTGCAAGAATTTCGTAAGAGCCGATGTCTCAGAGCTGCTGGTACCCGGCAGCTTCCAGCAGTATAATTGCATCTGCTGCCAGGAGCTCACCCCTTCATTATTACAGGGAAGTAGCTGTGTATAGACTTCTCCAGTGCAAGGTAATTGTCTGTTGTGAAACAGCTGTCCCTTTCTACTCCAGCTGTGAGCTGGAACATTTTGTCAATCCTTGTATTCTCTTTAAAAAGTGGAGTATTAGTGCACATTTATCAGGCAACCAGTGATACAAAATTTCTTAAAGGAAGAAGGATTCTGTCCACCCACTCCACCAGCTAAATTAGTTTAGCTCCAGCTTAATAGCACTTGTGCAGTATATTTCCTGTATGTGTAAGCAAGAATGGTGTCACTTAAGTGTGCTGAGGGATTCAATTATATGTAACAAGACAGCTTTCTCTCAGTTTCGCTCACTCTGTTACTCAGAGGCTTGTCTTTGTGTGGGGCTTTTTTCATCCGGTATTCTTACAGACAGGATCTGTGTTCCTCTGTTGTGCCAAGAGCTGCCCACAGAGAGATCAACACTTGATTTGAAGGGACAACTACTGAAAGGAGAGGAGTGCGTGCCTGTGTACATGCCTGTGTGCATACTTGCATTTCAGGAAGACAAAGCAGGGGAGGAAGAATGAGAAAGTGGGTGAAGTGAAAAGGGAGTTGGCTTTTCATCTCATTCTGGAAGTCTCTTCTCCAGCAATACGTATTTCCAGTTTTTTACCAACGCTGCAGTGCATGACCTGCACAAAAATGATTGGGGTGGAATACGGTACAAGAGAAATGCAAGCTAGAGGGTCACCTCCTTCCACATCCCCAGGATGTGCTCTTGCCTGCATCTGTCTTAACTGATGTACAGTATCTGGCTATGTCCTTCTAAGAGATGCTACTCAGGCTCATGCATGACTTTGGAAAATACATTTTGTTCTCCTGAAGCCCTCAAGGACAATAATAAATAGAATGCAAACAAAACCATCCCAACAGCTCTTTAGCAGGTGTCCTTCACAGGCGTACCAGTGTCAGCTGCCCTGGGAATTCACCTTCACCTGAAGGGAGGGCTGTTTAATCATGCAACACTGAAGTAGAAAAATTTAAAAAATGTTTCTTGAAGGGACCAAGGAAGGCCAAATTGCCCCTGTCCTTATAGTTTTGCTAAGCCTGACTGCAAATAACATGCTGCTCCTGCCATGTGCTAGAACATCACTGTGACAACAAGCCTTGAGGCCTGGCATTACTGTAAAACAATAACTGATAATAATTCTCTTTGCCCTTTACTGCTGCAGAGATGTACAGAATGCTCATTACTATGGTCCTCTATCGGCAAGAGAAAAAGTCAGTGGGTCAGCTGGACTGCAGGAGTACATGAGGTTCAGCTAAGGTCATTGCAGAAGGGCTGCCCAGGTTGTTCTGTTTTGGTTTTGTGGTCCTTGCCACAGGGATTGTTAGAGGTATTTACACTCCAACCGAGCCTCATCTTTAACAGTTCAGCATACAACTGGTTTCTTTTCATTCCTTTCTGTGTGTTTTTCATTTCTGAGGTTTTGCCCCAAGCAAAAGATGGGCACACATGGATATTCTCATAAATTGCCTTTCAAGAAGTCTCTGACCAAGTATTTAATAAAAAAACTGTTACAAAATCCAAGGACTCCTGGGCTGGAGATGTAAAGTTCTCTCATGGAGAACATGTCTCTACAAGACAAAAAGCAGAAAAGAAAGAATAATGGATCTTCTCTTAATATGGTGAAAACTTAACAGCAGGGGTGCTGCTGAGAGTTTTGCTATGACCTGCGTATGCAATACATCAGCTAATGCATTGAGAAGGAGAATGAAATTGTGCGACCATCATCTACTGATAATGCAAAATGACCAAGTCTGGACGATGAGGACCAGAGCATCCTCAGATTGCTGAGCCCAACAGACCACAGAAAGAATTCAACCTTGACACAGGCAATATGCATTGGGATAAATAAACTGCACTCCTCAGATATTTTACTGGGTTGTAAAATTAAGTACGGCCAAACAAGAAAAAAACCCTATACTTACTGTAGGCAGATCGATGAGGACTTTTCTCTTAGGTTCCTCAATAGTAGGCCAAAAAGTAAATGGAACATTAAAATGTAAAAATACTTGGTGAAAAATCACTCCAGTGCAGATGCTCAGTATGAGGCCAAAGCTTCAGCAAAATCTCATCTAAGCCAACAAAATACAGCTTACGTTGGGTTTAAGTGGTGCCTAGACCCTGTGTGAGTCATTTCTCTCAGGGGTGGATGAATCTCACCCACTGCGAAAAGTATTAATGCCACTGCATACGCCAAAGCATGCCTTCATTTGGAATACTGCGGCTGGTCAGCTGTGGCACTTTTCTTAAAAATCAGAGTGAGAGAACCACACGTAAACAATGCAAACAATTAGAGTCCTGGACATAATTTGGGATGGGATAGATAACAGAAACTGTTTAAAGAATGAACATGTGGCAAAGCACTTGAAAACCACTAATCAGCCAAAACAACGACACCTGGCTTTCTACACACGTGCACGTTGAGAAGGGGCCCCTGTGTATATTCCCTCACGGCTAACAAGGGGTGACAATGCATTGCGTTAAAGGGCATTAATCGGCTGTATCATTTGTAGAAGAATTTGAGACACTAATTGGTACCATAATTCTCATTTTACAGGCCTAGACTAACTTGCAAAAAAGGCAGTGAACTGGAGAAGGCTAAGCAGCATCCGTGTACTGAGCCTTAACCCCAGAACCATGCCTTCCTCACAAAACACATCCATTTGACTGCTTTAGGGAAAATCAGGTGTGACAACAGCAGGAGAGGATGAGACCTGCTCTCTCAAACCTGACCCAGCCAGCAGCTAGCGTAACGCTCAGCTCTGAGGGGCACCAGCACCAAGCATGGAACAGAGCAGCAGACCATGGTCCTGTCCTCCACTAACTTTCAGTCCTTTTGAACCTGGTTCTGATTGCTACCTCCTACAAGAAGAAGGTCTACACTGTAACTATTCTGTGTTTGAAAAAATAACTCCTGTTCATTCTGAACCTATTGCTAGTACTTGCAGTATAGGTATTTAGTAAAGCCTTCTTCATAACATTCAAAATTTTGTAAATGCCTATCATATCCCACTTCTTACTGTCTCTTTTCAAAGCCATAGAGTTTAGCTGTTGGGAGACCCGTAAGTAAAGGAAGCAGCATGTCAAACTTCTATACTCATAGATAGAAGCAGGTAAATTCTGGGAGGGGATAAGCAGCAGAGAGAAAGTCACTTTCTAATCTCTCATCTGAATGAGTGCCTGCAAAGCCTGTAATTGGAAACACATTTCTGAGGGGAAAGCTACACTGATCCCCATGCCAGCCAGTATGTCTAAATGCGTACAGAAGGGAACAGGAGAGGGGGGACGGGAATGGAGACTGATCAGTAAAAAGATGAGGACATATAGCTATGCCCTCCAGTTTACGCTTTTCAGTACTAAATCTAAACTGCCTAATCTTGTACCAGAGTATTTTTCTATTTGTTGTGCTTTCTTTTTTCACATTGTTATTCGAGCCACTCACACAGTAGGAACACGGGTACTTGTTTTCCTTCACTCTGGAAACACAGAGGGAACACAGCTCAGTAAGCTAACAACCTCTAAAAGGGTTAGAACAAAACACAGAGGCTTTCAGTGGTGAAACAGAAGCAATATCTCCATCTTTTGCAACGACTCTTTCCTCGAAAAAAACAACAGACAAAATGTGTCCCTCGGCCAGATTCACAGACTTGAGCTGAGTGATATCAAAATAAATGCGAGTCAGTTCTGGGTCACTTACAAGAGGAGTGACTTTTAGAAACATACATGCTGGCTATTGCCACGGTATATTTAGGCAGGATTTTTCCAAATCTCAGTAGATTTACATTCTGCATTTGCTTCCAAAGTACAAAAGCATCCACACTTTACAAAAGTGATATAGCAAGTAAACGTGAAGAAGGCTGAAGATCAGAGCAAGTCATTTTCAAGAGCCAGGTTAAGTCAGAGGAGGGGAAAAAAAAAATCACAGTTGATAATGTTAAGTGGTAGTGACACCTTCTCCAATTCTCTAGGGGATGGCAAAGTTGTTGTTGTGGAAGCAAACGGAGTTAACTGGCAATGCCATTGCTCAGAAGGGGAGCTGTGGTGCTTGGACAGAGACCCAACCTGACGCAGAGCCTTATTCCACTTCCTCATTAGAAACAGGCAATACCTTCCGGGTTTTCTAATGGTGAAGGAGCTGAGAATTGCCTTTATGTAACCTTTTTAGAGAGCACATGATTGTGGGAGGTAGAGTTTTTAAGCCTGGATGTAGACAAGGGCCCTGGTCTATCATTGCGAAATCCCAAATACAGGCTATGCTCTCTTCAACTCAGTGCTGGCTGCACCCTTGGCCTGCTGAGCTGAGGTCCAGGATATCCCGCCAAAGGCAGGCTTCAAACCCTGTCCTAAAGTTTCACTGCGGGGGAACGCCACTGCAAGAATGGTGACTTTGTTCTACCTCAGTTGGCCATGCTTCAGCAGTGAGCTAAGTGGTTTGGGATCCTCCTGGATGACAATAAGAAGTGCTACATAAATGTCAGCTATGAGTAAAAAGCTTCTCTATAACTGTACAGCCATTCTCTAATCATATGCCTCTCTTGAGGGTTCCCAGTGACTGGGTTTCCCCTTTTGAAAAGCTATGTAAACACATGCAAACCCAGGCCTTTACATAATACAATAGGGCATATCGTTCATTAACGTGCAAATAGGTCACTCTCCACTTGCCCTCCCACTCACTTCCTCTCCAGCTAGCTGCAAGCTTATGTAGCAAGAGCTTAAATGTAAATTGCCAATATTCCCGATTTAGCACAGCAGGGAAAAGACAAGACTTTCAAAGGCGAGAGGGATGAACAGAGCACAAAGTATTCATTCCCCTCTCTAAGCTCCCCCCCCGCAAGTCACATTAAGGAAAAATGAAACTTGAAGTCAACAACTCACGGTCAAGTAAAACAGGATCAACGGTCCAACATCACCCATTAACTGCAGAGAATGTTGAGAGCGAAAGCACATCCAGATGATTTACACGAACCCCGGCAAGGCCCCATGCTGCCTGCAGCACATTAGAGCTAAATTACGCACCCAGAATTTCATATTAATGCAGTATGGATTTCAGATTTACGCGCACCGAGCAATGGTGGACTGCAGTGGGACAGCAGAGCAAAATCAGGGATAGGGGCTAGCATGAGCCCCGGGGCAGTGCTGAAGATAAAATAGCACCGGGGGTTGCACTGGGGATTCTAAAGTCTCACCCGTGACCTCAGCAGCGTTCTGTGACATCACAGAACACACGTGGTCCTCAGCCATGTCAGACAGAAGCAAAGGAGGAATACAAAGAGTACTGAATTAGCACTTTACATGTTTAAAGTGTTGTACAAACATTAACTAATCAATCAACTAATTACCTAATTAAAAGAGTGGCCAGAAAAGGGAGATAGCAGAAGAGAAGCAGGAAGAAGCAGGAAGAGCAGCAGGGCGCTGGGACACGGGTAGCAATACGTGCCTCTGTACACTCAGGCCACATTATCCCAGGCAAACCTGTGCCAAATTGCCATGACAATAATTAGCCAGAGCTCCCTGACAGATCATTATGAGAACATTAACAGGGCATTAGCAAGAATTACCCATTTTTCACACATTGATTAGGTGCCATTGCTGGTTCATTAGAGTATTGGTTTTTAATACCCCCACTCCCGACCAGCAGCAGCCTTTCCTTCACTTCCCGGCCCCTCAGCACAGATCCAAATCTCTTTAACTCTGAGCAGGCAGCCGACCTGGTCTGTGCTGAATCGCACAAGCACACTGCCATATGCTGTGTAGAGGAATCACCTCATTAATCTGGCCGGGTTAGGTAGGGCGAAGTGGCGGCTGGGCACCAGAGGCAGTTTTTAATCTTCCTTCTCAATCTATAGTGCTAATGGAGGGCGGCACAGGGAATAACCCACTCCCTGCCCAGAGCCACCACTCCCCTATGCCAAGAGGGGCCCGCTCTGGGTCTCTTCCTCCTCTCCAGGTCCTCCTCAAGCCCACACCAGTAGGAACGTTTCGGTGTCTGTCATTCTCAATACCTTTCTGGTATACCCACTGACACCTCTTCACTGTGAGGATGGCCAGGGTCCCTTCTTCCCCAACTGCTACCTCTCACTCCACACTTCGATAGTTTGCACTGATAAGCAAGGATATACAACGGGGAAAGTGGTCCAAAACATGCTCCAAGGGAGCCACAGGGAAAGGCCAGGTCAAGAGGATCATTTCTGCTGCAGAAGTCAGGTGCTGCACTGTGATTCTGGTAACAAGACTAAATAACAGAAAAGAAAAAATGGACACTTATGACTGAGGAATCTGTCCCCTCTTTTTCCTCTTAGGACATACCACCTGTCCACCCACATTCAAAATAAGTTTCAGTTGAGTCATGCTTGGGAAGACGCAGCAATCCTCTTAGTGCTATTACACAACTGATTAGGTCTCCCTAATCCAGCCACGTCCAGCACAGATATGCCAGCCAGTCCAGGGGCACTCCCCCCATCCAGCTGCCCCAGCTTCTGTCTGAAGCTATGTGTCAAAACAAGGCAGGCAGCCATGTGCAAGACTGAGGTGTCGTGAGCTAAACCTTTTGCAGGGATGGCTGGCTTATAGGACAGCTGAGTGGGTGTATAAATCACAGAGTGCAGCCCAGCAAAGCTGAGGGCAAAGCAAACACCCTGTGATGGCAAAAGAAATGGATGAGATAAGGCACAGAGCAAAGAAGGCAGGAAGATTCACTCATTTGACACTGAGAAAG
Source organism: Gallinago undulata (assembly GCA_026546715.1). NCBI lineage: Eukaryota > Metazoa > Chordata > Aves > Charadriiformes > Scolopacidae > Gallinago > Gallinago undulata. Next base: position 85,985,111 of record JAOTQQ010000001.1, on the reverse strand, counting down.
CAAAGGAGAAAGTAAACACTTTGAAGGGTTAGAAAGAGAGGAGAAAATACAGAGAAAGACCAGCCCACAGAAGTGGGTTGTGTTGCTAGAAGTATCTAAGAAATACTGCTGGGAGATGAATGGGACAATGCAGTTTACAGAAATGTAGAGAATTGGAGCAAATGTGAAAGCTGGATTAGAAACATCAGCAGGACTGTATAAGGAGGGCTATATAAATCATGAAGGTAAGGACAAGGAACTTCAAGTCCAAAGGGGGTCAGACGGAGCAACACAAACAGAAAAGCAATGCTCAGGGGAAGGAAGCAGCATGCTAAACACAAGTAGTCCATTATTGGGGAATCTCTTAATGGGACAACTAGCCAGCCCAAGTCAGCCACAGAACAAGTGACTGCAGGCTGTCCTGAGGCCAAGGGTAGGCCTGCCAGCTGCTCTGTTTCTCTCCTCTGATGAATATTAATCAGGAATTTACCTGCTATTCATCAGGATCCTGGACCCTGGTAAAAAAAAGCACTGGCTCAATTTTTTTGGTATAGGATGTGGCTATGCTTGTGGAATGCAGCAGTGCAATACGATTGCAAATCCTTCTTCTCTGCTTCTGCCACTTAGGCAAAATGTAGGATGGCAGGGAGGGACACCCTAACTCCCAGCACCTCCTCATCACCCCTCGCAATAAGTCAACCACAAAAGAGCTGGCAGAGCAGGATCCAAATGTCCCTTGGAAGTCACCAAAGCAATATGGCAAGAAGTGGTCCTCTGAGCAGGGCTGATGAATATTGAGGCCAGTGTGCCGCAGGGCTGAGCTCAGTGTGTTGCTGAAGGTAAACCACAGCTGACAGCCAGTATTTTTACCTTCCCTCTCCTGTCTTTGGCCTTTAAACTGAGCCAAATGGAGTGCACACAGGAGGACCATGGACAGGCGGATGGCTGGGAGTGAGAGGGTGAGCGTGGTGCAGGAGGAAGGGCCTGAGCATCCCTTTGCGGTAGCAGGTGGGAGTTTCAGGGAAAGCAACAGACGGGTGGCGAGCTCTCTGTGATCAATGTAAATCCACGGAGGTCGGCAGGGCACTGGGGCTTTGATCCTTCCTGACCTTGGGCCAAGGCAATCTGCTTTTTAACTGGTGGCAACTGTATTCCAGTCAGCAAACAGATGGTATGGAGAGGAAAAAATACAGGATACAAACGTAGACTCTCCAGTATCTGCTCCAAAACCCGCCAACCTGCAGCAGGAAGGTGATTAAAGAAGCAAAGAAGTAAGGAAAAGCCAGGCTGACTTTCTCTGCTAGGAATGACTGTTGAAGTCCAATGCTACAGTCCTGGTCCTAAAGGACTTTATGGCTTGGGGATCTTCAGCTGAAACACAGAAGCTGTCTCTCTGCCACACACTGTTTCTAGGAGATGACAAACAGGGAGGGTTTGGTTGCTATTCTGGCCAATCCTCAGCTCCTGTACTGGCATCCCAAAACTCTTCACTTGCACTGTTGTTTCCTAAGGCATTGTTAAGAGTCTTTTGCTATACCATCTCCACACATAAAGACATCAAATATCAGCAGAGAAGTGACATGAAGTCTTAGTGGGCACAACAAAATTTGCAAGGTATCAGCACACTCTAAGCAGCAACAGACCCAAGAAATCTTGTGTTCAAATATTCAAAAATGTGCTGGAAAAGTTCAGACCTGGTGTTGAATTTTGCTGTAAATTCACACAAACCTTTTGGTCCCTGCCTTCTCACTAATTTACTGGCATAATCTATGCTCTCCAGGGTCACTGCAACTGGTAATCGCTGTTCATTGGCGATGACATAGCCATTGATGAGGATCCTTGGCCATAAGACTGAGCCAAAACTGCTGTAACTCAAACTACATCATAGGTTTCACTCAGATTTCAATCCTGGAATCCATAGTTTTGACAGTCTGAAATGCATTTCAGAAATAGTTAATCAAGTAATAAAAGATGAATGCTGATATTGAAACACTGACACTGCTACACATTTGGGGACCATTACCAAGTACTAAAGGAAGTACTCAGTGGGAAATGTATAAAATCTGCCTACTATAAACACTTAAAACAGTTTCTACATCATCAGTACCCAACAGCGCTGCGATATGTGAAGCCCTGAAAACAAGATTCTTTATAACACTGATGGACCTACTGGTCTCTAATGAGTTTACCTGGTGTCCTTCCACATTCTTTGCAGTGTCGTCCTTGCTGATGCACCCAAAATGCTCCGCAGGTTCCTGCTGACAGGCCATGGGCTCTCAAGTAGATTTTTGTAGCTTTCTGAATTTAAAATGCTACAGTACTTGAGACAAATTAGGATGAAATATGTAGACATATTCTCCTGTGTAGTTTCATGACCTGAAGCTCAGCAAGTTCTTCACCCTTCCCCACTACCTGGAAGAGGCTTGGTTTTCGATCACAGCAATTCACTCCCTGTGCTGGTCTGCAAGTGCACTTCTAGTTAGAAGTAGTATTGCTCAAAGTACAGAGACTTGTTCTAACGATAATATTTTGCTTTTCTGTGATATTTTTACTACAGTGATCTTCACTAACATGCGTGGCCATGAAGGAGCCTTTCTGTGAAACAGAGAAACCTGCTGCCTTCATATTACTGCGGGAGAAACTAAGGCAGGGAGAAAGCACATGGCCATTTAGCTGGGAACCTGGAGGACAACACCGACAGTTAATCCCTGGCATAACTTCTCTGAACTCAGAAAGGAATGCAACCCCCGGCAGGAGCAAAAGTAGGTCCTGCCTTGCTCAGAGAGGACTGTCTCCACACTGTGCTCCAGGCATGGCAGAGTGAGTGCCACTGTCTTAGACTGGGAAACAAAGCAGAATTTGCACCTCCCATAAAGGAAAAATGCAGATGCATGTGAACACTTAGAAACAATAATGACACAATTGGGGGAAGGTATGCAGTATGCTTTAACATAATTCTGCCAGTGCTCCTACCCTGCAGCACCCCTACTCTCCCAGTCTTAGGTTTCCCAAACCCAGCTCTGCCAAACCCCCTTGTTCTTGTCCTGTGACTCCGGGACATGCCAATCTTGGGTTGCCACTAGAAAGCTCTGCCAGCACAAGACTGGGCAGCGCTCTGACAATGTTCCCTCATGAAAAATGACACGTCCAAAACAAATGCTTCATCTTAATGGATGTCAGGCTGCTGTAATTTTGAGTCATTAAACTTGCAACTCTGACAAACACTCTCAGTATGTTCTTTCTAATTACCAGGACCGAGCAGATTTCAACAGGGCAAATACAGCAGGCTCACCCATTTCCTTACTATAACCTGCCTTCTCGTTCTTTTCGCTTTTCTCCCTCCACTCTTGCCCTAGCTCTGTTTATTTATTGCACTAGCATGTGCTGTTTTGCCTTGCAAATCCTTTTGCACAGAGACATCCTCTCTCAGCCAGAGTTTTAACAGAGAAATTCTCTCTCCCCCATTCTTCTTTGCCTGCTCATTAGCTTTGCTAAGCCCTTTTGGCTGTGAATGTACAGCAGCATTTATACTGACAGTGACCTAGCAAGAGGACATTGACATTACTGACTCTCAACTAGCTGGGATCTAGGTGTCTATCCTTCTGCTGTTACCTAGTGGTCTGTCCGTCTTAATTCCCTCTAACTTTATTGCAGCCTGTTTGTGATTTGAGTCTCTCCTCCTTATCTGTATTTTCTTCCTCTCTGTCTGCTTTTATTTTCCTCTCTCCACCCCTCACCTCTCCTGAACCTTGTCCTCCAAACTCTCTGACAACACCCCCTCAAAGAAGCTGTTATTTGACAACTGGCTCTGCTGGCACATTGATACAAATGCATAGGCACTTGAAGACTGTTGGAGCAAAGACCACCACTCATTCTCCCTGCAAAGTGCCTACTCCAATGGGGTCACTTTAGACACCTCCTCAAAACACAGAAGTGGGAGGACCACCAAGACCAATGCAACATACAACTAGATGTTGTATGTCATAACAAGCAACAACACAGCAATGCTTATAACACAGAACAGTCCCTGACAATAAAAGATGTACAATTAACTATTAGGCTATTCTGCTTTTCCTCCCCACTTACACATTCTCCCTCATTTCCAACATGCTTTTTATTTTAATATCCTCCTCCTCTCTTTCTTTTCTTCATTTCCTCTCTTCTCTTTTTGCTTTGTTCTCTTGCTCTTGGAATCTACCTTTCTCCCCCTTGGCCAAGCATACATTGAATTTCACTGTCAGAAAATAAAATAAAGACCTCAAGGGTTATGAATTATCTGTCCTATTTTAATAATTAAAGATGAATACACAGAGCCAGGGCAGCTTAGGCATTCATCTGAACAATCGCATTATATCAGAAATGTCTTGTGTTGCCCCTAGTGAAATACATCAAAGAAATTCCCACCCCTGTATATACAGCAGTTGTCCTAGTCCTGCCCTGGGACCATTCGGCAGCCAGTCAACCTGGATTTGATTGGGGACTATATATTCACTTTCAATGGATAGGGCTTGATGGTTTTTGATAATTTGCAACTTACAGCTAAAGAAAAGCAGCTTATTATTAAATGGAAATAAAATGAAATGAAGTCCAGCTGTCTGGATGCAGACAGAAATTACATAAAGCCCATGAGGCCCTCTGGAGATCTTAACTTGTCAAGAGAACATGGTCTGAGAGAGCAAAAACCCCTGCTTCATAGGAGCTGCAGCCAGTAGTATCTCAAAAGAGTGATACAGACTATGGGGTGACTTCAGAAAGTACAAAGAAAGGACTGGGAGAGCTGAGAGACAAAGAGATGGTCAAAAGGTTGTAACTTGAAGAAAACAGCTGTCTTGTTGTTAAGAGCATCCCAACTTCAGTTGACAGCAAGCAACTTGCCCTGCTCCACAAAATACTGGGTTATATCAGAGATGTAGAAGAATGCAGGACTTGCTGCCTCCAGCTTCTCAAAGAGAGAATGGAACAGGAAGAAAGGAAGCAAAAAAGTTATCGTGAACTTTCACTCCTTTAGAGAAGAGAAAGAAGCAGTAATTATATGACCTCAAAAGAGCAGACGCTGTTTCAGAAAAAAAGAAATACAAAGGAAAGGAGAATACGCCTTGCAACCTCCCAATTACACATGGACCAGCCAGAATTCATCTTTACCCATGGTGAGGGAGGGAGGAGATCTTCACAACTCTGCTCTTCAGGTAGAGGTAAGTGCCACATGTCCCAGAGGTGCCAAACAATGGTGTATCTAATAATTTGACTTTAAGGGCTAGAGGCTGCAGCCTATCATGAAACGCACTGAGTCTGAAGCAGAGGAAGCGGTGCACTCCTTTTTCCTAATCCCTGCCTCCACAAAGGCATTCAGGCCTGCTGCAAAACTCAGGCGAACACGGCAGCAGAGCCTACGTGACAGACTGCACACCAGGCCTCATGTGCTGCTTGGGTAACCACGCGGGTACATAAGTCGTGCTCAGCTCCCACCTTGCTACCCTCTCACTGCCCCCCTCTCTGACAACACATCAGAAGCCATTTCACAGCCTCCGCACCTTTTTGTTATGTGACACGTAAGGCGAGGAGGAACGCTTATGTTTCACTGGCATTACCAGAGGTGAGAATACTTTGGACGTAGAGTTGAGTTCACTCTACTCAGTGGGTGAGTGAGGGAGACTTTTGCCCTGAACTCCAGGAACTTTGTTACCAAGCCCTGACGCCTAATTCTTGTTAGTTTTTCTCATGTCGTTAATTTTTCAGAGAAGAAGCAGCAGATCAGGCATTTGATCTACTTGGTTTAATTCACCCAAACATATTAAATGTGTTCAATGGTCTGGGTCACTTCCTTCTCAGTCCAAACATGCTTTACCCATTCTTTCCTTTTGATTACACAAACCAAAAGCAGGACTGAAACTGCCCTGATGTTCAAAGCCCCAAATCAGAACCCGCCTCACAAGCTGTTACCTGAACTCCAGGGAGAGCAGTTCAAGGAAACAAGCACTTGCACCTTGTTCTCTTTTTCTGTCACTCTTAGCAGGAGGCGATGGAAAAGTAGGGCACTAAGCAGGAGGACCACAAGGGAAGGGGTGAGGTTGTTAGTGATGAGCAACAACTTTCCCACTACCAGCTCCTCCACCTGCATGGCTGTGGTGGCTCTCACACCCGTCCTGAGAGACTCAGCCACCACATTTACCCCCCACCGTACCTTCCTGTCCCAGCAGGGCTGCCAGGGTAATGGAGTGTTTGTGCATCCCTCTGTTTAGCCCTTGTAGACCCCATCTATAGACTGATGAAGGGAAAAAAAAGTTTTTGTGGGGTGACACAGAACAAATGAATTTTTGTTCAATAAATCATTTTAGAGAGACTATTGACTCTAGGACCTTTGAATGCATCGACCCATTCATAAAAGTCTCATCTTCTCTGGTACCCTGTACACTTGCCTCCCTTTCCACTGTCACAACCACTACACTTCATTTTCTTTTCCTTTCTTTTGCTGTTTCTTTTCTCTCCTTTTTTTTCTGTTTTGACCCCATAATCCTATCTTAACCTTCTAATCCTCTCTGCAGTTCCCTCTTCTTCCCGTGATCTCAGCTCCATATCATTCACAGGCTGCAACACTGACAGGAGAGAAAGAACAGCAGATATTTACCAAAGTATTACCATAAAGATTAAAGCTAGCAAATACCACAGCTTGCTCCTTCCCTCCAGCCACTGGCCTAATGAAAACACTCCGCACTCTTTCCCTTTTATTGGAGACAAAATGACAAAGCCCTATAATCTCTAAGGTGGAAGAAAAAGAAGACCAGAAAGTGATTAAAAGGACAGAAAAGAGAGCAGAAAGGGAAATAGAAGTGGGAATCATATTATTTAGCACTTCTGTAGGACCTGACTGCCGATATTACACCAAACTTCAGTATCTTATGCTCTCCACGTGCTCATTTTCTGTCTATACTCACATCTTATCCCCAGTGCTTGGAACATAAGCTCCCTGGAGGAGGATTCTCCTCTTTGTCTGCTCAGAGCCCAGCAAGAAGGAAAAGGATGCAAGGCCCTGGCTTGCAGGCTACAGCAGGAATAAGCAGACCTCAAGGCACTTTATAAGGGAGATGGCTATCACCAATGCCTGGCTTCAAGGAGGAAAACTAAAAACCCATCAAAATAGGGTGAGTCATGCATGGACATGGTCAGGGAAGTGGCATTGTCAGGTGGAGAGCTTGGACAACCGGACTCCTGTCTGACCCACTGCCTTGCTGCAGCCAGGACATCAACAGAAGTGGATGAGGGGAGACCACCAGATGTGAGAGAGGGAAAGTAAAGAGAGAAGTAGGATAAATGAGAAAACAGATATGCAGAAAGAGTAAGAAGGGAGATATTAAACAAAAAAAAAAAAAGTAAAGGAAACAGAAGATGAAAGAGTAAATGAGAAAGACATGCAAAAAGCAGAAAAGAGCCAAGCTCAGAGAGTAGGGAAGAGCTTCTCCAGCACACAGAAACAGACTGCTTGAAGCAAGTCATGGCAAGGATTTTTGTGACAGCAGGAGTGAAATGCTTTGTCCTCTTTGAGGCTCAACCTTCTCAAAATATGACTCTGAAATAACGTGGCACTATAAACCAAATAACTGTACATCCAGGCAGGGGAGACATATCCACGAAGTTCAGCCTTCTCCCTCATTCTGACACATTCGTCTTCTGCTTGCTTCACCATCCATCCACACACACAGAGACAAGGGGTACCATGCTGAGGCCACAGGATTTATTGGCAGAAGGAAGATGCACTTGAATCCCACTATACACGCAGCTTTACTACAGAGGTAAAATTGCAAGGACTGCACAGGAGACAACTGTGCACACAAAAGCTCAGCTCTGACCAACTCAGAGCAGTTTCCGACCAGTTTGGAAAACCAGTTTTCTGCACAGCAGGCTGACCACAACAAAAACAAACAAGCAACCCTCACTTAAAAAACTAACCAAACAAAAACAAAACCCCAGACCGCACCTGCCTTTCTTTTCTACAGACCTAGCTAACTCAAATAATTAGAAAAAGAAGTTGACATAATCACAACTTCATCTTTCTTCACATGTGAGGTCTGCAACAGTGTTTTTGCTGCTGGACTCCCCCATCCAAAGAAAGGGGCCATTCACTGCAGATAAAGCTGATCAGTAAATGGGTGGATGTCACTCTCTCACTGTGCAGCAAGAATCATGCACTTGCCTGGACTGCTTCCATCAAAAGATCTCAAAGCACTTGATGAATAGTTCATTAAAGCCTGGCAGTACCTTTGGGAGATGGGGAAGGAACAATGAACGATCACTTCAGTCATCACAGAAGGGCATCTCCCTTTAGACTTGAAAAACAGAGCTTGTTAGCAGTGCACAGATGCACCACAAGACAGTTTAAGGAAGCTCTGAAGAATACCTCTTCCAGTTGAAAGTACAGAGGCAATTAAGTTGCTAACCAAAGTGAAATCTGGCCAGGAGACAATAAGGCAATCCTGCTTTTCCCTAGCACTATTTAACACCTCTCATTCACAGATCGAAAAGCACTTTTTGAAGGTGTCAAGAACCTTTATCCCTGTCGTATAGTAGATAAGGAAAGGGAAATCTAGGAAGGGAAAATGGTGTGCCAAAAGCCCCACACAATGAGTCAGAAGCGGAGCAGAGAACAAACCCTGGATTTCCCAGGCTTGCTATCCCACATCATGCCATCTCTCACGCTATCTCTGTGCTCCCTGCATTCGGACACATCTGTATTTAAAACTTTTCACTGAGGAGGTGAGACTTCTGCATCCAGCTGGCCAATATCCATTCCAGGTTATAAATCCACAGATGAAACTTCCAGTGCATTCTCACTGCAAACTACAGATTCCCCCATCAATCATCATCTTCCTCTGTATCTCCACATAAAGCACAGTATATGCTTAGCAAACATCTGTTACCAACACACCAGTCTTTCCACTCCCAAAGCTCTTGGCTGAAGGATATTGTAAAGACCAGAGCCTGAGCCAAACACTGCTCAGGCTCGGCTCTGCAGGATGCTCCGAGGGCAAACTGTGGAGGTGTTCAGGAGCAGCAGCACAAATCGACTTCCTCAGCTTATACTTCGGTGTCTGGGAACAGGATGGGAGCACTGCTAGGAGGACATGTAGTCTTCCTAGGATGTACTGTTTTTCTAGAGAAAAGGATCTCAGCTGGCTTTATGCTTTGATGGTAGTGGACAGAGGTGATTCTGCTATGTAAGCCTCTTTTGGACAAAGTTGGAGTGCATCTGGGGTCATGAAAATTTGTTTTCCCATGATGCCCATGCTGGATAGTCAGACAAAAAAGGGCTGCCTGGCAGAGCTGCACTTTGTGTCAGACAGACTTGGTTGGGCAGGCTCCAAGGTGCTCCTCCTCCTTACTATTTAATTACTGTGAACAGAGGTTTTAACAGAGAGAGATGCTATTTGAGACAAGGCTGGTTAGGGAGATAGCCAGGTCCTTGGAGTTAATAATTAATTACCAGGCATTCTCAGTCTTACAACATTAACTGCTTACCCTTTTAAATGGTAGTAAATTGGAGATACATGTCTAATTAGAGAGTTGTAAAATGTTTTGGAGGATTGAACAGAGAGAGAGAACTTTGAGAGATGGAGTGGGAAGCTAACAGCTCTCGGGGAGGAAAGGAGATGTGGGAAGGAGATGATGTTGTTACTATGATATGCTGTTCTATTTTGTAATGCACCGGAGTCCTGGTTTTCTGAAAGGACTTCCAGCTTTGCCTGGCCCCGCAGCTGTACCTTCCTAGAAGAGGGGAAGCAGGTAGTATACTGGGCATGGACAGGATTGATTTCTTCCTAGAAGGTCAAAGAGAGACCTTGAAGTCTGCCACTATTATCAATCGAGCAGATTTTATATTTCATGTCCTAATAGCAGGCACATCCCCATCCACTCCAAAGATTTTGGAAAGTATATCCTAACTAAACACATGCTAGGTTGGTCTCCTTTCGGCAGTAATTCCAAAGACACTGGGGGATCATACTACAGAGACATATCTGGATTTGCTGTTCTTCAAAAACACAGAATGCCAACCTTTCTTTTTTCTTAAAGAGTGAAAAATAATAGCAAATAAACTATTCACAGCTGAATTTGTGTTGAATATTGCGTGATCTCAGTCTTTGCCACCAGCACCTTAGTAGAGTGCGTTTCAGGTCAAAACCACACCAAACAGTTTTCCTGTGTTCTGTGGAAATGCTTCTCATTTGCACATTTGTACTCTCCAGTGGGCTTTCTTGGGAACTGAGGTCAGTCACGTGGTTTATGAAGTTTGTTAAGCAAGAAAACAAAAGGCTTTCTTGTTCCATATGAAATAACATAAAGTTCAACTGAAAGAATTACAGTGATCTAGCAAGTAACCAAGTAATAGGCAAGCCCAAAAGAGTTTGCTCTATGGGAGTGCATGTTAATATTCCTTTTCTAGCTCTGATTTCTATGGCTATGTCTCATTCACCAGTCTCCATGCCTATTTCTACCCATCTGAATACTTCTCCTCCTACTTCCTCACATGTAAAAAATAATTTAATGACCTTTGAAAGATACTGAAAGGAGTTTCATTCAAACAGTATGCAGAGTGGCAGAGTTCTGGGGATGTTACTGTGCTCTGGTGGAGTAGGAGGGTAGGTTTCACAAAGGTTTTCGTCAGGTGGCTTTGGTTTCCTCTACTAAAAGATACCACTTAGGATCTTCTATCTTCATGAGACTAAATGTTGGAGACAGCATGTTCCTTGGGCAACATATTTTGTATGATAAGATTATAAACAAAAAGACAGCTTATAATCAAAGATGGCTTGACACTTTTCAAAAGCATTCCGTGCAAAGACAGTAGTCAGAATTCTGAATAATTACAATCCATCTTCTCAAACTCCCTTCACAGTTTCAACTGGATACATTTTTCTTCACCAATTCTTGTCTTAAACCTGCTACTTTTTGCCTTTTAATAATCGTAGGGTTCCACCTCAGAGGTGACTGTGCTTGAGTGATGAGCAGAGCACAGTGACCCCTCCACGGGCCTTCTTACATCATTACCGGATGCAATGCCTCACCTCAGAGATTCCAGGGAAAGCACTAAGACCGCTTTAAGAAACAATGATTTTTAAGAAAAAAAAAAGTAGAGCGAGACTCCTTAAAACAAGAGTGCAAATGGGCAGTGCATCGACTCAGTTTACGAATGACTGAGAAAAAAGCATTCTGCTGGGCTACTTGCTGTCTTAAGCGGGAGAACGACCAGGCACACGATACCAGTGATGCATGTTCTAGAAGGAATTATCTAAGTTACCTTGTTGGTTTCTAAATTAACTGTAATCATTCAGAAATGGAGATTCATGTATGGCAAACTCATTAGAACTGTCTGTTCAGAATGGGTAAAACCCCAAATATAAAGGTAGGATGCACTGTTGGCCAAAAAGGCCAACAGCATCCTGGCCTGTATCAAGAACAGTGTGGTGAGTAGGACCCGGGAGGTGATCATCCCC
>JAOTQQ010000001.1:85916871-85973549 GCA_026546715.1 Gallinago undulata | reverse complement strand
TTTGTTTTGTTTTTATTGGTTGGACTAGGTGATCTTAAAAGGTCCCTTCCAACCTAGGTGATTCTGTGATTCTGTGAAAGAGAAAAAATGAGGCCAAGCGCAGTACCGTACTGCAAGACAATGTCCCACATCAGGTCACCTTGCCTGCAAAAAATGCAAGAGAAATGAAAGAGGTTCAGGGACAGATGACAGCAATGAGTTAGAGGCCTGCCTGGCAAAACTTCTGTTAAGAAGGGAGATTGAAAACATTGGGACTTTTTGCTTTAGAGAGGAAACAAACCAGGGGAGATAGTATAGGGATATATATAAAAAAAGGAGAGTACAGCAAAGGCAAACACTCTGATAAAGCTAGGGAACATCCTGTACAACTGAAATGCTACCCATTTGAGGCTCGATAGGATTTCCTACTTTCCTGCTGTGTGGAAATAGTCAGTCACCGCCAGAAGGTATTATCCAGGCCAAATGCTATCCCTAAAAGAAGTACAATAGAGTTATGTGAACCACAAGAATATCAATGGTTACTTTATACACGATGGGAAAATCCCTCCTTACAAGCCCTCCCCCCTAACATCAGTGACAGCAATCCTCTTGCTTCAGACTACAAGCAGGAAACTATCTGTCCAGGATAAAGCAATTTCTCCTATCAGCAAGTTATTTTGCAAATTTCCCCACTTAGGAGGGTTTTATATTTTCTTATATAATGCAAATTTTAAAATGCAAGATACTGATGTAAAAGCGTTCTGCTATCATCTGCTGTTTCTTAAATTCTTCTTCATATATGCTAAGCAAGAGTCTGAAAAGCACTCTCTCTTAAGGGTTTTTAAGTGTTCAGGCAAGAGAGAAAAGTGATCATCCTACCCGTTTTAACTAGCTCATGGCAGACCTGGAAAGAAATTTCCCTTTCAGCTGGTTTGTGTCCCAGCAGCTAAATAGTCCCCCCCATATTGTGTCACCTTGAGTGATTCTGAGTGATCTCCGCTAAATGCTTGATCTGGCACTAACACAAGAGGCAACACAGTAATTCTCAACAAACTTTTAGGGAACAGACAGCTTGTTTCAATAGATTTACAGTATCAGCCCTTGAAAGAGCCTGCCACAGACATAGCTCCAAGATTTAGAGATCTGTCATTTCCTATGACCCCATCTAGATCCCCCCAATGGAGCCCTGTGAGTTGTTACACCCTTTGTAACCACCTTTTTTGGATATCCTGCTTTACTACTTTCCAGAAAAGCAAATAAGTACATCTAAACCCAACAAAACACTTTGCATCACTATCCGTAGGCTTCTCGACTTTCTTGCCTCCTTTACAAAGATGCATGGATGTAGGTTCCTTCTTTACCAGAATGCTCATTCTCTGGATCAGAATTTCCACTTCACGGAGAGGGAAACTAAGGTACCAGCACTGATTTTCTCAGGAACACAAAAGAAGCTAAGTGTTCGCTGCACACAGCTTCATTTCCACTGAACTGGAACTGCCAGCTGTGGCCTTTCTGACCCCAACTGAGAAAAGACAATCTCCTGCTTTTGCATTTTGTTAGGAGACGTTCATGCAACGTACTGGTCCAGCAGCCAGTTAAGTAGCGCAGCTATGAACAGGACCTATATACTGGGATTCCAGCCAGTGAAGATTTTCATCACCTATGTCCAGCCACTAATTTGCTGAAACAAATCTCCTTTTTGAGCGTCAGTTTCTCACACTGCAAAACAGGGAGACTAACAGTGACTTGTCTCGAAGGGGAAATCAATTAAAATACTTTGAGATTCAGAAATGGCAGGGACTACTGAGCTAAATAATCTTGAAGTAATTCCATGTGCTCTGGCATAGATCTGACAACAACTTATCTATATATGCTCTTAATAGGGGTTAACATTTTCATTTTCTCTGAGCATATTTTAGGCTCCCTCACATAAAAGCAAAGTCTACATGAGGCGCCACCAAGCAGAATGCACAATCATTAATTTCTGCAAAGCAGCCTTGGTGTCTACGAAAACACTCCAGGTAACTCAATAAATTAGAATAATAAACACAAAGGAAACCAGAGAACAATCAAGGACAGGGCAGAAATTACAAACGGAGACCAACAGCATAATACATGGTACAACAGCAGTCCAAACTGGGCCTCCGTGTGGCACTGGGGAGCCACTGGGAGGCACGAGCGAAGTGGACGATATGCAAGTCTTGGTACTGTTCCCTGTTACTCCTTGAATCTCATATGAGTAATTGTAATTTAAATATCACTGTGCGTATGCCACCAGGGCCTCTCCCCGCAATGCCTGCAGGGAGATCTTCAGCTGGCAAGCACAGCGCAGCCCCTGTAGCCACAAACCCTTAGTGAAGGAACATTTGCTGATGCTAACATGAGCCCCAGCAGCAGCAAGCGGCGCCTAAGGCTGAAATGGTGCTGCAGCAGGGGACGTCCGGCTGCTGTCAGCAGCACGGACTCTGGTGTCAGCTCGGGAAACGGAAAGGGCTTCATCTGCCCGTAGGTGTTAGACACTATTCTGCCTGCGGGCAAGGAGCAGGAGTGAGGAGGATGAACAAGCATGCCTCTAAACAGGTTGCTTTTGGCTCCTCTACGCAGTATGTATTCCTGTAGGAACAAGCCAACTCCAGAGGGGAGCAGGAGAAGGAACCTTTAGTCCTGGAAAAGCATATTACTTTCTTGTAGGGATGTTTGCTCATTCTTAACGAGCCTGTCTCATGTGACAGTAATGGAGCACATCCCCCCCCCAACTCTCCCAACCCAGGATACCCCAAACCAGCTCTGCCTCTGCACTCCTACACCCCTTCCGTTGCTTCAGACCTATTTCCCCAGCACAAAAGGCTCATGCATCTTCAGTGCTCGCTTCTGCAGCTTCTCCTATTTCACTCCTATTTCTGTTCAGTACTCTGAACAGAAAATACGATCTACATAAAAATGACAAGGACAGGCAGAAAAAAATTAGGTTGTGAGGAAAGATTCAGCAAACTTGTTCCATTTTCCACCTAGATCAAGACCTGAACCCACAGGAAGCCTCCAGAGGTACTATCTGCTACAAACGTACTGTGACATTTAAGAGACCTCCTGGCGAGTCCTGGGAGCAGAGGGATGGACTTCTAGGGGAAAGTTTTCTCTTTGCTACGCAAGGATCGATGCTATTTATAACAATTCCTGCTGTCCCCAACTGGGCATGAAGACAATCAGCATCTGTCCAGGCCCTCGGGGAGACTGCAGAACCGGAGATGTATATGTATCTGTGCAGTGGCTGCTGCTACAGCATGAAAGCAGCAGGGTGGGTCGAGAGGAGCCGGGAAGGGCTCAGCCAGGGCTGGAGAGATGAGGGGCTGGGGAAGGGGGCTGAGGGAAGGGGACGGTGCCAAAAGGGATGGGTTTTGCATGCGAGTGTCTGTTACTTGAGATCATACAGATGGTTTCTCTTTAGCTGTGGTTTTGAAAAGCCCCCTACCTACTCTGCTGGAGGCCCTTTCCTGCCAGAGCCAAACCCGGAGCTCCCAGATGCGGGAGAGCTCAAAGGTCTTTGAAAACAGAGAGTGCATTATGCTGGGGAGCTGGGAACTGGAACCCTATACAGGTAGTATCACGCACCTTTGTCTGCTTGTCCTGGCAGGGTGAAGCCCAGGAGCAGCACTGTGGCCTGGTCCCACTGCCTGGCAACTGGTCCCCCAGCAGCCCGCCTCCACCCCCCACCCTCTGGCAGCAAGCAGCCCCCTTACTCCTTCCCAGTCCTACGCAGCGATCCCCTGGCTGTAATTCCTTTGACTTGAAGGGGGGCCCTGCTCATATCCCCCTACTCCTCCTGCTTCCTCCCTGCTCAGGCAGAAGTTTCCTTTCCCTTGCTTCCCCCTTTGCCCTGACACATCCAGGTTCCCCACAAGGGGAAACTCCATGCTGCAAGGCCTGCTCTGGGGCACTGGTCTCCTGCTCCTTTCCCCTGCCCCAGCAGCAACACAGACAATTGTTTTCTTGCTCCATTAAGCCAGTAAATGAGGCTGGCTTAGCTAAGCACCATCAGCTGGTGCTCTGAGCCCAGGATCTATCTCAACAGAAGAAGGAACACCAATGTGAACACAGGAGCGAAGGAGGAATTTGTGAGTTTGGCACCACGCTCTCCTGCCCCCAGACACTGAGGCGAGCAGCTTCTTGAGACCAAATCAAGCAAGCTAATGTAGCCTGCAAATGTTTTGGGGCTTGGCCAGGTGACCGTGCTGCCTTCTTCGAGGCCATCCACCCTGCTCCAGGAGAAGATAAATCAATGCAAGGCAACATCTGCCAAGATATTGACTTTGGCTCTGCTCACGGACTGCCTGCACTTCAGAGATGGTAATATTCAGCTTGATTATCTCTCACCGCCAAGAGGAAGTTTCTCTCTACGCTTAAAATCACGGGGATGAGCCAAGGAGGAATCGATCTGTGGGAGAGAAATGCTGACAAGAAAACATGAGTTGGAGACAGGATGAGAGTGGACGAAGGGTGAGCGATGAAGACAGCCTCTGGCAGCTTGCCTGGCCAAGTTAGCAATGGCCTGGGTCACTACAGCTGGAGAAATATTAAGACCGAACACATTCACCCAAACTTTACAGCCCCTGTAAAACTGTACAGGCCCCTGTATGCTCTTTACCCTCTCCCCCAAATAGCTTTTCCTCTCTTAACTTGCTTCTCACCCTCCTAAAACATCCTTTCTCTACCCTCCCCTGCATCCTCCCTACACCAAACTTTTCTGGTTGTTACATATGTCCTTGTAAGTCACCCACTTCACTGCTGAAGACATGGCACGTAGTGGTTGCAAGGCTCGCTGCCTCCCCTACTTTGTGTCTTATGCCACCTCACTGATGGTGAAAAGCCCCAACATCACTCATGTGCTGTACTGCATCCACCCCTCAGGTACAACCTGAGTCTCACGGACTGATATCCCAATGCACAAGGTGATGCCACAGCAGGGAAAGGTGACATTTCATTAGTAGAATGTGCTGACAAAGCCTCATGATGTGAACATTCAGCAACATCATCAAACTTTCCCAGGATAAAACACTGAGCCTTCAACTTGTTTTTCCTACCACACTTGTGGCAAAGCATCCTCTAGGTCCCATGGCCCTCCAAAGGCAGCTGATGTGAAAAAGATCTGAGACCCTCCTAAAGAAAATAATTTTTAGGGATAGTCTTGTGACTGATTCCTACGTCTGTTTGCCAGATAGGTTAAGTGTCACATGCTTGGACTAGGCTGGCATGGACTACAGACTCTTTGGGGCACACCATGCTCCTGGGACGGAAGGGAGAAGGGCAGCCAGAGCAGAAGAAATGAGTAAGGACCTCCAGGCCAGGCTCACTTGGTTCCTTGCTGAGCTACTTCTCTGAACCTTTCAGCTGTGTTTCTGCACATTCTCCTGCCATTCTCTGAGCCTGAAGGCTGCACAGAATCAAGAAGCAGAGGTATAATAGACCTAAAGAAACCATCTAGTCTGTTCTTCTCTGTGAAGAATGGATCAGCTCTACTTCGTCATTTGTGGCATCTGTCACTCCTTGTTCATGTCTAGTCTGTCCTTAAAGCCTTCCAGTGATGGAGCTACACAGCCTCCCAAAAGCAATTCAATGTTTTGCTATCTTTACTGATGCAGAGTTTTTACTGACATTCAGCCTGTCTCTCTTGCTGCAATCTTAAAGCATTCCTCCTTGTCTTCTCCTGCAGAAGAGATCATTCCTTTTTTTCGTACCTTATGTACCTACATGCTGTTATTCATATCTCATGGTTAGTCCTCTCTTCTTTAGGCCTTACAGCCCCATTTCCTTCATCTCTCCTCACTGACTATGCTGTCCAGACCTCTGATCATTCCTACTGCTCTCTTCTGGACTACACCCAACTGGTCCACATCTCCCTAGAAACATAAAGTACCCCAAATAGACACGGCACTCTACTACAGTGAATACAGTGATCAGACAGCAGGCAACACTACGCGCAGAGCGGAGACACAACTAGAGCAGAACACAACGTGGCATGCAGTAAGACACTGAATGATGCTGTAAAATCTGCTGGGTTCCCTTCATTTTTTCTTCTCTGGAAGCTGGATGGTACTCCCACTTTCAGTTGCAGATGAAAAAAAAAAAAAAAGGCGTTTAAAAAAGCTAACCGATCTGACTATGTCTAAGGTCCTTGACCCACCTGGCCTGCACTTACGCACCACTTCCCAACTCAGGTAAGAAGAAAGTTGCACATGTCCTACCTTGGGACACACACTTTTCAAATGGATAGACCTGCATGCTTCTGACTCATTGCCAGTACTGGAGGCCAGCCAGCAGAATAGGAAGGGAAGAAATGCCACCCTAAAGGCCAATGAATACGCATGAAGCATGTTACGCAAGAACCCCTGTGGACCCCCTTGTCCGAGCAAAAGTCCTACAGATGGCCTATCACTAAGCACAGTTGATGCAGTGGGGAGGATGTGTGGGTGGACAGATAATTTGATATTTAGCTGAAAGAACTAAAATGGGTTTAATGCAGTGCTAGGAAGACAGATTGCCTGCAGCACCTTCTGCTCCTGATTACTGATGCCAATCTCAGGTTTCCCCTAGGTGTAAAAGCAGCCATTTTCACAAAGGCATCAGAGTCCCAGTCTCACAAAAAGGAAGTACCACAAAGGAGAATAATAAAGGGTGACCAGCACTCAGGAACATCCCTGCTAGACCACCAACAGCTGACTTTAGTTTTCTCTGGTGTCTTATGATTCCATGCTAAAAAATGTGGGGCTGTCTCCAGAGTTCCTGGAAGGTCTCTCCTGCAATGAATAAATCTGACTGAAATGATCCTAACTCATGAGCTAAAGACCTGGTGCTTCTCTTCAAGGTCAGACAGGCCTGGCACTTGGAACACTGAGGGCTTTCCTTAACATTGCACCACCACTGTCTTTTAACTGCATCTGCCTCCTTTGCCACCTTGACGAGAAACTCTCAGGTCTGCACCCCAGCACTGACTCACATGTCAGCATTGTGCAGGAATGTCAAGCTTCTCACCCAAGAAAGACATACAACAGAGGGGGAAAAAGCCCTCAGCTGACCCCTTCCAACTTCCAGCAGTAGAATCACAACACACCAAGGAAGCACTGTGGCATGTTCCACTGCTGACAGAAGCAAGGTGCCTTTTGCATCAGCCTGTAGCCTCAGCTCTTGCCTGTCAACCACCTCGTCAATGAATGGGCTCTCCTTCCACTCTCTTTCCAACTGGGCTGCAACTGAAAGCAGGAGAAGCAGATCACTGGGATGCGACAGGCATACAACTACGCTCCTGCTAGGAAAAGAGAGCTTTAATGGCAGTTCAGCCCCAACTTCTTACTGGCCCTCCCACACATACCCTTTCCTATGAGCTCTCAGGACAAATAGGCACTGGACATTCTGTGTGGGAACAAAAGATAAATACATTGGGAATGGTCTGCAGGCCCAGACAAAATATAAAGAGCTGACTGAGTGGCTATGCCCAACCAATAGAGCTCAGAGTCTGCTCTATCATCTACAGCAGACGAGCCAGGGCACTGCAGTCACTATGGTACTTCCCTGTCCTTTTCTCTCTGCTTTTCTCTCAGACCCCCATTCTTCCTCCCAGGTCCAGAAGGGAGGAAAATCCAAAGGACATCAGAGTTGAGCGAAAAGAAAGAAAAGGAAGAGGGGGAAGGGGCTGAAGAGTCAGGAATAAGGACATGTGTTGGCAAGGGGTGAGGAGGAGAGGGACTGAGACAGAGAAAGAAATAAAGGAGGGAGGGAAGACATGAAGAAAGCAAGGAAGAGATGTGACAGACAACTTCATTGAGCAAGGTGGCAGGCTGGATGGAAGAGCGTGCCAAGCAGAGGGAATTGGATGTGATCTGTAAGAGCGGAGATGGGAGAGAGAGATTTCAAGTCTGTCTCTGACAAACTCATCCATCCTTTCTCTCTCAGTGGACAAATCTCTGCAAACACACTCTCCCCTTCCCTTGCTGGCAAGAGATAGCCAAGGATGGCAGCAGAGGGAAGGCAGATGAGGTACAGCATGTGCACAACTCAAAGGCTTTGGGCACACTCCAAGTCTCAGCAGTAGGTATAACAACAACAGGCCCTAAGGAGTGGATCTAGCTGGTGAAAGAGGTAACTCCTCTTCCTCATTAGGATGGGATGTCCTATTATTATTGCCCACATTTAGCACACTTGAAGGGGTAGTGCCCCCATACGCTGCTTTGAACTGTTTACTGTCCAAAACCATGGCTGCCTTATGTAGGCAATTTGACTATACAGGCTTCTTTATGCTTTCTGTCCTGGTTTTGGGGGCATTTTTAATAAACATGAGGCCAGTACTACCCAGAGTCTGCCCCTATCCATACCCCCCATCGACAAGTTCATCCATTTCAGACAACCACCATTAGTGGGAAAGTTGAGGGGGAAAGCCACAACGAGGGGGTGGCAGTTGCTTAGCTTCTTATCACAAGGTCTGTGGGTTCAGAGGACCCAAAGTCAGCTGGTCACAACGTAAGGCCTGCCTGAGCCTGGCTGATGTGCGTAAGGCCTGCCTGAGCGTACAGCCAGCACCCCCATCTCAGCCCCACCACACCCAAGGCTGATTTCAATTAAATAGCAGTGTAATCCAAGAAACAGACAAATAAGCCTGTGTGGGTTGTATGGTGGGTGTGTGCCAGCAGCTGTGGGGGCGTATGTGTCATTTTTCTGTGGTGTGTCAAAGGGCTCTGGTTAGCAGCTTGCTCCCTCACATTGGCAACAGCCCTGATTGCCTCTCTGCGGTGCTACCAGCCACCTCAACAGTTGGTGGCCCAGGGTAACTGGGTGGTGACAGCAGTGACTGGCTAGGAAAAGTCGGTTAGTGCATCTAAAAGGGTTTACTTAAAAAGGAGTGATCTACTGTGGCCAGGCTTGAGCGCTGGGATTGTGAGGTCCCTGCAGGTTCTGCTGCTCAAAGAGCAAAAAGTTGATGGTGGGAGATGTCCGCACGGCAGGGGAGAAGGCTGTGGGTACCGGTAAAAGGAACAAGATCCCTGCTAAGCAGGGGCAGCCAGGATAAGTCTGTGGGGCCAGCCTGCGGAGATGGAGGCAGGGGACAGAGTCTGCCTGAGAAATGCCAAGGGGGTGTGGAAGGACCG
This sequence comes from Gallinago undulata, assembly GCA_026546715.1. NCBI lineage: Eukaryota > Metazoa > Chordata > Aves > Charadriiformes > Scolopacidae > Gallinago > Gallinago undulata. Next base: position 85,964,436 of record JAOTQQ010000001.1, on the reverse strand, counting down.
TCCCTGTTGAACCAGCACGCCAAAGGCTAAGGAGCCAGCAGACAGGAAAAGGGGGAGGACAGGCTGCAGCAGGCTCTCCCCATCTTCTTCCATCAGCTTAAAACCTCCCCTGTCCTTTGACTCTAGGGGACTGCTAATAAACCTGCCTGCTTTGAAGGGACATGGCTCATGAGAAGGGGGGCTCAAATACCCCTGCCCCAACAAAGCCCCAATAAACTGGCTCAGCTAGCACAGGCTCCCTGCTCTATAGCTGCAGGCAGGGAGATTGCACATCATATTATATTGTATTTGGCAGAGAGGGCATAATTTTTCAAGGAGTAATCGCTCCCTGAATGCCACTTTTCCCCAAGCTCAGAGGACACCCCAGAACAGATGGGGGTTTCCTAATGTCCCTATGTCCCTAATGTCCTAATGTCCCTGCAGCACTCCGTAGGGTTGCTGCCTTGTAGTGGTGGTGGTTTTCTTCCCTATTGAGCCTTTTCCAATTCCAGCATCCTTATTTATGCCTGGTCCCCTCTGTCACACACTCTCCTTTCTGTTCCCAAGATGAACATTAGGCCTGACCATGGACAAATTCCTACTGATTCCTGTTGGGAATCTGGGATGGGGGTGGGAATGAGGCTCACTATGAAGGAGCTGGTGTGAAGGAATCGGCTAGGCTCTGTCACTGTGGCTCCTCTCCTCCAAAGGAAAAGAAAGAGATAACGACGTTAGAACATTTTAACCTTTCTTTTTCTGAGCTTGATAGGCTTGGCCCGAGGCACCTTTCTTAGCAAAAACAGGCTGCTGTAAGATTGATTGGTTGGGTGCAGAGTTTAAAGGTAATTTTCTCTTGTCACATGCACATAAATTATTGTGGCTCAAGCTGCGATCAGCTCTGTGTCTCGCTTGTTCGACTGCTTTTATGCCCAGGCTCTGATGAGGGGTTATAAGAACCACATCCAGTGCTCCCCAAGCAGCATCCTACATAAATATATATCAAGAGCACCAAAGGCGTACACACAAAGTTAGTGTAGGGGGGTGTGGGGAGGAAGGGGCACATGCCTGCAAATCTGTACAGCCAGGGACTTCCAGCTGCAGAAGTTGCAGCTAGAGCCTTGTTTGCTCAGTTATGAACCTGTTTAAAATGTTCTGTCCATGAACGCCAGGGCAAGAAAAACTCATCCACTCTGATTATTCACAAGGGGGAGAGAAAAAAAGATGCACATGCACACACACAAAGGAAGCACAGCTGCAGCCAAAGTGAATTCATTTTTAACATTCATGAAAATATTCACAGAACACTTCATTGCTATTTGCCTAAATTTTGCTGTTTGGAGTAAACACTTGAGCCAGCGCAGGCTGTATGTTCTAGGCACAATACCACATCAGGGATTAGGGGTGGCTCTTGGCTCTAAATCGCAGATTCACACTATGTCCCCAAGTACATGTGGGCCCCTTACTTTAAGGCACAGACTCACAGTCTGCCACTGCATAGTTCCTGACTCTTGGTCGTTGCAAAATGACTTTGCAAGTACTTGGAGCCATCGCATCCCCCATCCATCACAACCTTATGCAACAAAGGCACGCGCGCTCTGCCAAATTTAAACACAAAAACAATGGCAAACAAGGACAGCTCTGGCGCACGCCTGGTCTGGGGGAGAAGACCCCTTTTCCCCTCCTCTGCTTCCCCCTCCCTCTTCTCATCTCCTTGGTTGGTTTCCTTCCCCAAGCGTCCTAAGCAGCTCACACAAGGGAAAATGCTACAGCACACAAGGGAGACTCAGCAGAAGCCCTGAAGACAAGAGCTGTGTGCGTTGTCTCTTCCTCCTCCATAAATACAGCTGAGACAACGACTGGATAATTGGCTAAGTGCCTGTCAGCTTAATAACAGAGAGAGAGAAAGACACAGAGAGGGAGAGGGAGAGATTTGTATTTACTATTCAAAGTCATGGATGCTGCCTGGCAGTGGATTCCAACATCGGGTTTGTTTGCACAGTGAGGCACAAAGTGAATGGACATCCAGCTCTGAGTATTGGTCCCCCTTGCCTGGCCTCATGTGAGTGTGGACAACCAGCCTGGGATCAAGCGAGAAAGCAGAGCAGGTAGCTGCCACGCAGGTACCATCGGGTTCCCAGTTAGAGTATTCCTGGGTTCCCACACTGGAAAGCACCATCACCACCCCGGCAAGATACTGTTGTCACTGGCACACTAAGTCACACCACATTAGGGGCAATGACAGTGGTACATCTCCAACTCGGTGTCACCCTGCTGTTCCTGAGAGGAGGGGGTGCAGTGATTCTGGGAGTGGCAGCTGCACAGCTGTGTGACTACCTTTATTTCATTTTGCAAATGCCCAGCACAGAGGTTGGTGCCTGGGGAGCTGGAGCCCTTTTGGCCCTGCCTTCTTTGTAAATCCACTGCTCTTCTAGGACCTCATCTAAGGGGAGCACCTGTGAAGAGAAACCACTTGGGCATGTCTCACCTCTCAGAGGAGGATAGGAGGGTATGTGCAGGGGATGAACCTCCCTGCTCTTCAGAAGCTTTCACTACTTCCCTCTGCCACAGAAGTGCAAATTTCAGTGGTGAAAGTGGTTCGGGTTGCTATTGGGAAGGGACAGTATTGACCAAACCTACCATGGTGTTAACTACCGAGCCTCAGAAGAGGAAGTTGCAATATGCTGTTCACGTGCTGCTTTTTTCATTAACAGCAGTGGCAACTGAGGCACAGTGAAGCAAAAATGCACCTCCAGCAATAGTGATGGTTACCAAGGCCCAGAGGTCAGAAAAAGTCCAGGACTGCCTCTCACCTCTACCAACCCTTGCAACTTCACGGAGTACATGAACATTTGTACAGCTGCACGCAAGAAAACACTTTCCGTTTTTAAACGGGAGCAAAGGCAGGGAAACACACACACACAGGCACATGCAAGCACGCACCCCCGCAAACCTCATGCAGATGCTTTACTGCAAAGTCTCTGCTGAACTCCAGCCCAGACAGAGGGGGCTCAATTCCATCAAGTTAGCTCTGACCGAAAAGGCCCAACCTTAGTGAAATCAATAGAGCTGCGGCAGGGCTATTTCTCCTCTCTTTGCATGGAGGCTGAGCACAGTGGGGGCAATCTGGGGTTACAGCTGGCCTCTCCCACGCAACCTAGTTGCTCCTAATAAAAATCTGCAGAAATACACACGCACGGTTGAGATTGGCTGTTCAGATTATTTTGAAATAGCTGTTTCCTAGGCAGAGGTGAAACTCATTGTTATTAGTTCCCATTACTTACCATAAAACCAGACACATTAGATGTGCTTGAAGCCTGAAGCAAATGCTTTGGTGTCAGATTCAGCTGAAAATCACATTCGTTTCTTCTTCAGTGAGAGAAGAGTAAAAGAAAACTCAGTAAATTCCTGACCTCACCTTTGTGCCCACCATTGCACTTACTCCAGCAGAGCACGAGTTCACACAAGCCAGAATGAATTTTGAAGGACAACAAAACTAGGTACCTTCAATGAAAAAGGCTATATTCAGCCTCGCAGTAAGCCTGTTGAAGCCCTGCTGCTGCATCAGCAGTGAGCTGTGGCCCCGCAGCTCTGTCAGAAGCAAATGCCTGTGGGGCTGGATATAAAGGGCAGGTACGCATAATATATATTTTGAAAACTTATAGTTATGAGATGGCAAATTCCAGTAACTGTGAGCTATTTTAAGTCTGGGTCTTTCCTCATGACCTTCTGGGGAGGGGAGTGGAGTGGAAGAGGTACTGTCTCTGAGACACTCCAGGTAACACGTACTACTATATAAATTTTAATGTCAACTAAGTAGGAAAACATATGGTACTTAGCTGCAAACTGAAGTGTGTGTGCAGACTCAGGGGAGGAGGTTAAAGCTGTACAGTCTGATACCATCTCTCCATCTTTCTGAATGCAAATTTTACATACAGTGTTATTAAACATACATAATTTAACCAAAGAAAACACCTTTTCTAATTTCCATTCCACATTTGCTTGTGATAGGCTAGTCCCACTTTGCAGAAAACACAGTATCACAAAGGCCCCACTCGCTACTGAGCAAACCATATATAACTATTGTGTGTGTATAAGGAGAGATGCTAATTGCCAGCCTCTGACCATATACATATTGCAACTTCCTTTATCATATGTATACATGCACACTCACATATCTATGTATGCATATGCGGCTTCATATAATGGCACCATCTGCTGCCAGACCTGGAAGTTTTGCAACATCATCTGTTACTACATTTACATGGTTTTTTTTAAATTTTTTTTAAGGGAAAGTATCAGCAGAGTACAGCCCCTTTTGCACAGATCCCAACATACCCTCTCTTAACACATATATGCTAGATTTGATAATGAAGGGCCTTGTATCTATGGGATAAAAAGAAGAGCATTTAGGACTTGCAGTCAATACTGGGGCAGATGAGGACGTACTGCGGGAAATCTCCTTTGTCGCATTTGCTGGGTTGTTGCGTGGCTGAGCCGAAAGGAAACCCAAGCTAATGGATAGGTCGCTGGGCTGGGTGCGCCGGAGCCCTGCTGTGGCAACCCTGGGCGAGTCCCCTCACCTCCAGGCACCTCCTGCCCACCCCCAGCCCCTGCCCGTCCCAGCTAATAGCCTGCATGCCCTGCGGAAGAGGGGATCCCTCTTACTCTGTGCTCGCGTGGCACTTAATACAAAGGGGGCCTCAACTTACTGTTGGCCTTTCAGCGCCACAACAATACTACTAATAATCAAGGTTACAATTTTACTGCCAAGACTGTATTATTATGTAGCATTATACGTTTGAACATGCCTATTCTCATTTCTAGCGAAGGGCTCAGCTCAGTGCTCCCTGTTATAAATTATATGCTAATTATAAGTGTAATCTGAACAGCTTTTACTTTTCTTTTAAAATGACCATGTAGGGCATAAACTTTGTTGTGATGCTGTGTTGCTACTTTGCCGGAGGTGCCTTTGTCCTCTAGCATAGCTCCACATGTAGAATATCAGCAAAATACTGGGAGGACAAGAACAGAGTCTGCATAAATTGCTTATATTGCAAGATTACGCTAGCAGTGCTATCGTTACTGCTAGTAATTTGATTCTAGCCCATCCTTTGACACGTGTAACTTGAAGAAACTAAGTACCCATTAGGATGGAAGTTCCTATGTGCTATCATCTTGAAACTTCATAGTATTTAAAAATACCTGGTAAAAATGGAAATTGCACACTCAGTTAAATGTTGTTTTTCATCAGTGCATCAGCCTCAGATTGATTTAATTCTTGATGAAGAGTTGATGCTGAAGAACAATGAGCCAAATTCTGGCCTTGGCAAGGTCCCAGTTCTCCAGTAGGCTGAGCATCATCTGAGCAGCACTCAGCAGCTCAAGCCCTGTCTGAGTCACTTGTACCTCTTTATTAGCAACCACCAGAAATCTGCCCCAAAGCAAATGCAGTATTTCTGGCGGTGCCCTTGGGCTTTGGTGGATTTGTACTGGTGTAACTAAGTGGATGGGAACAGGGGTGTGACCCATTTTGGTTCCAACTAGCAATGAGCTCCATTTCACATGTCAGTAAAAGCCAAATCTGCCATGTGCCAGGATTACTAAAAGACCTGGGCCACCTGCAAATCCCACTGACACCTTCAGAATAGTGCTTTAAAGGAACTGTGGGGTGAGCTGCTGTGATGGCTCCTGAGAGCCCTGAGAGCCCCCTCACGTGCTGTACCTGATCCCACACTGTGGAACTCCATTGCCACTTTGCTTCAAACTAATCTTAAGGGTCAAACATGATACAGAAGCACAGTTCCCTCCCTCCCCAGTTTGCTGCCCTTTGATACTGCACATGTCCCGCTTAGCCAACATCCTCCCTATTTCTCATCCCCCACCCAGGCTGAAAGTGCATAGCAAGGACAGGGTACCTGCCATTGCTCACTCAATACCCACAGAGCAAATAAGGTGGGAGAGGATGCTGGATGCAGGTAAACAGAAAGAAAATTTGTCATCGGGGCTTGTTTTTCTTTACCTGTTTTAATTAGTTTGGGGGGATATTTTGTGTGTTTGGAGATTCTTTTTTTTTCTTTTTTTTTTTTTCCTAACATCAAGCAGGGAAGTTGCATACAAAACCAGACAATCTCACAACTATGATCTTCCAAGGAAAACATTGGCAGGAAGTGTAACACACAATTGCCTCTCAATACTCAAAATACGGTTCAGTGTCCTCCTTCACTTGCTGAAGACAGAGTTAAAAAATGAAACCTTAGTAAAGTCTGACAGGCGCTCTGATATACAGTGTCATCTTTGAAACATCCTGCTCCCTTTTCTTGGTTGTAGCTGGCCAAACACCAGAAGCTCTCTTCACCCCTTCTCACCTGTTGCAGCTCTCAGACCCCTCCTACCTTTTCAGCCTTGCTCTAAGGAGCGGATCATTACCCTTTTCCCTGTGGATACTCTATCACAAGCTATTTTTATTCTCTCTCTCTGCAATTCCCTAACTTCCCCATGCCAAATACTTACTAAAAGTCATCAACCTTCAGCAAGGCCAACAAATTAATCAAATGTACTGCCAGGTCATTTAGGAGATGAGCCAGTGTAGAGTTAGGAACGTTTTTTAAAAGTCCCCAGCAAGGGAATATTTTAAATGCCATAGCTTTAAAAAGTCATATCCAAACTTCCCAGAATAATTCCATTCTGAGTGACTAGCTGTAGATGAAATTCCAGAGGAGTGGCTTCCTTCGGGAACATTAGGGCTTATAATAAACTATTTTTCTCTGCTTCACAGAACAGTCCACCCACCCATTCTTCCACCTACAATTGTAACACTATATACAAATGTATAAGGCCTCAAAGGAGGAGAATTATTCAGAATACCCTGTCCTTGGTGCTTTGCTGCACCATGTAAATTTACACCACAATTTACATGAACACAACGTTTTAGTTATATTATCACTATGTACCTTGCTTTTAATTCTCTCCAATTGTGTAGCATTTTTTCTCCCTCCTACGTTTTCATTTCCCTTCAAGCTACAGGATGGAGTAACTGGGCACTGGTAAACCACCACTGCAAGCTCCCTCTCCCCTCCAAAGTAGATGCCTAGCAAAGATAGGTGATAGGATCTCTGTACAGAAAGCTCTTACCTATCTCTTTGTGGAGGTACGGGTCTGCTCTGAGCACAGTTAGTATAGATAATCTAATAGTTTTTCTCCATCTAGCTCTTCCCTTGTTATTGTCACTGGTGGATCTATACGCAGGGAGAACAAGATGCTGGGAGTTTTCCAAACACAAGACCATCTTAAAGTGAGTTGTATTTTGGAGGCGCACAGAAAACAGTGAGGGCCCAGTGAGGGCAAACCAACCCTTGCTTTAAAACTAAGGGTATAAGATGTCATCCTGCGAGACCTAAACCATACCAGACAGGGAAATCTCACCCCTTCCAGCCTCCTGTGGCAGTCCTGTCTCCCAGCACAGCCTGGCTTCTGCCTCTCCTGTGAAGGAAGGACTGAAACATCCCAGAAACCTGGGGCTGTTCCCATAGAAAGGGAGAGGAGACAACTGCCCTTCTTAGGAAACGCGAAAAGCATATAGCCGGCCAGATCTGCTTAAAGAGCTTAGGAAGGCAGCTGAGGGAGGTAAAGCCAGTGCCCTGACCACAGTCACTTCTGTCAGAAGCACAGCCTGCCAGGAAGGTGGTACTGCTCGGGGCAAGCACTCACACGGCCGGATGGTGTGCCGCTCCTGCAAACTGTGTCACTTGGCACACATCTGGCTGACACAGCTGGATCACCTCACTCAGGTGTTTTATTTTAGTGCCTGACATAACACTGGCAAGCCACACGCTCCACACGCAATTGTTGAAACCACTCTCCCATGCAGCCCTGTTGAGCTTGCTGACAAACGCTTTACACACAGCACATGCAGGCACCATCTCCACCATCCACCCAGCCCTCCCTGCTGCAAATGCAGCTTTAGCACACAGCGTCTAGATAAACTGAAAAGCTTCAAGGTTAAGTGGGAAATAGGAATCCAGTGACCCCTGTCTGGGCAAGTGAGCTTAATGACTTGTCTGCTGCTGTATGTACCAAACATATGCTGGCAAACATCTGCCTGAGCAGCCTCTCCAAAATAAATGATTGATGGAAGTGATTTGCCTTTAAAAATGCGGTAAGTCAGCTGGGAGTCCTGCTAGAAAAGGGTTAATGGGATATATGAATTGCTAGTTAGTGGTAGGGAGAGGAGAGAAGCTGGGAGTCAGAGGCAACACCCCTTGTTAGGTGTTTACCATGTCGCATCTAAACCCCTTCCATCGCATATGCAAGGCAGATGAATTACCCTGTAAATCCTATTACTCCGTGTGGATAAATCTTACATGCGAGTTAACAAGCCTGGAGAGCTGGGGAATGGAAGCTGCTGAACGGGTATTCCACAATCAAAACAACCCAGCACACGGGAGCTGAGAGAAGCGATACGCATGTACACACACACACGTCCCTCTTCTAGCATCCTTCTTCCCTGATCCCATCTTGCTAGCTAACATACCCCTCTATCTAAATGGGAGGGATGCAGGACACAGGGGATCATGTAGCCAACCATTTGGTGACATCTAGCAGGATTTATTTCAGAGAAAGAGAAAGAAAACTTTGCTGCTGCTGTTAGCTTTGGTAGGGAATTGCTCCCTTGATGCTTCAGGGTTTGTGCACTATCAGCTTCTCATACAGATTACAGACTTATTTTAAATTGCGTCCAGTAGTTTTATAGCCATAACCCATAGTGTGTGCACATACTCACACACACAGAATTTTCCTTCCATAGGGAAGTTACTGCACGTTAGTTGAGTAAGGCAGTATTTGGAAAAGAAACCCACAAGAAAAAGATGACAGCATTTCAGCTATTTGGGACGCTCCTAACTGAAAGCCCAAGTAGCCTCAGAACTACCCTTAGAAAACCTGCTACGATGAACACAGAGACCCAACACTCATTGCTGCCAGTGAACAAGGCTTCATGTGCAAAGACACTTTCATCACAACCACTTCAGACACGCAGGCACTGCATACACCTATTTACTTAGCCTCGCAAAAAAACCAACACAGTGAACAAGATACAAGCTTCATACATGTCAAAGCTCTTATACTATTTTTTCACCAGCCTTTTTAACTACTGTATCCATTTCCCCTTCCTACATGGCAGAAAAATAAATAAATAAAATTAAAAGCCAGAGTTTCCCCAAAGAACTTGAAAGAACTTGCCCGAGAGTTCTGGCAGCACCAGGGATAAAGTTTTTGCATAGGTACAAAAAGAAGTATGGGAAGATCAATGGAACATCTGGCAAGCGCAGCTGGATCCCTTTTCGATTTCTCTATTGATACTGCAGGGCTGGTGGAAAACATACATTCAATGAGTGCTGGCTAACACAAACAGACCTTTCCCCACTGAAATTCTTTTGATCCAGAGCACTACACAGAGGAGAGTGGTTGCAAGAGGTTTTCAAAAGCTTTGTGATTATTTTTTTTTGTATTAAAGCACAAACACACACGCAGAGATTGTTTATAGCAGCTGCTGCTACTGCAGTTCAAGAGGTAAAATAACACACACTCATGGAGACATACACACACAAATCTGTATCGCATCACATGTATATGTTGCATACATAGAAACACAGATACACACGTAGAAAAGGAAAAGTTGGCAAAATGCCCTACCTGAGGATGGCTGTGTCCCCCTGCCTCACGGTGATGTTATCGGTACCTCGGGTAAAATCCACGCTGCGGACTGGCAGCCCTGTAGGGAGAAGGCAAAGCAATCTCAGTAGGACCAGTGGTAATTGTTTCCGATCAGGCTGAGCCCTTGCTACCATGGCTGGTCTCGTCGAGTTTCACTGACTGTACTTGTCTCTCTCTCTCTCTCTGCGTGTGTATGTGGATAGATAGATGTAGAAAGAAAAACAGTAATAATAATGTATAACTCTCGCTCTGATCGACAGCCCCAGAAAGGTGAGGTGATTTCACAGTCCTGCTTAGCTGCCACTTTCTCTTGCTCTTTTCAGTCTCTTGCTCGCTTCTTTCCTCCCTCTTGTCTTTCCAAAGGAAAAAAAAAAAAAGTCTTAGCACAACCTTCAATTAAAAAATGAAAAAAAAAAGAGGAAAAAGTCAGGTAGCAAAATAATTAAAAAACAATAACAATTAAATCGACCCGTTTGGAGTGATGGAGGGAAAAAAAAAAAAAATAGAAAAAAAAATAGAAAAGGAACAAGAGGAGTCCTGTGCTGCCGGGCTGTGCGAGTGGATGGTCCTGCTCCAGTGCGCGGCTGTGCAGCCTCCCAGTCCCGAGATCCCTTCCTAACCCACTTTCCCAGGCGGAGCGAGGGAGGGAGGGAGGGATAGAGAGAGAGAGCGAGAGGAGGGAGGGAGGAGGCAGGGAGGGAGGAAGGCTCACTCCTGAGACGGCAGCTCGGCACCACGGCGGCGAGCGCGGGAGGGGAGCTGCGACCGGCGCTCCCCGTCCCTCTCCCGGGGGGGCGCAGCCCGCGCCGCGGCCCCCCCCGACCTCGCCGGGGAGCGGGGATGCCTCGGAAGGCCAAGTAAACGGCTCTGAGCCGGACCCAACCTTCGGGAGCCGGACCGCGCCTGGAGAGGGGGGCACTGCAGCAGGGAGAGGGGGCATGGGAAGGGGAGAGGGCTGGAGGGCAGAGGGGGGAAGCCCCGAGGGAGAGGGGGCTGGAAAGGGGAGGGAGAGGGAAGGGGAATGGGAGAGGAAGAGGGGTCTGGAGAAAGGAGTGGGGGAAAGAGGGAGAAGGGGAGTGCGAGCGGGGAACTGGCTGCAGAGAAGAAGGCAGGAGCAGCCGGCAGAGTCTGAGCGGGAGGGAGGCAGCGGTAGCGGGCCGGAGAGGATGGAGGAAGATAGGACCGATATTCTCAACAGAAAATACTGAGGAGAGGCGGGGCTGGAGGGGGCAAAAAAGCTGTGGCCGAAAGTGCAAACAACTTGGTTTTGCGGCCCGAAGCCCCTCAGCTCGCTGATTTAGAGAGCAGCATTCTTGGCAACTGCCTCTGCAGCCTCAAACCTTGCTCGTCCCCCCCCCCCCCCCTCAGACTTTCCCCTCACCAGATAAACAGTTGTACATCCCTCCCTCCGCCTCCCTCCCACCACTCAGCCCTTCCCGCCCCCCACCTCCTTTCCCAGCCTTTGAGGGACGGACCGCAGACAATGCTGGTATTGAGCCTCCCGCAGTGTGAATACTCGGCCTGTCCTCCCCGATTGCCAGCGCCCGCAGCTGAGCCCCGAGCCCCGGCGGCAGCGCTGCCCACCCGGGAACAGATCCCACAGCTCCGCATACCATCACCGTCGCAAGGGAAGGGAGATGACATTAATGGAGAGGAAGAAACCGGGGATTTTACTGCTGATGCCTGCCTGCCATTTCCCCCAGCCCTCTCTCCCTCTGCCTGCAGGAGGGATGAGGAGAGCTGCTCCTGGGGATGTTGCACTAACGTAACCCTTATGTGGCCAAAGCACGGCGGGGGCTGGGAGGGGGAAGGAAAGAGGGAAAGAGTGGGTTCAGGGGGGTCCAGAGAGTTACTGTCCTGAGAGTGCAGTCACAGCGCTGCTGCATGTGTGTGTGTGTGCAGGAAGAGGAAAATACAGGTCTTGTGTGGTGCCTGCTTCACCTCTGCTCCTGGAGCCTCACGGGGATATGGTGGACCCAAACTGGAGCATCATACAAATGGCCACATGGGATAAGATCAAAGGTCCCTCTAACCCTGTGTCCTGTCTCTGAGCACAGCCTAAAGCCACTGCCTAGGGCAGAGCACAAGCAACAAGGCAAGCAGTGGTACTGCCCCAGGGCACTTCTCTAATTTCCAGTGATCTGTGGCTAAGGCATGTTCCCCAGCCAGTGGTACTGTCTTTGTAGTTAATGGCCCTCGACTGATTTTCTTCTTCCAGGAATGCGTCCAGTTGCTTTCTGAACCCCTAGAAACTGGCCCTTGCAGCCTTGGTATGGAAAGGCCACGCCGCCTATGGGTACTTAAACAATCCCTGTATGTGTTAAAGGCCCACAAATTAAAGGCAAAGGTCATGACACCACTGCCCCAGTGCCATGCATGCAGCAGCGAAAGAGATAAGAGCTTTGTATTCCAGCCAAGGAGTGAGCCGATTCAGACATTTCCCCTGCAGGAGGCTTGGCATAGATGGCACCAGAGAGGGGAAGCAACAAGAAGGAGCTAAGGGGTTAAGCCACATACTGGACGTTCCCAAGTTACTCTGGAGAGACATTTCACCTGACACGGCTATTGCTCTGAAGAAGACCATGCTGCTGATAGATTATAGCGACCACTCCAGGGAAATGGACAGCACAAGGAACAGAGAGATGCCAGCAGCCTGCTGGCCTCCCAGACAATGGGCATCACCAAGGGGAAACCTCTGCAGTCTTATGATGGAGTTTGAGTACAGCTAAAAGACCTGTCCCATATGAAGTTAGGAACGATAGAAACATACTCCTCTTGCAAGGCAGCGTGTTGCATGGATCCTTTTTACATATGTTTCATCCACATTTAAGAAGAGCTATTGTATGTTAATTAAATGCCAGTGGAGTAAGGAAAACATATTTGTCTAAGATTAACTATTATGCAATGCAAGAAGCATCTGCCACCCAACTGCTAGAGCTCACTAAATATTTCCTTATCTCAGAGTATTTACTTAGGAGGCAATAACTATCCAGTTAAATCTAAATTTAATGCTTAGTTAAATATAGTTCATGGAAAGTGGCACCAATATGTTTTATACAGAGAATGACAGAGGGGGTTTCAGGGAGGGAGAAGGAAGGAATCCTGTCCCCAGACTCCAGTAACATCCTGACTCAATGTGGGACTGCACATGGCCATGCCTCCCTACAAAGTGGGACATGTCACAGCAGACTTGGGGGCTCCTCTCTGCTGAAATGGGAGTATAGGGGAAGTCTTCATCTTCTTACGCATTTATACAATCCTCATTAGAACCACTGTAGCATATCTATTTAATAATAATAATAATCATAATAATAAACAGAGAGACAAGGAAGAAATTCCCTTGAGGGTCTTGTAAACCTTGGGAAAAATAAAGCAAAAACAAAACCTAAAGCTGATAGGGTCTTATTTGCTTTTAGAAGCATACAGAAGCAAAAGGAAGAGGTGTCCTGGATATAAAAGGCCAAACAAGCAGGAATCACACAAATCCTAGGCGAGAGCCTCATGAGTAAAATAAATAATGTTATTTTTGTGTTCCCAGAAGAGTGAGCTCTCTGGACCCAACTCCCTCTGCTGGAAGCAGATAACAAACAGCAGGTCTGCTTTCTAACTTTACTACCTTCTGAAAACTTGAGGAAAAATTCAGGTAAACAATCAGAGCATGGATACCATGAATCCATAGTGCCATCTTTTAATGCCATTTAGCAATACTCCTGGTAGGTGCAGGACTGGCAGGGCCAGCCTGACCAACCAAGTGTTGTCACTATGCCATTCAGGAACGGATGGGGCAGCCTGCAGGTACCACATCACCCTCCTCCAATGCAAAACACTTACAACTTGTTCAAAGGGAACATGGCCTAGAGCAACACCCTTTGATGAGTACGGGCTGTACAGCACCACCAAAGACATGACAGAAATGCTTGGATGACAGGTTTAGGAAGGTGTCTGAGTTTCCACACGATGGGTGTGGGATGACTCTGTGTGTAAGCTGGAAGGAAAATAGCATGAACAGACACGGTCTTAGTCTCCCTGGCTTTGAGGGAAATGTGCTGAAGACATCACAGTCTGGGCATCTCAGCAGGAGACAGCCTCCATGCTGGCCTAGGGTAGGCATTCTCTGCTGAGATACACAGTCCTGAAATCCTCTGGGACTGGTGTTTAGGTCACCTCTGCCTACCTGTGTGGCAGCTCAGTTTTACAGATATTAAGAGACTGACATTGTGAAACCCTGAAGTGCCATCTGCTTTCCATGGAGAGCCAACAGACACTGAAAGCATGGACTCGGGCCACAAGCAGGGGGATGGTTTTTTTTTTTTGCATTTGAGGTGGCTGAAAGCAAAGAGCAATCTGTGGAAACTTCACACAATGCCAACTGCAACAGCCATGTGTATGATATGGATGGCTGCCCTCTAGGACCTGAAATGAGCTTCATCAGCTCCCACCACAAACAGCCACAAAATGGTAACTTGTCACTTGACTTTCATTCACTACCAACTGCCTCAAAACTGGCAACTTGTTCCCAAATACCAATGGAATCAGGAAAAAAGACATTTCCAAAAAATGGAAAGAGAACTGGTCACACAAGTCTCCAGACACTATCATGACCAACACAACTGTGTTAAGGGGACTGCATAACCGCTCTGCCAGCAGAGCCCAGCATCTAGGGACTTTATTCAGGCTATCCGCAATGATGAGTGAAAACGTATGATGTTTTGTGAGCTATGACGTGTTTAGCCTGCTCAAAGCTCCTCAGCCATGCAGAGAAAATGCAGTTTTGTTGCATTGGCAGAGGACTTATGGAGAGGAACAGGGAAGAGCCAAAGGGATTTCAGCACACCGGGAAGGTTAAGGGAACATAGCAGGGGAGTGATGATTTCTCCTTCCTCCCTGTGGGTACAGGTCCTACACGGAATGCATTTCTACCCTGCTCTGTAAGGGCAGCATCCCACTCCAATTTATTAAGTAGCTACATTTCACTCTCCTTTGGTTCCTGGGATACAGAGAGACACAGGAGTAGAAGAGGAGGGGGAAAGGCAGGGCTAGCAGAAAAGAGGAAAATCCTTTGAATGCAGCAAGTGCCTCTAGAGGCAAATTGAGGAGGAGGTGCACTTTCAACAGTAAATGCCCTTCTCCTCAAGGCTCCAAGAGCGAGTTCCAGTAGGCCATACTCCATTCATTCTGCTACGCCTGCCTGAGAAAGCACCCTCCATCTATATCAGGCCAGAGTTTGCTGGAAAGAGAAGAGGAAATAATTTCCCTGAGACAACTGAAAAGAAGAAAGTCTGCTAAGGACTGGATGCTCTCTACCAAACTTGGTCCTGTGCCGACTGAATGTCAATGCCACTTACTCACATTCTCAAGGCACTTACGAAGGACATATTATAAGGAAAAATTCTGCAGTTTGAGAAAAATATATGTATATGATGATTCTAACTACTAGAAGCAACTGTTCCAGCACGTACTTTATTTTAAGACATGTTTTTATGAATATTTTGCAAGTCTATATATTAAACTGGCTTTTGATGATCAGCTTAGGCCTCAGACTCATATCCAGACACGTAATGCAACAAGAGCAAGTTTCCTCTGAAGTAAGGACCTCATTAGATAGAAGGATTTACTGCATCGAGAGCGCTCATATAGGTCATAACGGCGGATGATAACATGCATGCTCAACACCTCTAAATGCAGTCACTGAGCTGTAACAGAACTTCCTCCAGTACAAGAATAGCTGATTTTCACCAATTTATAACCTTGTCACTCTGCAATCGATCTAGTTTCACAATTGATCACTGTAGTGTGGACAATTTAGAGGCCAAGGGCCAGGTTCTCAATTGCTGTAAGCGGACATATCACCACCACTGTCAAAAGAGCCATGCTGATCTCCACCAGCTAAACAAGGCCTTGAGCTTTGTAGTTCATCTACTTCCATGCTGTGTGGGTAGAAAACGCTGTTATCACCTTTGAAAGAGAAAACCTCGTTCAACTGGATAAAGGGGTTTTGTGCTTAGACTTTTCAAAAAAGTCTCACCATTACTTAAAGACCAAATCTAAAGCTTGGGAAGGAGGAAAATAGCAGCTTGAAGATGCCTTTTTTCAGCAGGATACGACCGAGTGGGAATTAAAGAATTAGTACTGCAATTGGTTTGTGTCCTTAATTACTGGTTGCTACCACAGAAAGTGCCTGTAGAACAACAAAGTCATTGGCAACAGGTCCTTCCTACTTGAGAGGAACAAGAAAGAGAGAGAACTTCCTTTTTAGTTAAAACAAAAGTTGCCCTTCCTTACAAACGCAACAAGCATAAAAGCAATGGGTAGTATCGAGAGTGTGGCACTGCCTTTTTCCCCTCAAAGATCACATATCATTAGTGACTTCCTTACCAACCCCTCAGAACCAGGCTCTGTGGCTGCTGTTTGCCAGAGGGTGTCAAATCACTTTGAAACTATGGGATGCCACACTGCCCGGCTGTCATGCTGCTGTGTGGCGGGGAGCCCGGCTGCCTGCCATCTCCCAGCTGAGTCAGCAGCCCCAGTGGGAAAATGCGTGACCTGTTCTCCCAAGGAAGGCTGGCTCATGGCATTAGAAGCAGAGAAAGGGCTGATCCCAGTTCTGGCGTTTCTCATGTGGACAAGGTATTATGTTGACCCGTATCTTCCAAACGTGGCTATAGGAGGTAGGCATGCAAATCTAGACAAGCAGTCCACAGCTCCCACTAAGGACAGCTTCATGATCAAGATTCTTTTTGTATTTGCAAGTGAAATCATTGCATCACCAATGTCAAGTAACGCTTGATAAGTCAGGCAGAGCCAGGGTTCAACCCTACAGGTCTTTAAATAATTCACTCCCCACAGGAAGGCAATAGCTCTATCTCCTTAGACCTATTATCCCTTCAAAACTTTCCTCCCTATGCTGGTGAATATTTACAGCCCTCAGCACAAGTAATTGGGATTGACTTCACAGAAGAAGGCTAGATTATTTAACAGTCACTCCCAACACATAAGCAGAGAGATGACCCAGAGATTGGGATGTTATAGGAGGACTTGGGAGATATCCAGTCCCAATTTCCTCAGTGAATTTGGGTAAATCATTTAATGAGGCATTCACAAAGGCGTAAAAAGCTAATCTCCCTAGGCTCCCTCTGCCCTTAGAGAGATAATCTCCTCTTGAGGGCACTTCAGAGCAGATGCCTAATTTAACGGTTTAAAATTGTCCTGTCCCTCAGGGCACGTCAAAGTTTCCAGCTACACAGCAGAGATCCTAACATACCCTTAGCTTCCCATAACATTCAAAGGATGAAGCACCAAAGATTGCAGGGTGATCTGATGCTATGATATGGAAAGGCCCTGCAAGACACAATCTACAGAACAGGTCAAGCATGATCTCTTTCTAATGTGCTTATTAACAGGCCCCAAAACAATTGCCCGGCAGTTGCAAGGGATGCTAAGATTGCTACAGACAAGAGTTCTGTACAACTAAGAGGTGGTCAAATCCATTCTGCTGAGCCTTGCTGCGTATTTGGTGACCTGCTCTGCCATGGAGTTCTCAACACAATGCGAATGGATGAGAATAATCACTCTGACAGTGATGATTCTCACTGAAAGGATACATGCTACGCATTTTTTGATCATGCTTTGTTTTACACAACACCAGCCTGCTGGCAACAGACGGGGTACACCTGTCTCAAAGTGGGAAAAGGATCTTTGCGCAGGAGTTAGCAAAGCTCATTGGAAGAGCTTTAAACTAGATTTGAAGGGGAAAGGGATAAAACCAAGCTTGCTAGAGATAAATCCAAGGGCAGCAGGTCAATGTTTGAGGGATGGTGTGCTGGCGAGGTCCTTCGATCTGCTGTCTTAGTGGAGCTAGGGGATGGAGATCCACACAGCATCAAAGATGCAAAAGTTATTGATGTGTTAGAAACCATGGAAGAGCTTGAGAATGGTCAAGTAGGAATTAGAGCTTTTCCCCCAAAAAAGGTGGAGGGATCGATAACCCAACTGAAGTGCATCTACACCAGTCCACACAGCAGGGGCAACAAACAGGAGAAGTTGGAAGCCATTGTGCAGCAGGAAAACTATGATACGGTTGCCATCACGTAAACATGGTGGGATGACTCACACAACTGGAGCGATGTAATGGATGGCTATAAACTCTTCAGACACTATAGACAAGGAAAGAGAGGCAGTGGGATAGCCCTGTATATTAGGGAGTATTTTGATTGTCTAGAGCTTAATGATAACAGAGTTGAGTGTTTATGGGTAAGAATTGGGGGAAGACCAAAAAGGTCTGAATGGGTGTATTCTTCGCTGGACATAAAACTGGCTGGAGGGCCAGGCCCAAGTTGTTGTGAATGGAGTTAAATCCAGTTGGTGGCTGGTCACAAACAGTGTTCCCCACAGATCAGTATTGGGATCGGTACTGTTTAATGTCTTTATCAATGGTCTGGACAGGGCATCAAGTGCACTCAGTGACTTTGCAGACAACACCAAGTTGGGTGTGAGTGTTGATCTGTCTGAGGGCAGGAAGGCTCTAAAGAGGCTTGATTGATGGGCTGAGGGTAATGGTATGAGGTTCAACAAGGCCAAGTGCCAGGTCCTGCACTTGGGTCACAACAACCCTATGCAGCGCTACAGACTGGAACGAGGCCCTATGGAAAAGGATCTGGGAGTTACAGTCAGCAGCCAGCTGAATATAAGCCAGCAGTGTGCCCAGGTGGCCAAGAAGGCCAACAGCATCCTATCCTGTATCAGAAATAGTGTGGCCAGCAGAACTAGGGAAGTGATCATCTCTCTGCACTCAGCACTGGTGAGGCCATATCTCTAATACTGTGTCCAATGTCTGTCTACACGAAAGACATTGAGGTGCTGGAGCACATCCAAAGAAGAGCAACAAAGTTGGTGAGAGGTCTAAAGCACAAGTTTATGAGGAGTGGCTGAAGGAACTGGGGTTGTTTAGTCTGGAGAAAAGTAAGCTGAGGGGATACCTTATCGCTCTCTAGGACTTCCTGAAAGTATATAGTGACATGGGGGTCAGTCTCTTCACCCAAGTAACAGGCAACTGGCCTCAAGTTGCACCAGAGAAGGTTTAGATTGGGTATTAGGAAAAAAATTCTTCACTGAAAAGGTTTTCAAGCATTGGAACAGGGAAGTGGTAGAGTCATCATCTGTGGAGGTATTTAAAAGAAGTGTAGATAGGGTGCTTAGGGACAGAGTTTAATGGGGACTTGGCAGTACTAGGTTAATGGTTGGGTTTGATGATCTTTTCCAACCTAAATGATTCTATGACTCTAGCTATCATCACCAGAGAACTAATTTTATTGTGAAGGATAGAGTGTGGCAGGCTGTTGTGCTGTACATTTTCTTGTCCATTACAGAAGCCCCAATATACCTTTTATGATGCTTAAACTGAGACCTTCAGTGAGACAAGAAAGATTCTCAAGATTTGTGATGCTATCAGGACACCAGGCACTGTCAGAAAGCCTCACGAGCAACAAGCTGAAAGAGAAATTTGTATGCAGAAATTTGGAGAAGGGTCCCTTTGAAACTATGACCTGCCTGAACTGAAGTTTCTGAAAACACTTTCAATCATTTCACTGCATTTAGGTCTGAAAATGAGGAAAACACGTCTTTATCATGTCCAGATTTTCAAAATAACAAGCCAGTAGAACTGTCCTACAAACACAGGCTCAGTTAATGCCATTCTTACAGGCTACAGGCCAGGGCCATCTCTGCATCAGCATTTGGAGTTAGTGCCTGCCTATTCTTTCAACATATACTTTGCAATGTTTCAGCTTTCCTTCTCCCCTCTCCCACACTACTTTTCTGCTCCTTTCTCCAAACTCCTAACCCTGCTATTTTTCCAGTTTCTCTCCCTTTCCTAGGTTGCTCCCATGATGTCCCATTTCTGTCAGGCCCAGCCACATTTGTACATTTTAAACCTAGGAGAGATTTCTCAGATCATCCTGTCCAGCTGCCTGCCCCAAGCCACAGAAACTCACCCACTTCTTCTGGCAAGAAGCCACAATCAGTGGCTCAGCCAGAGTACCTTGTTAAAGAAAGGCTCTCAGCTTTGGTTTAAGCAGCCCCAACTACAGAGATCTACCCTATGTCAGTGGCCTCAATGATTAATTACCACCCCAGGTTAAAAATTTTTCATGTTCCTTTAACCACAAATGTAATTTCCTTTATTATCCAGCCACTGAATGCTTTTGTCTGCTTAGATTAAATGGTCATCTGCTGTTAAATATCATCTCCTTGAAAATACTGTGCTGTACTTGTTTGAATCTCACTTTGTATCATTTTTATTCCTAGTCCAATACTTTGCTACAAATGCCCAACACCAGGTGCCAGAGAGAGAAATAGGGTTTTTCAGCAGCCTCTTAAGAGAGCTGGCAGATGCCAGATTAATAGCACTGTCCTGGGGATGAGGCCAGGTAGAACAGAAGTAGGGCCAGGAGTGGACATTTTAGGTCCAAGTCTAAGCACGGGGATGGCGGAAGCAGGAGTTGGGCGGGAATGATGGAGGACCTGCTCGTCAAGAGGTGCAGGTATAAAGCAGCTTCTTGAGGACAAGAAGGCATTTTGCAGGAGGCGATTCCAGCAGCTGGTTCTGTCAGACAGGAGTGAGGAGCCTTCCCTACAGTCCCATGCTGGGATGCAGCAGCAGTGCAGCTGTATGGCCTGAGGCCCTCACTGCTTGCAGCAGCAGCAGAACCCTCTCTCAGAGTCACCCTGATGCAGTTGCCTCCTAACTTGTGTTTAAATCAACTTGTGTAAGGCGAAACAAACCTGAGCGCGGACATACTTGCAAACTGCTCAGGTGAAGCAATACCTACGAGAAGCAGCAGTAACTCTCAGCAGACAGAAATCTCTGAACCGCTGCCTACAACGCTGCCAAGGCTGGGCTAGATGAGGGAGGCACGCGTCCTGAAACAGCTCCCTAAAAGCAGAGCTCCGTGGGGCATTTTTAAAAGCTTCCAGGCAAGAGTGAGAATAGGCAGGTGTTCTCCTGGAGGAGTGTAACATCTCTGTGGGAACTTGACCTGTCAGAGCCAGGCTCAGGCCTTGAAGTGCCAGCAAACACTCCCCTCCTCTACGGACAATTTACTCAGCTCCAGCAACCTGTTAGATTCAGCAGCTTGCAGGGCTTTATGAAACAAAGAGCCAACAACCTGAACAAGAACGTAAGCTTTGCTTCCTGTAAAAACCCCGGGGATTTGTGCATAGTCCTGGTCTTCAGCGACACTTCATTACCTTCCTAATTTATACAACACACCGGTATTTTTTGAATAGTGTAATGAGTCTGCTAGCTTCTTCCAGCAGGCAGAGATCAGGGAAGGACAAAGAGCAGGTTGGTCAGAGCACCCTGGCAGCTGACTGAACAAAGGCAGCGGATGTGAAAAAGATCACGACAGTTGGATCAGACCAGAAGCAGGGTAATAAAAAGCCCAAAGAAAACCTCTGATGATGAGATGGAGCTCTGAGTAGGGCACTTCCACAACTCATTACTTGCCCTCTGATACAGGAATGGACTGGAAGACAAAGCCCAGATACCAGACCTATAGCACCTGTAGGTGAGACTACCTCAACTGTTCTCAGGGAATATCTATCGCTGATTACTTTTTAGTCTAAGTCATTGTAAGACCTTTTCACCTTATTCTTTCTGTCTGCAAGGAATCACTCTGTGTTTGCCAGACGTATGCTGGAATACAGGGGTAGCCTGAATTTTTGTAACGGAGAGCTTTGAGTCACTCAAGCATCTGCTTTTGAGCTTTTGGTAGGACAACCACTTTCACATACAGTCACAGGAAAGAATGGTAAAAATGGTTTACCAGAGCCACTTTTGGATGGTGAGTGTATAGCATGAAGGAGCGCACAGGAAAGCTTTTTACAGGCTTGGGATGATAAAACACTGCTGCCAAATACAGGGTGTTAACTGCCCACATATGCCCTTGCAACCTACTGATCTGGCAAGGGTCTGGGGGAGAAGGAGCCTAAAATTTGAAGAATTTTCCCATTAAAGTTGTCTATCAGTGTCAGACATGTCAAAAGCAATCTTGATTGGCAGAGACCTCTTGGAAAAATCTTGGCCCTGTTATAATCAAGTGGAGCTTTGCCACCGATTTTATTTGGGCTACAATTTCATCGCTTCAGTCTGTCTCTTGCCCTCATTCCCTGTAAATTTCTCTTGGCTGGAGAATGACTGCAACGCAAAGAACAAATCAAAAATGGAAATTAAAGTATACCTTCAAATTCACATCCATTTAACTGAATTACAACAATTTTCCAGTAAGCTCATTGCTCATCAAAGTGAGGAACAAACAGTGAATCTGACTGGCCTCAGACAGACCCAGCATAAGCAAATTAAGTGCAAATTTCTCCTGCTCCCAGCTCTGTCAGGACATCCCTGTTCTGTCCATCAACATGCCCTGGTATTCCAGCCCACTCTCCCCATCTGCTGATGTAGCTAAGTCCTGAAAAGAAGAAGCTGCTATCTCCCATGAATATTTAATGTAGCAAGGAAAGGCTGCAGGAAGAAGAATATTTGGTGGCATTTACTCCTTATGATCAAAGCCATTTCATGTCTCTTGTGTGATATTATTAGAACACAATATGAAGTGAAAGCAGTGTTCAGACTAAGGTCCTTATTCAAGAAACACTTTCTGCAGAGGAGAATGCAAGAACCAATGCCAGTAGGAAGCCCATATTCTTACAGCATTTCTCTGCCCATGTGTATTAGCAGGGAATTACATGACAGAAAGAGCCAAGCAGCTACCTTAAGTCCAGTCCCATCTTATCACGAGGACGATGTTCAATCCTCCGCTCACCTCTGAATGCTTCCCAACACTCCAAAAGCACTTGTACGGCCAGCAGTAAGAGACCCAAGTCTAAAGAGATACCATGCCCCCCAAAGGACTGTATTTTAGGTCTCTGCTGTCACTGGTACTTGTTAAATAAAACTCCCAGGTCATGACAGGAAAAAGATTATGTTCCAAAAGCAATACGCAGCTGCTAGTATGAGTAGGGTGCAGGTTAGGAACTCTAGGTTCTCATATTCCCAAACCCAGCAATTACTTCTGTACTGACTGTGTGCTTGGGACATACCAAGCAACCACCCATGTGAATGTAATGCCAGAGAGAGAGCTGACATGCCCTGTCTCTGTTCTATCACTATCTGGGCCAATCCTCCAGTACCAAGAGGCAGAAGGAAGACCATACAGGAAGCACCCAGTGAGGAGAACAGGAATTTTTAGCTGGCAGGAAGGAGGATACTGGAGTTCAAGCAGATTTAGCTCCATGGAAGCCTGGATTAATTCCAGACCTTTCCTTTCCTCTCTTCTACTAAAGGACATAATGGACTACATACACTAATGTAAGTTTTTTAAAATCTTCATCCTCTGACTTCAGACAAACTCTCTGTGTATTCCTGACAAACATGGACATACAAGAATATGTCCCTGGGAAATAACTGCACTAGCTGAATATTCTGTAATTACAAATTGCCCTGTGTTATTGCCATCATTCAATCAACAACAAAATCTCAGACACCAAGAGGTCAAACTGATCAAACTCCTAGCCACAAGCAATGTCTCCTTTACAGATCACCCCCGCTGTTGTTCAAAACCTTATGAAACAAATTTGTCCTCTATTGGTAAGAGTTTGATGAGTGCTTCATGAAAAGCCAATGCCTTGTTCACATTATACCTCTGATGGTGCTAAGGATGCATTGGTCATACCAAGTGAAATTTTCAGCCTCTTTTCCATGGCTGAAAGACAGATATCTGTAAGCAAGAGTCAAGATTCAACAAGTATCAGGGACACCTGTGCAAAAATATTTGCCCATTGAGTCACTGTACTGATACAAGACTCCTGACTGCTCACTGTAAGCCATCATGCCAATACATTTGCACTAATATCACAAAAGCAAAGTCAAGGGAACCATGGGTGAAGATGAAGTAAAGTGTAAGCATTTTGGTAAACACAATGTCTGCAGATGAATGCTGAAAGCCATCATATCATGCAGATGTTTACAGAGGTAGCAGAAAATCTCTGAATGGTCCCTGCTACTTTTATGTTCTTCTGAGCTAGACTCTGATGAGGGCTCTGTACTGGACAACTCTTTCTACACCACTGTGCAAATGAAGCACTGTTGAATGAAGCAGAGAAAGACTATGAACATTCAAAAATGTCCAAGGGAACTGCAAGAAATCAACAATATAATGTGGTGGCAGTCCCTCAAAGCTTTGCAATGAGAAAGCTCCATGAAGCCTAAGTTCTGTTCATATACAGGAAAGTGTGAATGTGTTATGGCTTAAATCTTTGGATTAAAAAGGTGGTTTGCTCTCGCTGGCACACAGAAGTACACAAAGGATTTAGGTTTCACAGAGGGTGAACTCTCTCCACTCCACTTACACAGGAGAGCTGCAGGTGATGTACCAGGCACTGTAAACCCATAAGGAGAGAAACTGCTGAAGGAGGAGCAGGGTACAGGCATATGACACCACAGTGCTCTGTGAATGCATGTGTGTGTGCAAGCGAGGTGAGACTGGCGTATGTGATATTCCAACTTACTGGGATGACTGAATAGGAAAAAGATGAAGTTTTAAACTCCATAATATTTTTGTCAGGGAATAATGGTTACAACAAAACAGCAAAACAAATCAGCCCAGACAGAAAGGAAACCCCTGTTTCATCTGGAGATCAAGTCTTCCTTACCACTTCCAGTACGATTCTCAAGCTTTACAAAGATCTCCCGACTCCCAGGAGCCAATCTTAAAACACGCAGTCTGAGCACTTTGGCCACGATAGAGTCAATGTCTTGATGACCACGGAAGATGCAATGTACTTTTAGTTTACTAGATGCATTCATCTCCCAAAAGAAAGATTCAAGATGTCATCAGTACTGGACAGATGACCCTTAGCTCTGCACTCAAGAGCTTTTACAATATGAAGCCGGGGTCCCTTGTTTCTACTTCCTGTAATATCTTTCTATAAAACTGCCAAGTGTTTGGGAGCTGTACAGGAAATGGATGGAATTGAGTACACTGAGAGAAATATTTTGTGTTTCAAATATGATTATTCAGCTAACAAAGCTCTAATGGTAACTCCAAAAAGAATTTACTGCTCAACTTCGTCTGATTCCCTGAATCCAGCAGTTCAGGACAACTTTTCCCAGCAGGTTATAGCTCCCATCTTCCTCAACTATTTTGCCAGCGTGGAAAAGATTGCAAAATTCTAGCATCACCCTGAAAGATGCAAAGCTGTTTTGATGACCCATCTGGCAATCAGAGTAGCTAAGTCATATTAAGTCAGAATAGAAAACTTTGGAAAATTAAGGTTAAAGGAAATGAAGCTTAAGCCTAGAAAGTGCCTCAGAAAAAAAACCCAAAGCATTCAGTATTTGTAGATTCTCTCCTTTTGTCTTAGACCAGCCAGAGAAATGATTAATGTTTTCTGATTTTTTCTTAACAATACTTGGAATATAATCAATGAGAAATAAAAGAGAAAAAACAATGTAAAAAAAATTATTCTTATTCCCTCATCAGACCTTCTCAAAAGGAAATAGAAAAAGCCCACAGTAAGACATATTCATCAAAAGAAAGGAAAGCTCCAATCAGGGATTGCATTTAGGATTTTAACTTGGTATAGAAGTTCCTTTAAGAAAATTACTTTTGCCCGGTACATAGTGGTATTTAGGAAGTATAAAGAACATGTATTTAACTAGCTAAAGTGTATTAACAGCTTAGCACAAACAAGGCAGTATGTTTCCATGATGTACTAAAAATCAGTTAAACCTTAGGCTACTTCTTGCCATTATGCTTAACATAT
Organism: Gallinago undulata; assembly: GCA_026546715.1. Lineage (NCBI taxonomy): Eukaryota > Metazoa > Chordata > Aves > Charadriiformes > Scolopacidae > Gallinago > Gallinago undulata. The sequence continues at coordinate 85,938,927 of JAOTQQ010000001.1, read as the reverse complement.
GTTAAAATCATACTGCCTTGTTTTCATTAGGCTGTTAATACATGCCCCCAAAGACAGCTTCACCTTAAATCTCCCACGAGAAAGACCTAAAGGCTTAGCTATGTTGGCAAACCCATCTGAAGTTGACATACTGCTGATGCAGCTGTAGTGTACTTCCTATCTCTTCATTCCCCCAACACACACAGTCTTGGCAAAAAGATTACAAGGCCGGAACACTGCACCTGCGCTTTGCCTCTTGTAGTGTCACATTCAGCATCACGTTTCCTCATGCCTATGATTAGCGTAACAAAAGTTTATAGCATGGACCTGATCCTGGACACAAGAAAGTGGAAGCTTGCTGGGAGGCTGGCAGAATTCCACCTGCTGTATGTCAATTCCCACAGACAAATTGAGGCTTATGCTGAAATTGTCTTGCTTCGATTCATGACCTCTGACCATAGGGGTAGGAAAGAAAACGCTACCTGTCCCAGTATCTTTGTGAATCCAGCCTGATTCTTCTTTCTTAAATGAAAGCATTTGGTAGGATTCCCCCAAACCTGCAAGCTGATTTTACAGAACTCAAATGTAGATTTTTAAACATTAATTCCAAGAGAAAATCCCTTGCCTCAGCTGAACAATAATATTTTAGATACACCTACTACCCCTTCAGAGTAAGGGCTGGTTGCCATATATCCTTCGCTTTCCTTGTGCCGTTTCTCTGTGCAACTCACTGAAGAAGAAATTATATTCTTTCTTCTGCTTTTTTCCTTGCTCGGGCAGGACAGTCACCTGGATGTCATCAGGCCAGAGATCTAGTTGTCAGGCACAAAACCACAATCATAGAGTCTGAAAGAGACTCTCAAGTCCCTGGTGACACATTCAGTGTGTGCTTCCTCTGCTTTACAGCTGACTCACATGGAGAACCACCAGGCTCTCTCCAGGACAAGAAAAATAACGGTATATTATCTGTTTAAAAGCCTCCTAATCCTTAGGCAACAACTGAATAGTAACTGCAGTGATAGGGCAAATCTTTCTGTTTCATATTAATAAACCCTAATGTAGTATTATTGCTTGCTGCCTCAAAGGCTTTTACACAAATGATTTTTCTTTTTTCTTTTTTTTTTCACTAAAAATAGTGACATATTTCACAGGAAATAGACTATGTCACTGGAAATAAACGAAAAGCAAGCAAAGGGTGCAAAAGGGAAAAAGCAAAGCAACTCAGTGTTTTAACAATCTGATACACCATTTGCCAGACCGGGAAGGAAAGTCTCTTCTCCAAAGGAGTATCAATGTTACCTTTTTAAGCAGACCAACTGCCCAGTGTCAGTCTTGAAGGGTCAGTGCTTGCCCTAGATACCCATTTGCTGACATAGGGACACACAAAGTCATGACAACAAGGAAGCAACATGCTAATGCAGTTGTGTCTTCTGCAAGTATTTTTTCTCTTGAAGGCATAATGCAATTATGAAGGATTCTGCACAGCTCCATCTTATTCCCATAAATTTCACAAACAGAAAGAGCCCCCACCAAAATGCTGCACCTCTGGAGCCGAGTTACTCACTCATGTCCACTGATGTCCTTTCCATCTGGCAAGTTCCTCTCCCACGGGGGACAACTGTGTAATACACCTTTAGCCCATTTCCATAGGTGCCCTGGTTCATACTTGGGTTGTAGCTCAGGTCACTAACAGTCAGTCACTTCAGGTCCTGCACAGTTCCTTTACTTCAGTGAAATCTTGTCACTGATACTTCCACCAGGAGAACATCTCTAGATAGGCTTGTGCATATTGTTTGCCTGGTCCTAAATCCTCCCTTAGGATACGTGTTAAGCTCCAGCCAGTACTTAATGTTGCTCTGGCTGTGTCTTGCCAGGTACTCGGACTTTGCTAGAGTACCTGAGGTAAACCACCCAGATTTTTGCTGGGCAGTTTTGTAGGGATAAACACACACTTCTAGTGTAGCCATGGGACTTCACTGACATAGCACTGGCCTTGGATGAGGCAGCGATGCCCAAAACCTGTAGCACAGCCAGGCAGAACGGCTGAAAAGAGAGGAGAGTGCTGAGGCCTTTAAACTACAGCTCCAGTGAAAGACAGCAATACTGCCAAGTAAAAAATGTTTATCTACAAACTGGTTGTATTAAACAGTTTGTCTGAGTTTGTTTGAGCTGACTAGAAATACAGTACTATATTTTAACCTTCCTGGAGAAAGAATAAAGTATACTGCAAATAAATAACAAGAGCACAAATAATGAAAAAAGGTTAAAAGTCACGCTTTTCCCAACTTTTTTTGGAAACCACATTTTCCATTTTGAATTGTTGTACACAGCAAATTTCAGAGCGTCTCACCCTTGCTAGCAATTCCCACTGTTTTCTCCCAACACCTAGCAAATGGAGCTTTCCATCTCCTGTCTTCATTAACATCTTGATACTAACATCCTGTACAAATGCAAGCAGATTTGAACTGTCAGAGAATTGTAGCAGCTGCTGAGCACAAGAGGATTTTCTTTTTTTCTTTCTTTTAAAACAATTAAAAAGTATTTGACTGTTTCTATGAAAACTGTGGACTGGACAACATCTTGTGAAAAAACATTGCTGGCTGAAAACTGGCAGTCACTTTGTCAGTATGACAGAATAATTAAAACCAGTATGACAATAATTAGCACTTCTATAGTTCTTTTCATCCATGGATATCAAAGCACTTCACAGAAACAAGTGCAGCTACCTCAATTTTTAGAGCTGAGCTCAGAAAAAAACAAATCAGAATTTTTTCCTTGTGGAAAATTCCAACAACTTCATCACTGGTTTTCATCCTAAATTAGAGTCAAGAGTTGAAACATTTTTTTTAAATTTCCAAAATGAAGAGTGCTTTAAAGAAAGAAACCAAGGTTGATTAGGAAATTTTGGTGTTTTCAATGGAACCAAAATGTTTTGCCATTCTTAATTTAGTGCATCTTGTTTTAAGCCTCTCAGCAATGCACTGCATCTGCCTCTGGGGATGGGGATGACTCCTGGGAGCTGTAGTTCAGGTTTCCCCACTGAACTTGATAACTCTATTAGTTAGGTGCTGGCTGTCCCCATCTTCCCCTAAGGCTGGTCCTGCCTGTCCTACTCTTTTGCAGGAGAACATCAAACTATTCCTTTCTGCCTCTACTGAGCTCATACTGAACGGGATGCACTGACTGCAGCGAGAAGGGCTGAGCAGTCTAGCAAAGAAGTAAACATAAAACCCAGCAGCCCCAATGAACAATTCCATGATTTAGAAGCCAGCCCTGCTCTCCTCCTATGAGTCAGATATGTACTGATAGGCACTCTTTTCTCTAGGTTGCACAGTATTAATACTGGCAATGGCACAGGAGTCTGCTACCATGTAAGCTACCATAAAGAGCTTCACCTCCAGGGAGGTGGGAAACCTGCATGGGACCAAAGGGAGCCTAAATGAGTTGGTACTTTTCTAGGAAAGCCCATTTACTGCATTTCCAGAAGTGGCCTGAATGTTTCACACTTAACTTGTGTTCCTCTTACATGCACACTGGGGCAATTTGTCTTGATGGTCCCAACTACTCAGATACTGAAAGGGGGGACTTTGTTGATTAATCAAACAAGACTGAGCTGATTAAACTTTTGTTGTTTTCTCTGACTGTTCCTTTAATAATTTTAGAGCAACAAACCACAGGGAGACTGCAGGTTCATGAGGGAGAAATCAAGGGGAAGCTACCAATTTAGCTAATGTTACTAAAACCAAAGTAGATGTTTCCAGGCACAGAGTGTGAGGCAATTGAACAGTATCAGGTTCAGTCTATTATTCACAATCACACATACAACTCAGTTAACTCTCTAAATCTGACCTGGTAAATAAGATGGCCAGATGTAAACAAACATCACCCTGGGGAAAATCAGATCCAAAGTCTACAAACACACCTTACAAACATGTCTTTTACCTGTATCTCAGTGTACTTTACAGATTTTTTTTTTTTTTCCCAAGATGCTTTCAATACTGTGTCTGACTGTAAAAGCTGACATACATTATGGTACCTCTTATGCTTATCATATTAGCCTTTTACGTATGGGCAAAAGCCTAGCTTGTAACAGGCCTCGCAGGTTTATGTTTCCCTACTTGCTTATTTGCACAACTGAAAGAAGAAAGAGGACTCTCCCCAGCTTTATCTGTAAGCAGCACACTGTAACCTAGAATGCTGACAGCTGCAAAGGAGTAGAAGAGAAAGACAAAACTTCTCTGATGACCTGGGACAGGAACAGAGACTGTTCTGGCATTTTTCAGTTGTAGGACAAAGTTCTCAGACAATTTATAAGTAGGGGAGGATTGTTACTCTTTAAGGCTATACACTCTGTAAAACCAAAGTGCTTACGTGTATTGAAGGTAATTCAAAAATCTCCTTAATTCCTAGATTTAACAAGTGCATGATGCCAGGCTCAGACCTTTAATTCTCAGTTAAGAAACAGGGAGCAGATGCTGATGAGTAGAACCATCTTTTATGCAAAATGTATTAATATATGTCCCTCTGTCAAAATATAAATAATGTACTGGGACAGTGTCACCTTGTGGTTGTTTCATGACATAGCGGCCAACTGAGAGGGGATACTCCCTGTAACTAGCCTCTTAGCCCCCAAAAGCCTTCACTCAGAAACGTGAGCCTTAAAAACTTCCTTTTAAAACGGGACCTCCTTGATCTGCCCAGTGTGCACCCTCCATGCAGGTGTTACCAGCTTTTGCATTAATACATCCTAAAAGCCTCACAAAGATTTGAAGGTGTTAAACACCTGAGCCAACTCCAGAACTTGTGCTGGCTGCAGAAGTCCGGGAGGCAGACGTGTGAGGAAAGAGGCTGCTCAGTTCACAAATAGGAGCTGTAAGGCTGAGCAATAAAACTCCACTTGTCTCTTTGCGAATCTCCTGCCTTGTAAGGTAAATTCCAAAAACCAGCACATCTTCTTGCTCCTAGCCCTCCAACCCTTCCGAGAAAGCTGCTTTTGAAAACTCTGCTGTGTAGAAAGAGGAAAAAATACAGCCCTAATTCTAAGTTAGTACTAAGCAAGAAAATTCAGACACCAAACTGTGCTCTTAATGGAGAACTAATGGATGTTAATTAACCACCAATTGACAAAAAACATATTTACTGTAGTTTAACAGCTCTGCAAATAGACACAAACTCATTTACACATGTTTAAACCTTAATAAATACATTTGCAGTCATTGGCCGCTTAAGTTGATGTTCAAACTGTCCCCTATAGTAAATCTAAAGGGATACATTTGGTTGCAAAAGTTATTGCACATTAATTAAACATTAGCTCATTGCAGAAAACCAAGTAAGTTGATGGTAAATGACCTCTTTCATCAATACTGGTTTATTACGCAGCTATTAAAAAGCCGTATGCAAAAATGAAGAAAAATCACCATGCCAAACAGCTTTCTCTCTGCGCCGTCATCCACACCTCTGCACAGCAACCACGTGCGCAGGGCCTCCTGGTAAGGGGGAGCTCCCCAGGAACCCTAGGTGGGGGTGAGGAGGGCCAGGGCAGCATGCAGTAACACTGCTGCAGGCAATGCTCCAAGCAGCAGGTTTCCGAGGGGGATTTGATTGGGGTGAGCACGCAACGGGATTTAAAAAAGTTGCTGAAGGCATGGGATAGAAAAACGCGTAATGACACTTATGAGGAAAGGTGGTGGGAAGAATACTCGCAGAGTTTTCTCTCTGTAATTTCAGTCAATCCTGAGCCCTTCATTTGATTCTTTTACTAGCTTTCTCTGTTTGGACAGTATCGTCTACCCTTCTGCTACTACATTTGCTGCTCATTCAAAATGGTGTGAGAATCTTCTCTACAGCTCTCACTGTGATCCTGCATCCGTCATCCTTCTCCTATCCCATTCCTCAGTACATTCTTTAAGGTTGCTTCTTAACTGGATCCATATATTTTGCTCTAAAACCACTCCACTTGCTTCCCAAAGGTCTGTGATAAGGATTAAGCCCTTAGCGTCTGTCAAATGCTTTAAGATCCCCTCACAGAAAATGCTGGACTTTGAACTTGGACAACAGATAAACACCACCTCCCCTTTGCGTACTTCTCATAGGAATGCACAGCATAAACCCAAGTCAAATTGTATTTATCCCAGCTTGCTTCATTCTCCAATGCTGTTGCAGAAGCCTCCAGTGGAGGGAGCTTAAAATAACTAAAAAAAGGCTTACTTTCAGGAGACAGACTAACTTAATTAAGTCATCGTTTTGTACTTTATACAAAAAAAAAAAAAAAGAAAAAAACTTCAGGAAACGAGAAAAGGAAATAATCAGCATTCATCAAATGGGAAAAGTCCAGATCAAATGGTGAAGAAGTGTTTTTAGACTTTGAGAGAATACAAATAGTGTGAAATAGAAAACACAAATTAAATTAAGACTCATAAAATTTTCTCTGTTCACGCAGCTCAGGCAACACTGTCTGGGGCCAATTTATTACCAGGCTCAACAAGAAATAAGCTCGCATGATTCCCATGCTAAAATAATCTTTACTCATTTCACACTAAAACTACTGTCGGGGTCTGGTAAGCAACAATGAATTATAGCTGCCTGTCAGAAATAATGATGATAATCCTTTCCACTTCCACAACATCGGCAGATTACAACCACCTTTGCAGACAATACAGCAATCTCAAATACATCATGTAACATAATGGAAGTATATCGTCAAGAAGTTCACAAATGGAGAAACTGAGGCACAAACAGAGGCAGCGAATCAGTCTGCAGACACAGCCTAACCATGGTCCCTGGTCTCACCTTGCCTTGTCTCTCATTAGAGTAGAAATGTAGTTCTTCCATTTTACATATTGATATCATTGTCTCAATATGGACTGCAGCAGCACTTGGGCTCTGTGGTTAGGGACCTCTTGTGCCAGGTGCTACACAAAACAAACTGAAAGAGCTGAACAAAAAGGGATTTCCCTCTCCCAGGGTTTGCAATGGAGATGAGAGTGCATGCCTTTGTATTTGACATGGCAATTGTGCCTGGAGAGCATGGATCTATTACTTTCTGGCATAAGACCCATGGATTTGAGGACCTTGATGGCTGGGCTGATTTTACTTTCATGTTGAGTGTATATGTTGCATTCTAGTGATTCAACCTAGGGAAGAGCACATGGGCTGAGCTACCTCCTTCAAGCTGAGCAGTTTTCCCTTCAGCATAAGGGAGAGAGACCCATAGTTGTGGGAACTGATGGGGGCACAAAATATGGCAAAAGCCCTTGTGCACATGTATGTAAAGGGCTTTCCTCTGATAGAGCTTTAGCACAACAAAGTCCTGGTTGGTCCACCGAGTTCCTTTCAGGCAGCCACAGGCTTGGCTGTGAAACCTTTCTCTTAGATAACCAGCATGCCCAACCACAAACCTTTCCTAACTGCAGCCCTATCTCACATCCAACTTCCCTACTGAGGCTCTAACACTAATAACAAGAAAGAAGCAGACCAATAGCAGTGCATCCAGGAAAGTGATACCTCTGGATCTGGTGCACTTTGAAAGCATCAAGCTGTTCTGCCTTCACGAGGCACAACTCAGATGGTATCTGTCAGCCAAAGGCATCCACATCAGTTGTGCCAAGATGCCTTTTTCTTCTCAGATACATGCAACTGTGAAGTCCCTTTCTTTCCCCAGATGTTCTCACACGCTCCATTGCAAAAAAAATGTCTGTCAAAACTGTCCATGCCTCCTCCCAGGGAAACAGTAGCTAGGGGCACGGTGTGTGGGGGGGTCTTTTTAGTATCTGCAGCTTCATTAAAATAATTGGCATCTGGACTCGATTTTGGAAACTCAATGCCAAAGTGGCCGATGGGGCAACTGATGCTGTGGAGTCAGAGCCAGAAACTGCATAGCAGGCTTTTGAATGTGGTCTCTGGCAAGATCCATGCACTGAAATGACATTATGGCTTTACCATACATTACATGCAAATAAGAAGAGGCTGGCAGCCATGCAACTGGCATAGCATAGCAGCAATCACCCTTACAAGATGTAGAAGGCAAGGCTATCCATCCTAACCCTGGCACATGGTGGGAACGGGAAAGACAACGCTCCTGAGTACAAGTGCCTGCTTTCTTTCCCTTCCAAGTGATCTAATGGGGAGGAAGACTCTTCCTAATGCCCAGCCCCTGGTGTTCGTACCTCATTTTTCAGCTTTGCCAGAAGCTGTGATTTTTTCCTACCCAAAATTCCATTCAAGTGTCTGTGGTTCTCTGTCTCTCCTCCCCAAGCATCCTCGTCTTACTGCTGGCTAGCTGTAGGCTATGCACAACAAAATGTCTGTTTGCAGGTGCTGAGCAGTGATAGATGCAGACAGCTGGCTGGCCAGCCGAGACTTCACCTGCTTTGCTGTTGATGAACTGCTCTTTCTGTACATTAATTGCTTTCAATGTTTTCCCCCACTTAGGCAGCCATCTCCCCTCTTTAACCTTTTGGGTTTTCTCTGAACTGTTTGGTCTAGAGAATCTACAGCAAAACTCCCCAAGACCACATAGCACAATCTGATAATAGAGGACAGATGTCAACCTCCTGCCCCCCTACTTTCAAAGTCACAAGTACTAATAATTTGGGGAGATGTTAGTGAAAGGAGCATTCATCCTTGCTATAATTCATTGTTCTTTAGCATTCCCAAGGATACAGGTATTCACAATTTCTATGGTGCAGAGAGGTAAACTAAAGGCAATACACAGATAGACAGAAACTAAGTTAATGCCCTTGCTACTAGATTACAACAGACTCATCCAAAGCCAAATGGCATCATGGTGTCAGCAGTGAGGTACAAGTGTTCATGTCCTGTACTTGCACTATTGTTAGATCAGGCCGCTAAGCTTGCCAGAGTGTCTCTTTCAAACAACGGAGGTAGGTGGCATTAACAAAGGACTTTATTGTGGCTATTGTACATTTGCTGCTTCCAAATGTTCAGCCTGCTGCCCAGCAAAGATGCCCCAACGCATCATTCTTCACACTGCAGGGCTCCACAATGCAACTCACAAGTGGTTCCACAAGCAGATCACAGCCAGACACTAGCACACACTGGGACCCAAGTTTGCTATTTGCAAGATGACTCAATGGCCTTTCAAACTCCCCGCAAGACACCACTGAGGAGTCTCAAGGCAGAGAGAAGGCAGGAGTGAGCAGTCTGAAAAGAACTCTTATCTTGGATATTCAATACGAACATTACCCTGCATTTTGGATTAATGCACTTAATCCATTCAATCTGATACAGCTGTATATTTTTTTTCCTACTGATTGCAGTGCTGCTGACTACACTAGAAAGCAAAGTCTCAGTCTAAAACAGTTTTGTTTTTTCAAGGACCTCTTGATCAAGTCTATCTCTAGCTCTTTCCTACTGCAAACAATTTCATCACAGACATTTTCAAAACCTGTGATGGGTAGCAAACTGGAGTACTGAGAGGAGCTACAGGAAATAAATCCTGTTCCTTTATCATGTCAGTAGGTGCACTGTTACCTTCTGGTGGAACAGCCAACAGAACAGGCAGTTTGTGATGCTGTTCATCAGAAACAGCTTGTGTAGCAACACCAAGTATTCCTCCCTGTGTCCTAGTCTGCTCATCTCAACCTCTGTTTCCAGCCTGAGGGATGTGAGGGATGTCTCTGTACAGTACCAACAGAGGCTGTGGCCAGCTAACAAAAAAAACCAAACCAAACATAAACTCCAAAAAACCCCAACCAACCAACTAGGCACAAAGTTCTTCAGATAATCTCATCCCCTTCCAATGGCAGTAAAGAGTTATGTTGTGCTAGTCACACTGATAGAACCAGAGAGAAGAGATAGCCCTTCACTAATTAAAATCAGTGGCTGCTTCCCAGATGAGACAAAAAATTGCTGTGCTGCCAAAGTCTATATAAAGCAATATGAAGTGCCTGAGTATGTATTTTACCTTGCGTATGTCTAGGAAAGGGAAGATGAAGGAGACATATAAAGCAAAGGCTGAAGGAGTTAAAGCCAAGTTAAAAACTAGTTGAGTAGCACTTAAGGGCTAGGTAATTTTACAAGGATTAGGGTTTGTCCAGCAGTCTAGTGAAAACTCCGAATCAGTCTACAACATTTTCTGTAAAAGTGACACCCCAGTTGGAGTCAGGAAGGCCTTTATCCCACCCAGGAAGGGTTATATTACAATTAGGAATGGGAAAAGGGGCACTTCAACCATTCCAGGCCAGCAAGTTTCTAGATAGGGCCATAGCAGATGTGATGTTCTGGAGTCATACAAAATTCAGAGACTATTATATTGATATGTGACAGATGTTATAGAAGCATGGAATATTCAGAGACCAGTGCATTAACTTTATAAATATTACATGCAACCCTATGGATTTTTTAGTGATTACATGCTTGGCTCTATAGGTAAACCAAAGAAAATTTTCTGGGCATCCTAAGACACCCTGCAAGGGACTTAATGTAATCCTTCCTGTGAAGGGGGCGATGGGGGAGAAGTAAAAAAGTAATTTAACTTTTTACTTATATCAAGAGAAGCCAACAATGCTAAAGTTGTGAAACAATATGAGTTCCTGGCCTGACTCGAACATGTCTGACTTGAACTACCTTCTAGAGTCTCCTTGGGGACATAAGCTCTACCTGCACTGTGGAACCTGTGAATATTCCCCAAGATCCAGGTGCACGACCAAGTGGTGACAAGATACCCACATACCACTTTGCAGTCCTCTTTGATTTTTTGTTAGCTCACTTTTTTTCATGGCAAGGACAGCCAGGCAAGTGGGCAGATGAGACCATTGGTGTGCCCAGGACAAGCAGAGGGCCACAAAATGCATATGCCCTGAAATATAAATTAGACTTTGAAAGCCACCTGCAGAGCTTTACAGATTATTATTTTAAGTTAGGGAGCCAATAGAGAAGACAGTATGAAACAACTGCACAGCATCAGCTTTGAGTAGATTTCGGTGGCAGTCAAGGTATTGTCAAAAGCTGAAGCCTGTTGGCAACACATGGACCAGCCTTGAGGTCTCTCCTCCAGTTACTGGCCATGGCTGACGTGGCATTAACAGGGATGGGCATATGGTACAGAGAAAATACTCTGCAAGACTCAAACCTACTCACAGCCTCCCTGCATACTGCACATCAGGCGGGTGGCTGAGTCATCATTTACAAGTGTTATCATTTTCACAGGCTGCTGTTTTCCAACTGACCTCACCCTGACTCCTACTGTTGCACCAGGCACCCACGCAAACAAAAGCTTTGTCAGACATGCAGGATCTACCTTCCTTATTGCCCATTTCACATTATTGATTACATACCCACATCAGCTAAAGAGATGTAATTGCTGCCAAGTTCCTCTTCTGATCCAAAGATTCCCCTGAAGTTCATTAACATTTGTACTGTAACTACTGTTGAGCTTGCCACATTGCCAGTCAAGATTTCATACCAAATGAGGTTACCAAATAATGACTTAATAGCAAACGCAAGGTAATTTATATATTGAAATTAAAGATTAAACCTTAATCTTAATTAAATCTCAAAAAGTTCAGTAAAGCTGCCCGAATCATAAAAAATAAAAGATGTATTGATTATTTGAGAAATGGAAATCACGTTTAATAAATACAAGAGTGAGCCATTAAGGGAATGGGGAGAACAGAAAAAGCACTTACTGGTGATTAAAAGAAGATAAATATTTATTAAATGTTGCTGTGATTTATTAAGCTGTGTTGGGCTAAACAAATGTAATTTGATATCTGAAGCATATCTCATTCTGATACAGCCTTCATTAAATCTGAAGTCTTGGCTTTAAATGGATATCATATGTTTCCTTCAGCTCTTAATCTCTTTGAAATATCAGTTTGATGCTGTGGAAGACATTTAAAGTCACAGAGACTCAAGTCTCCTGCGTATCAATAAGGTGGTTTTGCGCTACAGGTGAGTAGTCAACTTCCCATTCCTCAGTGTTTTCTTATCCTGAACCTGTTGCAGCCTTGCGCTGTCCCTTGGTGACAGGGCAACGCTCAGATTTTAAAACCATTCTGTCGAAAGGCCAGACAGGAAGAGCACAACTTCAAATTTCAATCAGTCCTCCAACGACCAGCGTCCAGGTCTGAGGCAGAACAGCCTTCAGCGGTTTGAAAGCAGGAAAGCTGACTGTCATGCTAACGCAGCTGCTGCCCAGCAGAACATTAGTGGAGGTCAAGTATGCAAAAACATCTACCCCATTGTCAATACCCATTAATTAGTCTAGCATCAAATAGCTCTGTTGATGCAACTTCGCAGCCCGAGATGTTAATCATGCAGAAGCTGAGAAATTAATTCTTCCAAGATTTGCAAAGCAACCTTATCTCAGGCCCCTTGCAGAGGGAGGTGAGGATCTGGTAGAGCATGATGCTCCATGCACATGAGGTGTTTGAATATCAATGTTTCTCGAGGTTAGACAGCAAGTTGTCTCTGTCATAAATGCATTCCCATGCTCTCTTTTCAGTCTCTATTTGGAAGAGGAGCTTTTGTTGAAAATTACTGGCATAAATTAATTGCTGCTGACAATTAAGTTCGCACAGAGCTAAAATTAAGTTATAGTGCTTTTTCCCACTGCTACAAGACTAAGTTATAGACTGCTGGTGAGAATCATTGTCTGTCACACTATGAACCTGAAAAAAGGTTGTATGGAGAAGTAGTGTTTGACTTCCCCAAGTTTGTTTGAATCTGAGTGGTTGCAAGAACCCTATCTTCCCTCCCAACTCCCTTGCCCCTTCCATCACCACCACACCTCCCCCCCAAAAAAAAGAAAAAAGAGAACAATAGAAAAGAGAGGAAGAAGGAGGTGAAGTCCCCACAAATTGGAGAGGGGAAAAGACTATCACATACTATTCCTTTTGTCTTTGTAAGAAATGAGGAACAAAAAAATCAGACTGAACTCGGATATGTGATCAATCATACTGAAATCAGAGTTCCACCTCTCTCATCTCTAATATCTTCTCTTCTGCAGTCACGTGAGTGCAGAGAAGTGCAGCAGTGGGACGGAAGGGAGTAGAGAGTTCCAAAGCCACTTCAGATCCAAGGGGACTTGATATTTTGAAGGTAAAACCCAATCATTTATTTTGGAAGCAGTTCTTACTCTTTACTGACACAGGCACCCAGGGTAGAAGCCAGGGTCCAGCCTCAAGGGCCAAGGAGATTCATTAAGCCAGATTAAACATCTCATTTTATTAAAGAGCAGATGCGAGAGATGCCTTTGCATTGTATGCAATTTTCCCAGAGGAATTTCATGATAGCAAACTCCTGGCACTTTCTCTCCCGTGCACAAGCAGGACTTGATCTAGCATAAAGTCATTATTTTCAATGTGTTTAGCCAGAAAAAAAAAAAAAAAAAAGGCATGACTTTAAAATCCTCCCTACCAACACAGCAAAGCAGATTCTTCCTCTGGAACTCACTTTTGGGTTGAAAACATGAGCAAAAAGTTCAAGCCCCTGAAGCAATTGTCTTGGAAAGTTTTAAGCTACTGAAGATATCAGGCTTAGGACCATAACTACAATAAACACAGCAAATGAATAGGAGTCTCCTGGCAAAAATAAACCAGAATTGCAGAGGCTGATGTTGCCAGTGAAAAGAACAGGAAGGTAACCAAGTGAAGAAACAGCATGAGGAGGATTATCTTTATTTGGAAGCAATCCATTCCAGCAATAAATTAAGCCAAGGATCTCTGCATCAGAAAACAGCAGGGCAACCTATTAAGCTAAAGGACAATCTGTTTTTTCTGCCACCTTTGAGCCCTGACTGAATGGCAGGAGAAACAAACATGCCAGAAATCAAAACATGTGTTAATTCAATAGCAGGTAATGGTCAGCTGGAAGTTATAGAGACAGTGAAATTCTTTCCCTGCACATTCCTAGCACAAGTGCCTGGTCTTCAGCAGCAATATCATTGGATTGCAATGGTGATAAAGATCAACTCACAGAAGAGGGCTTAGATGGAAGAAAAATGATAAATTGTATTTTATGTCAAAAACATAGCACCTCTCACCCCAAACTGCAGGGATCAGATGGGATTAAGTGGAATACTCAGTGCAGACTGGGAGAAGCATTTTTCACAGCGGTATTAGAAAACATAGTGATAATAGAAAAAAAACCACAACACTTTATGCATGTTTAGTTCAAATGGGCCTCTGGATCTGCCAGCTGTAGCATAAGACAGTGTGTGCATGTTGGCATGTTCCAAGGCCACATTTACTGCAGGAAAGCAGCATCCACAATTAAGGAATTTCTGAGGGGCAAACATAGGCTCAGTTGCACTGGGGTTTAAATCACAGAGAAGCAGTCCATAAAATGAATGCCCTGTACAGAACTGGGAGAATACAGTTAAAAGATGAGTACCAGCAGATCTTAAATATACATCAGCCACATGCATAATGTGATCAAAAAGAAAGAGATTATTTAGATTTTGGATGGTGCCCCTCTATTTTTTCAGGTAGCCTGTTCCAGCTATCAACAGGACTCCTGCAATGCCTCTTACTTCCTTTCCGAATAACAGCCTGGCTGGTGCATTTTCATCTTAAGCTCCAATACCTTCTACTCAGAAGGCCCCAAGAGCTGTCCTGATGACACTCAGAGCTGACATGTTGCTCCCCCTGGTCTCCCAGTCCTAAGCCTTCTCAAAGAAAGAAGAGGTAGCCAATGAGCCCAAACCATGCACACTCCATTCAGTGATGAGCACAAGCAACCTTTACCTGACAGATTCTCAAGCACCTCCAGCCTCCTCTACTTCCCACTGAGATACTCATGCTGGTGCAAAATTCTTTTTTTAAAAGCTCAAATTAGGCTGACAAACACAAACAGCCTGTGAAAAGGGCAGAGTGTCAAAAAAGGTTCCTCTCTTTTAAACAGCACTGACAAAACAAGTAAAGTAATTCCTCACTACAGTTACCTCTAAAGTGAGCTCTTGGTTACATAGTACTATGTACACCATCTTTGCTCAGCTCACTTTGCCCAGATGGCACCAGAAAGAAGTCCCAGAGGTGTTGCTGGTTGCTTCTTTTTCTGTTGGTAAGAGGAATTCAGTCCCAGTTTGTGCTCTGCTGATCAGGGAGAAACACGTTGCTAGTCTGTATTGTATTACACACAGAAACTATTTTGAAGGGGAGATGCTGGTTTCAGGTGACTACGTCATGCATGATCCCTGGCTATGTTATCAGATCCCTCATGGAATATTTCTACCAATGATAAAATGCTATTGCTGCCATTATCCAGCACTTGGTCTTTATCTGTCTACCCATGACAGGCCTCGTTATTCAGGCAGGTCTTGGGACACCTTCAAGGGGAGATCTTTCCATCCAATGTCAAATACACCAACTTTCTTGACTTTTCTGACCCTCTTTTTTCTTTCAGCCCCTTCTAAACTGGCTTGTAAAGCAGATGCATGCAGACCTTCCCCAACAAATTTCAGGGGTGTCATGCCACATCTCTGACTCTGGGCTATCACAAGACACCCCTTGTCCCCAAAGCTTTCAGTCTATATTTTACAGAGAAAAGACAAGTCCTGATCTTTCCATACTGATCTTGACAATGATAGAAAGCAAGAAAGCAGGAGCAGAAGCAAGAAACCATCATGCACCAACCCAATCTCCTTTGCTGCCTGTCACTTCACCCAAGGGAGTGAGTGTAATATGTGGCAGAAAGAAGGTGAGGGGGGCAAAAGGCAGCGTTGGACTGAAGCTGAACCTGGAGAAGGGGAGGACAGGGTTTTCTCCCCATATTTGATTGTTTCCTTTCTTTGCTTCTCCACACACAAACTGGTAATTAAAAGTTTACGTTAACTGGCTATAAAATAAAATTCAGTTAAATTCCCCAAGCTGAAACTGTTCTGTCCATGACAACAGAGGGAAGGGAAAGTATTTTCCTCAAGCATGGTAAAAGAGCCCACTTAAACATGGAGGCAGTTGCCAATGATTGAAGGCAGCAATATTGTAGGAGCATGGTCTCCGGCTGCACAGCTGCCTCCTTGCTCAAGCTTAGCTCTAGCCAGAGGCTTTACTCCAAGTGCTGATTGCTCACAAAGATTTGAAGAACACTTATGGTGTTGCTTTCAGTAAGCAGAAAAACAAGCCGCAGTTGGTTGCTATCTGCCTTATGTAGGTTTTTTTTTCTCTCGTCTCAAAATTTCTCTTGGGAACTCATCTAACTTCAATAGTTTGGAAGGACAAGGTATACCTCATATTACTCTGTAATTCTTACCTAAAGAGTTTTAGCTGCCATTTTTGACATTTGACCCACGCAGATACGGTAGAACACCAACTGTGTTTCTCCTAAGTGTTCAGTTTCTTAAGGCATGACAGTCAAGCTATGACTTCGAAGATGAAATGATGGAACCAACCCAGCTTCTTTCAGTATGTATGCCAAAGTCAGGGTTCTTAATAGCAATATCAGAATCAACCCTACTACAACCATTTAAAGAAAACAAAAAATTGGCAGATAATTAAATAAGATTGCTTTTCTCCTTCCTTCTACCTGACAACTTCTAAAAAGTTGTCAGCACGAGAAGGGCTATAACATTTGTCTGAAATAGTGGATGTTTGGCAGCAGTATTTGCAAAAATTTAAGTGTGCTATATGTGAACTCTGCTAATCACAGTTTCAGATTAAAACAAGAAAATCCCTAGAGGAATCTGAGACGGATACTGACAGAAACTTAATATCATAAGCATATTTTACTTCAGCATCCGACGTGTCCTTCCTTCAACATCTACCAGCATCATATGTTTAAGACTCCCACTAAGCCAACTCCTGCTCCAGGTAAGTTTAGACTTTACTATACTAATTTTACAAGTGGAGAAACTGAGGAAGTGTTAAAAGAAACAAATCATAGCTATAAAGAGAGAGGGAAAATCCATAGTAGAGCCCCAGTTTCCTTGCATGTTGCCTGCTGGCCTCTACCAGAACTTGCTGGGTACAAATGTCTCTGCTGGAGTATCCTACCGAAAGACCCTGTCAAAACCAGGGACTCCTATATTAGGTTAGCGATGTCTTGAGAGTTCCAATGAGATAGAGGGCTGTAGAGAAGAAATAAAAGAAACCTTACCCTAGCAACATCACTCATTGCTGGAAGAGAGCAGCTATACCATCTAAAGATCAGAAACAGGCAGAGAAAGGGAAGCTATTAAAGTCAAGTCCTAACAGAGGAAGGAACACTTCTTGGAAGTACAACAGCTAGGCTTGTAAGCAAAGACCAAGATGCTGGATTTAACTAATACACTCCTAAAAATCCGGGCTGTGCTATCAAGAAAGGTGCCTCTCTTGACATAGGCAATATAGGCAGCTGTATGTCTCCCAGCTACTGCTGGCAATAGCGCATCTTTTCCAACTCCCCACTGTCTGATTCAAGAAGTATCAATCTCAACCCTCACAGACGCCTATTGGGACCTACCAATAGATATATTTTTCAGACACTTTTCAGAGAACCACATTATAAATAATACATTAATTGTCCTTATACACTTCACTAATTATTATTCTCATTTCCTGATAGGTCCATTAATCTCTCCTTTATACCTACTGCCAAAAACCGCTGGCACATGCTATTGGCATGCTGATGCACTTAGTTTATGGTTGCCCTTGATTGTCTTGTCTTTCTGCCTCTTTATTAATAAAAACACAACCTTTAAGATTCGGTTCCAGGTTTTGAGACCAATTAAAATTTGTGGGTGTTCTGGCTAGTCTGTTCTCCTTGACACATCTTTTATATGCACACAGTTTCATGTTCTCACCTTTATTCACAGACAGAGAAAATACTTTACAGATACTTGATAGCAGCCTGTTAACACACTTTCAAGCCTTTGCTGTTTAGAATATGCTGAATTTGGGACAGGAACTGTATCTCACCTTTAGGCATTATCCTAACACTATAAATAATATACAAAGCATTGTAAGGACTTCAATATCCTTACTTTTCCCTCTAGACTCTTAAAACTATCAACCGAGTTTTTAATAATCTACTTACTTGAAGTTTTGTGTCATGTGACTCTTCAAGTGATTCCCCTGGGAAGACAAGAGACTTGGTCTATTTGAGTCACTCATAATGATTGAGCTACAATAAGCAACACTGTCTGGAAAAGCCCCTTTTGGAAAAACTATAAAAAAGCCAGTTTGTGGAAATAAAAATATTCTGCAGGTATGTGTCAATCAGCGTCAAAGCTTTAGACTGTATCATACAAAATTTCCTCAGAAATTTTCCTAGAAATTAATTTCACATCATCTATTTTTTCTTGCCTTTTTAACCTTCTATCCTGATTTGTGACTAATTTTTGATTTTATACTTTAAAAAAACAAAACAAAACAAAACAAAACAAACCTCAGCATTGTTTGTTGTTGTTTTAAAAAAGTATCGTGTTTTTTTTTTAAAGGAGAAAAAAAAAAGAAAAAAACTCCAACCAGACAATATTCCATTTCAGAACTAACATCCAAAACGCCTAAAATGGGAGCCAATATTGTGCATTCAAGAAATTAGCTGCTACAAACAACATTTGCTTGAGCCTGATAAACTGCTTCTCCAGTCTATGTGCCTCTGCTATGTCTGTTCAATTTCAGTTTGGATAATTCAGAGTAATCCTATTATAGAAAGGCACAAGGCACAAAGTTCTGTTCCAGATGACATGTCAAAGTTCAGCAGCACCCACAATTGGGACTTCTAACTTTGGTCCAATTCTGAATTAGTATAGACTTCAGTTATTTCTTAAGTGTCGAAAGCATTGCTTTGAGTCTCCTCGCTGTGATATTTCAGAAGCTGACAAACAGTTAACATGCTTGTATCTTTGAGATCTGAAATCTGTCTCACTATAGGCTCTATTAGAACTGGTATTTTGACAGAGCACACGCAGATTGCTCATCTGTGACCTTACCACATTTTTCCCCACATAGAGACAGAATTTATGGTCTCCCATTGATTTTTCCCAATCCATTGCGATTCAGAATTGCCATTCACTCTGTATGTGTATTTATCTTTTTTTCTCCAATTCTGAATTACTTATTTCTTTAAAAGATACTTTGCCCTGGGGGTGTATCCTAGCAGTCTCAATAGAGAGGAAAAATAAAGTTTTTTTCTTCTGTGATTTAGTATGGGAATAATAAGAATAACAGGGCTCACCTGTAGATACACAAACAGGCTGAGCAAATATAATCATGTTGGGTAAGGGAGCATATTGTTATTCATGTATTATATTTTCATGATTATAACTAGGCCCCCCTGGCTCCCTGCGCTAAAATCTAACAGAAGGTCAGGTAAAATCAGGGGGAAATATAGGGGAAATAAACTTACTCCAGTTTTCTGAGCCCCCATAGCTTGGCCATTTTCTTCAGTTCTCCACTGTCTCCTGTGCTTTACACATTTCTGACAACCTCCAACAGCATTTTTAAAAGGAAGTATGTAATTTGAGACAAGGGTTATGTGTGTGAAAATGTAGTGGTTTTATCCTACAAGCCCAGAGCAGATGGACCTACGTTGATACAAAAAGAGGTTATACCAGCACAGTTCATTTCCATTCCTGCACAAAAGGAAGGCATTCCAATACAAACATACCCCAGATGGCACAGATGTGCTCACATGGAGGCTTCTAACACTTCAGTAGGGTGTGTAGACTGGACGTTATTTGGACTTCCCCAGGTGGTATCAAGTCACTTGATAAAGTCACTTGTAATTTTCATTTTGCTGAAAATTTGCTCCTGCTTTGAGCATTGCTCCTTGACTATTCTTACCCTTCCAAGCTGCAGTCCACTTTAGGCCCTCATATATTATTCTTAGTGATGATTTCATTTTCAGTTTTGCTACCACCGTTGAATTTTATCATCTGGTCTGAAAGCTCCTTAAAATTTACTAGCTTTCCCATGGCTCCACATCAGATTTTTTTTTTCTTCTTTTGCTTCTAATTGCACATAAGGAGTTTCCTAGAAACCAACTCCTTTGCCTTCCTGCAGAAATTCTTTGCTGTTCATTAAGCAGTGGTTCCAAACAGCTAGAGGGAGAAACCGGGCACTGGCTAGAGGGAACATCTCCCATGGGAGGCCCCTAAACTCCCACAATTTGTACCCTGCAGCTTACACACAAAGAAGACAGTGAAGGTATCCAAATCCTCAGTGTAAAATTCACCTTCTAACACGACGAGTGCAGATGTGAGAGTGATTTTAGGTGTATCTAGAAACGGTTCACTCCTGACAATGATAGGTGAAACAGCTTTAATGCCTTGAACACTAGCCTAGATACACATAAAGCCTTTGCTCCAGCCTTGCAACAGTTCCAGAGGAAGTCAGCCATTAAAAGCTAAATAAAGAAGACTCTGACCCAGGAAACTATTCAACCAGGTTTTACTTTACTACATCAGCATTTTCTAGCAGTTAGGTATATATCCAAACACACACTGCCTTTTCCTCCAGCTCTGCATAACAGGCATTAATCAGTCACCTTTGCATTAGCCTGCGAAGTCCCTGTGAGACCTGTCCTGTCGCTGCTGTGGAACCACAAGTTTCACTAGAGCTACCCTAGCCAAAATAAATTCCCCTTGTCCTAATCCATCCTAACAAAACATCAAGAAAAGAAAAAGTAAAGGAAGGAAAAACAAGGAGGAATAAAGGAGGAAAGACTGAAAGGTTCTGGAAATAGCTGGGATTGTTCATGCTGAGCCATTGGGCCCCGAGATTTGAATAATGCATGTTCCATAAATCTAAGTGTCCCTGCTTGCCACGTTTTAGAACAGGGAGCAAAAATAATAGCTACTGTCCACACTTATCACCAATAATAAATTACAGGGCTCCTGTGTGTGGCAGCGATTAATGCAAAACGCAACCCAAAACACATAACTAAATAAATAGATAGTTTGACTTTCCCGGGGGTTATCTCTTTCCTTTTCTACACCCCTCTCAGAGTCTCCTTCCAGCCCAAAACTGGGAAAGAGCCATCCTTACACTGTATCCCCTTCAGACAGACAGGGAGACCAACTCATGGTTATCTCCAGAATATACACCAAGGCGTATTCACCTCTAAAACAGGAGACAGCAATACACTGCTTTTGGTTCTTCTGGAAGACTACAGTATTCCCAAAGCATCATCTCCCCCTTAAAACAGGGCACACGCTCATGGATACACCTCTCCAAACATAAGGTCTACACTGCTTCCCTGGGACCACATTCTGATCTACAGCTGACGCATGTGTCTATGAGAGAAAAGAGTATCCTTTCAGCAGCACTTCCCTCTCCTTCAACTTCAAAGAGTTAACTAAGGGAATGCCAGGATGCTCTTTGGCCCTGAAGCAGCAGTATGGTAGCAGGGAATTCACTTGGAAACAATGCAAGGGTAGGGTGTGAGGAGCAAAAGGGGCTACAGAAAGTCCATTACAGAACTGGCCTTTCCAGAGCCAGACGTCCCTGTAAGGACTCCTCTCTGCCTTCATTTTCACCTGCTCTGGGAATTACAAGCTCAAGGAAAGTATTACTCTTCATTACCCAGGTCTGCTCAGTAGCAATGGGTCACCTGAGAAAGGGAAGAAAGAAAACTCAACAGGCAATACAGAAATCCAAAAATAATTGGTAACTCAAACAGAAGGTGTTTGCAGCTACACAGGCTAACTATCTACCTGAGCATTAAAAAAAAAACCAAAAACAACAAACCAAAACACAACCAACAACAAAAAAACCCAACCAAACCCCATCCACTGAAGAAACTTGTCTACCTCAAATTTAAAGGGCTAGATAAGATAGTGCAACCATTAGAAGAGACTGAGCACTTAAACAGAGCTGTAATCAGTGCAAGGCCATGGCAGCTCATGAGTAACTAATTGTACCCTAGTCTTTTCCTTAGCATTTTAATTCTGACATACACATTTTTGGTGGAGAGCCGTTTTTCCTTTTAAATTGATTGCCTTCTGTGCTTTACCTGTCTTTTCCCTCTGAGGGAAGGGTGATCTGTCTCTAGAGAAATCTCTTTTAGCAGAGGAAATTTCCTCTTGGAGAAGCCATCCACGTAGAGCTGCCCTTGGCACCTTCCCTTTGTAACCATGAAGCAAAAAACAGAGCTGGAAAGGTCACAAGAATCAGAATAAACCACAGGAGAGAGGCT
>JAOTQQ010000001.1:85887984-85916771 GCA_026546715.1 Gallinago undulata | reverse complement strand
TGCCTTCTGTGCTTTACCTGTCTTTTCCCTCTGAGGGAAGGGTGATCTGTCTCTAGAGAAATCTCTTTTAGCAGAGGCAATTTCCTCTTGGAGAAGCCATCCCTGTTTATAGTACAGGCTTCCACGTAGAGCTGCCCTTGGCATCTTCCCTTTGTAACCATGAAGCAAAAAACAGAGCTGGAAAGGTCACAAGAATCAGAATAAACCACAGGAGAGAGGCTACCAAAACATCTATAAAGGCAGCTTGGATGGATGTTGTACCCAAGGTACAACACTGTTATTTGACCTGACCCAACATCTATGCTACCCGTCACATGCCGCCTTCTTCCCATATGGGCCCTGTGCTCTTCTCTGTGTAAGTCTACTTGCTAGACTGGAGACACTCCAATTTACAAAAGCAAAATAAGAGAAGAAATCATGGGCTTGAGCCACTGAGAGTGAGGCAACTCACAGGAATAAGAGCAGGGGAGGAAAAAAAAAAAGTAAGCTCATACACAAAGCAGACACTATTATTATTATTATCATCTATTCATTACTCATACGTTGGTATTATAGTAGGATCCAAAAGCCTCATTCAGTATCAGGGACCCATTGTGCTAGTCTATATGCAAATACAAAGAAAGCCAGGAAGAGCTTGCAGTCTAATTTAACACAAGACCCAGCAGGTGAATGTTACAAAAATTGGAGGAAGAGGGGGTAAGAACACCATGTGATTTCATAGGCTAATGGTTCTTTGCTGAATGCTCATTCCTGGGCGATCTGAAAGGTTATGGCTTAATAACCCTCAGGGATGCTTCTTACGGCTTTAAACTGTGAAATCTCTGACCTCTTGGGTAACCGTAGCACACTAATATTTCCTTTAGTTAAGTGAATGTCTAAAACGTGCTTAATCAGTAGTCCGTTAGCTCTCCACTTGCCTCATTAACATGTCTGAGGAGCAGTTAGTGCTGCGTGTGTCCCCCCATGTTTTTTTACATTTTGGTTTCAAATGTTGCCATGCGAGGTGTAATGCCTTGGAGTGCTCTCCTCCAGAAGCATTTTATTTTATCAGTCCATATGTTTTAAACATATGGCACTGTCCCACTACAGCTTTTCTTGGAATTAAGAGGTCTCCTCTGCTGTCTGCTTGAGCATTATCTATTAACAATTTTTTTTTTAAATGACAATATTTTTTTTCCCCATTCATAAAGGGTGGAAAAGAGCCAAGGGTATTACTGAGCAAAATGCCAGCACTGGTGCTTTTGGCAAGCTAAGTCTTCCCAGGCCTCTATTTAGAGAATACCTATAGCCTGGATCCCATTTGTACAGCCTCTATGACAGGTTATGTGCTATCAATTAGATGAACAAAATTGTGATCTTGACAAACAATAAAAGATAGCCTTTACATCCAATTCACCTGTGCTCCATTTAAGATTTCAAAAAAGGTGAGTCAAACTAGTCCAAACAGAAGGCTTACCTACTTCTCCCATCGCTTTCAGCAAGTCATGTCAGTCCTAGTCTTCCTCAAATATGGAGTGAGGGTAATACTCACTCATCTTTCACAGCCATTAAAAATTAATTCAAAGATGCATGTGAAGAGGTTTGAAACTGAAAAGCACTTGACATTCTTAAACATGGCATGAAGTTCAAAGCAACCCTGATGAAAATAGTTTGATACACTTTTTTTTTTTTCCAGCCAATATTTTGACTTCTGCATCAACAAACTGCTTATCCTGTAGGTCTGTGGCATACAGAGTGTGGCTCATAAGCATTCAGTATCTAAATGTAAATATGCTTTAGTTGAAAAGTATTCGGTGCTGTTTCTGTGCTGGTTCTTCTCTACCCTTTCACTGGGAAAATCAAAGCAACTTCCAGTAGTGAGGCAATGATGCGACTAACATCTGTCATGGATCATTTTTTTCTTCTCCTCATTTGTTCCCCTAGATCAGCTGCAGTACATTTGAGGGGGTAGAAGGAGGGTTGCTTGGCTTTTTTTCCTAGCAGCTCTTTTATGTTTCACTGATTGTATACATGCAAATAATACTCATATTAGAGAAGAAAAGGCAGAGGAAGCTTATATTACACTTGGAATAGAAGCTTGCGAGACTTGTGATGGCTATTCATCCCGTGACTGTTGACAAATCAACAGAAACCAGTTATGTCATACCGCAGCCAACTCTAAACTTGCAAGAGAAACCTCTGCTCTGCTTGAGAATCAGAGGGTTGAGACATGGCTTACACCTTAACAATATGGCAGTCATCTTGGTTCATCTTTCAAGACAGATATCAAAACCTTGATTGTGGCTTGATATTATGCAGGAAAAGCAGAGGCAATTTAGTTGCTTCTGCCTTTTCAGTCCTAAGTGAGCAGATGTAGCTTTGGTTTGGCCCCTTCCTCATGTTCAACTCCCAGGCAGCCATCTGTCTCTGCAGCCATCTCATCCAAGAGCTAAGAACTTGTGTCTCAAGTGCAGGGTAATGGCACAGGAGACCTGTCACTTGAGTTCATTTAACGCTCGCACAGAGATGCCAGCAACACTTAGCAGGTGTATACTCTCCTATTCAAGTATCTTGGCAAGTCCTCCAGTAACATCCCCAAGCAGCCATTAGTACAGGGAGCCATGTGGACTAGGCATCCCTAAAAGGTCTAGTTCAACCAACCATGATATTCAGATAACCTCAAGTGAACTAGAGCTCTAGATATATGCATTTTATGCTAATCTGAGAACACACTCCCTACAAGACAACAGCATAGGGGTTATCTATCATTTACACCCAAGTTTACCTCAGCTGAGAGGTATACGCTAAGAATTTAGGCACCTTAGATGATTCAAGAATTAAGAGAGACAAACCGACTGACTACAGGATGAATCTGTCCATGTGGCATTAAGGATGCTTCCAAAGACCATCCTCCTAATTTGGATACTTTATGCCTGAAGTTTCTACAAAATACCTTACACAAAGTTATAACAGCATCAGGTAAGTCTCTGAAGCTCAGCTATAGAGTATGGTGAGGAGCATGCCATGTTTCATCTCAGAGGTCAGGGCTTTGCTCGCTGTTTGGTCTCAATCAAATTGAGCAACTCCTTCCAGCCTAGCCAGCATGAGTCTTCATGGTTTTAAAACTTTTTTTTTTTTTTTTTTTAGTTTTTGACAAGCAAACCAGATCTACCCACGTAGAACAACTGGCAAGGCAGAGGCTTAAAATATTCTTTGTCTTCACGAGCATGCAGTAGTGAATGGTTTCTCTTTGCTAGGCTCTTTCTCCGCTATTTTCTTTGAAAGCCAGCCAGCCTCTTCAGTTTATGAATTGGGTGGCTAATTTGCGAGAGGTCAGAATAATTTCTCTTCTTAAGAAACTCAAGATAAACATGCTGTGCTCTCTTTCCCTTTTTCTCTTTGTTGATGATTTCTTTCATCTACAATAAATGCCATTTTGGACTGAAAGTCCTTATTTTGAGCATGGAGACATCAGAGGCCAGTGTGGAGAAGCAGAGTTGCAAGGTCCACACTGGCTAGTTAGACACATGGCAAACAGCCTGGAAGTGGAAGTCGGCCCACAGGAATTGGACACTGAGGCTCAGAGATGGCATTCTGGGAAAGCACGTTTCTGTAATCGGAAAGGAAGTTTCAAGCTTCCTTTGGTTCTGGGCAGGCTGCCTGAGGCAATGGGGATTGCTGTAGTCCAGAGAGGCCTTAGGGGAGCTGAATACTGCATTTTTATCATTCCCTTACTCCTTTGCTCCTCCTCCTTATTCACTACCTTTGTATTCTAGCTTTTTCTTTTCTAAGGAAAGGGAGAAAATAAGTTTTATAGTTTTTTTGAAAAAAACTAAGCCAACCACAATGGCTTGGATGCAAGCAACCTAGAACTATAGGAAGAGGCAAAGCCAATCCTTAGCCCCTGGCTCTTCACTTCAGGGCAGCTCCCAACATAAGTATCCTTTGGTGTCTTTTGTCTTTGGAGAGTACTGAATTTTTCTTTGACTTCTGCAACTCAAGCCCTTTTCATTGTTTTCAGGATGGTCCTGGAAGAGAGCCTGGATCTATAGTATGCCTTGCACTATAGGCCTTCAGACTTCTGTGGCTGACTGGGGGGATTCACTAGGTACTGTAAAGACTTCAGCATTTCTCTTTTGCTGCAAAAGGGCAAATGCCAGCTTGAAAGACACAGATTCCTATAAAAGCTCTATTGCTTCTGGATATACTACACCCTGGCTCCAGCAGTACTAAAAAATAAAATAAAACAAAATAAATCAAACAGACTTCCCTGTCAGGAAACTAATAGCACAAAGCCAGTGTTCCAGGAAAATGCAAAGTATTTTAATTCTGTAGGTCTGTTTTAAAAGCATTTCAGCATCTTCGTCTGAGTCTCAACTTCTACCTCCAGTGGCCTCATTACACAAACGGAGGTAGAGAGCTTGGTCTTCTGCACTATTCCACAGTTGCTGCACGGGAACAAAAACCCCACAACCTTCAAGCACCTCTGTTAATATCAGGCTGCTCAGAGCTGTTGCCAGGTAAACCAGCAAAGAGGTTATAGAGTTTATTAAAAAGATTTTTTTCTTTTCCTCCATGGTATCTCATTTTATTGTTCTAGGTAGCATATTGCAAACGAAGTTATCACTCAATAACGCTACGTGTGCAGAGGATAACACAGTAACACTGTACGTGTACCCACTACAAGTGCAGATGGAAACCATTGCAGATTTCACACTAGAAGGTTCAGAGCTGCACTCCTAGACCTAAATTTTGCATCACAAGAAGACAGGATGTGTTACAAAAGGGAAGAGTTGCAAAAGGATGGAAAAAAGAGAAAAGAAGGAAAAGAGAAAAGCCAGGAGGGCCATATGTCAAAAACATGCAACAATTAAACCATGAGATCACATGGAAAACATTTCAGAAAGCAGGAAAAGGATCAGACTACATAACCAGCAAAGAATGCACTGCAGCACATCTTCTAGCCGCACCCAGCAGAGACTACAGGACTCTTCAGCTCTCCATTTAGCTACGTGATAATACTAATGGTTACAAAACAGTTTTGGTTTAGTGCCCCTTCCCCTCCCCCCGGTTGTTTTTTTTTTTTAATTATACCCCAGTGCAGCTCTACCTTACCCCTTTGCAAAACAACTGAAATAACAGCTATGATAAATACCAGCTCCTCTCACAGGTCTCTGTGGGTATTGATTCTGAAGCCGAATGATGTCATTTTAAGCGTTGGTATTGTTAACTTGTTTTCAGCCATTCATTTCAACAAAAGCAGCTGTCTTTCCTAGAATAATGGGCAGAGTTTCAGATTGTGGACAGAGCACAAATAGAATAATTGATAGTGTCCTCCCACTGCAGCTCTGGGGAGAAGCCAAGATAGGTAGGAGCGCGAATAAGGAAACCTTATGGTAAGTGCATTGGTATATGGAAACCCTTGATATTCAGTTGTCACAAAGCCTTACGGACACTGTGTGATTGTTCTACCATTGTGCATGTGCTGCATGCACATGCAGGATCTCAAGGGAGAACATGGTGCCTGTATGTTACTAAGGCTTTACTGCTTGTCCGAGTGCTGGAGGTCAGCATTGGTGGTCCAAGGCTCCCACACATCTATTTGGATGCTGCGTGCTGCCTGGCCAGTTTGTTGACTAGACAGCAAACAGGGATTTAATAAATATTATTTGTCTTGCCACTGCCTGAACTAGCTGGCCAGTATCCTCACACGTTAAGCCCCAACACTTTCCTATATTCAGTCTCCCAGTAGTGCAAGACACATGTAATGAAAAGTCAGGCATCACTTCTAACATTGAAACTGGTCAGGCCTGAACACTCGCTGACCTTTATGAAGACCAAGCCATAGATCAGTAGGTCTTCTTTCTTATACTGTGCCTGCATGCTGCCCAGGACATAGTGCTTTTGGCACCTGCTTGGTCTCCTTTCTGTAGTAATAATACAAACATACTAACGCATGATGCTACTAAAGGCCAAGTAATTACATCAGGTGTGCGCTCCTACAGGGCACAGACTGAAGAAAGCACACCAGACATATTCTTTCTGTTCTGCACCACGTTCAGGTGTCAAGTGATGTAAACCAAAATTGCAGGGGAGGGAATGGTGCCTACCTCAGCCCTGATGTGGCAACAGAGCTCACCTCCCTTCTTTCCTCCTTCCAGCATCAGTCCAGGTAATTAACAGGATGGCTGGTACTAGAATATTCTCCTCCAACTTCACACACATTTTAGGTGCCTTTGAAGAGGATATTATAGCCAAAGGCCCTGTTAATATAATTTACAGTAGCTATTCACTAGATTGGGGATTTGAGGTGCAATGATCCACCGTGATTCCATCCAGCAAAGGCCACGCCACTGTATTTTGTAATGAGCTCTGCAATTCTGGGGATGAAGTAATCCCAGTGTTTGCTTCTGAACTATGCTGCTCTGCATGCATTTCTGACAGGGGAAGAAGCTTAGCTGCCATTCTTTTTCACCTGGATTTGCTGTGTCCTAATTTTTCTACAGGATACACAGGGTTTGTTTCAAATTAATTGCATCTGCAAAACACATTCTTTAGGCTTGTAGATACTATGGAAATAACTTTTGTGCGTCAACAGTTCTGTTAGGTAGAGTCATCCATTGTCAGTGACAGACAACTCTTGTATTAAATCAGAGCACAGAGTTTTACAGGGGACCAGGCAGAAGAGAGATCAAGCACTTTCTTTACTGATTTATAAAAATGTACATTTTGGACTTACAGAAAATAAAAATAATCTTCTCTGAAATTCAAATGGAGATGATTTCTCAGGAAACAGTATTATTTTTAAAGCAAAACAAAGACTAGTTTAAGAACAATACCCAGTATTTTCATTGTGGCACTGATTTGAAAAAATGATCTGAAATAATACCCATACTCTCCTATCTCTATCTAAAGCTCTTATTGAAAAGAATTAGGCCATGCTGGCAGGGCTATGAGTTGCCAAATGTGCTCAGATGGAGGAGACCCTCAATTTAAGGATGCTTCCAGCTGGTGCAGAGTTGTATCTGATGTCAGTGGATTCCCTCTGCAGTCCGCACAGTAAGGGCAGTGCAGGAGGTGAGACAGGGTGCAGCTGGAATGCTACCGCTCTTTGGCTCAGCTCGTTTGTCACCAGGGCCCTAGGGTCCTGGCCAGATGGTAGAGTTTAAAGGAACTCACAGGATAGTATTCCCTCAGGCTGCTTTTAAATTATACATGGATGTTAGTGTACAATTGACTCCTAAGCCAAGGAGCCAACCGCTAGCTTCTTTGTTAACACCATCCTCAGCTGCAGACACTGGCCAGGGTGGAAAATCTGTACAGCATGGCTGCCAGTCAGGCTTGAACTGAGAGGAAAAATCCAAGTTTCCATAACTTGACTAATACCCTTCACCAAGTCAGAAGCAGACTTATGCCTCATCTTTCTTAATTTCCTGTTGTATTTTCAGCCACAAAGCCTTTTCCTTACACACCTACTAAAGCCACTGCACCTGCTGGAACAAACCAAACCTTTTCGGAGCTGCAGTCACAGAAGGCTGGATTTTATTTCTTTTCAGTCGTGGAAAAGTATTCAGGATCATCACAGCCAACTCCAAACAGATGAAAAAGTGAGAGTCACCTTTGCAGTGAAGCAGTTTGGGTTTATTTGGCTTATTTTGAGGATTAGAGAAAGCAAATAATTTCTGATTCAAACATGCTGCAGTTATTGCTAAAGAATTTTAATGCTCATATCAGCATGTCTCCTTAATTTTTTTTACTTTTTATTTTTTAAATTGGGGTCTTGAACTTAAAAGTATCCCAAAGATAGGCACTAATTGGAATTTTTATTTAGACATTTTAGTGACCTAATGGCTGTTACAGCACTAAGGACACAAAGTGAGTTGAGGCAAGGGGAGAGAAGGAAGACTAGCTGTGCTCTCTTTCATCGCTTATCCCAATGGACAATATTATCTCAGGGGTGGGATGCAGACATGCATGCTCATAACTGATGGGAAAACAGGAAAAGGGTCCTAGCCCCCATTACTTGGTCTGAAGAGCTAGCGATAGCAGTGTTGGATGTGGGTTTAGTGGGAAGAACCACTCTGAACTTGAATTTTGCCTACAGAGCAAAGAGAGGCCTTTCCTCAAGTCACCTTTGTGACCTAAACTTCCCTCATTTCATCTCAACATTGTCCCTCTCCATGATTTTGTATTCTTCTAAGACGAGACAGGAAACCTAGAACCTGTTTGCTTGGTGCCTGCTGAGAGTTGTCAGGGAGGGATCCATTTGCCAGTGCTCCTTATAAGAGGGGAGACTGCATGAAATGGACCGTCGTTGCAGCAGGAAGAAGTGCCAGACCATGCACACTTCCAGCAGGAAATGCTGGGTGGCCAGTTATGGGTAATCACATTTGACTAAGATCAACCTGTGCTGGAGCTGTATTAGTGATGTACAGCATCAAAGTATAATGAATGACATTTTTTGTTCAGCAGTGGCAGAGTTGTCTGTAGAGCAGTGTACACACGTATCTGCAGGATTTCTCTGCAAACAAATTAAAATCCCACGACCACCAGGTCACCTTCACGTAGAGTGCCTTCTGCTTTATGCTTGATCCCTTCTCTCACCTTGAAGATTTCAGCTAGCAGAGATGACATATTTGCCCTTCTTTCCATGCAGCAGCCTGGGAATACAACTCATTCTCAGCATTGTATTAAATCAGAAGCAAACATGGGCACAGAGGACAAGTATCCCAGAAGAACAGAGAAAGGACTAATGCTTTCCATCAGCAGAGAAAACTTGACATCTTGGTCAAGTTTTCAGAGAGAGCTTTCTGCAAGTTCTCCTTACCAGCAGAAAGCAGGGAGCAGGATGGGGCACTGGTCTCTCTTAGGAAATGTGAGGGGAGCCCCATGGACACAGTCTCTCTCAACAGAGAACAAAAAGCAAGGGGCAGAGAGAGGAGACCTATAAAATACATCCCTCCCATGCGGGACTGACGGGGGGGGGGCGTTATTCCTCAGAGTGATATTTACTGCCTTCCCACAATGTTTGCACTGCCTGGCAGCTCTGGCTAGCTAGACTGCTGTGTCAACATCTGCAAGTGTGAGCATGTGGCTATGTGAAAGGAAAGGGAAACAGGAGAGAGGAAAAAAAAGAGGGAAAATGTTTTTACTTTTTGCCTCTTTCTGTATGCTTTTTTGCCTTCTGCAGAGTAGAAACTTTTCTGTGCTGATACCAGGAGGAGACTCCTAATGATTAATTGATTTTGCTGTCAAACGCAGGAAGTATATGCACAAGCCATGCATGCGCAAGGGGCACTAACTATTTTTCACTAACACTAAAACTTTTTTCCCCCCTTGATTCCCAATAACCTGCAGAAAAATCACATGTACAAACAAGAAGAGGAAGAGAAGCACACAAAAAAAAAGGCATAAAAACCCCAAGACACCAGGAACACAGCCTTTCCCATAATTCTGGGGAAGTACAGAATTTGCCTTGACCTTTACAGGTTTTCAGGCTTGAGTGAAATGCAAAGGCTAAGAGAATCTTGCAAAGCTTTGCTGCTGCCAGATTACAGCTCCTCCTGTTGCACTTCTCCCAATGCTGTTCCTAGTCTCATGCTGCCTCACCTGTGTCCTAACAGAAGCACACTGTTCATCTGGGACTGCAGAACATGCTTCAGGGTCAAAATCCTACTTTGTTACCTTCAGCCATGCCATGACCAACGTTCTCTTTTTCATCACATGAACTCAAATGCACAATTCAAGCCAGCAAGAACCTACTGCAAAGAACTAACAGGATTTATGCTGTGCTTTCCTTCATAAAAATGAAATTCTGGTCTCACCTTTTCAGACACCCCTGAGAAGCCAAACTGGTTTCATTTTTGTAGGTACTCACAAGCATCTTCAACCTCTGGTGTGCCAGCAATTGTGTATGATCCTCATGATATCTCTGGCAGGCAGGGCATAAACGATGATTACTGGAGAGCTAATTACTACATCCCTAAACAGACCTTGAACATGTAGGTGCTACTGGTGCTCATAAAACTTCCACCTGGCTTCTGTTCCAAACCCAGTTGGCACCTAAGGTAATTCTATTGGCAATCTTTATGCTCATACATTATTGAGGCACCCATAGTTCTGCAATTAAGCACATGTATAACCATTTAAAACTGGCAGATGCTCAGAATTTCCTGTACAGCCATACTCTGGCTGAATTTGCATGCGAGACATTCCCTGTCTCTGCCTCATCTTCTGGGTCTTACACAGACACTGTGTTTCTAATGTCTTAATACATCCCTTCTTCTTCATCCTCTCTTCCTTGGCAAATGAAGAGAACCATCTCTCCAACACAGCAGCACTCTGAAAACCATAATCTGGGACAGAACAGACCCAGTTTCAAATCCCCCCTTTTCTCAATTAGCAGCAAGAATTTAAATCAAACCCACCTCCTGAGGAATAAGTTGTTTCCTAGTTATTTGTCAAGTGGAAGGAGTAGAGGGCAAACAAAAGAGTCTTCTTGTCATCCTCCATCCTGCACCATCCCCCTTTAAAAATTCAGTAACTCACTGTGTGGAATGCCACATGGCCACAGAAAAGTTATTTTTTATCGTGAGGTGTTTTAAACCTATATCAGAATTATCTACATAAATGGCTGTGTGTATAAATTATCTATATAAAGTCTAAATCTTGGTGACTGAGTATTGTTCTTTGAATACCACTCATATTGATTATTTTTTTTTGTCCTTTAGGGCTGTTAGTGTATACCATTCTGTAGCAAGACATCATGGTCTGTGTACTTTCATAACTCCTTAGAGAGAGAAAAATTTGTCACAAAGACCAAGTTCAGAACTTCTTAAATACAGGGTAATGTATTTATCTTAAGTACAGGTTATCTACCTCCACTCTTGTAGAGTTAAAAGGTCTTTCTGCATAGAGTACCTGGATCCTTGGAGTTGGATACCCAGGAATATGCAATACAGTTTTGTGGAGAGGAGTATGGAGAGGAGGGATTGTAGGGAGCGGGTGGTTATATACTTCAATGGGGTGAACTAAGGATGCTGTGTAGAGGAATTTGTTTTAAAAACCACCTTGTAAAAATTGGGGTCCTCAGAGCCATCAGTAGAAAAAGCAGTCTGAAAATCTCTCACATCTGACTTCAAAGGTGCCCGAACACTTTCAAGTGCAAATGTTTAGAAGCTCAAACATCAGCTGAGAGCAAAGGGGATGACTTGTTTTCCCTCTCCCCCCTCTCTCTTCCCCCCTACCCCCCCTTCTAAGGGGAATTATCCACTCTGATAGTAGCATAAAGGTTTTCAACAAGGGAAAACTGTTTCCATTAAAGTAGTATATTTGCCTGAAAGGCCAAAAAGCCCAAACCCTACAGAACTGGAACCCCAAAGCACTTCTGTCTTTAGACATCTTCTTCAGTGTAAACCTTATTTGTTCTCCCTAGCCTGATCTATTGCCTCTGGGCTTTGGCTCTTGTCATATAAGATCTTAAGACAGGGGAGGCTCTCCTTTTCTCTTCCTTCTTCCCCTCATATTTGGATTGAATTAAAATTTGTCATCCACTCATCAAGCAAGAAAGGTGCCGATGAGAAGGTTTACTAAATGTTTAGGCAGCTGCTGTCAATGCCCATCTGCTCTAAGTGTGTGCATATGGAAGACTTTGCATAGTGGGGTGGGAGATTATGGTGATTAGGAAGTGAACTGAGATTTGGAAGACCTGGGTTCATACACTCTTGGTTAATTATCCGATGAATCCTTAACTCTTTTGGCGCTTCAGCTTGCTGTTTGCAAAATGGAGATTGTAACATTATCTTAAATCAGAAGTGGTGTTGCAAGCATGTACATGTTATTGAGGCTAAGATTCTGGGGACTGTATAAATGTATGAGTTTGAACCCTTACAATGAGCCAGTGAGGCTCTGGTTGAAGGATGTGGGAGGTAATTGGGGATTAAGTTCTGTTCTGGATTACACTCCTCCGAACGTTGCACATAAGAAGTTGAAAGGAGTGAGTCTGCTGGAACCTAACATCCAATTACTTCCCATCTCTAAAGAAGCAGAAAATATCTAGAATGTATACTTAGGAAGTCAGCATATGTCAATTTTTAACAGGGCTGAGGTTATTTATGCTCTGCTACTTCTATAGGAATCAAGATTTTTTTCAATGCCAGGAAATAGGACAATTTCCCAATTTTTAAATTTTTTTTTTTTTTTTTACAAAACCTCGTCTACTTAGGGCTAGCTCTATTATAAAATTTTCCTTTTAACAAATCCAATACTACAAAGATGTCATTTGAAATGCTTCTCTCCCGTTACTGAACAATAAATCTAAATTAGACACTGGAGTTCTCAGTGGAAAAAGTTCTAACTTTTTTTCACTCTCTTCTGTTTTATTCCTGCTTCTACACTTGGAAATAAAAATGTCCTTGTGTAAAGTAAAACAGCTTCAGCTTTCTTGAGATGATGGAGCAACTTCTATTTATACCAATTTAAAACTTTTGCCTGTAAGACCAAAATGTGCATGCATATAATGAACATAGTTCTGAACAATCTCATTCTTCAACAGTTTAAGGAGAGAGGATAGGAGTGATGGTCTCGAATAAATAATATGGAAAGGTTTAATGCACAGGAGAGGAATCAGGATGGCTAAATGACTCACTTAAGAAGGATAACACTGACCAAGAAAGCTGGAGCCAAGCCTGTTATAGAGGGTTGAAAAAGACCCAAATACTCCAATTTCTGTTCATGCAATGACTTTTTATTAATGTTCTTAACTATATATTCACCAGATACCCTCTGAAGCCATTATCTTTTTCCCACTTTAAGAATACCATGTTTGTGTAATTATACTAGGCTAGTCTAGCATTCAAGAGCAGTATTTGGCTTCATGTTCTTGGAGGATTCCTAGGTGGACTTGGGTAAGCCACTAAGGAGCTCACAGACATTGCAGAATCTCTTGAAAGGTTGTGTGTTATCCCTCAGAGTTCTTGGCCATTTCTTAGATTGCAAAGCCATCTAGGGTCATTCTATCCAATGACCAAATGCCCCAGAAGTCCATGCCTGATGCTCCCTCACACGCAGACTCTTTCCCTACAACAGCATAACACACTAACGTGGTTATACAGCACAAGCCTGTCTTTCCTGACTCGGTCCCTCTTCCTTCTTCTTTCTAACCATCCTCTAATCATCCTCTTCCTTCTAACACTGCACACAAGTCCCTATACGCTAGTTTGCGCCACAGTCCTAGAGCAAAACAAACAAGCGAGCAAAAAGGCTGGGACACCTATAAAATTATCCCAAACCCTTGAGAATTTCAGCCACAGTCTTTGAGTCTCTGGTCTCTTACAGCAGAGCAAATTCCACACAGCCTCCGAGTGCTGCAGGGAGGAATATTAGCCTATTGGCAGGTATAGCCCACAGTTTCTTGTGCAGAACCCAGCTGTGCCGAATAAATAAATCACCTGCGGCCATTTATGTGCAAATAACCTGTGCCAAGGGGCCTTTTGGAAGGAAAGCTTCGATCTGTGTTCACAGCAGCAGTGTCGTAATGGGAGCAAATAAACGTGCGTGCTTTCCTTCCCTTTCTCTCCCCTCCCACAGTGCTTTTGTAACACAGCACTTTGCCTTGCTGAGTTAAAGCTGAGAAACAACATTTTGCATTAAGTAGTTGCATTAAGAGGAGAAAGAGCCACAAAGTGCACTTAACAAAACCCACCCTCTACTCCAGTGTTGGGAGGTTAAAACCAGAGATGAGTGAACATGTCTCATTTCCCCATCTGTAGCCAATTCCCCTGACAGGCCCCATTAAAAAGCCAACCAATTCTGGCACTCCAGCTCCCGGAGGAGCCCTGTGACACAGTTATTAAATAAAGTACACTGGCTTTCATTGTGAATGGGGATTGCTTAATATAAGTGCAGCACTTAGAGTGAGGGGAAGCGGAGACACAGAGGGTTTGAGCCTCTGGATTCTTTCACCCAATCTCTTCTGCTGCCAAAGTCAAAGCCCTTCCTCTGCACCTCCTCTATCATCACAGCTCTAGACTTTCCCCATTTCCTTTTGAACCATAACTCTGACCAAGCTAAATTCAAAATAATTACACTCCCCATCTCAGGATTCTCACTCCCTGAAGTGTGCTCTCACTAGTTACTATGAACCCTGCAATCCCATGTACATACACATGCTCCCATCCAGTCTTTATTATGAAGCTGAGTGGATAGTAAAAAAACCACTTTCTATAAATATTTTTTTTTTTAAGTTTTAAAAGCAACTTTGCTTTAGCTCTGCTCATGCCCCTGGTTTGTCTGCTTTCCATGAACTGGTGAGCAAACTTCTAAGTTCAGTCCTGGAAACATCAATTACAAGAGGATATGCAATAGAAAGCAAATACCAGAGCCTGCTGATCTGGCAGTGTGCTCCTCTGATTTTATTCCCTGACTGGGATTCCCTGAGTGGGATGGCATGACAGGCACCCTGAGGCCTTAAGCTGTTTTCATAGCGTCATAACAAATTGTTTGTTATTGGACCAAGAGTTATGTAGACATTGCCCAGTGAGTTTCAAATCAAGAGAAATATATGAGCAGATTTAAATCTCTGACTATTTCCAACTCGACATTTGTCAGGCTCACCAATATCCGTTACACCCACAAACACCTGACAGCAGCCACCCTTTGGCAGTGCCAAGGCTTTCTCAGAGACCTAGATTACTTTCTAAATGGGAAGTTCAGAGCTTGTTCTGTGTTGCTCTGCGTGTTCTCCTGCTGAGTCTGTGCTACTATACCCATGACACCAAACTTCACCCTGCCTGAGCAGCAACCCTGCAGCCCTTAACTTGGGCTTCTGCTCACTCCCCATCTAGGGCAGACCATTCCCCATGGCCCCAAAAGTCATGGCTGTAAGCTGTATGAAAACTAGGTAAAGGAACTTCATTTGCAAAAGCTGAAGGATCTGCCTCTGCCTTACCCTCAAACACAGCCTATTCAAGTTTACAGTTCCCACACTGCCCTAAGCATATACACATGGCGAGGGGCTCTCCACCAAGGCAGGCTTAGCAAACTCAGAAGGTTTTAGGCAGAGAGAGATGGGTTTGTCCTCCTCCCTCCACCTAGGAGCATACCCCACTCACACTCACAGATTTATCAGGTTGCTCAAAACCCCCTTCAGAATGAATAGGGGAAAAAAAAGATAAGGGTATCTCTTCCATAGCTGATCCCGTATCCCTACCTGTATTCCCCATTTTTCCAATGCAAAATGAGTATGGTCAAAGAAAAACAGTACATAAAAGTAAAAATCTAGCTTTAGTACTTTCAAACCTTATCATTGTCAGAGTTGACATTTATCCCAAACTTTTTTGTTTTCCTTTTTTTTTTTAATGCACTTTCCAACCATGAAGATTCTGATTCTGTGATTCTGTGAAATAGGTATGTACATCGGGGGAAAAAAAAAAAAAAAAAAGAGATGCCCCAACACTCCATAGCATTAACTAGCAACAATCCCCTGGAAGGCAGCATGTGATCCTGTTGGGCTCCACTGACTCACTCCCAGCCTAAGGAAGCACTGCAGATGCCATGACAAATTGGACTCTGCCCCTGGGAACCGCATGACTTCCCCTGCTCCCAGAAGCCGCTAGAATGCTGCCAAGAGAGTGTCTTCCTAATTTGCATTATCTTGGTCATTTACAATTCATCCAAACAGAGCTGGCAATTAGTGGTTGTTAGTAAACTCTGCTGTGAGCTCCAATCAGCGCTTTGCTGCTCTGGCTCTATTTACAAATTCCTGCAGTTACAGGCGTAGTAGAGAAACAGTTTTGACAGTTTCTGTCCCATGGTGTTAAAGTTTTCCTCAATTACTGCATATAATGAGAAGAGCAAGCTCAGTAAAACATAAAGCTCTGTGACCCGAGGACTCCTATGTCCAATTTGTGGGAGAGTATTGACCATCATGACAGCACATTGACTGAAGAGCCACCAAGCTGACAGAGCTGAGGCAAGGGGAGGATGCAGTGTTTCCTAGGAAAACTAAAGTGCCTCTTACTATAGGTGCAGAAAAACTCGTCTTGAAGCATCATGGGATCATCTAATCCTCATCTGGACTAGCCTGTGACAGCTAGGGAGAATTATCAACTTTCTCTTCCAAGACCTGAAGCCTGAGGAGTTGGAAGAACGCTTCCTGATAAAATGAAAGGTAAGGCAGGGTGTTGGGGGAAACATCACTAGTGCAGGGAGGGATCTGATGGATGTCAAGACATAAACCTACACAGACAGAGCTCTTACAGTATCTAACCATTGCTCTCCTCACTGCGCACTGTCTTGCGTGGTAGACTTTTCATTGCTGTTGCTC
Source organism: Gallinago undulata (assembly GCA_026546715.1). NCBI lineage: Eukaryota > Metazoa > Chordata > Aves > Charadriiformes > Scolopacidae > Gallinago > Gallinago undulata. The sequence goes on along the minus strand of JAOTQQ010000001.1, from coordinate 85,900,468 downwards.
TGAAAGCGTCTCCTCTGTGTGTCCTGCCTTTTGAACAGCCTTCTTGCATCTATCTGCCTCATTTATTCCCCTTCTCAGTTCAGTTCCTCTCCTGACAGCATCTCTTATTCTCCTTTGCCAACCATCCTGCAGTTTTTTCTCCTTTTGATCTCATTTCTCTCCATCAAGTATTTAGGATTCCCATCGGTAAGAGGTGGACAGTGTAACGCTACAAAACAGCGTCTCAGAGCATTGAATTTGCCAGTTCAGAGCATTACTGACTGAAGGAAGAGGCACTAAAGAGACTTTTGCATACGGTTGCGCAGATGTTTGTGGTCTTCTAGCTCAGATAAGATGAAGGAATACCATTTTCATCTTCCTTTACTCAGTAGAGAGCTCTTTCCTTTTATTTGTTGCCCCAGAATACTGGTTGGTGTTGCTGTGTACAAGCTACCACATCCATCCCCAAAAGTGTCAGATTCCTCAAAGTAGATACATAGGCACAATATCTTTCAGATGCAGAGAATTTAAATCAGAGGGTTTAGATAAAACCTCTAACTAGCTTTGTTTTATTCACGCATGCTGTATCTCAGACACCTTGTATTTTGGTCTCTGGCTACCTGCAAGCAAAGAGGTTCAAAAGACTGGGGAAGGAAACCAGTTTGTCTAACAGTGACTGAAACTGGACGCAGCTGAAATTACAGTTTTACACAGAAAGCTGATGAGGAGACTGCACAAGGAACTGTATGAGCCATATATAACTGTATAAGCTGTATATAACATATATATATGAGTGGCTGCTGGCAAGAACATCACTTTCTTCATGATCACATGTGGTTAGAGGGACCTATGCAGACTTCTGCCTCCAAGGGCACAATTCATTAATCAGTGAAACGTTTCATCCATTTTCACCATGTTATGAAACCGATGGAGCAGGGAGGCACAGATCACAATGGAGCCAGCACATCAGAGCCACAGGACAAAAAAAATGCCTTATATCACCTCCCCTTCTCAACTTTCCTTGGCCTGGCTTCCCCTCTTCAATGCGTATCTTAAAGATGAGGCAACTTGAGCACTAGAGCTAAAGCCTGGAACAAACGAGAAGAGTTCTCTCATCCAAAATCCAATGCACTGATTCGGCAAGAGATACTGCTTATACAAACACTTCCTAGAGGCCAGGCAATGTGGCAGCTGCCCTGGTTGTGCCTTTATGGCCAGAAAACACACACCCTGTGGCTGTGATGTCATCCCATTGCCCATGCTCTGCAACCCGGGCAACCAGGGTTTCACCCATGAGCTTCATCTACCACAGAAAGAGGACACCTGGTCCTGCTCCCACCATCCCAATCAGCTCCTGGTTTCTACTGGACTCATCGCCCCTAACCTTTCCCAGAAACAAGGCACAAAGGAAGCAGGCTAAAATCTAGCAGCTTTCAACCTGCCAGGTAAGATCAGAAGGTTAAGGGCCTTCAGTCTCCTGTGCTCAGTAGCAATTAATTTAAAGTGATCCAAAGGAAAGTGAAAACTCCACCCTAATGGTCAATTGATGCATGAGAGAGAAAATAAGCCATTTCACAGTCCCTATGGTTATCATCTACCACAAGGCATAAGATGTGATTACCCCTATCATAACATATAATTACAAATGGTCATAAAATTATCCAAGGCTTTTTTGAAATCCTTTTACAATAATTGACTCAATGACCACCTGGGGGAATGAATGCTGTATGCAGTAAAGAAACAAGTTTATTCCACATTAACATACCTGTGTCCATATAAATACAATATCCAAACCCAACTGTTGTAACTGTTGTTGGATATCCTTTTTGGGGTAAGCTCCAATGACAGTGCATACCTCAGTGGGTAGCAAGTCATGGCAATAACAGTGTATAGCAAAGATTGATGGAAAAGAATCAGGCATATTCATTTCCACAGGAAAAGTACCAGCCCACCACTGAAACAGAACCTTGATTTTATCATCCAGAATATTAAGTGTTTAGGCATGGTACAAACGTATTGTAGATCCCAGGGTAAATACTGTATTTCTGGCTAAATTGCTAACTCTGTTTCACCTGCCCATTCCTCATCTCATCTATAAAACAGGGATTAGGGGAATTCCATTCCTCTGGAGCAGAGGAGTTAAAAAACAGCCTACAAGCTAAGTGCTAGTGACAGAGTGGTTCATACTGTAAAATGCAAAGGGATCTGAGCTCCAGCCGCAGGGACTTTCACTGCAACTTGTAGCATTTGTAGCTAAAACATCCATTTGTTGTTTCTGTGACCACAGACCTACACATTCCTGCCTCAGCATTCCTTTCCAGGCACGTTCTGGAGATGTGATCAGTGTTTGCAGGGAGAGCTGAGTCCCAGTTCATGGGGAGATTGCACGAGCACTTGCTGCGCTTTTTACACTTGTTTCCCCCCTCCCTTTCTCGCAGCTTCTCAAAGCAACAAGGGGCATTTTTTGCTGTCTTCCTTCACCAGCCTGAGCTGGCTGCGAAGTGGGCTACTGCCCATGGAAGCCAGCAAACATCCAAGCCAAAAGTCAAATTCCTAAAGAACTCAGCAAGACAGGGTTGTCCTCAATACTTCTGCAAGCAAAACCTGTCAGGTCCACCTCTGCTCTATAGATCTACAAGCCGAACAGTACAATGGCTGTAGCCACAATTGCGAGGTGTTACTTGCCCAGCCAAAAGACAGAGTGACATATTTTCATAGGAAAATGCACCAGTGGTTTCTGTCAATGGCTGAGCAGAAGATTATCAGCTGCACACAGAGCTGCCAGGAGGAGATGAGAGAAAATGGTCTAAAGTGACACTACAGTCATGAAAAGATCTGCACAGACTTCCTAGAAACTAAACACAAGATAGGTACCTTCTTGTTTTCCTTACCTGCCCCTCTCTGTTCCCATAAGACATTGGTCTTACTAGGTGACAATCAGTACTGCATAATGAAAGAAAGTAAGAAGCATCCCAGCATCACATTTTCAGTCATGATGACGGGCAGAAACACAGCCCTCCAAGCCAGGCACATGAAAGAGGCAAACCAGTTCCTGTTTGAGTGACACACGATGATCATGCAACTCTTATTTGGCCTGAATAAATCAGTGGCTCTATGAAATTCTGAGGGATCTAGGAAAAACAGAGAGTGCCTGATTCCTAAGCCTGCACTTGAACCAAATTATTAGAGGAAAAACTACAAAACAGAGGAAATCTTCACAGTGACAAACAGGGACAGAAAAACCCAAAGACAAGGCAGATCTGTCAAGGCAGGAGCTGACTCATCCTCCCCAACCCTACCAGAGAGTTAATTCACTTTGCCCCCCCTTCAATTTGTGCTCCCGAGGAATCAGCTATCATAGGGCAAGTACAAAGTGTCCTGGTTTCACCTGACACCAGATTCTCCCAGTTAACCAAAGCACTCCAGGTTATGGAACAGCCCAAAGCAGGTCACTACATAATCAACTCATGCAGCTGGATTGATCACAGATGTGTATCTGGGAGAGAGGGGGAAGGAGGAAGAGTAAACCTAAAGTGAGAAGCATAACACAAGGATTCAGAAAGGTACTAAGTCACCTCTGTGAACTCATTAACCCTATCCCAGGCTACCACAGCGGGGTCTGCTGGGTGCCAGCATAAAGCACTGCAGCAGAAGCAGAGAGAGGGTGCTCTGCGTGACTGTTGGGACCCCAGAGTGACTGAAGGGGAGAGGGAGAGATTGTTTACTTATTTCCATAGGGAAGCAAGAGAGGGAGAAGGAGAAAGTTTGATAATGATTTTCCACATTTATGAAGAGCTGAGAAACTTTGCTCACCAGCATTTCACGTTGAGCTGTCTCCATACTGTGAGGTTTCTATCTCATGCCTGACTGGCTTTTCTCTTGATTTCTTGTAATTAGGAGCCTTCCAGCCTACCCAGACAAAAAACTCTGCTTATGGTATCCTTCTTTTTAGGGACCAACTGGATGCTATTATCTCACTGATTTTTAAAACCTTTGGCTGTACATCAGAACTGCAGCTGGTGGGTCCACAGTACTTGCCTGTCTTACCTCCATACATTTCCCCTCCAAATTCAGCCCTTGCAAGGAAACAGAATAGATAGTAAAATCCAGAGGGAAACAGAAAAATCAGAGTACTTGATTCAAATGCTCAAGAAAGAGGATTCACCTGCCCTCGGTGATGGAAGTGGTAAGATTCACTACAAGAACCCCTAGGAAGCCTCTGCCTTTAAAATAGTCTGTATTTTACCCATGTGTGTCCATGTGTGCATGTAGTAAAAATAATTGCTACTTGTCATCATTAGAGATGAGCAAAGCAAAACCTGTGCTTTTAATAAGCCGATATGGATTTCACGTTCTGCTTGCTGTCTGAGCAACAGCAATTGCTGCTTCCTTTGGAGATTGATTTCTCCTTAGGCTTGGTCTTAAGAGGTTATTTGGGAAAAGGGGACAAAGAACAGGCCTCCCTTGGAAGTGATGATAAAAATGTCTTCATGTGCCTCCCTTCTGCGATTTTTTTGGCTCTGTTTTCCTTGAGCCTTCAAAACAGAAACTTGAAAGGAGGAGGGAGCTAGAGGCAGACAAGATGGGGTAACAAAAGCCACCAAAAAAAAAAAGACAAGTCTCTCTCTACAGAGCCTGCTCTCCAAACAAGGCTATCCATGTATGCATGCTGGAAAAGAAGAGATGTTATAAGAGATGAGGTCATCTTTGGAAGGCCAACCTGAGGTGTCCTGAACAGCGAATTCAGAAAATCTGAGTCCTGCCAGTCCTAAACATGAGCAGAGCACAAGGCATACAAAATTAGAGGCAACTTCAAGTGCTCTCTCTTCTGCAATGCCGTCAAGTCTCTTTCTCTGATGTCCAGGTGACCTCCTAAAGCAAAAGTGCCCACCCTCAGGGCTTTTCTTGGGGCAGAACAGTGTCCAGAACACTGATCCAGTGGAAATTACCTAAAGCTGCAGAGCAGCTCAGGGGAAAGTTGCTATGAGGAAAGCAGCCATAGGGCTATTCCTCCTCATACGAAGACATGCACTTATCCTCAGTAGGGTCCAGAAATAATGGTGTTTTCAAGGTTTGGCATGTCGCCTGAATTTCCTCTCATCCTCCACACCAACCCTCTCATATTACTCTTGGCTTCTACCTTCCCATACCATACTGAATCTCAAGTATTTTTGTATCTCCCCTTGAATATATGCAGAGGAAATTAATGAGTATGAAGAAAACAAGAAGAAAGAAGAGAAAAGGTCGGGGGGTGGGAAAATCAAAGAGTTTAGATGACAGTTTGCGTATGTTTTTGTGTGAGTGAGTGAGAGAGTGCGTGAGCATGACTGGAAAGAGGTGTAGAGGAAATATGCAGGAAAGGCAGACAGGTTATCTGTCATTCAGCCTCCTTTAATTTCTAGCTCACTCATCTTTCTCTCCTCCTTTTCACTGAACTCTTCTCTTTCTCCTCTTTCCCCAAAAGATCAATGCAACAGTTCTCTCTTTGTAGAGAAAGGGGTAAATAAAGAAAGGGGGTGTGTGTGTGTGTGTGTAAAAACCTCCAAACTCTCATTTACCCACTGAAGCAAAGAAGCGAGGGGAAAAACCTCATCCCCTATGGCTAAAACAAATGCTAGATAAAAAAAAAAAATACCCTCACCTGTAAGCTGCAGTCTCTCTGTCCCAAACGTGATGTGAAAGTATGAATTGTTTTCATCTGCCTCTACCTTTCCTCTTAGCTGCAAAAGCAGAAGGGAAAGGCCCCTGGCCAGTGGTTTGACTTTTACCACATGACAAGGTGATGGAATTGATAATAAAGGCACTACAGATGACAAACACTGCGGCAGCTCAAGCTTCTGCTATGATGAATAATCCCCTTGCAGATTTTCAGCTCATTTATTTTGCCAAATCCCGTTCGCAAGAAGAACTGCTGTGCATTTGCTGACACTGCATGTGCTGGAAACCAGAAGACAGTGGAAGGCAACTAGAAGAACTGGCTGTGGGTGCTAGTGATTTTCTACAGGTCCTGATAACACCTTCTCCTAAAAGCAGCTGGGACAGGGAAGAGCTGTGCTCCTTGATCTAAGGCAGGAGACTACGAATGCAATAGTTATAAATAGCAGAGCTTTGATCACTTCCCTAGCTTTCATACGGTGGCATATGTGCTTTATCCATCTGGGACAGGAGCATCCTACAGCTACTGGCTTTGCCTGCTCCCTGCTGCAAGAGGCTGTGAGTGGGGTAGCTGTGAGCTACTCACTGAAAAAAAGAAAATAGTTTAAGTGCCATGTTACATCCTGGATGCTATAAGAGACTTTTAAAAAATAAAAACAGTTTTGCTAGGAAGTGTACAATAATTAAGCTGCATGTTTTTCAAACTAATACTGATGCAATGGCTTGTTTATGCAAAGTAGCCAAGTGTACAAAAATTAAATGCATCTCTAACCTACCTCTTTTCCTTTTGCTGACAGCTGGTATGGTTTAGGATTATCTCATCAGTACTTTGCAGTGGACATGACACCCGTGTGATGTAATTAAGATAATATATTCAGTAATAATCTTGCATTTGCAGTTCAGACAGTAATGGCTTGCTTCTACTACAAGGCAACTTACCTTATAAAAATAAAGCAGCCAATGCAAAGGTGATGTCTCCAGCTACATTATTTAATTTGTACCACTGATCTGAAGTAACAGTGGAGCAAATTTTTAGTCTGAGGCAACTAAGCGAAGCTAGTTAAAACACACCATCAGGCTGCTACAGAACTACATCAGACCATGGACAGTGACTGTAAGCTCTGATGGCATCCTTTGTTCTTTAATAAATAGGCTGTGATCAAGTACTAGCAGCAGGGTAGCTACCTAGGTGAGTGACACGGGTTAAATGTCCAGAGCCAGACAAAACTCCTGTGTGAAAAGGCCAGCTGCTGAGGTTTATAACGTGCTTAAGATTTTACTTGTGTTGCTATATAAGGGACCCTTGCTTAGGAAGCATCATTGCACTGTTACTATTCAGCGAAGGAAGCAAGAAAAAAGGAGGAGGAAAGTCTGGATGTGGAGGGGGGAAGCTGGGAGCAAGAGAAGAGGGAAAGATATTATCTTTCTTGCTTTCCAGATCCCAAGGGAACAAGCTTTCCTGTAACAATGATGAAGTAAACAGACATCCCTGAAGAAAACACACATCCTTGAAACATTCATTTATATTTAATACCCGAGTGTTTACAAAACTAGAGGTGAAGGCCAGCATCCCGCAATGACTTTGTTATTTGCTTAGCGCTATACTCTGTGTAGTCTTCATGGAATTGTCCCATGGGCAAAGCAAGTGCAATGACACCACAGCAAGCAGAGAAGAGCAAGTCTACCGCTTGAACAAGAACTAACTGATGCAAAGACACAGCACGACTGTGTGTGGAATAGCACTGGTGTGCACACGCAGCTTCAGTGCACTGGAAGAAAACCAGGCAGTGTTTCTGAAGGGCCTAGATATCCTCAGAGAAAATGAATGAATAAATAATAAGAAAATAGCCTTGTCTGTCAGAAATGTCAGTGACATCCCTGAGGAAAAGGCATCTGTTTGATGATTATTTGGCCTAACTGTATCATGAAGGAAAAAAAAAAAAGGGCTGATGCCAGAAATAGTGGCAGAAATAAGTGTGTAGATGCGCTGGAATGCTAGCAAATGTAAGAAGGTGCTGCTTTGTCATGCAAAGGATAAAAATGCTATCTAGACTAGAAAAAGATGTCAAGAATACTCCCTTGAAAAACACAACCACAACCATCTCCATTACTGTATCTGCTTTAGGCAAAAGAACTGTTGTTTTAAGGGTTTTAGGAAGGCATGTTTTCAAACAGGAGTGCATGTAGGGCAAGAGGAGTTTTTGCACTCCTCTGCTGAAGAGCCAGAGAGGTCCTATGAAACACACCATGACCAGGTCTTGTGCTATGATCCACTGTAGTTACTACTTCTGTGCTTTTCCCAACACAGCCCCATCTGGGCATGCTGGCAGCTGTCTGCTCCCTGCAAGGTGAGAACTTCAGCAGCCTCTCCTGATCTTTGCTGGGGCACAGGGGGAGAATCGGGTAACGTTTCTACAAGCCAGGGGGCACATAGCTCCGTTGACTTCCATGGATTACTGGAACCAGAGAAGCAGCTTGCTCCCTCCACAGAAGTCCGTGCTGTGGCATATTCCCTGTATGACTGCAGTCACTGTATACCAACACATTGCCTGTGGGAAATCCACATCCCTCCCCACCAACTGCCATCTGCTCTCACTGACAGGAGCTGCCCTCATGAGTTGATGCCAACTCTCAGTTCATCTCACAAAATACAAAGTCATGTAGCACCTGGCCAGCAGCTATTAGCTGAGATCAGGGAGAACACGTCTTAAACGGGCTGCCTGGATTGTTGCTGGCTTCTAGAGAAGAGCCTAAGACTCCAAGGAGTATCTTTTCCTCATGGTCCATACCGGAAGCCTACACTGAAAGTCAAACCTTCTGTCTAAGAGGCCATAATCAATGAAAATGGTCACATGTTAAAAGTATGCAAAATCAAGGGAAATGGCCTATGTCCCAGCACTAGTAGAAAACTCATTAGTTCAGGCTATCCCATTATTTTTCAAACTGGTATTTTATTTCTTTGCATAAGCATGAAGGGAAGCTGACTCCAAAACACCATTCACAGAATCCCTCATTTGCATCTTAAAAGGGGCAAGCCCGTCTGTTCTGCTTATTCTGTTCTCTAATTATCCTAATGAAAGCAAATGTGAATCCCCAAGGGTTTGGTCCCTTTCTGACTGACTGCTTTTAAAGTTGGAGACAAGTGGTCATCAAAACCCTTATTTTTTAACTTGCACATCTGGGAAAGATTCCCCTGGTGCCTCAAATCAATGTGGACAATATGTTGTAGCAAGAAGAGAAGTTAAGCAAGAGCTCTAATTTTCTGCCATGTGGGAAGCATGTGAAAAATCAGCTTAGGCTTCAGAAAAATTTGGAGGCCACTGGCTTCAAGCAGTGCATACCTTTTCAGATGTGCAATATATTACAAGAAGACCTTCCTTCCATTCAAACAGAGAGCTGAATGTTTGATATATCTAAAGGCTCTCAGTCAGCATCAGTTTAAATTAAGGACTTCATGCAAAGTGAGAGCAATAGCTTTGTTTCATATAGCTCTTTATGAGGGGCATTGGTTAAGTCAAGAAGTCAGGACTTGAGAGGTTTGGGTTGTTTTCCAAGTTCTGCAACTGGTTTGGTACTTCCTTTAAAACACTCCCACCTCTCAGGCAGAGTATTAGGAGTATTTCTCCTACAAAGAATTTCTATGACACCTAGCAGAAAGAGGCCTCTGGCTGTTACTGTAATATAAATAATAAATGAGTGAAATAATAAATAGAAATTCTGTTGCAAACAAAGGCAACATATTAGTGAACGTGTTCAGCTTTTTAAAGTATATCCAAACACCAGCCTTGAACTCCAATGCTAATACACAGTGTCTTTTTTAAAGCTCCAGAGAAAGCAACAGAAGTCTGTGGGCAACTCTATTCAACCCTGAACCTTTCCAAGGATTCATATTGATAAGCAACATGAATTGTTCACATAATGGTACAATATCATCCTTAATTGCTTCAAATTCCATTTCTGCTGCTTAAACCTATGATGTCTCAGCCTCCGCTCAGCATCCCCATAAAAACTCAGTGGGTTTCATTACAGCTGTGGTGAATTCAACCAGCTGAATTTGCCTCATGCTGCTCTGAACAGGAACAGCAGCAACACCCATGAAGCACACAGTCTAGTTACTAACTGCCCTGTCCAGAACCTGGCTTGTATCTGAGATACGGAATGAGGTTCACTACATAGGACAGCACTGCAAGACTCGTGATGCCTGGGTTCTCCTAACGGGTACCCTCTGAACTGACGCAGTAATATGAACAACCTGCTTTATTTCTTCATGCCCTCAATTTCTGCTGTTTTACTCAGACAATCTCTTGCTGTCTCTATGTGAACAACACGCAGCATAATGGAAATCTCACCACGGTGGAATGCTCTGGGTGGTGTTGTGTTACATAATCACAGCCAGAAAAAGAAAGTCACTTCTGGTTGAGCAATGAGATACAAGGTAATCTGCCTGAACCTTTGTGTGCATACTGCTGTCCCATGTGATACCACAGATACATCCACTATTCTGACACCACCAATAAAAATACACTTTACCAATGACTAAATGAAAAACAAGCAGAAAAAATTCCTGCATCTATCCCCTTGCTCCCTCCACCAGGGCTGTGTTGAGTCAGGATAAACCAGCAGCCATTCAAAGAAGCAACTTGAATTGTGCTTGCTGGAAAAGAGGGGATGAGAAGAATGATTTCTCAAGTGTAAGCAAGCCAAGGATGAGACCGAGGGAAGAAGACCAATAGGATTTATTTGTAATGACAAGTGACAAGTGATCACCATAAAGATATTCTTGGAACAGAATCCTGCTAATCTCTGCTATAATTCTAGTCCCAAATGGTTTGGCTCTGGCAGCGCTCTTAGAAATGATATATGTGAAAGCATTGGGGATTGTCAAGAAAGGAGTTTTGCCCTGACAGTTACATTTTGGGCTCATTTGGTTTGTTTGTGCTTCTCCTGCCACCCCAATCTCCCTTTTTTTTTTTTGTTTGTTTGCTTTTTTTAAAGCTAAGGTCAGCTGCAATTAGTATTTAGAAAAGAAAATGTTTATAACCTCTTGCTTTTATCATCATTAATAATGCAACAAATGTATTGAATGTGGGCAGACTTTTCAGCAATCCGTAGTACTCTCCCCCTCTGTCTCAGAAAATATGCACCTCTTGAGAGAAAATCTATTTCATTAGAGACCTGATAAAATGCCTAGAAATGACAACATAAATAAGCATTTAAGTGCTGATCCCTCTTTCACTCTGAAGTCTTTTCCAGCTGAGAGAAGCGAGAAAGAAGCTGTAGTGGGATGGAGAGAGAGTTGATGAATATTTGATCGCTATTGTCTTAAATAAATGCTTCTCTCAGACATACCCTCTTGACATATAACTGCACTGTTAGCCTCACCTCTCTCACACCATCTAAAGGCAACTCCATGGGCAAGGTATTTTGAGTTGACAACAACTAATCAAACTGAATGCTCCCTTCCATTTTGATTCTCCAGTGTGGTGGATTTTGGTTTGGTTTTTTTTACACCATTGTCATTTCTTTTCCCTCTTTCAACCACTCCATCTCCAAAATGCCTTGATAAGTACTAGAGTCCCTTCTCCAGAGCTACTGTCTGCTATGAAGGCAGTTTGAAACATAGGTTAGAGTAGTGGTCAGAGCACTTAATCTGGCATGGATGTGCTGAGCTTCTTTACTGAAGTGTCTCAGAAGGAGATGCCAAGGTTGGAGGTGGGGAAGAAGGGAAGCAACAAATCAACAGTTAAGGTCCTTACCTCACACCTCCACAGTCGCTCTGTGCCTCAGCTCTGCCCAGTGATGGCTCACAGAGTACATTTACATGTTAAGCAAAACTGGGCACCGACACAAACTACATTTATTCCTGCTGTTTGTTCACAAAGCCCTTCCTTCATGATCACCAGAATCAACTGAGAACAGACAATACGTGATTTTGCCCTGAGCTGAGATTTCTTCCACCTGCTGAAGCACCTATCTAGGGGACAATATGAGACAAGCACTCAGATGAAAACAGAAACAAGAAAAGCCTCCCAAAAACAACAAGAGGAAGCAAAAATAACCCTCACACATATGTAGACAGGGATGGAGAATCCCTGTAACACTCATCTGTGGAGTGCCTCTTTCCTCCTTCCCAGGCACCACACTAGCCAAGCATAGACTTCACACATTTGCCCTTGCTGTGTCTCAGTGAAGCAGGGCACTGCTGTTAACTGTGACATACAAGCAAGGTAATCATCATGACCAAAAGAAAAATTCACCAAGGGACTTAACATTTTTCTAGTGACTAAGTGGCAGTAAAAGACTCACAAAGGGTACAACTAGCTCCTTCTTGAGAAGACCATACTTTTTTTTTTTTTAAGCTGAAGAATGTATTAGTTTTGCAAGTGCCTTCTCTGCATACGCACAAGTTGGCAGCTCAGATCCCTATGGATCTTTTTTCATTAAGCAACCACCAAATTCTTTGTTACACCTCCCACTTGGCTGAAATCAAATAGGAGATCTATCTAAAGCAAAGAACTTAATACAGACTTTTAAATCCTGAACTGAACACCACATAGTTTGGGCCACTCTTCCTTTATCAGAGATGACTCACACTGTAGCCACACAAAGACAATACCGTTTTCTAAGTTGAAGCATTACAACATCTGCTAGCTCTCTCAGCACTCGTGGGTGCATCCCATCAGGGCCCATGGACCGATGAATGTCCACTTAAGCCAAGTGTTCCCGAACCTGGTCCTCTTCTACTGGAGGAGAAACTTCTTCTCTCCATACCATCCCCTTTGCCTCCATGGCCAGGGATTCATGACGGGCAGCCTTAACAGTGGAGACTGACGAAAAGACGGCATTCAGC
>JAOTQQ010000001.1:85855917-85887884 GCA_026546715.1 Gallinago undulata | reverse complement strand
AGGCATGGAGGTGGGTGACTAGTCCTGGGTGGCTCACTGGGTAGGTCATCCTCTCCATACTCATTTACCTCATCCCCAAAATCCAGAACTCCAAATCTATTATGCAATTGCAGCTGGGAAGGTGAGGGAGGCTGTTGGGGGTTCCGCGTGCCTCTCCGAGGAAGGACCAGCCTCCATTCCCCCCTTTCTATTAAGTCCCCTCTCTCTTCCTGGCAACAGGGTGGGAGGGAATCTTCTACTTTTAATGGAGCCTCTTCTTGCTGCTTTTGTGTGAGGGTACAGCTCCACCAGTCTATTTCCTTTTCATATTCTCTGATGTTTCTTAACCTTTCTACCTCTTCTCTCCATTCCACGACCTGCCTGAGCAAGCAATGCTCACACCGCAGGCAATGCGCGACTCTGGGTCCCTGTGGTACCACAGCCAAGCTCAGGCATTTGCTGCAGCCAGGGCCCCGCACGGCCACATCTTTGCGTGGGAGCTCGGTCTGAGTTCCCACATTCTTCTTTGCAGGGGCTTTGGGGCGTTTTGTTGCCATGGTCTTTTGCACGTGTTGGGGCCTTACTTTTAGCAGCTTCAGTAAAATTTCATTTAGGATCTTAAGAAAGTTACACCCCTGTGCATGGTACCACAAACTGTTCTTCATGAAGTATCCCTGTATGAGTAACTGGCACTCATTTATGGAAGGCTTTTTCCCTCTTTCACCAGCACCAGTCATTCAATAGCTTCACACCATCACCCACTTCATCTAAAGAGAAAGAAGGAAGCACAAAAAGTTTGGAAAGAGTTGCAGTGGCTAGCGTTGGGGACTATAACAGCTCCAGTGCGAGGTTGGCAAAACAGAGGCTCCAGCACAAGTCAGAGGAAACCATGCTGCAAAAAATGCCATATAAGCAGCTGCAAGAAGGAGCAGGCTTTGACTGACATGGCCCTAGCACAGACTGGGGCAAGATGGACAGAAAGGTGTTGATGTGATGCCTTTCAGTGACTAGGCAGAGATCCTACAGAGTGCGCGTGCTTCAGCTTCTACTCTGGTTTTCTGCCATAGGCAGGCCTTTGCCTGCGACTCATACCCATTATCCTAACGGAGTTTCCTGGCCTGATCGTACCTCTCTCTGTAGTGTCTTTCCATTTACTTAGTAGCAAGGCAAGGATTTACTGGTCCTAAAGCAAGGGGACAAATCCTGGAAGGAATTAAGGAAAAAAAAAAAAGACAGGTGTAAAGCAAATTGGACCATGGATCATATCTGACCTGTAGCGAGCAAAAGGGAACAATTTTTAATTCATGTAATGCTGGAAAACTTGTTAGCGATTTCTTTGTAGGACACAAACTAAATTTTTTTTTTCTTTTCTTCCCCAAACAACCCCAATTGTGCTAGTTTTGGAAGCAGTGCCACTAAACTCCTACGCTATTCACCTCCCCATCAAGAAAATCACTTAGAGCCAAAGGTGTCTGCGGTGAAACTCCAGCCATGTCAATGGATGGAAAAGCCCAGATGAATCTGGTCCATTATGATTGCTCTAAAAGAGACAGAGAGAAGACAAGGAAAAAAAAAAACACCAAACAAAAAACCCTGGCACAAACAGCTTGATCCTAGCGGTCAGAGCTGCACATGAACACTCCTGCCTTAACAAATACTCAGTATTTAATGCCTAGCTCCCACTTGGCATGAAAGGAAGAAAAAAAAGAAGAAAGGAAAGGGAAGGTGAAACAGGAAAAGCCCAAAGAAACAATATTTTCTTTATATAGTCAGGAAAGCTTTTCTCCAGCAGATTCATGAGGGGTTTTCTTCCCCCCTCTCTTCCCTGTAAGACAGGATTAAGCAGCACAGCAGCATCTACTGTTGGCTTGAATTCCCTGCCTCCCAGAATGGGTACTCATAATTAAAAGCTTAGCTCACCTTATCCCTCTAGTTTCCCAGGCGAAAAGTCAAAGCCTGCATTTAATTGCATATATATGTGTGCATGGTTAAAGCCAAAGCTCTGAAGAGAGGTGAGATTTGGGAGAGGGGAAGGGAATAGGCACAGAGGTATTTGACTCAGTCTCAAACAGGGAAAAATGGGAAATGGGAAGAGGGGAGCAGAAAATGAGTGCAATTTCTCCTTCTTTCTTCCCCTTTAGTCCCCTGCTCTCCTACCTCCTCCACTTATTTTTTTTTTTTTCTGTGGGATGCAAGCTGTCATTTTACTCCTGACTCGCTCCATTACCTCTCCAGTTCCCCAGTGGGAACAAGTGATACACAGAGAAGTTTGTCCTGTGCATTTCTAGGCTCTGTTTTTTATGACATGGTTTGGTCCATGCACTAGGGCTTAGCTGTGGGAAAGACTGAATCAACTTTTGCTCGGGAAGTGTGGACTGCTTCCAACACATCAAGTTTATCCTTAGCTATTCTGCTTGCATTGTGTTGTCAATCCCAGGCCCTCCTGATTTGGCTTTAAGGTGCAGCCAATTAGTCAACAGTGCTGGGCGGGGGGCACCCACAGGAACCTACACTGAGCCAGGTGCTGTACCAACAGCAAATGCGAGACAATGTTTCATGACAAGGTATAATGCAATCGTAAGCTCTCAAGAAAAGAAAGTCATCTTCTCCAAAGCAGACATGGATACTGGATGCAGGTAGGAAATAACACATTTCAGGTCCTAAGTAAATAGATTTGTTTCAGATTTTACTGCACATTGTATTTCTGGCACTTTAGGCCCTCTGTGCCAAATGATGATCTTCAAAGATTAAAGACAGCTGTTGAGGATCCTTTTGCATTCACCCAAAGCCATCTGCCTTCCACTTCTGCCCTCAGAAAACACTGAAGCATTCCTAAAGATTTTGCCAAGCAGCCCATACGCAGAACTTTACAGAGGCCTTGAGGGAGCTGGTAGGTCCAAAAGGAAGAACAAGGCCATTTCAATGGAAACTGGTCTCTGGAGTTTGGGGGCCGCTTCTGCCCATGCAGAGGATGAGAGACTGCGAAACTGTTGGGAAGAAAGGGGAGATAATGAACATCCCAGACTGAAGGGCCTTCAGATTGAAGTCCCTTGGGATAAAACTAGCTCTGCAACACAGCCAACACCCAAGCCCTTCTTTTCTGTCCTGACAGCTGGGAGACATGCCTGGCCGCTCATTACTGCTCACTTCCGTGCAGTACAACTTCTCCCCAGCTTCTCCAGCACGCAAAGCATACACAATATAGCCATTAGCATTTTCTTTCCTCACCCTGAAATCCCATCATAGCGCATCTATCCTGCTTCATCCTTCCTTTGGTTCTGAAGGGTTCACTGGATGGAGTTTCAGTTTCTTCTTCTCACTTCCAAAAACCTACAGCATTTTTAGCCTGTCTGTCCTTTTCACCTGCTGGACCTCACCTCCTAGGAGCTCAGCCTCCTCCTTTCCTTTCAGCCACACTTGAGCTTTCACCACCCTTCCCGTTCAGCCATGTCTCCTATTCCCCTGCCTCCTTCTAGTGTGTGGAATCATGTCCGAAGGCTGCACTGCCAGAGAGATTCCCTTCTTCCTATACACCTTAAATATACTTAAAGACCAGCATGTAAAAAAACCAAACTGGAACACTGGGATACTTGAACACCAAACTCCCAGTGACATACTGTAACCCTTTAAAAAAACCCTCCTGTCTACCCTACAAAAGCAGAGCTACCAACGCTTGGTCACACTCCTGGTCCTCCCACAGAGCTCTGCAAGCCCAAGGCCTTTCAAGTTTGTGATTGTGCCTTCCACGCTTACGTATAACCAAACACATTACCTGTACAAAGGAATACCAAATGATGCACTGCTGCTCGAACTGAGGGAAGCCATGGCAGGCAAATGGGCAGCAAGGCTTTCTAAGCCAAAGATGTGTGATCACAATCACAGAAGCCTAAAAGCCAGGCTCCCTAACACAATGTTCAACTACCTTTCTTAATGTCTTCCCATCATGATCCTCTAAGAGATCTGAAGAAGCCTTTACTCAATCCCTCATTCTTCCTGACAGCCAAAAGCACTCCGTGTCCTAGCTGATGGCTGCAGCACAGACCTGCTGCCCATGACAACCCTTGGGTTCCCCTGCCCAACCATGCTTAAGGACTTGTGGGGTGCAAGTAGGGCTGGAAAACTAGGGCTACCTGCCCCTTAAAATGCTCCCACATCAAACAGCCGTGAACTCAGAGAACATCAAGACTTCTCTGTTTTTTAAGGAGTTTAGATGTCCAATATAAATTCTCTTTGTTAAAAGAATAAAGTGCTCCAATCCCAGTGGCACGTAGCAGAGGGGCCCACAAAACCTTCACAGCAAGTGACACGTTACACCTCTCCTCCCATGGCCAGCCCCAGCATGATGCTGTCCTCTGACAAGCAGCCAGGATTTCCAACAGTGGAAAAAAAGGTAGCTTTTCTCCGTTTGCCTTCCTCGGATGAAATCAGGTCCCTTGAGGTAGGTTGCCCCTACTCCTGTTCATAAAGGGAGGGTGACAGTGGGGATGGCAGCTCCCAGGATGGTCCCTCTGCTGCCATGGTGACAGCTGGAGAAATGAAAGGGCTTTATGTCCCTCTGAAGTGACAGTCCTGCATTTGTAGCAAGGGGAGAGCGGCTGCTCTGCCATATGCCATGAGGAACTGGCATCGTCGCCTTCAGTTTTTGTGACCCTTTCAGGCTTTTTCATGTTAGTTTAATTAAACATTTTTTCATATTTAATTGATCCCATTCCAGGTCCGAGGAAGCTTGGAAACCTCCCTTGCTCATAACGCTGCAATCTGAACTTCTCCCCAGTAAAATCCCAGCCTGCATGCTTGGTTGTTTTTAGGCTCATAGTCCCCAGTACTGGCAAGGCCCCAGAGTGCTGGGTCCTGTACAAACACCTGGAGGAGAGACTGTCATAGTTACTCAGAAACTCCCATCCAAATATGCAGGACAGTAAAAGGGTATGAAGAGCAACAACTCATCAAAAAGTCAGACAGCACAGTCAGGGGCAGAAACAGCCTGTAGCCACCTAAGACAGGGTGCTCCTTCTTAAAAAAACCCTCTTTTTAAAACCTCTGTTATAGAATGAATGTGACACAAATGACTTTGTGACTTTTGGTATCCCTCTCTGCTGGGTGATGGCACAGAGGCATCAATGTCCCTCTGTATGAGGAATGCTATCTACCCTCCAGCCCAGCAATGATTGTCCCACCATCTTACTCTTCTACAGCTCTCCTTGGATCTATGTGAGCCCTATAGGACCCCACCTTCCCAACTGCCTGCATTAAAGAATGTGAAGGACCTGATGTTTGTGTTGGTGAAGATGGATTCCTTTGCTTTTCTTACAGGAAGTCATCAAACCCTGAACAGGCTGCTCAGAAATCCTCTGAACAACATAGCCGGAAGAGAAAGACCTCTACTAGTGGGAACCCTTTTTCTAGGTAAAAAACTAGTAAGAACAGTGGGGTCAGGAGCTCCTTTGAAAAGGCACTTTTACTCCATGGTTCCTTGACGATGAAAGGGTATATCCTGGAAGGCTGTACGCTACATATGCTATTCGCTCAGGAAGAATAACTCCTGGCACTCCTTCTGCAGTCATAGAGCTGCAGGGTCCACCAGCTGGGAGAGAGCTATTGAATGAAGAGCTGGGAAGGGAGTGAGAATGTCCCATATATAACTGACAGTGCATTTTACAGAGTCATTTTGCATAACTCTTGTTTCCAATAGTGCCGCCTACTGTTTTAATTTTCACTTTATCAGAATAAACTAGATTTGTTCTCACTCTCAAAACTTATCTGGGAATAAATGTGCCACTTACACAAGTAATCAAAAAACAAAGCGTTCTATGGGAGCAGTGGATAACAATTAGTGAATAAACACCGAAGACTACAGAGAATGTTCTGGCAAATGCCTCCAGTGTGTCTGAGACAGAAGATGTTAAAGGGTCCCTACTGTTAGGATGCATGTTATCACTGAGCCTCATGGGTTTTTTTGAGGAGTGGAAACTCCAGACACCAAGGCACAGCATGTTGACCTCACTTATGTACAAAGGTAGCAAGGTGCAGCTGAAAGGCAGAATCACACAGAAATGGGAAAGCCAAAGGCAACTTCATAATGATACAGCTTAAACTGCAGGTGGATGTGCTCTAGGCTTTGTTTGGCACAACCACAGAACTAAGACCAGTTTCTATCTTGTTGAAGAACCCAACCTTAGTCACTATGAAAGGTAAACTAAAAAAGACTGCAGAGTTCCTTGGATCCATGTAGCAATACCAGTTTGTATTATTATGCTCCTTCCTCCTCAGGGGGAGGACTCCTCACACTCTTCCCCTGCTCCAGCGTGGAGTCCCTCCTATGGGAGGCAGTCCTCCATTAACTTCTCTAATGTGGTATACTCCTTCCGGAACAGAGTGCCCCAACATGGGTCCCCTGCAGGGTCACCAATCCTGCCAGCAAACTTGCTTCAGCGTGGACCTCTCTCCACAGGTCCTGCCAGGAGCCTGCTCCAGCGCAGGCTTCCCAGCCTCTGTCAGGTATCCACCTGCTCCAGCATGGGGTCCTCCACAGGTTGCAGGTGGATATCTGCTCCACTGTTAAACCTTCATGGGCTGCAGGGTGACAGCCTGCCTCGCTGTGGTCTTTGCCATGGGCTGCAGCACCTGGAGCACCTCCTCCCCTCCTTCTTCACTGACATTGATGTCTGCAGAGTTGTTTCTCTCACTCCTCTCTCCTGGTTGCTGTTGCACAGAATTCCACCCCACCCCACCCCCAACTCCCTGCTTCTTAAATATGTTATCCCAGAGGTACTACCACTGTCACTGATGGGCTTAGTCTTGGCCAGGAGCAGGCTGTCTTGGAGCAGGCTGGCATTGGCTTTATTTGACGTAGGGGTGTGGTGGTGTGCTCTCCCTGTTTTTCCCTCTTCTTCCCCCCACCTAGCTTCTGCTCAGTTCTGCGCAGTTTCTCACAGAAACCACCCCTCTAGCCCCCTGCTACCAAAACGTTGCCACACAAACCCAAAACACCACCTCTTGAGGAGAACTTGTACTGATTTTCCTCTTTTTGCCATCTGTCCTTCATCTTTGTCCTATATCACTTTTTGTGTTTGAGTTTGTGACTTTATCAATTTGTAGTTTTTCTTTCCCTTTTTCTACTTCATCACTTTCTTCCCTGTGCAAGCACTTGCTGGACAGGAGATGCCCATCACTGCCTGCCCTGGCCAGGAATGTTCTCCTGGGCCTGTGTCAGGTATTCCAGCAGGAAAGTCATAATGTACCCTTTGTGGCATGGACTCTCTAGCCAGGTGGAGAGAGGGATGACAGACTGACTGGAAAAGTAAGAGGTTATCATGCTTCGTAACTATCTCTTCTCTCTCCCAGTAGCCTGCACACCTTCCACAGCAGGGTCTTTACACAGAGATAAGAGAAATACCCACTATATAGTGCATTCTTGCCTTCTGCGGCACTGTTCCCCAATAGCTGAAGGAGTTTCACTCTTCAGTCATGAGCATGTTATAGGTGGACAGAAAAGCCCTAAGTGAATAAGTTTATCTTGATTCACACTGGCTCTGCAACATGCCACCTCATGTGTCTCTGGAACTGAGATGCAGAGAGGCAGCCAAGGCTACCCTGGTGTTGGCAGAGTGGCAAGGAGGATCATCAGCCACAAGGCAGGGGAAGTTGAGAGAAGAGGAAGTGAACCCACTGAGATGTAGCTCTTTTGATCTTGACACACTGGCTCCTGGGAGATGTCTGGCTTCAAGCAGGAGCTTGAATTGGAGACTAGAGGCCCAACAAGTGGTCCTCCCCAGCCAGCACCTCTGTGATTCTACATGTGGCGATCAAACCCAGCTCTTTCATGTCAATGCCTAGGCAGTTGGCTAAACTGGATTACACAGATGGTCTGGATCCCACTACCATGAGTTACCACCCCATTACCAATACCAGAAGTGTGATTGCAGCAAGCTACCTTCAACCTGGTTGTCTTCTTTGCTCTAAAGCTGCAAGGGCATAAGTTTTACTTGTTAAAGGCACACAGCTCTAGATAGACACATGGCCAGCACAGAAGCCTAGGCTGCTACAGTTTCATTTTTCTTACTTGAGATAGCTACATCAACAATAGTGTGGACAGACATGCTCATATCATAGTAACACTTTTAGATCAGAGCTATAATGAGTTAGCGGTCTTTTCTGACTTTAATGTCTATTAGCACATGGATCCAGATGACAAATTTCCCAAAGTTTGAGGAGATGTTTTGGTCTGGGTCCTCATGTATTTCAGACCAGCAAAGTGCTACTGTTTTCTTTTTCATTTTGAAAGAGAATATCCCATTCCTGCTCCCATTGGGTAAGAAGCTGCTCTTCTGTACCATTTCCTATCTAGGGCTGACTAATGGAAGCCATGAGGGTTAAGATGCTGCAATTTGCAGTCTGCTAGCAACCAGAACATTTCTCAAGGGCCTGGAGACATCAGCAGTTTTTGGAATCAGTGCCTGGGGTTAAGTGCACATTTGTGGGTAAAGTCTGCTTTTATCTTTGGATTCTAGTCCAGTCTTTTTCCTGGACATCTGTGCCTGTGACATGGGGTGTTGGAGGAGGAGGAATGCACATTCTCAGCCTGTCCTTTCAATTTAAATAACATCTTTTGCATATTTACTCATCTTAACAGGGAAAAGCCTCTTCTTTGCACCTAATCATCAGCAAACAGCAGCACTGTGGCTTTTATCAATAAGCCAATTTTTAGTTTACTCTGTAAAAATAAATAAATAACTATATACAGCAAGAGAGACACAGACAGAAGCAACACAGACGGTATCATTTTCAAAGAGATTTTTTTTAAAGCACATCAGTCTAGGAAGGGGGAGATGAAGATAAAGAAAAAAAATAAAAAGAAGATTTAATGAGTATGAGAGAGACTGAAAGGATGTTTCCTAATCTGAACGAGCAGTTAAGGAGAGTCAGGATGGAGAGAAAGGATGAATCTGAGAGATAATTATTGGGGATGGTTTGGAGCAGTAAGGGTAAGAGAAGAACAAATGCAAGACTACATTCAGAAATTCAGCCAAACCCCCTGGTACCTTCTGCTATCTCATCTCAGGGCAGGTCTTCCCAGAGCTGGGGGCACTTGGCATGGAATGCCAAGATACCACCAGAAAGACAGCTGCTCTTGTCTTCCTTGAAAACAATCTTCTTTAAAGCAGGAAGCAGGGGAAATCTCCTGAGAAAGAACGTTCCCTTGGTGCCTGTAAGCAAATCTGGAGTTTCTGATAAAACCATTCAATCGAATCCCTAGCCGTATAGCCCAAATTTCATGCTGCTGGCCACAAGTAGGAAAAACTTGCTGCTACTCGCAGAAAGGATTGTTCTGCAGTCAAAGCAACTGATGAAGATTCCCTCATTCCGTCTCTAGTTTGCTATGGGATGGTGGACACTTTGAATTTTCCTGCCTCTAAATTATGGAGCATTTATAATGCATTTGCATTTAATCCACTTACCTTTATTAAAAGGGGTCAGAATTTTTCATCTCTTTCACAGGCCTTCTGCTCCTAATGAGAACTCGCCTGTCCACCTCCAACTGAAACAGGTAGACTAATTTCCTGCAGCAGGAAGAAATGACTTCTATCCCTGCAGTGCCTGAGCAATTCCAACAGCTGCATGTGCTTCATAAAGACAAGGGCTGGATGACACAGATTTGTGACAAGACTTCCCAGTCTCATGGGGGGGACAGTGACCCTTAATTCACTCCTGTTTGCAAAGTACATTGAAATCCTTA
Organism: Gallinago undulata; assembly: GCA_026546715.1. NCBI lineage: Eukaryota > Metazoa > Chordata > Aves > Charadriiformes > Scolopacidae > Gallinago > Gallinago undulata. The sequence goes on along the minus strand of JAOTQQ010000001.1, from coordinate 85,878,169 downwards.
GATGGAAGGGGTTATAAAATATCAAGTATTATTTCCTACCACTCAGTCCCTCCCCTGCTCCTCTCCCTTGCCCAAAAAGACATTTCATACTTCTTCCTATTGTGAGCTGTATTTTATTTTTTAATTTCCAGACGGGTGAACTAGATAAGGGCCTGGAGGGATTGATTTACGAGGGGAGATTAAAAATGCTAGTTATGTACAGTTTAGTTAAATGATGGACATGATAACTCCTTACAGGAATCTCTTTTTTTTCTTTTTTTTTTTTTTTTTTGAGGGACAATACAGGAGGAAAAGGAGGAAGTGTATAACTCTAAGCTTTCTTTTCTTTATAATTTGCCTTTATTTGCACTCAGTAGAAAAGACACAATGGCTGCCACAAGGGTGACATAAGAACACAGCACAACCCAGCAGGAAGAGGTATGCCAGGTTAATATGAAGCAGTTAAATTGCTGTATGAAGACAGTTAGCTGGAGAGGGATTAACACAGACTCTAACACAGCTAATGTCAGTGGAGAATGAAAATTTGGGGCCCAGATACTGCAAAGTGCCCACACATACTAATTTGCAAGATCCAGGACTTAAACTGAAAACCAATTAGCCTTATGACAGGCTTAAGAAAATGAATTGTGGGAACAGCTGCAATATATCATTGATTAGTAGTTTACAGAGGAGGAGCAGAGAAAGGAAATATCACATTAAGTCCAGCAGAGACTCATGGACAAATACCATCAGGAGCCCTTTGCACAGGAAAAAGAAACTGGCACGTTATCTTTTCAGTGGTTTATTCCTACAGGAGCTCTGCTAAGGGGATCAGGGAAAAAACGTAAGCACCCCACATCATCTGAAGAACAACCAGTATCTTGCCAATGCGATGGAAAACATACTGTGGCTGAAAAACAGAGCTGATGTGTAGCTGCAGGCTCCCAGGACTGCAAAAATACATGGGCTGCTGACCAGCCAAGCCAGCAAGGGGCACAAAGGGCATAAAATTGCTTTTTGGTAGTGGTCCCAAGCAAAATGGGTAAGAGGTTCCAAGACTTCTTGACATCAAGATGTTCTGAGACATCTAAATAGCAATGCCAAATGTGTCTGTAGGGCTCCTAAGAGGGAAGAGGTAAAATCTGGGAAAGAGGGAAGATAACGGACTTCTGGACACAGAGCTGGAGAGGGAGACTTTTGTGATTGTTGTTAGGAGTGCAAGCTATTAGGACTGTCCTTGGACTAGTCCTCATACTGCAGCACCGTACCAAGTCCCAAGCATTCATCATTGCAGAGTGATAAATTCCCCATGTCCTCTCCCTCTTATGCCACCATGCAAATCTGCTGCAATATAAGACCGGATGCACGGCCGGTGAAAGTCTCTCCAAAATGCCCCCACAATTTTGATAACTTCAGTAAAGTGACATTGGGGACCCATTTGCAAAATCAAAACCCTCTCTGGAGGAAGGTCAAGGGTCAGTTTAATGCGGAGCAAAAGGGTGGCATCAGAAGGAAGAGCAACAAAGCAAGAAAAGTCCAAGTCTGGTCTGAGTGTCTATCTGCACCATGATGGAGCATCATACTGGTGTCCTTGCCACAAAAGCACAGGAAGGAGCTCTGTACAAAGATGGAGTCTTTACTAGAGCCAAGCTCTTACGGCCTGTGCCATGAGAAACCCTAGAGAGTCAAACATCCTTTTGGCTAGTCAGGCCCAGGTGAATGGGCTCGGCACCACTGACAGAACACCAGGTCACAGCGGAGTCAGTGGTTCCTGCAGCTGCAGCCCTGCATATGCCCAGGTACCTGTCATTTCTGTAACCACCAGCATGGGACCAACTCCCCTGCTTGATAATTCCTTTTTATTGGGGATGTGCTTAAAACCCTTGAAGCAGGGCCCAGGGATGCACTGTACCCAAAATCTTGCTGGCTCTCTGCACCAAACAGAGCCAGCCTGACAGCTGGCACAACCCAACACTGCAACAGCATCTATTTCACCTCTTTCCTGAGAAAAAGTTATGTCCTGTTGTGCACTGTGAGTTGGATGTTTTACCAGAAAACCCACACTCAACCAATCCCGCAACTGCATGATTCTCCAAGGAGCAGAGATGTTTCTTGAAGAAGCAGTAGGCAGCTGGCGGGTAGAAGTGATCACTGCGTGGCGGATGAGATTCCACGGCACACTGGAGATGGAAATATCACCTTAACAAGCATGGACAGCCCCCAATGGACTATAAAATTCATTTGGTGACTGAGATAATTCAAAAGAGCCAAGTGGCACAGCAATAAAAGCCGGAACACATAAATTTAAACTCAGGGAGCTCTGCAGTGCCCTGGTAATATATGACAAAACAACCCACACCCACACAGACTTATCCAAACCTGTCTGAAAGTCACAGACCAGAGACCAGGGAAAGATGCACAGAAATTGTCTTTTTTTAAGGGGGAGGAGGGCCAAGGGAAGTAAATACAAGAAAAGTGCTTGCACATTCAGAGTCTATTCATCCCCAAGTCCAGAACAGGTACACATGCCATGGCAGCTGTGCTGGGTATTGTGCAAGCAGCTTTTTATTAATCACATTACCCAGTCCCAAACTAGCATGTATAAAAGGCTAAATATTATTCTCCATTCTACCAGGGCAGGCCAGTTCAAGACAACAATTTCACACTACCTGAGTGCAGCTGAGGGTGGATTATGGCAAACCACCTTTATTCTGCTTTTATGAACATCGCAAATACTCTTGTCCTTCCTCTCTTCAGTCCCCACTGGGATTCCTCCCCAAACTGTTCATAGAGTGCTTCCCAAAGCACTTCCCTCCCAAGGAGTTAGTCTGCCACTCATAAGATGAACAGCCTAAAATTGCGATAATAAAAACTTTATAGCGCTCTATCGTGTTCATTCATGCTAATGTCCTCTACCACTGTGGATATAGCAAAAATTTCAGTGCTGGAGAAGAAACAGGAGGCTTCTGATGGCATCACAGGCATGTTTTTCAGTGCTGTAGAAACATGGCAGTACAATAGGCTTTTACAGTGGAAGGTGTCCATCAAGGTCATTAATGACTGAGAGAGGAGACACAGGAGCAGAAAGTTGCTGATCGATGATGTGTCATAGTTTGGAGATGGAAACTGCAGTAGACATGATCCATACATCTCCACGTCCCCACAGGGAACTGTCCTAATCTCATAAGACAGGTGTCTTCATGGACAAGTCCCAAGGGCAAAAAGGAGGTAGAGGTCTGGCAAGTGACATCAGTTGTAACATGGAAAATTAGAGGGTCTGGGGATTGAGCTGGAACCTTGTAACACCGCAGTGCAAAGGTGGGGACTCCTGCAACTAGAGGGACCGGGGTGGTACAGAATGCTAATTACCCTTGATGAGGAAGGAAAGGGACACTGACTCAGATAACTAATTCATTATAGCGAGTCCACCAGTCATGTGAATCCTTTGTCAGGGAGAGGCAGATGCTCTCACTGACATAACAGGCACAAGCATTTTGATTTCTGAGCTCTGTGAGTGATGGCAGATACCACACCTGTCCCCAGAGCTTAAAAGCTGGGATCTTCAGCACCAGCAGAGCAAGCCTTCATCTTAAAGGGGTCATTTTACTTTTTAATAAGTAGCAAGGGCAGACACTGCTAGGAGATGACGACTTTAAGAGTGTACAGGAACATCTATGATTTAGGTTTAACAACCACTGTTATTTTCCTCTCTCACACAACTGGCCTTCCCAGAATCAGACCTGGCTGTGATTTATTATTATCTCTAATTTTTTGTACAGAGGCAGCACACAGGAGCTGTATTTGCAGAACAGAAATCCACTACAATAAGTATTCCACACACAAAGACCAAAGATACAGCCCCTACTCCAAGCACATTACAAATCAAGTACAGATTAGAGACCAAGATAAATACTGCAGTGTGATTCACCTGTATTCACTGTTGTTTTCAAAACGGGCCTTTATTAAGGAATAGAAAACACGTGAGGATAGGGTTAAATATATGTTTAAGGAACCACAACCCCTCTTAGGAGCAGCTGAAGCTGCTGTAAAACAGCTGAAGACGTCTTTTCTAGGGATTTTTCTGCCTTGTACTTTCTGCCTCCTTTTTTCTTGTTCCTACCTTTTTCCATCCTAATAAGGGCATTTGCAATGGAAACCAGGCTCTTTGCTGCCTCTGAGGTCATTTGCTCTTGCTGCTTATTTCCCTCCCCACACATCATCAGCCACTCTGTGAACCGAAGGTGCTGTGGAGCAGAGAAAATGCCACCTCCCAGGAATGGAAATGGCACTGCATCACCACTCCTTTGCTTACAAAGTACCATTATTATTATTATTTTTTTTTAGCAGGGTTTGGTCTTTTAAACTGGTCTTCTGTATATGACAGCCACCACTGAGATCAGACTTCAGAGTGTAGGTCAAGCTGGTCAACTCTGCACTTTGTACAGGTCTATTTGAGTCAGTGAAATCTTAACCAGACATTTCAATCAAAACAACTGTTAGACCTGTATTGGGTCCTTTTACCATTAAAGCTTAATTCCCTAAACCGAAGAGAACAAAGTACACTGGTTAAAGGCCTCTTGATGCCATTACCTGTTACAGACCTGGAGGCTGCACCAGTTTAATCTTACAGAGTTCAGATAATATAACTAAAGCTGTAGAAAACCTGCAATCCGACATGCACCTCTATGTCCTTGCTCCATCCCCTTCACTTAAGATCGGACCCCAGTCCTACTTTACCCTGTAGGATGAAGTAAAGAAAGCTATTTCATGCACAACCCATACTATTCCTCCCCTGTTCATGGTGAGAATTGCGTCAGAGGACACAACTAAAAGTGTTATGAACTGAAGCAGTTCCTCCTCAGCCTGCAGTCCAAGTAAGACTCAGCAGGCAACAGCCACCTGAGGGCTGCTGCCTCCTCAAAGGACACCAACACGCTCCTCAGGTTGTGGCTTGGCCTGCTACCATCACCCTGAGATGAAAACTTGCCGCTGCCAAAGCCAAGTGTCTCTCCCCACCCCAATCCATAGCTCCTCTTGGAAAGTGTCCCTTGACTATTTGTGCAGGAGAATTTAGGACCGGGACAGCCCTGCAGTTCCCAGAGACAAGGCTACTTCCCCACCCTCCTGTATGAGTGCAAGGGGCAGCTAAATTGACCAGGGTGCGCTCTGAAAATCTTTTGCCTTCTGCATCCCTCCACCATTCCCTCCAGTGGGTAATTTTGATGGAGGTGTTTCTGCAGTGCTCACTCTCGGACTGTGCACTATGACAAAGCTTAATGGGATTCCACAGTCAATTACTCCCTACCACCACCATTGCACAACTGCTAATAAGTGAATTACAGGGGAGAAAGGCCTTTGCTTCTTATAGGTAGGTGATGTGTCATTTGGCTCTTCAAGTGTATGAGAAGAGAAAAGATTTAATTTTTGAGCCCCTCCCGTCCCCAGCTCTACATCCACCACGGGATGAAATAAACAGAAGGAAGATGGGCTTTTTGCATAAATTGGGGATGTATTATTGATAATGTGTTATCTTGTCAGCTGGAGACACCTGCATGGCAGGTATTTATGCTATCAGAAGGGTTCTAGCTGGTGAAATACAATTTGGTGCCGATAAGGGGACCCAGGGACTTATGGTGCCAGTCCCATGAGGACAAGGGGATTAATGCTGATATTTTGCAGCTTGCTCTTATTAAATTCTGATTCCTTTTGTGAAGTGAAAAAAGAAGAGGGGAAGAGTGATTGGTTTAAAGCAGATAAACGACGCATGAGGGGTGGGGGTGGCTGGTAGAAAAGGGGCTGATGAATGGGAACTCAGAAGGCCAGGAGATCTCTTGGGAATAAAAGGAAAAGTATTAAACAATTTTCTGATTGACTAGGTCTGGTCTGTCAGACAGGGAGTCAGAGGGGGGGGAATGGGTTTGGGAGTTCCTCAGAGTACAAAGACACAGTTATATTAAAAGCAGAGCTAAATTATACAGGTTGGGGAGGGGGAAAGAGCCAATTTCCTTCTTTTGCTGGCATTTTTAAACATGCAGCATAACTGATGACCAGGCGCCCAGCTTACTGCCATTGGCTTCTGCTGGTTGTGCCTGGCAGGGACTCAAGCCCCATAAAATGCTCCCACTTAGGATAAGGCTTCCACTAAGCAGGCAGCATACACCAGGTCATGACACACCTGTGTGCAGGGAAACCCAAACTGCAATACAAGAGACAGTGGAGCAGGAGTAGGGGTAGAGCTGGTATGGGGAGCCCCAAGCTGGGGGAGCCAGCATGGTTTCCTCTCCTGAGCATTTTCATGATTAAACCCTTAGGTCTTTGCTCCCACCTCTATCTTAGGAAAAAAAAAAAAAAAATTGTGATGCTCATGAAAGAAAAGCCTTAACAACTTCAGATAAGCCACTAGTACTTTGCATATTCCCCAGGAATTCCCATGCGGCTGGAAAAGCAGCCACAAAACAACAGAGAAGGAATGGTCCCATGCACCACAAGCATCAGTGGGGAAACTACCACACTAACCACACACACAGAGTGTGAAGAGCATTTTTATCAGCTGCAACCACAATCAACATTCAGACACAAAAAGATACTGAGAAATGTTGGTAACAGCAACACCCTGCTACAGGATGGGAAGGTCTGCGATGCAGACACAGATGGATCCTTTTGGTTATATGATTCTGTTTGTGGTTCTCTGGGCATGTATTATTAATACCCTACAGAGTTTTAATTAGAGCTGAGAGATTCATTCATTGTGAATAATTTATCTGATTAATTTTGCCTTGCTTCTGTTCATGAATTGTCCACAAGCAGTTTGTAATTTTCTCAAATTTATTTGTCATTTGCAATTATTTGCTGACTTGTCTCGGTAAATAATTCTCAGCATATTGTTTGTCCACAAATTGTCCCCAGATAATCGATATTCGGAGCTGGGTTAGATATACTTTTGTTAAATATATGCAGTAAATCCCATTGAATGTTTCTGTTTTCTGAGTAACCTTTAGGATCAGGCTTCCATTGAGAATACTACTTTTTATGAGTTCAAATTTTGCTTCTTGCAAATAGTCTCTAATATTTACATAAAATTCACTGTTCCCATGAACATTCCTGCCAGTCAATATATTCACTACAATACACACAGAAGAGACCACAAAAGGAGTGTTTTATAGTTGAAGCAAATAGTTCTTTTGTTATACAGTGCCCCAGCCTATTCCTAGGGGACCTGTCTGAAGGTTTGTTTAGGGCTTCTTTTCTTGTTTGTTTTGCTTTTCCAACTCTCCTGGTCAGGGGTTATGTTCTCCCAAAGTCACTCTCTCATGCAAACAGCGCTGCGCACTGAATACATTGTCTTTGTGTGCCGCCTTTGCCAGAGTGTTTCAGAAGCCTCCGTGGAGCACAGGGCACTGGGGTAAGCACCATCCAACTAGAAAGAGTTACTGTCACTGCTGAGCGTGCCAAGTGCCATGACCAAATGCTCTGCCAAAGCAAGTCACTGCTTGCTTCAATGTATGCTGCCATGAAAAACTTGAGGTACAGAAAGTGCCACACAGCCAGGCTCACTCATGGGAACGAATCCCACTCGGTGGCAACGGGAGAAGCTTGCCTGCTCTGTAAGACTAGGCCAGTTTTGTACGGGATCTTTCCTTCAGTGCAACTTAAAATATTGTTTGGCACGAAAGAGAGAAGTTTCCCTGCTTGTAATACTCAAGAACCAGAGTGAAGAGTAAAGGACATCTTTCCATAATTACCAAATAACCTCCACTTTGTAGGTTTGAATTACTAGCTTCTGGCAGAGAATTGTAGAGAGACATTGTTGTAGAGACACATTGATTTCGAATGGGAGCAGGGGGGAACTTCCAGCAGCCACAGGAGGATGGAGCTTTCAATACATGTAAAAAGAAGCGGCAGAACTAGAATACATCCTCCTCAAGCAGGGACAGCATTCACTCGCAAAGGTCTGGGCACTCTGTACACTACCTATTAGTAGCAATGCACTTCTTGTCTTACCTTCCACAAAGACTTTTTTTTTACAAACAAAAGAATACTAAAAATACTGGGCCATGTGTGTTTACTACTAGTCCCAAGGATTCCCAAGGCAACTGTGTGGTAAGGCCAGGCTGGAGGCTTTGAGCAACCTGCTCTAGTGGGAGGTGTTCCTGCCCATGGCCGGGGGGGTGGAACTCAATGATCTTTAAGGTCCCTTCCAACCAAAATGATTCTATGATTCTCTGATTGTTGTCATACAACAACATGCTGCAGAGTTGCTTATTTTTATATCAAGTTCAGGGATGAAGAGTCACGTATTTCAGTATCCCAGAGCAACTGGAAGGTAAATATTACTGTGAAAGTTCTGTGGATGCTTGTTAACCACCATTCACTCTTAATAGGATTTCTAAGCATACACAGTCATGACATAACCAGAGACAGCACAGGCAGAAGTAACCATGTTTGTCATCTAGTCCAGCACCGGTGGAGTCAGGCCCATTGTTTTTCTTACACCCTAGTTAAGACTGGTTTTAATTATTGCCAGCAATGAGACTCCTACTTCATCTTTTCAGGACTTACTTCACATAATGCAGATCTCAGTATCTACCTTCTTCCAGTTTCCATCTTTCTCAGTGCAATTTTATTGCTTTTAATTATTACATCCAGGGAGAGAAATAGGCTGGCATACTTGTGTTTTGCAGGTACACTGAGGGTTTCATACCACTTTCTAGCTCAGCATACCAACCCCTTCTACGTTTCCATTATGATTTCTGATTAGACCCTGTAAATCCTCACGCTCTCCAAATCAAATCCCATTGAGGTTAGTGCAAAAATATACCGGTTCTTAGTGGATCTCAAACATAGCTTCTGATGCTTACCACTCATGCATTTTAGACCTCAACAAGTCAAACACAGCTGTTTCCCTTGTCCCTCAAATCAGTCTCCTGAGCATCTGCCACTCCTGCTGCTCAAATATGAACTTTCTTCAAGTTTTCTTATGATGTTCTGCCTGGAGCGGAATGCAATATTGGAGAGTAGAATGGAAGGGAATACCATTTTCTTGCTCTGGATTCACTATTTGCATTTCCTAGGGCCTTGTAGGTGTATATTAGCATCCTATAGAGCTTTGCGGGTACATGAAGTAGTAACAGCCTATTAGGTTTTGTAGATATTCATTATTAACATACAATAGAATCTGTGTAGATGCATTATTAATACCCTCTTAGCTGGCAAGAGAATGGTGATATTTTCATATGAGAAATGTAATTGTTTAATATCAAACAGTATTATTTCAAAGATTTAATTGTGTAATTGGGGTCAGTAATCGCTCGGTCGTTCTCAGAGCAAGATGAACTTGCAGGGTAAAAGATTTATTGTCCTGACAATAGAGAGCAAATTTTAATATTTCTGAAAAATTGAGAACTATTAATCCTGGCATGTGTTACTCTCAAACACAGGGAACTGATAAAACTTTGATCTAATTTTCTCTTTGAAGGGGCTTCAGTGGGGTGTGGGGAAGACTGTTAACTGTATGTGGCCTGCTGCTGCAAGGATGGTGAGGCACAAAGGCTACCCACATTCGGCTTCACAGGAGCTCTCAGGCTGAGCACAAGACAGCTACTGCGAGAACAAACTGTTCTAGTCCCACTGTGCTGGAAGGGGAGGGAAGACAGAAGTGGTTTCCATGACCACAGGCAGCTTCACGGTCATTTCTCCAAGGGATGCTATTTGCATTTGCACCCGCTGTGCACACACTTCCCTGTGTCTGGGAGCGCCAACCAATATTTGCATTCCAGATCAAGTAATACATGCGTCAGTGGATGATGCGGCACACACATGCCAGTAAGGGCAGCCATTTGGGTAATTTGTCTGTGTGAAGCTCATGAACTCTCTTTGATACTGGGGACCTGACTATTAGTGGAAAACTTCAAGCTTTGTTTTAATAAGCGGCTCTGATACCTTCTTCAGTTTTGTTGTTTATTTTGTATTTTCTGTTTCCAGTTTTTCTGCATCTAAGTTGAACTAAAAATTCACATGGAGGTGACAATGATAACAGAAGAGGCCCGTTAAACTTTGATGGTGTCCTCTCAAGTGGAGCACAAAAGAAAACCAACTGGCTGCTGCCTAGGGCAAGCCAAATTTCCTCCTCAAAACTCCTCAAAACTAAGGCTGGAAGTGGGAAGCAAGAAAGAGGGCACCTGACTCAAGGCAGCAGTGGGGACATACTGCAGAAATAATCACTTATAAAAGCAACAGTATTTCCTTGGTCATTTGGAGAGGAAAGCTGGAGAGGAAGATGGAAACAGAAAGGCTGCACAACTGCAATGGGCATAGGACCATAATGTCCTTGAATGGCAGCAGGGAAAGGAATGGGGCATGTACTGTTTTGTGATGCCCTGCACATACCTGTGCTAGTAAAGGCAAAGAGGTCCTGGGATTTCTGAATCTTTACAGTATCTCTGTGTATAACTTTGCTTTATCATGTCATGGGTCCCTGAGGAAGAGGACTCTAAACCTCACCCTGCTTACAAAGCCAGAGCTCTGATAAAAGGTGGGCTTTTTATGATAAAAGGTATGGGGCAGCAAGTACTGGCTCCAGGGCTTGCAGCAGCCAGAGCATAAGACCAAGCTTCTGTGGAAAGAGTAAAAAGTACACCAAACAGGGCAAGGGAAGGAAAAATAAATGAGGCAAACAGCCTATGCAGGCCAAAAGAAGCTTATAAATACATGAACCCAGGATGTCTGGACACAGCTGCAGCAGTCTGGCACGGAACCACTCATGGAAACTATATCAAGGCTATGCAACGGAGATGAAACAGCAGATACCAGCTTGCAAATACAGATGGGCTGCTTAGATTTTTGCAGATGTGGGCATTGCTTTGCAGCTGAGCCCTGGGATCTACTAATGAAAAAGACTACCTGAGAGGTAAAATATAATGAATTTATGACAGTGATCACTAGGCACAATGTGTTTTTCAGACATTCAGAAAAAAAAGAGTTGTCCCTGTTAACAATATTTTAGAATTTTCTTGTTTTTAGAAGGTTCCCCAAATTTTTTGAAAAATGTAGGAGCAGAAACAGCCTCTTTTTCTCACTCTAACCTTCTCTTTCCCAATTACTTTGGCCAGGTATATAGGGACAGCCAGGATTTAGACCTGTACCTGCAGTGGTCTTGAGATCCAAAATTCAGGGACTGGAAGCCAAATTTGAACAGTCTCAATTCTGCCTAAGCACCCTTGCTAATCACTTCTGGATATGGACTTTTGAAAGGCTAAACCCAGCTATGGAGAAACACAATACTTTAGGCAGAATTTAAGCCATCTGTATCTGCTCAGTGTATCAAGCCAAGCTGGCTTGACAGGAGAACCTTATTCTGAAAGACAGAAGCAGAGTTTTGCTCAACTTGAATGACAAAAAAATACTAAAATTTGCAGCCAAGACATTTTGATGTGGGGAAAGACATTTGGGTCATATGAAGAAGATTTTTTTTTTTCCGCCACTCCCTGTGCAATATACATTACATTTATTTTTGCTTCCCAAAGGTTACAGGAACAGTGATACAAGATATTCCTTGAGAGAGAAACTAACAATTGCAAAGCAATACTTTGGAGCCCAGAAAGGACGTGCTCACTAAGTCCATGATCCCAGATTCAATTTCTTCTGTGTACAATCTGACCTGTGGCCCATTAAGTCAAAAGCTGAGACCTCCTGCTAAAGAACAGTAGCTCCTGCAAAATGCTACTCTGCCAGTTCAGACTGGAGGTCTCACTGCTCACTCTTCAAGAAATGCTGCAATTTACTGCTTTCCCTGTGTACAATGACTGCCATTCTCTGCTTTACTGAAATAGCTTCCTCTGGCGAATGCCAAAGACTGTGTTATTAGACCAGTAACTCACTCCTGAACCCAGTGATCCAGGTATGGCAATCCCCCAGCACCTGCCTCTTACAAAAAAGAGAAGCAGTGAAACTGGAAAATGACTCCATCGCTCATTGCTTTCCAAACAGCGTGAATGTTGGGTCCAAATCAGGGCAGGCAAAGGAGAACATGGAAAAAATTTCCTTTTGCTACGTTATCTGAAAGCAAAACAACAACTAGCAAGCCATGCCATGGGGATTAAATTAAAAATTACAAATTCACTGTGGATCCTGATGCTGTTAAAAACACACATTGCATTAGGACAGATGGTGGCTTTATGTAGTGCCCTGCATTGAGGAGAGAGTTCATGGGGTAGCAGGGATTCTTTGATGGGCTCAGGATGACTTAGCACCAACAGAGCTCTGGTTTGAATGAAAGCAGCTCCACTGTCATTGAGAGCATATGGCTGTCACCTCCCCTCCCTCCTCCAAACCACATCAGCTCCACTGGCATATCCCCAGAGTCTTTTGAAGGGGCAGAAGAGTTTATAGGACACAAGGCTGAAATATTTTCTCTAGGACTCTAAACACATCAGTATGGCCTACTTTTCAGGTTCTAGAAAAAATTATAAATTGTTAGCAGCATAAAGGTGCCAGCATCTCCTGTGTTTGAACTGTGGAGGATTCTCCGTAACACCTCTGTGGTCCCCAGTCACTAATCTGGCCCTCCTTTCCTTGCTCCCTGTGGGCCAGCATGAGGGCATTTCACCTCGCTTCTAAGAGCTCAGAAAGATGCAAATATGACAAGCTGGTAGAAAAGAGAAATAGACACATATTTCATTCCTGAAAAGCACACGAGAAAAGGGCTGTAGCAAAGCTGGATAATAAATAGGTTTTAAATGCTTCTGTCTAGTCCTGGTGTTCCCTTTTGTGCCTACACAAGCATCTCAAAATGAAGCAGGAGGTAAGGAGGAAAGGAAAGGCAACATGTCCACTCTATGGCAGGACCAGAATGCCAGCATGGTGATCAAACTGCTCAGGCAACCTTGTCAACACGGGAGAAAAATAGGGAGAGGGAAAGAAAATAGAGGGGGGGGGGGAAGGGAGGGAGGGGGGGGGTGTCAGGAATAATGGCAACTTTGAAGCAGAGAAGTGAAGAAAAGAGATGAGAAACATCACTGGAGAGAAATGACTAGCCGAGGACTAAATATATTAAAGAGGCAGATTTATAGTCTAAGTGGTCACGTAAGCCTCTTGTGGGTTTGACAGTAGAGTAAACCTGTCATGGATACAGACTGGTTCTGTAGCAAGGTAATCCGTGGGAAAAAGCCTTGCTAATCTGTCCAGGCAGTACCCAGAGTGATCTCCAGGATCCTCTATCAGTGCCAAACCACCACAAAGAACAGCGGTGGGGTCCCTGAGGACCCCATTGGGCCTGCAGAAGCAATAATGCTGGGAAAGCCACCTGGAGAGACAGAAGGAACACGTGCACACTGCCTCAATTGCCAGGCAGAGCTATGTGTTCATCAGCTGTGAGTCAACATGTGTGTTTCTGTGTGTGTGAGTAACATAGCTGGATGCAGCAGCCAGAATTCACAAAGTGGGTATCATTTAATCCCACCCCAAAATCTTTCCCCTTCTTGCTACTGTGTTTTATTGCTTCTGCTCCTCCTAACAATTGGGTGCCAAACGTTTAGAATTATGTGCTCGCTTTCAGCTACTGCAACACAATTTACTCAGCACACCAGTAATCCTGAAGCTGGCCTAGCTTGTAGTTTGATTTGCACAAAGCCCAGGACATATAGTTCCCAGTAAATCCTTGATCCACAAACCAGTTTAAAACCCAGCAGGGTAACTCATCAGACCTGCCACCAGTCCTTCTCACTTCCTCCACAAAAACACCAGAGTTGGCTGATATTCCCAGGTTATTTTTAGTCTGGTCCATTTCCTCACTCAGCACAATGCGCCAACGTGCTCTCCAAAAGCTGGCATCTCAGGCATGCAAACCAATTCTCCATGCTATCTGCAGAGTTTTGGTCATGGGATATTGAAAGCTTGAATTCAAACCCCATTGAAGCTATTACAGCTATAAAGAGGGAAGGGGGGAGAGCTACGGAGAAGACGACAGACACAGAGGTCTATTTCTGCCTGTAGGCACACAGGAAAGCAGCCTTAAATACTGTGACATCTGAGAAGGGAATAGTCCCTCTCTAGTCCCCCCTTGCTAAGCTACTGGGGACAAGCTATTTGATCTATGCCATTTCAAAACCAGGACTACCTCTAGCACCTCAAGTGTGAGCACATGCTGCTGTTCAATGACCTAAAATAGAGTAATGGAAAAGTACTCAATGTAGTTGTATTAATTGCTCTTGTATGCCATAGTGTGCATACTTACTAACACGTGGAACTCACTGTTGCTTGGCAATAGTAGAGCAAAGACCAAACCCCTTTTTAATTTATGCTAACATATGAGAACTTTCAAGATATGAATTAAAAAACTTTTACAAGTGACTGTTGGGGAGATAACCAGGGAAATGGTCTTATTTCATTTTAGGTACCCATGTTTTCTTGCTTTCTTTCTGTCCTATCTCAGTGCCTTATTTATTTATGTACTTAATGGCAGATGCCATTGCCATATCGCAACAGTGAACTGGGCAGTAGGGGACTAAATGACCTGTCCCATATCACACAGGCTGTGTGTGACATTAGAAAATTGAATCTTCATGTCTCAAATACAAATAGACTCCTAATTGCCACCTTTTCATTCTTGTTCCTCCCATCTAGTTTATACAAAAGAAACAAGCAATTCATTTCTTTCATGAAACGTGGAAGCTTTCCCCCTACAATCTCCATTCTTCCCAGCACATAAAATATTTACCTTAAACATCCGAGACCCTGTGAACGCACATATTCCTCATCTGATATCTGGACAATGTTGGAGGCTTTCTCTTGTTGTCCAGATGAAGGAAATGTGAGAACAGACCAATAAAAATGTAACTAAGAAATAACCTTTTTAGTCATTCTAAGAGAAGAATAGGTCCTGCAAAGCAGATGCTTTTTCCAGGATGGCTCAATAGGTCCTGCAAGCAGATCCTTTTTCCAGGGCAGCTCAATAAAGCTGAGGGAACTGTTCCTTATATCTGTAGTCATGTAGCTATGTAGTCATACTCACTCCAACCCCTGGCTTTTTTTTTTTCCTTCTGTCCAGCACTGGGGCTGAGCTTCTGCTGACCACTCCACATTGCTGTGTGCTGCTGCCTGAGCTGCTGGGCATAAGCACAGGCTGCCATGACCTGGAGAGGCCACTTGCCTGCTAGTCTCCAAGGCTTTGGGCCATGGACACGCAGGGGGCACCACTGCCTATCACAGAGAATAGGCAACTCTGGTATGCAACAGTGCCATGATGCCCAAATACTTCACATCCTACACACATGAGATTTCACAAGTGCAAGTTTCCCAGGGCTTGTGTGCACCAGTATGTTTAGAGGGCTGTCTGCTACAGCATGAGGACAAAGTCTGGCATCTACTAGATACTCAGGCCCTTGTAGCCCATTTGAGGCTTGGGTTATAAATGAGCAGCATGGCTGAAGGCAGGTTTCTGGTCACTGTTTTATTGCTGCCCTAAAACTCTGGAGAAGGACATTGCAAGGGGGAACTGGCATCTTTTGTTCCTTGTCTGGGACCACTCAGCTCATACGAGAGAAAAAAGGCCTTGTCCCACAACAAGAAACTGTCCAGAATACATCCCAGAAGCAGGTTAGACAGCAAAAAAGCCAAAACAAGCCCAGCTAACAAACAAGCAACCACCAACATCTTTCATAAGAGGCACTAGAGCTCACATTTCCCTCACGAATGACAGGGGAGTATGCCATCAACCTCAATTCCCAGCTAAGTGGATTTACCTAGGCAGCCCAAGACATCACATCTTTAATGGGACCATTCCCATCTACCTGCCTGAATGAAATTCTTCCTAACAGTCCCTTTGGTGAATGGTCCCAGCTGATGCCACTGGCTTTATTTTCACCATGTACCTCATGCGTAGGCTGCTTTGTGTTCCTTTACACTCTGCAATGCAACAGCTACTGACACACAACAGTCTCCAGAAAGACACCTCCCTCCCTTCTTCCCTGCCCCTAAGAGTCAGAGATGGAAAACAAAAGTCACAAGGAATGGTCAGTCATTAACATTGTCTGCATCTTTTCTCAACATTATCTTCATCTCATGTGGGACCACACTGCAGTGGATTGGGTACTCCCTACCTACACACGCGCCCTAGCTCTCAGAAATACAGGCATTTTTGGATTAACTCCCTGGGCTCCCAAAGCAAACACAGGACTCATGCAGTCTCTCTCCCATAGTCTCAAATTTACACACCCATTCAATGCCTGTATCACTCACACCTATTTCCATACAACTGCACAGTCACACACACTCATGTAACATCACATGCACACTTTCTCACAAATTCATGCATGCTGTCATGTTGCCATATTTTCTTTCTTGTTCCTCCTACATCTATGCTCTCTTTCCATCACCACCGCTTGCACAGGTCCCTAAAAAGCATCACGCTAGTTGAAGACTCAAGCTCACCTTTGAGTCTGAACACTTCATTTACCCTCATCGCTTTCCACTGTCTTACAGTATTGCTCCAGTCTGGACTGTGCTGTGCCATTACTGAGAGAGAAACAGGCTGGGTTGGAAGGAGAAGAGGGATGGTTCAAATGTGAACCCTGCCCAGACAGTCGGAGAAAGCTGATGGCTGTGTCTGAGCTCATGCTGAGGCACAGAGCACAAAGACAAGGACTGATGGAATGAAAATGTCTCACTTGCACATCTCTCGTATACCACTATTCCTCTTTTGCTAGTAAATATGAATTTACTGAGGCTTCTGCCAAATGTCACTCGTCTTTAAATGTCTCTTGCTCAATCTCTCATCTCTCATGGTTAGGTAGGAGTGATGAACAGGGAGACACACTCATCTCTGTTCCAGCCCTACAGTGTACTGCAATAAGGAAACAGATGGTTTAATATATTCCCCGTCTTCCTCTTTTCAACAAATCCTGGTACTTGCAGAAGCGTTAATCTGCCAGAGCCCCAGGGGGTAACTTTTTGCCCTGCCCAGATAAACCAATCCCATCCAATATTTTCCACTGTCCTCACACTGTTAATCTTCATCAACCCTGCCCTGGAGAGACCAGTTCTAGGGCACAAGGAGAAGAATCAACCTCTGCTACCATTTTTGTCTATTGTTCTATCCGGTGAACCAGTCAGAAAAGAAACCAGTGGTGGTCCCCTTGCATAGGTCCACCCTGACTAATAATGAACAGAAATGAGGAGACTCCCCTAACTGTCCCATGTACCAGCTCCTCCCATGCAGTGCTGCTGTACAGAACGCAAGTCCCTCACTGCAAACAGTACATGTGTTGACACAGTTCTTCCCAGCCAAATCAACAGAGCCACAGTGACAACAAAATTACAGAACAGCCTGGTCACTAAATTACCCAGCAGCTATGAGACGAGCCTTCTGAATTGCCTTGTTATTATTTCCCTAATACAGTCTGTTACAGCATCTGGCAGTACAGGGTGTTTCATGGCTAAGCATGCAATAAAACTGTGTGATTAGATAGTTAACTGTCCTGTGATAACAGAGTAGGGATTTGCAACCAGTTGAAGCAGGAGAGATTCTCTCTAACAGAGCAAAATCCAGCCATGAAAGCTCAAAACTCCAGGCTGGAAGACACATGATCACACACTTTAATAGAAAATCCCCACATGAGATTTCATGGGTGGGTAGGAAGAGTGGCATAGGGGTTTGTTTTTTTTTTTTTCCTATCTTTTTTTTTTTTTCCCCCAAGATTAATTCTTCCATACTGGCTGGTCAGTAGAAAAGCAGTGACTTCCCCTATAAGGTGGAATGGGGAGGGCAGCTTAACGTGGTGGGAGAATGGCACAGGGTCCAAGCAGCTCTAAGCCAAACTCCTGGGGATCACAGCCATTACGGAGCCCTGTATCAGACTCCTGTGGCTGCGGCAGCCTCACACATTTATCTGCTGGGGACTGAGCACATGTGGGCTGACAACAGATAAAAGTCTACCCAACCCTGGCTGCCTTCTTTGCCCTGATCCACAGAGACATCAAATCCCTCCCCAGGATGAAGGGGAACAGGCGGCACCATAGAAGAGCACAAGTCCTGTATGTGAAAGTGGAAATCCTGGGTTGAGAATAGGCAGAGAGTGTGTGATCAGTCTCACATAAATTAACCTTTACAAAACACTTTCAGATTCTAATTACCAGGCAGCATGAAGGACCATGTAGTTACAGGAAATTTGCCATGTAATTCACTGTGTGGGCAGATACTTGGGATACTTGTGAGGTAATTACTATGTGGGTGAAGGGGGATGTGCAAAGGTTTACCATAAGTGAGCAAAGGGAGTAGGGAGCAACCTGACATCTCACATCCCTTCTCCACTAACCAGGAGGCATATACAGTGTTCCCACAACTGTCCTGTTCATTGCTCCTATGATGGGGCATAGCTGGAGAATAGGGTGCTTTTCTGTTAGTATCTGTGCAAACAAACAACAAAAATGATGGTTCCTACTTCAAGGTATACAGCTCTCATCTAGCCCATGCTTAATAGGTCAGGCTGTCTTACAGACTTCTTAAGAGCCAGATGCTCCACAGATGGGCCCCAGCACAGTATGATTTGAGACTGAACTGGGCATGAGACCTTTTCACTCATAACCATCTCCAATCACAGCTTAGTACCCTTTGCCTCGTATTTCTCTCCTAACAACTGTGGATTTTAGTTTTCGCATTTTATTGAAACAGCCTTTTGATGTCTCTCCCCCTACCCTCCCCTTGGCCCCGTTAACCAAACAGGTAGGCAGAGTGTACGCAGTCATTTGCAGTTATTTCATATGCAGCTCTGGGACAGCTCTGACCTTTTTCTGTTTGTGTACAGTCTGTTTGCATGTGTCCAGCAATACGCATTCCCTTGCACCTCACACACACACTACAATTTTAATTTTGTTCTCCCTCTGCATTGCCCTACGACGACAGGCGAAACCGAGCACATCCTTTGTATCGGGAGGAGTTTTGTAAACCATGGCTGGATTAACAGGCTTGCTCTTAGATGGAAATGGGTTTGAATCTTCCTCAAATCCAGTAAATTTTCTCCAGCTCACACATTTAGACAATTCACAAACTCTGTTACTTCTATTATAAGCTAAGCCCAAATCTTAGACGGCCCGCTCCCTTAAGGTTGGGGTAGCTCGGTGTCTTTATCTACTCCAAGCAGCCCTATTTCCTGTTCCTCCCAGAAGAGAGATGCTCATGTCAGATCTCCACAGCAGAACTACCATGGGAGAGCTCAAAACTAGCAGTGGACAGATTACTCATTACATACAGTTTATTTAGTAGATTCTGTCCTTTTTTCCCCCCCTGCTGATAGATGGTCTATGAACAAATTTTTATGCATTTATTATTGTTTATTATTTATTTATGCAAAATTGTTCAATGAATATTTTACATGAGCAAATTTCAGTCTGGGTGTTTGTAATGAGCTTTCATTCGATTAGAGAATTCTGAATATTCATGATGTCTAATTGGCCATCTCGGTCACATGGTATTTTTTTCTGTCCCCTTACTGGATGACTGAACTTTTATTAACTACTTCTGCCCCAAGAAAATTTCCTTTCAAACGGAAAGGATCAGAGTGACTAGCCTGAAGCTCTTTCTGAAACACATATTGTTGCAAATCCACCAACCAAAGGCTAGGTTTAAACCATGACACTTGGTCATTCCAGCAGCCAAGTCCAGCTTTAGCTAAGCTCATGTTCATGCTAAAATGTCACATTCTGGTTAGAAGTGGTTGAAAATGTGCGAGACAACACAAACCATATCCGGTAAAGGAGCTGGTCTCTATGGCATAAAACAGAGCTTTGCCGAGATCTGCAAGCCAGTTTTGATACCAGAAACAGTGTCTTCATAGCAAAACAGCACCGCATCCAGGTTCATGGAAGCTTTTTTTCTCTGCGGGGTTAGGTAGCCAAGCAGTACACTGTGCTAATATCTAGTTAGGTTGTTAATGTCTAGGCTGGGTGTCTTTGCATATTATTGCTATTTGCCTGTGGATATACTAGGGCTAAATTTTATCATGTTTAATGCAGAAGGCTCCTCTTGAGTTATACCACACTCCTAGGGGTCAATATGGACTTCCAAAGCCTAAATCATCCCATCCTATTGCGGACATCGGGTGGAAACATCAGATAAACTGCATCCTAACCATGGCTCTCCATTGGCTGTAAAGAGCCTGCAGCCAACATGGCTGTAGCAATTATGTTATAAGTTGTAAATAATTAATAACAGGTGATTTCCCTCATTCTGAAGAAGAGGTGGAAATTATCTAGCTGCCTGACACACAGGAGTAGGCATAGTATAAGGAAGACATATTTGAACTGCAAAGGGTGTGGTGAAATCTCAAACCAGCATCCCATTCACTAAGTGATAGGTGCAGGGTATCAGAACATGTCAAGAAAGAAGAAGAAGGGGGTGGGGAGGAACTAGGAGAATTTGTCATATTACCTTGCATATAGTTTGGTCATTTCAGCCTTTTGTCATGCAACCCTATGCATCTGGAAGGGTCACATCACACACCAGGGAAAATGTGTTGCCTAGGGTACTAAATTCCAGAGCGTTTCTAACCCTTGGTTCCCTGCTGTACGACAAGGATGCGTGTGTGTATGCCACCTGTCACAGTGCACACAAGCACTTGGAAAAAAGCCTTCAAGTCTGCAGATTGTGGTGGCATTCAGAACTGTTATTCTTTTTGAAAAGCAAGCTCCAGCTCTACCGCTCTAATTCTTTAGTGTGGGGCCAGGAATTGAACTCATTTTGGTTGAACATGCAATTGAATGCAGGAACACAGACAATAAAATACTGCAACACTCTTTCTTCAATCAAGGAAATTACATGATATTAATGCAAGCTAGCTTGGGGCTGACTTTACATGCGTAAAAGTCAGGAAATTTAAAAAATGATGGTTCCCACAGCAACCTTAACTCACCCATGTTGCACATATCTAATAAGGCAGAGTTAACAGCATACACATGAATATAAAATACTACTCAAGCAAATCTCAGCCATCAGATTGCATTAATATTGATTTGTTTCATTTAATAATAGATTGTCCCATCATTGCTTTCGAGAGAGCTTTTTATGAAACTATTTTTTTTAAAGTTAAGATTTTAAAAAAAGAAAAACCCAACATATTTTATTCACATTTGATATTTTTGAGAACTGACATTGTTTCTTCATATGAAGAAACTGACAAGCAGCCAGGTAGAATTCAGTCCTCCCTTTTACAATAGAATAGAAATTTCAGCTATGGGGTTTTTAATTAAAAATGTGAAACCTAAGTGTGATGACAGCCAGAAGGGATGTGAACAATTTTATTGAAAAAGAACTTAAGTATGAGCTATTAGCCTCCTCCTTCACACCCTCTGTTCCCTTTATTTCTATCACTGAGCTGAACCCTGTGGTGGGGGTAAGTCACCTTCATCAATGGTACCAGCCTAGGATACAGATCATTCAGGGCTATGCTAGACTCATCCTCAGAACAGTAGGATCACAAAACCATAGAATCATAAAATTAAGTCAAAAAGGACCTCAAGATGTCACCTGATTTGACATCCACCTCAAAACAGGACCAACTGATGTTAGGTTGCTCAAGATCTGTGTTGAAAATGGCTTTTTGGCACAGCCACCTGAAGATCATCTACAAGTTGTCCTCCAAGACACCCCTGAAATGCAATAGCAAGGCTGTGTGTGGGTTCTTAGCCTAAATAACTGGAGGTGCTGGAGTAGTTGTGATATAATACTGGCAGCTGGTATAAATGATCACCTTTCAGAACTTGGCTTACAATGGCTCTAAACTGAGTGGACAGGCAAGAAAATTGTACCAAGAGATTAGGACACAAGCGGGCATGGCCACCGGGGACTGTTCCTGAGGCGCTGCAGAGCTGGTGTGGGCAGTCCACAGCAGGAGAGCCATGAGGGGCTGCAGGGGTGCATTGACTGTGGTGCAAAACCAGGCAGTTTGCACAGCCCCTGGAAGCCTGGGCAGTTCTCCCTGAAGGTGTGACTGCATGTTGCTGGCAGCAAGGTGACCACGAATTTTGGCAGCTCTCTGGCCAAGAGCCGCAGTGTTTGTAACCCTGCAATCAGATCTCACGGCACTCCATGGCAGCCCTCTAGAGTCACTGCAGCCCCATGCTCTTAAAAGACACCCCCAGGCACAAAGAGAAATGAATGAGCTGAAAGGCTGACAGAGCTAGGGCTCTTTAGTCTGGAGAAGAGAAGTCTGAGGGGAGACCTTATCAATACTTATAAGTATCTAAAGGGTGGGTTGAAGGAGGAGGGAGCCAGACTCTTTTCAGT
>JAOTQQ010000001.1:85841162-85854541 GCA_026546715.1 Gallinago undulata | reverse complement strand
CAGGGAGGTGGTTGAGGCACCATCCCTGGAGGTATTCAAGAGACAAGTTGACATGGTGCTCGGGAATATGGATTAGTAGTGAATTGGTGTTGTTTTGGGTGTGGTATGGGGTTTGTGTGGGTTTTTTTTTTTGTTCATTTGTGGTGTTTTTTGGGTTTGTTTTTGTTTTGTTTTTGGTTTTTTTGGGGTGGTTTTGTGTGTGTTTTGGTTTTGGTTTTCTTGGTTTTTGGTTTTTTTTTTTCATTGGTTGGACTAGATGATCTTAAAAGGTCCCTTCCAACCTAGATGATTCTGTGATTCTGTGAATGCCATGTAGCAGCGCTACTGCGCTTTTCTGGGACACCCATATGCTGACACAAACTCCTGTTTACAGAGATCTTGGGTACCACCACCTAGATTAGACTAAGTGATGCACTGAAGTGAACTGCCTACTGATTAATGTGGAACTAACACAAGACCTCCTGCAGGAAGCAAAAACAAAGATGGGACTCAGGGATTCAGGAAGAAAGGAAGGGTTGGCATGGCAATAACACAGCTCACAGTCAGAGACCTGCTTCTGCAAACTGGGCTTGGCAGTCACAGAAGGGAGCGCCTGATGGCTGGGGATTGAACAGGAAGGTTTAATTGAGACTGCACCATCCAAGAATAGCCACGCTAAAACAGTGGCCAGTACCTAGGCTCTATCTGTTTTTCAAATGTATCTGGAAAAGTACTTTTATTAAATGCGATTCTGACAAGTGCTTGAATTTTGGGGCTGTTCAGCAAACAAGTACTATCAGGGGGATTGTCACCTCTGAAACTCTCTGCCTCTCCTTACTTTGTCTCTGATCATAATCTGGTTTGGAGATCAGGGCTTTCCAGTGTCCATTCTATTCATTTCCTCCTGTTTCCCAGAAACTGACCCCAACCAACAAAAATACTGTACACAAAGGTTTCAAATTGGTAGCACATACGTGTTACAACCCAAAATAAAACATCAGCAAAACCCTGCTCCTTTTTCCCCATGGCACAAAGCCATCTGATTTACACGAGGATGCTCACTGAAGAAACATGGGGTAACATGCAATATGTTCTATACATGTCCAGGGAAGAATTCTCTCTCTCTTGCCATCACCTGCATAAATATAAACACTTCATCCATTTAGATGATGACATTTCTGACTTAGGAAAGCAGTTTCAGAGAAGGGGAAATATATCAGAACATCTTGGAAGTTAAGAGGGAGAGAAGCTGGGAACTGGGAGTTTCCTGGCAGCCGCAGGTGGATGCTAGTGCAATGATGCATGATAAAGAGGCATGGAGAGGGAGGCAGAGGGTGCAGAGGACACAGAGCAGTTTCCAAGTGATCATCCATCACCGATGGCTCTGCCTTCTCCTCTTCATGCCAACAGGTGATGGAGCCTCATCCATAAAACATTTCCTGGGTGTCACTAACTGGAAGACGCATTGGAGGGTTACACTCACTCTGCATAAGAAATAACTTCCCAGATGAAGGAGAGAGCTGCCACTTTTAAACTCCCTGTGCTTTCCTCCTCCCCACCCGTCCCTGCATGCTGCACCCAGAAATCATCTGTCTCGCTCCACCAGCATCTTCTATCCTCACCAGCTGCTGCTATGATCTGTACCACAGGCTGCTCTTCCATAGGTACTTTTTGTATAAGTATTTTGTATATGTATTTTATGTGGTTTTTTATACAGGCTACCTCATGTATGTAGGCCTGTCAAGGAAAATCAAGTTTCCAATATATAAAACAGCCCCTTCAGCTCCTAGCTCCTCCCAGCTCATCACATGCTTCTTACATGTTTCTGAACTCACTCCTACCCTAATTTATACTCTGCACATTTTAAACTCTCTTTCAGTAAAAAGCTCCCAAATGTGCATGTGCATATTCAGAATAACACAGCAATAGCATAACTTCTGTGTTTAGTTTAGGTGACAGGACCCTACTGACTTCAAAATTCAGGGCTACAAGATCTCTGAAGCTTCTGCTCCCCAAATAATTCAAACAGGAAAACCTAGGAAGTAAAAAAAAAAAAGTGTAGAAGCAGGGCAAAGCCACTAATTGAATGATTTTCATTTACATTTGCAAACAAAAAATGGCTGGGTGATTGCTTAAGTACTTTAGATTTAGGATCAGGTTACACCTGATGGGAATCAGCAGGTTTTCCTGTAATGTTCTGGAATTGAATAATCGTTTTAACAAACTGCTGCATGCATCAGCAACATTGGCAGCCTCCACAAAGAGGAATTAAGTCCTTAAATCTCAGGGAGAGGGCAGGGGGCTACAGAGCAGCTGGGTGACACTGCAGAGCTGGTGTGGGGAGCCTAAGGTTGGGAGAGCTGGGCTGAGGGGGGGCTGCAAGGCGGAAGTGGGCACTGACAGAGCTGGGTATAATAAATGATGTGCAGCAGCTGCTTGCGGCCAGCTCCATCACTCCATATTTTTCACTAGAATTATAATTCAACCGTTCTTAATACCGACTCCTGTGCCATTTACTGCCTGACTTACCAAACCCAACTCACTTCTGCACTTGTGTTCCTACATAAGCAAATTGATGGTTCAGACTGCCAACCTTTGCTGTCAGCCATCCAAGTGTTTCTAGAAATGTATTGCATTTGGTGTTAGACACTAACTTGTCTCCTGAATAAGAGGTGGAGTGTCTGGGGAGTAGATGAATCTCACCTGTAATTAAATGCTTCTAAGAAATAAAGTGTCTACAGAATTAGGGTGGGCATATGTCTTGGAGATGGATATACACTCTCCGAGAAGGCTGCCTGTGTTTTGGAGGATTAAACAGCATAAAGTCATGGGAAGATAAGGATGCAAAAGGGAATGACGATGAGAGAGAAAAAACAGATGAGAAAGAAGATCTAGAGACAGAAACGTATGCCAGTGAGGCAGAGGAGACCACCTGAAGAAAGAAAAGCAGTTGGAATCACTGAACAAAGAAATGGGAGAAAGAAAAGAAAGCTCTATGGAGAGCCACTGAACATAGTACCCCGCCTTCAGTCTCCTCCTGGGGAATAAATGCTGACCCTACTTCTTTCCTGGCTTGTCAGGGGCTGTT
This sequence comes from Gallinago undulata, assembly GCA_026546715.1. Classification (NCBI taxonomy): domain Eukaryota; kingdom Metazoa; phylum Chordata; class Aves; order Charadriiformes; family Scolopacidae; genus Gallinago; species Gallinago undulata. The sequence goes on along the minus strand of JAOTQQ010000001.1, from coordinate 85,851,474 downwards.
TGGCTGAATAAGTTCAGACCAGCAGCCCTCTCCCGCTCTCTGAGCATTAATATATTCATTTCATTATTCAATTATTTAAAGCATTTCTTATGTTCCATATATTTCACACAGATGGAGGTGGAGTGGGCTGCTCCCTCCTCTCTAAAACCTGCACCGCAGGAGCCTCGAGGAATGTAGGGCACAGTGTTCCTTAGCTCCCCCTTCTCTGCCAGCTTTACCCTGGCTCCAGTGCCAAATACTCCCATACCTGCACCTCAGACATCTTGTTTAAAAGGAAACCCTGTCAATGACTGCCACCACTGCAGCGGCCCCTGCAAGGTGCAGAGCGCTCTGTGCCACAGCAGGAGACCGACTGGGTGTCAGAAGGAAGCTGATGCACTGAAAGTCCCTCTCCTGTCAAACTCTGCTGGCCCCTGCAGGCAAGCTGCCTTCTCACGATGTGTAAAATGCAAGGCTGCAGGTTAGACAGAGACTCTCTTCCTCTCCATTTGTCTACCGGCTTTTGAGGGGCTAATTAGCTTGTTAGTCATGGTGTCTCTCTCAGGCTTGCAAACCACCATAAATCTCCCTCTCTCCCTGTTCCAGGGGAGCATTAATTCAGATTCATGGATGGGAGACCTCCAAAGACAACTTAAGGTGCTGAAGGCAGCAGGGTTCATGAGTGAGTAGCTGTCATTCCTCCTACAACATCATTAGTCCCCATGTCCCAAAGTGATGCTGAGAATGGCCACCCATAAAGCCACGCATTCTTGACCATTTGCAATCACAAGACAGTCAGAGGCACCTTGGGTATTACATAGCCCTACCCCACAAATTATGCTACTACAATCATATGAAATAAAGCTGGAAAACCCCTGCTGAACCACTTAGCCACCCCCTACCCCCAAAAAATATCAACTGTGTTAAAATCATTCCTGAAAGCTATCTGTCTAACCTATTCTCCTAAACTCCCAGTGGTGGAGAGTCCAGGTCTCCCCAGGCCCTCTCCTCCAGTATGTCATAACAGCTTATGAAAATAACTTCATTATCATTACAAACAGAAGTGGGAGTTTTCTTCCTCTACCCCAATATGCACCCCAAGAAACTGTTGGGCGTTGGAGCATAGAGTGTTGCTCTATGCTCAAAACTCATCATTTTGACTCACATCAGACTTTGTCCTATCACTGTCAGATGAAAACAATTCCCAAGGGCAGCTACCTAATTAAAGGTATCTCAGTCACAAAGAGATTACTCTGTCCTCTATTTGGCTAGCAGTCCTTGTTTGCTAGAGCTTACAAAAGAGCCAGGCCTGTCTTCTGCTTTGTCTCTACTGCCTGGCGTGGGTTGCTTGTTAAGTGGTATTGAGAAACAGCAAATTCACCTGTCTTGAGCAGTACCATCAGTGTGGGGTTTGCCATGGGCTTTCTGCTGCTTGTCACTAGAACTGGTGGGTGGATCCAGCTCCAAAATCCTCATTTGATGCAGAGCTGTGTCAAGGTTTTTCAGGGAATCAGCCAGGTATTTTTAGTTTAGCTTAGCTATTTTTTTCTGCAAGAAAGAGTTAGCTATTTGACAAGGATTTTGCTGTACCTTTATTAGCAACCCTTATTGTGTTCAATTCTTATAGGAGAGTTCCCTCAGTGCAATTTCATTCGGGCAATTCTGCTAGTAATCTGCATGGTTACCAACACTAAAGCATCGTAGCAGATAAGGAAAGAGCACCTGGGGAATCCAGCCCTCCACTCTGCCGTGAGGATTTCCTGCAGTGCATTCTCAGACTTTTGTCCAATTCTGTGATAAATGTTCTCAAATGATGGAGTGTTCAACTGTTCCCTTTGTAGGAAGGGTTCTGGAGCCAAGAACAACTGACACAAAGTGAATATGGATAATCAGCCCCATTTGCATTCTTTCCCTCCTGATGCTAGCTAAAGCTGGGTAAACAATTCTGAATGAATCATTTATTAGCTTAATTCTACCTCCTCCAATTCATGAACTGTCCACCAGCGCTTCCCAGTTTTGTTTCCTTCAGCCTATTTTCTCTTCAGAATCATTTGGGTACAAACACAACAGCAGGATGATTTCTTTGCATAAAAGTAAGCGTGTCCTTTAAAGCTTTTGCTGAACAGGGCTTGTCTTGACAAACCTTGGGGTTTTTTTTCTTTACAAACTATCTTTTCTTTTCAACTTACTTGTTAGCAGTGAGTTGGAATTTACAACTATCTTTCTTGAATACAAGGGTCATGTGGCAAGTCTGCATATTTTTGAATGCATGAAAGCATCTCCTGGAGAATTTAACTTCCTAGGAAGCCATCACAGTTCACAACGTGTTTTCTCAGTGCCACATCACCAATACTGCCATACGAAAAAGTTCAGGAGTCTGGCCCTCAAAGCTAAAAATCACAAGGTTTTGGTCTTTTCCAGGTAATAAATGTTGGGTTCTTTTCATTAGTGCCCCTTGCCTTTTAACCTTTCAGGTCCATTCTCTTTGTCAAAGCACAGGGGCCAGAAACATGCTGCTTCTATGAAAGAAAAAGTATCTTGACTTCAATAGCAAGGCTTTCAGAAACACAGTAAACACTACAAGCCCCACAACAAAACATGAGTGCTGGCAACACCTAACTAAACAATTATGCACTAATAATACAAACTAAATATTAGTTTGCAATGCTGAATTAACTGCCATGGTTTCTACAACAGTTCCAGCCAGGGGACTTCATTCCTGAAATAATCACACAAATCAAACTCAAAAAGGCGGAGAACAGAATTAGGGCCAAATTGAACATTCAAACTAGTGTTGGAGGAAGGAAGCTATACAGGGTTGCCCTAACCAGTAACTTTTTGTCCTGGGTGTCTTTCCAATACACGATTGGTAGCTACTGTGCTCCTCTCTATGCTGAATATGCAAACATCTCTCTTATCTTCCTTTGGAGGATGGTCCCTTTGCTTGCCATGACAATGTCATTCTTCTGTCAGCTCAATTTAACACGAGTATCTCAGGGACTGACTAAGGACTTGCACTACTTTTTCCAGGACTGTCTAACTCACGCCCTAAACAGCCCTCTCCCCCATGTACCTGTTTGGAAAGAGAAGTCTTGTCCCCTCTCCAAGAGTGATGTGAACATTCCCTCTGCCATTTAACAAGGGCTTCAGGCAAGTGTGGCCATACGGCACTCTGCAGCTCTTTGCAGCTGAAGTCCTCCCACAACTAATAGCTATTTGGCTGGCATCTGTCTCACAGTCGAAGGGTTACTGCAACACATGCTGGGAATGTCTGGCCACAGGAAAATCAAGTGATGGAATTGTTTCCAGTCTTCTTGCCCCCATCAGGCCCAGTGATTTCTAAACTGGGTGCATACATGCATTGTCTGCACTCTATGAGATACAATTTATACCAGTAGACAAGAAGTCAAGTTCATGATCCCCAGGACAGGAGAGCAGATGGCTTTGTGCTTTGATTTTTTCAAGTGAAACCATCTGGCTAATTTTCTGTGGCTTGTGTGTGTGTCAGCAGAGAGAGACACAGCTTCCTTGTCAAGGCTGTGCCTTCAGTCACAAGGGGAGAATTTGCTGATTTGGAAGTGGGTCCTGCTCACTCCAACCTCTTCAGATAAGGAAGAGGTACCAGCATGGCAGATGTAGCACAGCAGATTAGATGTAGCACAAGCACATATCTGCAAAGCTGTGGTCCCTGGTTAGACAGACATTGGCTTTCCTTATTTTCCCTCAAAACCAAAGCCTGCTATGGCTATTCCCACACATCACCTAACAGGTCACAAGCCAGGAGATCTGACCCAGTTTACCACCAAGACTGAGAAAGTGTACTGCCCTCTGCCCAGCACTCTTCCCCTTCCTCCTTAGGCCATTACATCATGCTTCCCCATCTTCCAGTCACCCTACTCTGCAAGTATCCATCCTCCCACCATCCTACATCCACACAACACTTGAGAGCTAAGGTGGTGCTACCACCCTCATTTCCCAAATGGGCTAGAAGCCCAGATAGACTTCTCTGTATCAGAAGGGAAATACATGGCAGAGCATAGCAATGAACTCAAGCCTCATGCTACCTACCTTAGCTCCCCAGTACAAGAGATGGTAAACATTTAGAGAGTCTGCTGCCAAGTTTGTTTAAAACAAACCAACAAACAAGCTTTGAAGCTTAAAATCATTGTTTCCAGCCCAAGTCTTAGTGAGAGCCCAACTTAGTGATAGCCAATGCTGCTATACCCACTGGACCAACATTACCAGCATGACAGAAAGCTCTTGAGCAATCTCCCCACTTGAGGCAGGATGGTGCAGTGGCCAACATCCAGCCTCTCAAAATCTCCTTTCAGCGTGACCAGAATCAGGAAATATTCTATCACCAAGCACCTAGAATAACATGGAATCTCCCAATCATGGACATATCACCGTGCCACCCCAGGAGGAAATGTGCAGGTACTGCTCCAATGCAGGGCCTGTGTTTTCAGCCCAACAATCCATCTTGTGGGAGTGATTCTCTTGTTGTGTTTACATTCAGGTGCTACAGGCCTCGGGAGTCCTGTTTCCTGTTGCTGGCAGGCTCAGGCTCATCCTATCCATCTCAGTGTTGCTTGTACAGCTTCCTGACAGCAGAAGGAAAGTCTCTTGGACAAACAAACAGGTCTACTCAAGGAATGCAGACAACGGTATCCCCAGTGGCTACTCACTGAGTCACTAGCAAGATTAATCTGCCAGATGAGCGATATACCCTGTACCAAGAACAGAAAAATGTCTCCCTTACTTCATTTTACTTTCCTGATCTTGAAGCAATCAAATCCTCTGCAGCAGAGCTTCCCGCAGCAAATAGGCAGTCAGTTGCCCATGCAGGATTCCTCTCTGGGAGATGCCCACGCTACCATGTCACTCTTACACACAGGGACAGTGGGTGCAGCACTCTGGCACCCCCGCTCAAAAGCGTGGGTGTGTGTGTGTGTCGGGGGGGTTGAAACAGCACCAAGTGGATAAACAATCACAGGGAAGCACTATGCACTGGATTGGATTGTGACCAGTGCATGTATGTGTGTAACTATGCTGCTCTCTGGTGGCTTCAGCACAGGGAACAGATAGGGTTTCAACTGCTGCTGCTGTTACTTACATTCAAGTGCATCCTTTAAAGGGCTTTACAAAACGTATAGGTATTTGGGAAGTGTTTTGCAGCTCCCTACATTGTAATGTGAAGCTGTCAGGATTGAAAAGTGCCAGAGTTTTATCCTCTGTGCTGGACAAAGAAAATTAGGCTCTTGGCGCCCATGAAACCACTACATTCACAATCAAATGCAAAACAGGAAAAAGACATCCAGACCACAAGACTTCTCTTCCTCTACCCTACCCACCTGTTCTGCCCTTTTTTATCTTCCCTTTTCCATTTTCCTGTAGCAAATTCCACATCCTTCGTCTTCGGCTCTCATTGCTAGTGCTTGCAGCACAGCATCTCTGCTTAGTAATGCTCTGCCTGAAGCATCTGGGTAGCACAGGGGATGGGGAGCTGATTGGGAATGTGCTGCATTTGTTCATGAACTAGTGATGGTCAGAGTCCAGGACAGAAAAAAACAAAAAAAAGGAAGAGAATGCAGTCCCTCAGTGCCAGTAGCTATTAAAAATGGTGGTTAGGTCTCTATCTAAAGGTGAGGTAGTTTCTCACAAAGAAGCCACTATCTCCTTCAGAAAACTCTTAACTATGGGGCCCATTTACTTGCAGCTGTGACTCACCAGCTCCAGATGCCATCCCACACATGTGCTGCCCTCTCCTGCTCTGCTCAGCCGAGTGTGGATGTTCCCTGATGCTTCTGGCTCCTTCTCCACGTCCTCCCCTCCCAAACTCCTCCTCAGCTACAGCTTTTTTTCCTGAGTTTCTCTGTAGGTAGAGCGGGCTGTCACATTGTACAGCTGGGTTGCTCTCTGCCCACTGATTTGTGAAGGAAGGGAAGGCTTTCAACGGGAGAAAAAATACCTGGAACGAGGTTGTCATGGTGGTTTATGGTCTTGGCTGGCTGGTGATTAGGAATAGTCAGAAAGCAAGAATCCTGTATCAGGGAAAGATGGAGTTTTTGAGATGTGTTTTGAGGCTGCTGTGAAATAAAGCAAAGATTATCAGAAAACATCTTTGAAAACAGGGTGAAAAAGATGAGAGGATGAGCAGAGACACAGATACTGCTTTTGTTTTCAGGACACTGTTCAGCCTGCTGTTTCCTTGTCTTCCCTACACCAGAAATTCCCTCTGGGATCTGAGAAGGTTTTCTCAGCAAAGTTTCATCAATTTACATTTGCAGTTTTGACAGCGTTTTCCATGAAAGTAAACAATCCTCCTTCTTCATCATTTCACCTCTTCCTCCCACTATGACCATTTCTGAAGCTCTTAAGGAACAGTCCAAATGCACCCCATGTGTCTCATGGACCCTATTTGTTTCCAGCTCAGGATCAAATGCTTGCCTATAGGGTCATCATCCATGGTCAATGCAAAGAGCTTATAAGAGAGGGATGGAGATCCTAGTGCCCTCAACTTTCACTGATGATGAACACCTGGATCTATTTGAGTAACAGTTCCCATGAGAAAAGATGGCTCAGAGTTACACTCCTGTCTGTGCATAATGCTGGATACTCCCCTTACCTCTGTTTCCCCCTCAAAGATGAAGATGAAGACTGCCAGGACATTGTGAGAAAGGGCATCAACTGTACCTTCATTTTTCTGGGGTTAGAAGAGCCGGGGTTGATTGTTTCTCACCTTCTGCAACTGGTGCAGTGAGGAAAGGTCAGCACTCTTCTGGGAGCACTGCAGAGACAGCAGAGCACCAGTGTACTGCTCTTCTGCAAGGGCAAAGGCAACTAACTCTGTAGCTGGGTAGAGAAAACCTTTAATCCAACACTGGGAATGCACAGAGATTACAGTGGATGACGTCTGCTCAGTTCTCTAAGGACAGTGGAGTGCGAGAGCATTTCAGAGGGATCTTTATAATGCACGCAACCTTAACTCCTCCGTGCAGAGAGGAGTATAGTCCCTCCTGTAATACTTTACATGAGGTTGCAAAGATCATTTTCCTCAAGCATTGTTGGGTTACATCTTCTGTCCCACCTGGACATCGTGGTGCCTGTGGGATCTCTGAGAAGCACTTTCAATATCCTGTGGTATGGGAACAACTATTCTGATGCCAGGCCAGGGCTACATTGCTACCCCTGCTTGAGAATCCAGGGCAATGAGACCTCTACATACAAACAAGCCATCCAAATTAGAAACCCCACATCACGCACACTCCACCACCAAAATACCCGAGAAACGCACATGTTCATGGCGTTTCAGCTTCTTTCAAGCCGGGGAAAAAAAGAAAGAAAGAAAAAAAAAAAACCAACAAACAACCCCCTAAACGCACCAAAAGGCAACCTCTCCCTCTGCCAGCAGATGGCAATGGTACTCCACTTGTTCATCTCCAAATCCCGTTCCTGGAAAAGGACACATCGATGCCATCTACAGAGCAGCCGGGAGAAGCAAACTTTTTTTTAAAAAACGCTTCAACTCTTGTGCAACGAAAACACTTTAGAAACGCGTGGGAGAGTAAATAAGGGCATTTCATGTGCAAACCCACCACCTAGAAGCCTGGATGTTGATGGCAGATTCTCGCTGCACAGGACAAACTGTATGATTTTCTCATTCTCCCCCTTTCATTTTCCCTTCATAGAGATTTAGTCTAGAATATTAAGGGAATAGGCTTATTTATTTATTTATGCCTTTTCATCTCTCAAGATAAAAGAGACAGGGTTTTCTCCCTCTCCTACACGTTCCAGTCTGTGTGGAGGGGAAGCAGTAGGAATCCAGCAAGGATCAGACAATCTCAAGTGACAGTACCATAGGAGTTTCTCCTCCCACCTGTAAGGCCCATTCTCTCAGTTTTGAATGAGTCCTTGAAATGCCCTTGAGCTATAGTGCATAATAAACTCACACATGAGACATATGCTCAGCAGTTCAACTCATTCACATGGAACCAGCGACTCTCCACACATAAGGGTAAGCAGAGAATTATAGACAGCCAAACCCCGACACAGCCCCTTTCTTCTCCTTTCTGCCCCATGAAAGACTCAGCACCTCATGATGTGGGGCTGCTAACCTTCCACTGATGGACCATCAGGCCAAAGACAGGGCTCCAAAATTTCCCTCTGAACTAGAGGAGTAACTTGAAACCTGCCCCCTCCCCACAGCCCCAAGCTGTGCTGCAGGCAGAAGGGGAAGGAGCGTGATATAAAGGACTGCAGGCAGAAGGCAGCTTCAATGACAGCCAGGCAGGAGAGCCTGAGGCGAGTCCCATCTGCAGGAGGTTGGACTTGGTACCACAGGAGAAAAGGTACTGGAACCTGTGAATAAGGGAGATGAAGGCATCCTCATTTGGATGGCTGAGCACAGCATCTCTGAAGTGAGTAATTACGCTTGTCCGGACAAGCAGGTCCTCTAGAAGCCATCATGGCATAGGGTCACTTAAAGATTAGGCTGTTTAGTTAAAACAGGGTGTGGAGCAGATTCTGGGGAAGGGCAACTTGCCCAATGACAGCATGGACTGTGCGATTTCTCTGGGAGAGGAGCTGATTAGACAGTAAGAGGTATCTCAGCTGCAGGGAAGGGGACTCATCTCTGGAACTCCTCAAACAGGTACTTCACGGTGACCTGTCTCATTAGCAGGAGTAGAAGTCCCATCACAGGGCTCAGCTGAACTGGACATATTTCAAGCTCCTCTCCAGCTGGCTGAGTGATTCCAAAGTGGGAGGAGAGATGTCCTTGAGATATGATTTCTTTCTCACATATTCCACTAGAGGCAGAAGTAAGTAAAAACACACCACCACCACCTCTTTTCACTTTGATGGATGACCCACCCCCCTTTACAGTGCAACCACTCCCCAGGCAGGGAGGGTTGCCCTCTCTGTGGAGGCTATTGGAAGACAAAGGACTCCCAAGTGCCTTAACCGTGTTGTCAAGTTCAAGGCACTCTGGAGGAGAGCATAACAGAGAGAAAAACCCAAACAACAGAGGTAAGACAGATTCCTTAACTGCAAATTGCTGTCTACCTCCACTGTGTCCACAGGAAAAAACCGAGCAATCCTTTCTCACTCACCTTCTGCTTCTGAGGCTCACACAATGAGAAGAGAAACATAGTGAATTATTGCCCAATGGTGAAGATCAGTGCTGTGGTTCAAAAGGGGAAAAGCCAATAGATCTCTAAATGCTAGCGGGTTGTGAGCCTTTCAGTCTTTACAGAAATGGTTATCTTAGATCATAAAATGGCCCATTTCCTGGATCACAGATAGGTCACTTGTGGCAGGCCAGCAAAGGAAGGGAGAGCGGGAGAGGGAGGGGATTTATCCCCAGACACATTGGTGCTCACAGGGCTTACCTAGTTTTACTGCTTTATCTGTCACCAGGATGTTCTACCTACAGGATGGTAAAATTTACTGCTCCACGAAAAGGAAGACCAGAATTAACTAAAAGGGCATTTTTCCACAACAGCTTTGTCTGTGCTTCCCTGCAGCTGCCCATCCCCTTTCAGGTCTCCCAGCCTTTGGCTCCCCACCAGCTCTGTCAGTGCTCCCCAGGTCTCAGCCCTGAGCGCTCCCATACACCTACACTCAACCAGTGCCTCCAGGGCCTCTTGCTGTTCACTTTTCTCAGTTGCCTTTTCAGCAGGGAAGCTGACTGTGCTGTAGCAAGTCTAATGTCACGACTTTTTACACAACTAAAGAGAGACTCACCAATACATTTTTTTAAGGTGATCTCACTTGGCATTTCATACTCAGCACCAGAGGGTAACAGATTTGACTCAAGGTACACACAAAAAAGAGTACTTGTCACCTTGCACAATGCTGCTTTGCATACATTCAGCTTCCTATCTGTGCACCCAAAAGAGGGACTGCCATAGTAAACTACATCAGAAAAGCTAATCCCGTGTGACAGGTAGTCCACACCACATTATGAGCCAGCAGTTGGCTGGTGTCCTGTTCTGAGAGGGTGCTACAATAACAGGGCAGGAAAGCCATGCACACAATACAGACACACAGAGTGCTGAGATGGCAAAGTGTAAAAGACAGTAAAATCCTCAGAGCCTATTGCAAAAACCCCACGGGCACACATTTGAGGCAACATACACTTCTTACATGCTTTGGAAAACCCAACTGAACATCATGTATGGGCCCATTCAGAGCCAGAGAACTGAACAGCACTGACTATAGCCAGACAGATAAATACCCAGCGACCTCACCTAACACAACGGCAAATGCCAAAAAAGCTAAAAGAAATTCCTTCATACACTACCAAAAATATGCAAATTTAGCCATGGACTTT
>JAOTQQ010000001.1:85802340-85835166 GCA_026546715.1 Gallinago undulata | reverse complement strand
CGAATATTGTAAGAATATTAATGATAACACTAATAAATTAATTCAAAACACACTCTGTGCCTATCTATACTTTCCCTACTACCTCACACAATGATTTTATTGGGTTGGTTTTGGTCTACTGCACCAAAATTGCTTTTGTTTATTTTTTTATGGGAAAAATGACCACGTATAGACATTTAAAATATTTGATGTATTTCCAGCATGCTTTCTAAAATTTAGAAATAAGAAAATCATAATACTGTGGAGCTGAACTTTTAATCTGTTAATAATATAATATGTGGTCAGAATAGGCTGGTTAAGCAGAGACTGAATAGTCTTAAAGGAAGACTATTCAGGTCAAATAACTCACTCTCATAGTCTTCACTTCAAAGATGACTTATTTTTCCATGTGAAGTGCAGATGAGCACCTTGGCTGAGTGAGGAGTTATACTGCAAGTTTGACCCCAATTTGATAAATAAGAGATTGCCCCAGTGAAGTGCTTTGAAGACATACTCTACCATAAAAGTGGGAACATCTAGGGAGGATAAAATAGAGGTGTTTGGAAGGGAATGGGTTAATACTCAGACAGAAAAGCAACTGTTTCTGCTGGGAGCCATACATTATTTTTCTTCAGCAGCCACTCCAAAAGTGTTATTACCTGTGTACGGCTTTGTTGCTTTTCTTGTCATCGTTTTTTCCAAGATGAACAGGAGCTGGGTATATCTTGTAAATAGAATAGAGTAAAAGAGAACTGTACATGCTTCTCCCTAAATGCCATAAGAAGAGACATGCTTTATAAATACAATTGTTTTGCTTCATTTCATCTTCTTATTGGTGCTGGATCCAAGCAAGCAGGACTTCAATAGTTGGTCAATTTAGTGCAAGAGGGATGAATGACGCAGAAGCTCATGAGCTCTGAATCCAGTCTAAGCTGTGCTTCTGGGAATCAGGGGTAACACTGCTGAAAGCAAAGGACAAGCCCTTGTATGAAAACAGTGTGAAATCAGAACGGGCCCCTGTAAGTCTCAGTGTCACTCCCTTCACAAGAAGACAATCCACCCCTGGGGCTCCAAATGCTCCCAAGCAGTATTAAATAACCAAGAAGAGAAAAATTATTTACTTGTAAACCATGTGTCCTGTTCTGACAATGCAATGGCTGCTTTTCCTTTCCTTTTTTTCTTTCTTTTTTTTTTCTTTTTTTTTTTCCTCATAGCATGTAGTGAATCTTCTGCCATAGGAGGCTGCAGGGGCAGACTGTGTCAGCAGATTAAACTATAGGACAAATTCATGGAAAACAAGGGCATAAAGAGACATGAAACCAAATATGTAGGAATGCATTTCCTAATGTTCCCAGTCCAATGACGGGGTATGCTGGGGAAATACAAAGGGAACAGACTGCAGAAATCAGCCAGATGCTTTTCTGAAAAAGTACCCTCTTTTTCACAGGTTTCAGACAAAATACTGGCCTAGACCACTGTTATCACCCTTGAGGCCATTGCTTATACTCATGGATGAATCCTTATCCTACTGAAGAGAAGAGCTGCATCACAGGCTGCTACAGGACAAGAAGATTCTAAGTCAGGACCAGCTATTCTTCCTCACCCAATGAGTGGCATTTGGAAATCTCAGCAGCACAACCATGCATCCTCTATCTTGGGAAGCTGGTGGATGAAAGGGCTTGACGAGGAGGTCACAAATGGGAAACTACTTTGTCTTCCCTGGGTCTCCATAGCTACAGCACAAGATGGGGCTGTGGATGCAGTTGGTTTCCAGCATGACCCAGCAATTACATGGCATCTGCTGCTGAGTTGTTTCCTCTCACAGCTGGGAATCTAGATTATCCAGCAGTCTTCACCAGCAGCGCTCTGTTGTTGGTTAAGTGATACAGCCTTGGCCTGAAAGTTGCACTTGAAGCACAGCCAAGCAGTAGTTTGTTCATGAAGAACAGATTCGGGCAAGCAAAGACCTCAGGTCTCTTCTCCTAGCTCCATGTGGCTCAACCACAAAGTGTTTTCTCCCATGAGGTCTCATGGCTGAGGTGCAGCGCAGAACCCCTTTAAAAGACGGTAGTGCCCTATCACTTGAAGAATTGCTCTCACAAGTAATCAAGCGTCTCAGAGAAAGGGGTTTTGAAAGCTAGGCACACCAATTTAGAGATTTAGCTAGAAGATTTTGATAAAGCTCCTTTAAATGGAGCAGATATTTGTCTCAGTGAATGGAAAAATACAGTACGAATTAAGTCTGCAGAATGAGAACACTGGAGGAAGCGACCTGCACTGACTGGTAGCCGATACTGCACCCCTTATGATGTGTAACTAATAACAGCACGCCAGACATTCAGCTTGCACATTAAATATTAATAACATTTTTCTTCTGAGTCATCATTAAGCTAGAGCCTTGCTGCACAGCACAAACTGATTTACAGACCATCCGTGGCAGGCTCCCATGCTGCTCGTGTCGCTCAGCTAAACACACCTGTGATCCCGAGGTTTGTTGAGGGACCAGCGAGCTAGCTAGGTCAGAAATGGGAGGTTTTCAAGCAGAGGGAAACAACAACCTGGGCAGGTAGACAGACAAACAACCAATCTTTCTGACTGCACCTCTGTCCACAGATAATGTACAGCATATGAAACAAATCTCTGCAGGGAGCCAGAGCTTCAGTCTGACTGCTTAGCTCTGAGGACGCTGCAGATACAACTCATGTGCAGTGTCCCCCTCCCCGTTTGCTTCTCAGATAAATGTCATGGAACCTCTAACCCTTCTGGGAAAGCTTTCCGTGATATTTACAGCCCTCCCAGAACGAGACTATGACTGGTACTACTTAGATAGTGAGGAGTAGGAGCTACCATTCTTTTCAGAAAAAAGCTAGTCTCAGCCATGTTTGTACTGAAAGAAAGTCTGGTTGCTCCTTTATACCTTTTCTCAAACAATGTGGTTTCCAGTTCAGAAGCTTATAGTGCCTGCAGCTAGAAAGAATTGTTTGCCTGATCCATGGAGAACATTTTGCAGGGAGATTTAGACAAGCCATTTTTGAAATACGGGACTCAGCAAAATATAGATGATGTAAAACAATTGGAAAATGCTTTCAGTGATTCTTAGCAACATCCTACCACAAAAGCAGCTTGTCTTAGGAGCTTCAATTGTAGTTTCTTTGAAAGAACCTGGTGAGTTCCAGCAGTATGGGACTGATTCGGAAAAGGCGAAAAGAAACCTTGAGAAGTGAGTCAACGATGAGTTAGAAACATCAGAAGAGGGTGCCAGATTTTTAAAGAAGGTGCCAAACATCTCCTGAAGTGTTGTGCTTTCACTTAAAACACTAAATAAATAAAAAAGTCCTAGCACTCTAATCCTTTTTCCCTATGAAGCTTTCAAAACATGGCTAGATCATTAGAGGTTTTTTACGCATAGTGAATTTTTTAGAGAAAGATAGGAGATGTACTTCATTCTGGGGCCTTTGAAGGTGGGAGGGGGTGGAGTGGTGGGAGAGAGGTATGTGTGAGAATCCCAGACAAACCCTTCATACTTCCCTTGTGCTAGCTAGGAGTACTCTTCTTTCCCCTGTTGGTATGCAGAGATCCTTGATCAGCTGGCAGTATTTCTCAGTGGTTACTGTGTTGTGAAGAATTCAGAAGGCCAGAGTCATATTCACCTGCTTAGGCGATCTTTGACAAATAACTTGAGAAATAGTTATGCCCAGCTTCCTGGATCTACAAAACTACACAGGCCTCCTTCCTCATCCCTCTGAGGTTTCTTGCCATAGAGTGACATAGATACAGATAGGTGTTTGTGTACACATGCATGAGCTTGCAAGTATTAAGCATATGTATGCATATGCATGCAGACATGAACATTTTTGGTTGCTCCCACTATGCTCCATTATTCTTTCTTTCTCTAAGTCACAGAGGATAACTGCCTACATGCACGTCCTCCATCATTTTCCACAGCCCACATTTCCTTCCAAATGTAGTGCCCTGTTCTGCTGCACATAGCAACTGTGTTCCTCTCTCCCCTCTTTTTTATATGTAAAAGACTCACTAATACATTCTACATAAAGATCCCTACCTACAATAATATTGCTGCGCAGCTCAGCAAAGACTGATGCTTACAGGGGAGAGGTGCCATATTTCCAGAGGTTTATTACTGTTATGAAATCTGCTGCAGAGCTTCAGAAGGGTATAGACAATTAACGATTTTCAAAATAAGTGCACAAAGTGCATATTGTGATTCACTATCTTTGCTCTTTTTTATCATCATTATCATTATTATCTCTATTTGCTAATTTGTAGAACTGTGAGCGGGTGTCACTGTCATACAAGAATTTGCCAGATTTTCTCACATTTATCTTGTGCGTTGCCCTTTATTGCTCAAATGTTTTGATGCACAGTGGTGAGGCAGCTCTCTAAGAAGTGGTACTTTTTTAATTGCTTTCTGCTCAGAAGCATGGGATAGGTCCTGCTCCCAGTGGCGCAACTGCTGAATCAAAGCCTGCCAGCTACACAGCCCTCTCCCAACCGCTTATTCCCTATCAAAGCATCACATGTTTATATAAAAGCACTGCAGAGGTTTGGATCATTACCCAGAAACAGTTGTCAATAAAACAGCATTAGAAACAAATCAAAGCTCCAATAAAAGACATTCACATCCAGATGAGATCTGTGTGCCAATTAAAATACTTCAAGATCTATGTAAGAAGAGATCGCTTGACCATTCGAAGTACATAAGGAAGAAAAACAGGACAGAGGAAAAAAAAAGGACTGTCAAGGGAAAACTGATCTCTGCATGGGATTACTGTTCGGAGGAATCAATTTGTGTTGATGAGTTGGACATTTAAGAGTAGATAGCATGTTATGCTGTCTGATATGACATTGGTGGCTATGGGATTTCTTCAGCAGCAACTTTATTCACTAAGAACCAAGTACCAGATAATGAACTGCATAGACAGGTTGCATTTCTGAGTCAGCGTTGGAGGCAGCAGGTTGTCAGCTGAGGTTTCTCTGTTCCCAGGGCTGAAGACTGGGAGGGAACTGAGCTGGTCGGCTCTTTCAGGAGCCTTCTCCAGACTACATACTCTTTTGGCAAATACCACCTCTCCTATGAAGACAGGCTGAAAGAGTTGGGATTGCTCAGCCTGGAGAAGAGAAGGCTCCAGGGAGACCTTATAGTGGCCTTCCAGTACCTAAAAGGGACCTACAGAAAAGACAGGGAGGGACTCTTTATCAGGGAGTGTAACGACAGGAAATGGGGGAATGGTTTAAAACTGAGAGTAGATTTAGACATTAGGAAGAAATTCTTTAGTGTGAGGGTGGTGAGACACTGAAACAGGTTGCTCAGGGGAGCTGTGGATGCCCCATCCCTGGAAGTCTTCAAGGTCAGGCTGGATGGGGCTTTGAGTAATCTGGTCTAGTGGAAGGTGTCCCTGCCCATGGCAGGGAGAGTTAAAACCAGATGATCTTCAAGGTCCCTTCCAACCCAAACTATTCTGTAATTCTATACTGGGACTCACAGAGCATCCAAGCCCTTGTGGGCTTTTCTTTCTGAGATAATTTGGCCTGTTAAGCCATGATGACTGACGGGCTAGGAGTCCATGCTCCCCAGGAAGCTGATGAAGCAAGTATCTCCTTCTCATCACCATGTAGTGCCAGGGGAGTGCCCACACCTCCCATTGCCTCCATAGGACCTCTATGCTCTGTCCCAGCAAAAAATACCAGACTTTGATCTTAGTTTCTTGTGAGACACAGGCCTCCTCACAACAGTTTACTTTATGTACACCAAAAAAAAAAAAAAAAATCACATCAGGGAGATGAAGGTGCTGTATCTTCCAGATGCCTTTTTGTTTGTCATTACTCTCCTGCCCCCTCATCACCATTTTCTTGGATTTTGTTTATTTCACAGAGTTAGCTTACCTCTAATGGCTAAGCCAGAGGGAAAAACACATAATCTTGCTAAATCATTTCAATCTATCTACCTGCCTCCTACTCTTACGGTGTACAGCTAGCATTTCAAATCACACAAAGGCTGCAAAAGTGTAACCAATAATGCCAATTTCAGGAGAAGAAAGCTTCAAGAAATAAAATCCAAAACCTAGCACATCAGGAGCAGAAAATTGAGCCATCTAATTGCCCACACTGAATAAACCGTGGAGTGGTGATAATTTCTAAAAGATTTAGTTTTAAAATATTAGTAATACAGATAAGGGATTAACACTAATACTGCAGGTGACTAATCTTGACTGTGCCTTTTTAACAACAGCGTTGCTACCACCATCATAAAGGAAATTAGCACTGATAATTAGATCAAATCCTTTATGTCAGTAATCCCACTTGAAGATATTTTCAGAAGGTTGGAGGTTTAAGGCAATTTCCTGTATGCGTCCAAGACTCATTAATTAATATTGATATTTAATGTGTTTCAGACTTTCATTTCTTGGTAATACTCAGAGCTGTGTCCAACTACCTTATTTAAGACAATACTTTAGTCACACCAGAAAATAATTGTCCATTCAGCACCAAAGACTATCAAGCAACAAATCAGAGACCTTGAAAATTGTCTTACATATCAGAGAATTGGGGTTCTCTGCATTTGAACAATTTAATGCTAGTTTTTTCCTTCCCATGGAAATGCCCTCAAAACCCCTCACAGCATGTCAATATTCTTCCCAATGACTGATACTGCTTATTTCATCAAGATAGAAAGGAAGGAATGGAGGAAGGAAGGAAGGGAGGGAACACTCCAGATTCCCAGTATAAAAAAGAAAAAAAAAAAGTATGTGACTTAAAATTTTCCCTACTATTAAAGTTGATTGTATGGTTCTGGGGGCCTAAAACAACTATTTTCCCGTGGTCCCAGTTGGCATTATTGAGCTATGCCTCCTCCCCGAGAGAAGCAGCAGAGGAAGATACAGTCAGACGTTCACTGGTAGCAATCAGTCCTGCCACATTTAGAGATGTGTACAAACCATTTTGAACACTTTAGCTCCAGTGCATACATATGTCTCCACAGCTTTCCTCTAACCTATTGAGAATAATGTGAAAGGAATCAGAATATGCAACAGGCAGTGCACCTGTATAAGCTGGCCCTATGTTTTCAAGAGGTTTGCACAGCCTGCCTCCTACTGTGCTAACAGCCTTTCATGTTTTTTTTTTCCTAGCAGTTGAAGATCCATGAACAATCTCTCTTGCCACTGTACCTTTAGCTCCTTATTTCTCAGTACCTCAGTAGGGCTAGACTAAACCATAGAAATCAAAGAAGAGAAATTATTGTTTGGTTAAGGTTAAATCTCAGTTCATCTATCTCAAACCTCCTGCTGAGGTGCTATACAAACTCGGATGAGGAAAAATACTTCAAGGTGCTTAGAAAGAAACCATACCACAAAGAGTACCTTTGAGAGTTGAGGCTTGCTGATTGTTTGCCAGCCTTATAAAAACAGGAACGGCCACTTACCTGAAAAGAAAAAGAAATATCAATGATTATTCTTTCTTTTTTTAGAGAAAACTACAATTTGTATGAAACGAGAATGAATAAAATAATTGTGGTGCACCAGCAGACTTGGTGTGGGATGCCCAGTACTGCAAAAGCAGGGACTCAGCCTGAACATACAATGGCAGAACTGTAGGATAAAGGCAGGACTGAAGTAGGGAAGGATATGACTGGAAACAGTTAGGGTACATTTAGAAACCAGTAGAATATGCAGACACTTTTCTGCCCGCAAAGGATTTCCCAATTAAAGGCAGTAGTTGCATTCACTGGTCTTTCCTTCCAATTTTCTGCCCTTCTTCCATTTTTGCTATGAATTAGTACAGAAAATTTTCTTCCGATGTGCAAGTCAAATATGTCCCTTTCTGCAGATCGAAGGATTCATTCTCTGCTATACATGTTGAGTGAAACTTTCTGAATTTTCCCAATATATTCCTCCTCTCCTGCCCCCTCTCCACCAAGAAAACCAAACAAAAGTCTGAGGAACCTGCAAATGAATTCCTTTTTGTGCAACATGTGTGTACAGTCCCATTAGCAGCAACACAGCAGGCCATCAATTGGGGAGGGGAAAATGGTTTTGTTTATGGTAATGGATTTTGAGACTCCTGGTGATAATTTATTTAGTAGGAATTTTTGCAGAGCTGGCTATTACACTGATGGATACCCTCAGAATGGGCTGATTTTAAAAGGACTGGGGTGAAAACAAGTGACGTTGCTTATTTTTTGAAAAATATTGTTATTAAATAATTTGAAACACATTGATAAAATGTGTCTGAGAGTTACACTGCTGTAATTTATAATACAAATTACATTGCAATTGACAAATAGCAATTTAATCCTGCGATTAACTTCAACAATGTGAACTCCTCTGTTGCTCTTTTTTTTTTTTTTTAAAGACATAGCATATAGCACACGAAGCAGGATATGTGCTGGGATCACCAGATGCTATGCTGTTGCTGGCCTCAGACTTATTTTCTGCCTCATCTCCCCAAAGTACACACAACCAGGAGTAATATAACTAACTCCCCTATCATCTTTAAGTATGGATCAACCCTAGGAAGTATCCATGGGGACACTAATTCTGCATAAATACTTAGTTTCAAGTTAAGCAGTCTCTTTTGCATACAGAAGTCATCCTGTCTAGTCCCATCCCAAGAAAATCCCCATGGGGAATAAAACTCAAAACAAATCCACAACTTGCTTGAAATTATTTCACCTAGAGGATTTAAAATAGAAAAGAGATCATGAGTTTGTCCTTGACATATCCTTAAGGAACAAACTCTCAGTCTGAAGGATCAAGCCATCCACTGTGCTCTCTATCCTTTTGCAAATAGATCCCAAGACAGATGCACCCATCAATTGAGAAACGCCAAGTCCTTTGCAAGAAGACTGCACAGATACCAGCTGTAATGGGATACTGGGAAATCAGATCATCCTACATTTAAACTGGTTTCTATCACTGATACTCTTTGCAGTACAGAAGTAGCGTTAAATGCAATAACGTGATGTTGCATGGTCACTTAATTCTAGAAGTGAATTCAATATTTGCTGGCATTCCCTACCCAGAGATACAAAGCGTACACATGTATTGGAGCTGTTACTTAGAATTACCTTTGCAATGCCTCCTGAGGAAAACCAGAACAGCTTAGGCATCTGTCTGGGAAGACAGGGTTGTCATTCTCACGCTGTACAAAATTGTTTACAAATTCCTCTGCCTCTTGCTTTGCATTACCATTATGGCCCTCTTGCTGTCTTGGACATGTATGGGTTTTACCACAAGAAATAAAATTGATGTATTTCTATTGCTTCTAAGATTTGAAACAAGGAGCTAGGGCAGAACAATGGAAACAAACACGATGTCTTTGTGGCACCACTTGCATATAGTTAGGAGCAGCTAAGGAAGAACACCAATGTTCTGATGAGTCAAGTTAAAAAAGATTTTTTAAGAGGGCAAGTCCTCTATACAAAGCCCCATTAAGAACTCTAAAGTTCTTCCTTTAAGATACACTTTTATCATCATGTTTTGGAGCCGCCTTTTCTGCCTGAAGGAAGTAAAGGCAGAGAAATATGAATATGAATAATATTGTCTTACAGGAGTATCCTAAAAAGCAGGCCTCTGTGGCTGAACAACTGGGAGCTGAATCCAACTCATTTTGTGACCTTAGCTAAGCCAACTATTTTGTGCCCTTTCTTGTTAACTGATACTCATCAAGACAGTTCCACCATTTGTTAAGTTTGTTAAGATGTTTCAATAGATAAAAAGTACTTTTTCTAGCACACAGGAAGACCGTTTGTCAAAACTCCACTGCTGTAACAGGGCACAGTAGATCCATGACAAAATCCACTTTCTGACTCAAAGTAAGGGTACAAACTTTGGTCGTATTTGTTCAGAGAACAACCTCCCTCAATCTCTCCTAAGGAAGCTGTTCCACTTCAGTTAAATAAATATTACTTGCCCAGAGCAAGACTGAGCATTACTCTGTTGTAATTAGGGCTTCCAGTTCTCATTTCAAGGAAATGAGCAGCGTTTTGCATCTCCAGTTACTCCCCCCTACACTCCTGCAATGAAAGTTTCCTTAATTCAATTCGAGCTTGCAAACTTCTGCAGGGTAGGCAACATGAATGACATTGCATTTTGCAGCAAATACACATCTTGTCAAAAATACTTCCTCGAACTTTTTTTCTGGCACCATCTGTGGGAAAAACTTGATGGCATTCATTGCACCTTTACAGAAATAGCAGTGGCTAAGCATGACCTTGGCTGAGAGAGGCAGTGACACAGACTGGACTCCAACACACCTTCTTCCAGGGCCAGACTTTCTTTGAGGTTTCCTCTCTGCAAGCTGACCTATCCTTTCCCCTGCTTAGCTTGAGAATCTTGATGAGAAGAGAGCCCGCGGTGGGATGGCTGCAAATGTAATGCAATCAGAAGATAATGACTTCAGAAGGAGAGGGGAGGGAGGGGATAATCAGCAGAGGCAGATGAACTCCCAAGATATAAAAAAAAGAGACTCTGTTTTCATGCAGATGTCCCTAGTAATGAAGAATGAGGGAAGAGGAATACTGAGAAAGAGGTGAAATGGAAGACGATTTGTTTCTAAATAGCACTATTTCAGAGTTTTCCATAGGGTGTAAGTAGCTTCTTAAACTAAGAGTGTCTGGAAATACCCCAGACAAATTCAGACCTCCCAGCCGTCCCTCTTTCTCTTTATTATACACATATCCATGCCACAATTTAGGGTTAGCTTTGGTGGGAATTGAGGATGGGAATATAAAATATGCAGGGAACATCCCTGCCTCCCTTCAGGCTCAAGTTGAGCTCTGTGTCTATGAAAATATTATGCAAATGTGACAGTGTTTTCTTTGGGTGAGCCATTTAACTGGAGCTTTCAGCACCTGGAGACAAAGGGTGCAGGTAATGATAAATGCAATTTATTTACAATGGGCATAAAAGGGAAGGTGTAGGCGGCTGCTACTACAGGTGATGTCCCCTGGTCTCCCTACCCACTCAATCACAGACGCCAGCCTTCCCTCATGATGCTTGCCTGTTTCCTGGGGTGAAGGTTTTCCAAGGATTATTCTGCTCAGAGGTTTGCCTTTCCCTGCTCAGATTCTGCATTTTATATTCGGGAATGTGACTCTGACAGGCAGGAAGTTTTAACTTCTAAAACCAAAGCAGTAAATGAACCTGACCTTGGCAAACTTCACTACGAATACCAGATCTCGAAGAACCTGTGAAGATTTTCAGCCCCTTTGAGAAGAAACTAGACACAGTTACAATACTCCATTGCTCTCCTATAGATCCTCCCTAGCCTAATGGTATCAATACTTAATGGCAACAGCCCTGAGCACTACACACGTTACAGGATGTGGAGCAATCGAATCTAATTGCAGACCAAAACAGACCATTGGGGTACCACAGGGGGCTGCTGTGCAAAAAACCACTGAGCCAAAATGTCTTCTAGTCCACATTGCTAAAGGTCTCGTTGTGGCTAAGATAAAATCTGAGGCCTTGACTTGTCAGGTGGTTCTTTACCTCTCCCTTTGTCCCTCCCATATATTTAAGCAGAGGCTTCCAACAAGCCTCCGTATGCTCTGCCTCTCTCCATTCCCTCAGCACATTACGTAGCTAAACTCCTCTTCCCGCACTAAATGCCTGCTCTGTGCCTGCTCCTGCACTCGCACCAGCAAATTAAGCTGGGATGGCTGAGGGCATTATGGCCTGCAGCTCTCCATCAAACCTCTCTCCCAGAGACTGCAGCTCCCACATAAGGGACAACCAAACAGCTCCTGGGTCAGCTGCTGCACTTTACATCTCACTTGATTAGCATGAATCAAATTGACGATGGTTTACTTTACCAGACTGTAAAACTGTGCTAGGGAAGGGGCTGCTTCATGAGCCATTCAGCTGTCCCTGCTGTGGGGTGGTAACATCTGGCAGAAGCTTAAAGTCAAAACCACTCACACCCCCCAAACTTCATTATTTGCTAAGAAAATGTAAAAAAATATGTGGTGCTTTCCACCTCAGAAATGGTTGCTGTACGGGAAGAATAGCAGGTGAAGTGCCCTCTATAAAACCATGCTTCCAAAGAATGATCAAACACAGGAAAGGTGTAATGAAGTAAGTTATTCTTTATTATTATTACCTCTGAGACCTGATACCCTCTAAAAAAAATCTAATCCTTTTTAATTTGTTCTAAGTAAAACCATTACTTATAAGTACGACAACTGTATTACTAATTATGTAATAATTTTATGCCGGAGCACTAGTAAAAATGGCTTGAAGTCTAAATTAGGCTTAATAAAGAATTAATTTAATAAATCACTTGGTCTCAAAAAAAATTATTTACTTAAAATTAGAGTTTGCTGAGAAATCTCACATTACTTTTTATTAATGCCATATAAAGTAATTGTGTAATTAGAAATTAACTTACAAGGTGACACAATTTACTCAAAAATGATGCACAGCATTCATATAGCACTTAGCAGCCAGAAAGATCCCAAAATACTCCATTAAAAAAGTGCACCAGCATCCAATTCTCACTCGATTCATCCCAGAACTGCAGCCACCTCTGGGCTGGAAGTGGGCCACCACTTATTAGAGTGTGTTAACACTCCACAGCAATTTAGGAAGGAGTGTGAAGAATATAACACTAAACAAAATGGGGGAAAGCAAAATAAATGATTCCTTGTAAATATGGTAGGGACACAGGGATTTGTATTGTTTCATTCACAATAAATTATTACCAGACTGTACAAGGCTGCAGAGTATCATTGCTTGCAGCCTGGTCCCTGTCAGTGACGTGACTTCCTGGCCCATCTCAAAGTCTTACTCCAGCACTGCTCAGGTTTGCTGTGTGGATTTCTTTGTGGAGTTCCTTATGGCAGTGTGGGGTTCCTTGGAAAGGACCTGTTCAGCTTTGACTAAACTCAGTCTTTCCCAGTCTACGAAGTCTGATTAAATCAGAATCAGCAATAATGAAATTAGAAGTAAGAGCAAATCATGCCCCATATGAAGAGTGTACTTCCTTCCTGGTACTGTACCTGGGAAGTGCTAACATGAAAAAAAATCCACTTTTATAGGTTTTGGGGACCCTTTTTTCCCTCTTATCTTGAAGTGCTTCACATATTGTAATTTATTAAGCCTGTGTGATATGTAAATTTAACAACTCTCTATTTCGGCACTATTTGGCATTTTGGCTCCATTTTATAGGGGAGACAGACACATGGAACCCCAGTCACTTTGGGACAGAACGGGCAAAAGCACCTCATCCTCACATGCATTTTAACCAATAGCTCATCTAGCACTCTTGAAACTAAGAAAATTTTCAGTGGATTAAATATTCCCTGGGATAAAGCATATCATTAAAAGGAAACAAAACAGACAGAAAACTGAAATTCCCCTGGACAAGCAATGCTTCACAGTGAAGAAGCTGGTGTTGGGATTTACCTGGAAGTATCTGCGTCTGCATGGCAAAAGGGGAAAGGCAGAAAATTATTTCTTGTGGATTCTATTGAAGAGAACTGGTTCTGTGAATGATGCCCCTGTCTGTGTTTGAAGGGTCATAGATCATTCCTAAACCACATTTGTAAGAAAGCAGGAAGAAGACTGCAATGGCTTGGGAAAAAAGAAAAAGAAAACAAAAGTAAAAAAATAATTACAATTACTTAGCCCTGAAATGAGCAACGTGGGCAAAAAGGGGAGAGGCTGAACGGACTTACAGCTGCAAACAATTCCACAATACTCATTTCCATTCCTTTTTAAAGGCACAAAATGAAAGAAACAAATATATGCCATCAAATACTTCCGTTCAGAAACTGGAAACAGATTACACTAGCTAAAATTAGTCCAGATTGAAACTTATTTGCCTATGATCTCTGTCAGTAGTTTTGAGTGTGCTATTTAAATGCAAGAGCCTCCCGGCAAGCTGTATGTCGAAAAAACTTGAGCAGTTTGGATGGGACTCCTGGGTCACCTGGTCTGTTTGTTCCCTCCCTTGCCTGAATGAATCTTTAACTCCTCAAAGTTAATTTTGAGTGCAGATATTGCCAATTGTGAATTCAAAATTTGTTGTCAGTGAGCTTTACCTGAAATCTAGTCTTTTCACAAACCATCCTCATCATAAATGTGCTCACTGGAATAATCACAGGATGTGGATGCCAAGTGAGTGTCAATGCAATCAAGACAAATTGGTGAAAGAATTGAGAAAACTACTTGACAGCACTCATCCAGCTTGGATGAAGACTACTTAAACATTCCCTCTGCTTTCCTGCACCACAGGAGGGCCTTTGACCGCAGCTTGCTCATGCTCCGGTACATGCACTGGGCCCCCCCTCCTCCACCGCCGACCGCGCAGGACTCGGCTACCTGAACTAAAACATCTGCTTGCTGGCTGCAGCTGGAGGCTTTTATCACAGCTGCACACCAGCCAGGAGAGAGGGATGTGGTACACATTCATCCAACATGTTACATCTTTCTGCGGTCATTCCCAGCACACGGGAGTTCGACTCCCCCTACCATCTTCCACTCTGCAATGACATCAACTGTGGGTCATCAGGGCAGATCGAACACAGGAAGCCTTTAAGAAAGGTTGCAAATTATATTAAGGGCATTGTCATGAATCAGCTTGGGATTGATTAAACATTGTGTCATTTTGGGATGCCTCGGCCTTTGGGACACAGGCTGCCAAAATAAGAAATACGGTCTAAAACGCTAAAATTGTTTTTATGCTGAAGGTGAATACAGTTATGACAGAAATTGTATGATGCAACTGGCAAACCCAGCAAAGGTTTCAAAACAGACACGTTGGGTATTTTAAATCTTACCTAAGATGTTCTCAGGCACCTGACAGATCTTTTACCTTACTTGTGAGAAAGCTAGGTTACAATGTTAAGTCTTTTTCTTGAAAGTCTGTCTTCTGTCCATTTTTCTACCACCCTACACACTTCCCCTACCTCAAACACTGCGATATCAGTACTGAAATTTTAGGATCTTAGAGGAACTCAGTATTTCCTCTCAGCTTTCTGTGTATAGCAGCTTGTAATTATTTAGCAAGCATTGTTTTTAAATGATCTGGAAGAAGCTGTCTGTTGTATCTGGCACAGTGTGAGAGGCCAATGGCTAAACAGCTATCAAAATGTTCAGGATGTGTGTAGCCAAACCTTCTGCACAAAAAAGCTACAACAATGAACCAGCAAGATGTGTATCTAGCCAAGGAAGCCCAGTTTGGTTCAGCAAGGGATTGCTTTGGTCATCCCACCTACCGCAACAGGACCCCATGGTCACCCACTGTGGGCTGAGCAGCAGTGGCAGAAGCCATGCTCAGCATCTATTTGCTTGCTTGCTTTGATGTAATGGGGAGGTTGCAATAAACTTATTTAAGAATAATGTCTGTTGCAAGCTCTGCTACTATAGCAGAGGAATTTCAAGTAGAGTTGGTGGAACATTTTCAACTAAATATTTTCTGGTCAAAATGTGATGTTTAGTGGAAGCCAAAACACTTCAAGTCTAGGGCAGACTATATGAGCACTTCCAAGGGGTGACAGAGAGATCCAAATCAAAATACTTAACATTTTCATTCTAAAAAGCAGAGCAGACATTTTAACACAATTGTGCTTCATTAAAATGCTTGAAAAGTTTTGGGTGTAATCCAACACAGATCAAAAACAAAATTCAGAAACTCGAAAGTTGTCATGATACAGAATTATCATTCACCAGCCTGCTTAAGTCTTGTAAAGGCTGGAGAAGGGGGAGGGGGAAGGGTTGCTGTTGCTTTTTAAAATTGGCATTGGAAATGGATTGATACCACAGAAAGGAGGTTCAAAATTCAAATGTGACAGAGTTCAGAGGTGTGTGGGACTAAGTATGTATCCTGGGTTGTTAAAGGCATAACACATAGGCTTGGAGCCACTTCTAAAATTATCCATAAAAATCAAGATGTCTCCTTCAGAGAAAGGGTGCAAGTGTGATCTCTGCTGACAACAGCTCTGAATCCAGCTAGTTAGAAACCATCTCTATGGATTCCCTGATATGCTGATGAGCTGGCAGTTGACAATGTGCGTGTCAGGGATAACATTTGGTTATATGTATCAATGATGGCATTTAATTTCTGCATGAAATTTCTGCATTTATTTTCTGGATGAAAACTGTCCAGTCCCCTAAAGAAATGAAATGCTTGTTAAAAGAAAGAGGCTGTTTGATCTTCCCTTTGTGGAATTTCAAGCCTCTGACTTGCAAATCTTGTTCGACTATCATCTTTGAACTACAGCGCTAGCCTTCTGTTTGCACAGAGGCTTATGCTAAGTTGATGGATTCCAGTGGCCCAAATAGGCTGCCTTCTCACTGACAGCACTGTCTTAATGGTACAAGGAATGAGAATTAGGTCTTTGAATTCTTAAGTGGGTTCACATGAGAGAGAGAGGCTCTCATGTCCTCTAGAAATGATAAGCAGTACAGCAATACCAGGAGGTAAGGTACATGCACTGATCTGATTTCCTGTCCGCAATCCCCAACACTTGGCTAAGTATCACCTATTTTGCAGCTGGCTTCATGTTTGAGTTTACAAAAATGCCCTTTGGTACTCAGCCTACATAGAACAGACTACATTCAGGCTTTTAAAGCATAATATTAAGATATGCTAGCTCACAGACTCGGAAAGTAGAGTGAGAACAAGATGCGTGGACTTTAGCTTCCCTTCCTCTCAAGGCTTAAACTTACTGAGTTCGACAGAAGCTCAAGAGAACTTGCCATGCCTTGACTGAAGGTTTGGAAGATGTGTGCTAGCTTGATGTACCTCATGTGATCCACCATTTCCTTTTACATCTTTGATTAGAGACTGTCTTCTCAGTATCAAAGATTATCACTCAAGGCAAAAATGCTTCCCACTCTTGCTTTTCTGGTAATAGTGAGTAATACATCAGGTAAATAAATTCTTTCTCAAAATGTTTTTATTCCCAGTTGTTCAGACATCATCTTTTTTGTTTGGTTGGTTTTGTTTTTCTCAATCAGCATTCATGGGAAGGACTAAGGAGAAGGCCAGCAGTGAAAGAAGAGGACTGATACAAAGAAATTTCAGATCTATCTAACCGCGTTTCTTGCCTCTCTCTTTGCTTGACATACATAACAGCATCTATACAACCCAGTTCTATGATAGAAATATGATGGCAGAAGAGAAACACAAGGAATAGGCAAAGCATTTCCAAGAGAGACCAAGTTTGGTAGATTCATATGCTTCAAGATCAAAATAGAGGTTTAAACAATCCTTCCTGGTCTTCTATATGTCACAGGGTTTTAATCTTCACTCAACTATTCTTGTACTCGGCTCAGTGACTTTTCCTTGGCTAATACATACTTTTTTTAGCAAGGTATCCAGTCTTGATTACAAAGAGTTAGCATGTCCTAAGGGAGTTTGTTCCAGTGTTTGATCACCTTCACTGTTGAAAGGTTGGGCCTAATTTGAATTTGTCTGACATCAATTTCCATGTCTTGGTCCTCACCATGCCTTTCTCCAATAGATTAAAGCATTTTGTAGCACCTATATTTTATTTTATTTTTTAAATGAAGACACTTCTGCTCTGTAACCAAGTCCCCCCTCAATCTTTTCAGATAAATTAGACTGATCTTGAAGTCTCACTTCAAGTCACTTTCTCCAACCATCAAAGTCAGGTTTCTGCACCCAATTCTGCAACGTGCTCTGAAACTGCAAATACCAGAAAAAGACACAATATTTCCAACTGGACTCAACAATGCCATATGAATGAGAAAACCCGTTCACATTACATTTCATTGCTGTTGTGTTCATAAATCTATGGTCTTTAGGCCCCTTTTTACTACTGCTTTTTACTACTGTTGGAAATCTGAGATCCACTTGTGCATCTTATTCTTCCTTTCCAGATATAGTCCTGCCATCTGGAAGCATGACCTGCTGTTCCGTCACCCTAAATACCCAAATTAATTTTCGGTATGCTACATACCTTTGTTAAAGGGATGTAGCCTCTTTGAGCAATCCATATATTAGATTTTTACTGACATTATTTTTTATATCTGTCTACTAATCTTTGTTTCATCCACCCTTTTTATCGGCATACTTATTCCCAGATCATCGATGAAAACGCTGAATAAAATGGGGCTTTGTACTGATTCCTCAGAAGCCAGCCTGGAATGCTCCCATTTGATGATAATTCCCCATTGACAAGTGCTTTTTGAGATATATCATTTAGCTTTCTCTCAACTCATTTAATCTCTGCTTTATTGGTATTGCATAGTGTTAACATTTTATCAGAATGCCACAAGGTATTATATCATGTTAAAAAAAACGTCCAAATATGAAGTCATCTTTATGAACTAGACTTGTAATTCCACAGAATAAAGCTGATTTGTTTGAAAAAGCCTATTTTCCTTAAATCTGTGTTGACTACTGCTAATGAAATTTTTACTGTCTTGTTCTTTAGCTGCTGGATTCTATATAATAATTTTCATCCTTTTATTCTGGAACAATGTCAAAATAACTGCCCTACTGTCATTCAAGTCATCCTGGTTCTTTTGTTCTGAATCCAGCACAACATTAACATACTTATAATACTTCTGTGACTCTCCAACAAAGATTTAAAGTTAAGATCTGTGATCTCAACCAACTCTTGTGAGCAATTTGTAGAAAGTCACCAAGGCCTATAGTTTTTCAATGTCTATCCTTAGTAAGCATTGCTTAATATCCATCATAGTTTTATTAAGAAACTGAGAAATACCTCACCATCCTCATAGTGGAGGAATGGTTACCATGTTCTAGTCTAAACCACCTGCAACAAGTTCCTAAAAACTCTTCTACATTTGGCACTTAAGTGCACTCCACCAGCTTCCCTTCCCACCTTGGAAACACTCCAGTAACTTCCCTTCACACCACAGAAATGCCCCATATGGAACATCTAGGAAGAAGATGGCATTACATGAACACGATGCAAGTTTTTTCACACTTTATCAAAAAGACATGCAAATGAATGCGCTGCTGAGCTTGAAACTGGTAGCAATGGTTCAACATGGGCAAAAAGAAAGCCTCCCTCCAAAACACCGAAATGCTTTTTCCATCACTGTAGACTATACCATAAGCCGGGCCACCCATCCTTATGACCTATAACCCGAGCATTATCTTCCATTGAGACCTTTTTCTGGGTTCTCACACTTGGGCTTTGTATAAATCTTGAAGACTTTTGCTAGAAACCATTTCTAAGGCATGAATTCCTGATCTATTTTCACTGCAGCTGAAATGGCTGCCCAGCTCACATCAGCCTACCCTTTCATTACCACAACATCCTTTTCCTAGACTTAACACTGCAAACCTGTCCAGATCAAACCAGTGCAGAAAGATAAAGGTCACATTCTCTTCCTGTCTTTTGGAGTATGTAGCACCTTTCTCTATATGTTTCTTTTGGCTTCCCATCTTCTACTTCATGAAACACAAGCTGTTTGTCTTCACTGTCAAGATTTTTATAGCTGATCCTCCTCCAAGCATCACCTCTGAATCCCTACTGAAAGCTTTGCTCCCATGTCTGATGGTCAACGTTGCCAGACACCATCATATTTGAAATGTTTTCAACAGCACCTTTGAGCTTTCTCTGCTAAACTTTTGCAAAGCTGCTTCATTGTCCTCCCTAAAGCTCCCTTTATACTAAAACCGCAATGGTCACAAAGAAATAATGGTGACTCTAGGCTTCAGGTGCTCAGGCACTTCTGTCACTCATAATACTGGCCATAATACTGCCTCTCTCTTTTCACCTGTGTTTCATCTGTGTTTGCCTTTGTCTCTTGCCTTATATTTAGTTAAAATATATAATCTGGGCTTTTTTTTTAGAAATGCTAATAACGATTGTGTAAGGCTTTCAGCCACTGATATCCCTCCTAACACCCCAACTGCTTCGCATGCATTCAGATAAGTATATTGGGGAGTAACATTTTTTTCTGGTACGAAAAAACTGGGTGGGCTGTCAGGGTGCAACTATATTCATAAGCTAAATAGTGCCTGGAGGTCATCCTGGAAAAGGAAAAATAATCAGCTGTACTGTTAAACAGTTAGCAGAGTCCCAGCACAGCACTGTAAGCACCCTCCCAAATAACTCTCAGGCTCAGCTTGGGAAGTAGAACATTCCCCAGGCTAGTCAACCCACAGGCTGCATCCAGCTACCCTGGTTTAAATGGTAAGAGCATTTATCTGTGTGGAAATGGCCATTCTGGGCCAGCTGCCCTCAGTACACAGGAATATTCCTGAACACTTTTAATTTATTTCTACAAACCTATTCTCACAGGTTGCCCCCCTCCTAGGCTTCAGCACTTGGCTGTTTCCACACGACTCCGCAGTTTTGACTTATCAATAATTGTGAACGGCTAATAGCAGCTTTATGCAGGGTACCATTTCAGCCCTGTTATTCGTTTTCTTGTTCCTTAATGGCCAGAGCCATATTTTAGACATTATAATCAAGTGCTTTATCCCACCAGGTTTTAATCAAGTCAGTTATGCTGAAATTATTCTCATCAATGAGTGTGTCTCGTGCCTCCTCCTCAGTGCCTGCTGTCCTAAGGGACTGGTGCTCATCATAGCAAAAGAACATCTTTTCTATACATTATGTGCTATATTGGTTCAATTTGTTTGATGCATCCTGAACCTGAACTCATACTGTGGCTGCTGCCTTAGTAGTATGATAATATCCCCAACAGCCCACAGGAACTGTTGAGTAGAGAAAGAAGCCCAGAGCAATGGTTTGTCATTCCTGACTTTGGAAGCGGTTAGATGCCAACTCCACTGTATTCCAGAGCTGAGTACAACCTCAGGACTACCCTGAATTTTACTACTTTAAAATGCACTCTCAAGGCTATTACATGGGAAGGATATGGCTGGAGATAAATGTACTCTAGAGTTTTTTCCTATGCCCAAATACACTGCCAGCTGCATGAAGCTGGTACTAAACTAGTAAAAGACCATCCTAGGCCAGCTACTCCTAAAATTTGGCTTAAAAAACACCACAGATGAGATTTTATAGGGGAAGGAGGAGCACAGCATCCCAGTGCAATTTGCTACCATCTCTCAATTTGATTACTGATAGGGTAAAGCTGGGGGTGTTGAGGGGAGAGAGTCAGAAAAACCACAGAGATGCGAGACATGATTAAAGCATGGTGTCATCTTATCCACAAAGGCAATGCCAAATTTGACTACTCGAAAACCTCTCTTGATGTGGCAAGAGCCCTTAGGAGGAGCAATTGTGCCACAGACACGTTTCTGTTGAGAGAAATTCCAAACCCACGATTTCAGGGCAAGGTAACCCACAGTATCTAACACCTCTGAAGGGCAATTTGTCCTCCTGCCATCACTAAATGCACAGAGCACACTGACAGCTCCACCTCATCTCTCTACTATCACTTGACTTAAAGCTGCTCTTGTGGCCTCACAGAGAAAAATATTTTTCTTTCAGAGCCTCAAGCACACAAATAAAGCATAGTTTTGGTTTTGCCTCTTAAAAAGCCCTTTAAAGAGCTCAGGCCTGTGATTCCTTGAAGTAAGTGTACTTTGAAAAAGGAAATCTCTAGTCCAAGATCAACAGAGGAAGGATCAGGAGACTGTAAAATAAAAACAGCTTTTAGCCTGAGGAAAGTACACTCAGTGAAGGAACCTGACTGGATTTAATAGGGGAACATGGACATTAACAGCTTTCAAAAGATCACAGTTTCTGGTTTGAATGAAGGAAGCTTTTGACCTTTGGAACAGATACATTAAGGAACCCCTTGGTGTTCTCTAGTTAGTCCTTTCATGGACAGCAGCACCTGATGAATCAGCACTCTACTTACTCCTGATTAGCACTCAGAAAGAGAAAAAGACTCCTTCAGAAAATAAACCCTAATTTTTGGTTTGACTCAGACAGCCCAGTCAGGATAATGGAGGAAGGAGTTCTCTCTACTGCTGAAGAAGCCCAAACTTCTCTTCAAACAAGAGTGCAGATATTTTTCCTGTGAAGAAAAGAGAATTTCTGGTAAGATAGGTATCTGAGAGATAATGAGAGAACACACCCAAGACAGGCACCCCATGTTCAAGGACATGGAAATGATCACCAGACAATCTGTCAATGTACCCCAAACCTCATTAGGGGAGCCATGGACTAGTATTACCATGTTTTACATCACTACCCTGCCTGTAGAGAAGCAACTGAATTCACTTAATCCACCCTTACTACCATGTTCTCTCCAGAGAGTACTGACCCATGCAATCCTTTCCTATTGCAATGGACAAAGGCTGTACGTAGGTCTCCTATTAGATCTCAGTTCAGGACACTGAGATTCCAGCTTTACTCACTGAAGCCTACATACACCTCTCCTTCTAACTGACAAACACTCCTATCACATAGAAACTTGGGTGCAGTAACCACTAATTATAACAGAATGTGAGGAGTTCTAGACATGAAACATTAAAATAGCTAACAGGGGCTAGGTATGACAGGTCATCAGAACTGTCCATGGAAAAAGAGATGTCAGTTCAGTTTTGCAAACCTGCATCTCTGACAGCCCACATCAGGTGTGGAGAATGCAAAGACAAAGGGAAATTTAGAGAAGTGATCACAGATAGCTGAAGAGAGGAAAAACAAAATCTGGCATTCCTTTGCCTAAGAGCTAACCTCTTGTACTGTGTAGAACAGAAAAGGCTGAGCTAGTGCTTTTGGGTTTAGGTTTTTTTTTCACCTTTAATTATGCATCGTCAGTGACAAGCTCATGTGGAGCTAAAAGCTAATTTTTGGAGCTATTGGCTGTTCACTACCAGGAATAAAAATGATTCCTTGTCTTCCTAGATTTGGTTTAAGGAGCAAAACCTCTTTGTCTCTCCCTCCATATTAGCTGCCTACAGACAACTCCATTTTCCATTTGTGCATTTAATTATCCCTTCCTATGTGAACTGCTTTACATTTGTGCTTATTGAATCTCAGTTTATTGATTTCAGCTCACTTCTTGAATTCATCATAGTTGGACTCTGGGCTAATCCTATTCTCCAATGCATTGGCGATTGCTTCCAGCTTTGTGTTGCATATGAATTTGATTAGCATACTCTCCATTCCAGTCTCCAGTGAAAACGTTAATGAAAACACCGAGCAGTATCAGATCTAGAGCACATACACATAGGACTCCATACACCACTGCCTACCTTGACTCGAAACCTTTAATAATTCCCAATCTTCTGGGGTACAGATGGACAACCAATCAACACATGGCAAAGTGATTTGCAGTAATTCAACTGAGTTTATATTCTGCAGGAACAACTCAGAAACCTGGATCAAATGTACGGAGAGTAAACAGCATTTGAATTGGGAAGGTGTACGAGTCTGATGTTCAATCAGAGTTAGAGCTCAAATTCAAGGACACCACAACAGTCCCTGAAATTGCAGCTTCAAAAATCAGAAATCTCAAAAGGCACACTTAGATTTTTGGCAAGTTTACTGCTATCTCAGGCTTAATTTCACTGATGTGACTCTTCTCACATACTTTAAAAGGATGCCAAATGGCAAAGTAGGCTGGTTCTGGTGTAAATCTAGCTTTTAAGATTTAAGGGTTAGTTCATGCTCATCTAATCAAATACTTCATTGTGGCCAAGACCAATAAGGTTTGGGGGTTTTGTCTTTTTGTGTGTGTGTGTGTGTGTTAAGAATCCACCTTATTTTAGATCTTAGTTCCCTCCAGAAAGTTTCACATGGGTTGGTTAGTGAGCCAGGCATTCACCAGTGTTGAAGGTTAATATACCACAGCTCAAGTCCCATGTTCCTTCTTGTTTGCAAATTTAATGCTGCTTTTTTTCCCCCTCCCCTCTCTCTCTCCTCAGTTGGGAGAGGGTGCTTTACAATGTCTTTGTCTCCTTCGCTTCTCTAACATGGCAGAACCTTAGTACTCCTCAGAAGACCCCTAAACATTAATGCCTGATAGCAGTAAGGAAGCAAGACACACAGAGGGCAAAATAATTCTCTTTATGGTAAGATTAATCTATTTCTGAAAAGCAACAGACAACCCCTGGAAGGGCTGGCTTTTTCCTGACTCAAAAACACGCATCCAAAGAGTGCATTTTTGGCCTCTGGAATGTACCAGATGGCACAGATTTTTAAAAAAGTTTCCTAACTCTTTTCCAATCCTGCCCTCATATTTCTGTGTTCATAACAGCTGTTTCTCCCAGAATTGTGTTGAGGGAGGATTTCATCACTTTTACTGTACCTCTTACAACAGCTCGTTGGACCATGCAGCAATGAACAGGAAAGAGCACTGATCATTCATTTCCACATCACAAGAACTTTGTTGAGTTAATTTTCATTATCAGCAGTGTGTGTTGGGATCTGCAATATCATAACATGATGAATAATTCCTTATGGAGTCTCACAAGTGGTTGTAAAGTAAGAATAACTAGAGCAAAGGTGCTATTAAGTTTGTTCTGCTTGAGCAAAGGGTCTTCCTGACCTAAAGCGTGAAAGAGATCTACTCCAGTTTTTGAAAAGTTGCCTTGGAAACCAGAGGGAGATAGGGCCTCTGAGTATGACATATCCCTACATCAATTGTCCTGTTCTCATCACCCTTCCCGGCAAAGTTAGAACCTGTTTTTGGCCTTCCCTTATTTGCTCTCACTCTCTGCTAAAAATTCCAGGTTTTACTTACATATCTAATATTAAGTCTTTAATATATCTATATAAAAATAATGGGTATTTATAGAAAGTTTCCTAGTTAAAAGCGCTGCTCATGTATCAACTCGCACTCCTTTTGCAACCTTGTGCGATGAAAAT
Source organism: Gallinago undulata (assembly GCA_026546715.1). NCBI lineage: Eukaryota > Metazoa > Chordata > Aves > Charadriiformes > Scolopacidae > Gallinago > Gallinago undulata. The sequence goes on along the minus strand of JAOTQQ010000001.1, from coordinate 85,810,427 downwards.
CTCTCATTTCGGCAACTCTTCTGACAGCGGTAATCACCTCCTCAGTCTGCAGAGGACTGTTGTGGGATAACACTGTATCCAGCAGGAGGATGTTCTCTCAAATGCCACCACATTCAGGTGGCCTGTGCGAGGTAAACTTGTTCCTCCTCCTTACTTGCAGTTGAGGTGAGGGGAAAAATGCATTAAGTGATTGCTTAATTTTAATGTCTCAATATACCTAGAAAGAGCACCCAGGATGTCATTTGGTCAAAAATCATGGAAGAGGTGTTTAGTATCGTATTGAGCAGACAAGAGCAGGTGTTAACTTCTACAAGCTCTGTTCTCCAAAGGAACAGATAGCCTAGAATATGCTTGTCCTTTCTAATTTTTAAGCCACCCCATCCAGGGCTATCGACTACTTTCCTTTTCCTCTCTGCAATACCTTTAAGGCCAGTAGGCAATTATTGAAGCTGCTACAGGGAAGCTTTTATTGCTCTTTCATTTAAGGGACTTTATATGACCCTGTTTATAACATACTGATATTCTGAATAGGGCAGCAAGGGAAAGAAAATCTATTGTCTGAATTGCAGAGTAAAAATGGAAGCACAGACAAAGCTTCTGAAAAGACTACTTAAACGATGCCTAATGATGGAGGTAATCACAAAGCAAGGTTCTCAAAGGCACATGGATATCTAATCCTTATTGGTTTAATTGAAAGGTGAGCAACCTAATGGGTTAAGGGTTTTTTTTTGTATTTCACTATGTATCTACCTGCATCATGCAATGCCTGAATACTTTTGAAATTCTGGCCCTTAGCCTCCATCCCATTTCAACAAAACAGGTATAAATGCTGTCTTTCTTAGAAAATACTACTGCAAGTAGTTTACCTGGAAATTCCAGTGATATTAACTGATGTGCTTGATCTCACCAGTCCACTTGTGAATTTATGCTTCTCATTCCCTACAGACTCATGAGTTGGGTACTATTGGCACTGTTTAGTTTATCCTTTAACAAGTGCTGAAAGCTTTGCATTTTCTTAATGAGAATTGAATTGAAATTGAAAACTACAGGCTTTGTTTAAACAAGAACAATGTGAATCTGGCAGAATTCAAACCAAACTACAACTGAAATATTGACCTACATAAAAGCCAAGAATGGAATAAGAACATGACTGAAAGACATTCTAGCAAGATACAGCCAGCTTAACTAAATGGTGTCACATACAGAAACAGTATCTATGCATTTGCAAATATTACACACTTAGTAGTGCACAGAATTCACCTCTTACAGTGTTACAATAAGCAAAATAAATACCAATTTAAATTTATAACAAAAGGTGTAACAAAATCAAACAGCTTAACAGAGGTGGAACTGTAGATAACTGAAAATCTAGATGTGTAACTCTTCAGTTATCCTTCCATGAAGAAATGAACTGGAGAAAGAATAGAAGGGACTATAAACAGGGACTAATTCATTGTTATGGAATTGAAATAACACTGCCTGGCACTTCATCAGCTGAGCTTGGAAATCAAAAGCAATCCTTCACCATCACTTGGCTTGTGTCCTTGGCTTCTCTTATCCTTTTGTGCTATTCCAAGCTCTGCTGGACTATGTGTCTAGTGGAATTAACAAATTGGTAAGACTGAGGGCAGAAAAAGCAGACATTATAAAAATACAAAAAATAGACATTATAAAGCAGAATCTTCCAAAATTAAAAAATAAGAGTCTTCCTGCTTGTTCACTTCTCCAATGCTGTGTGGGCTCCAGACTGAGTAGGCTGGTAATTATGCCCCTTCTCTTCTTACAACCTTCTTTACCTTCCAGTGGAAAGGATACAACCATCTCCATTCACAGCTTCCCATCACATGATTTTTTTCGTAGTTCTCCATTTTCACCTCTCCCAATTTGCTTGTCTCTTCCTGTCACAATCCATCTGTACACCAGTGTTATCCATAAGCCTCACAAGGTAAGAGAACATAATCACTTTTATGTGCTTGTCTGCCTTAATCTCTGGAAGTGTTCCCTGCAATTGTTCTGTGGGGGTTCCTTTGTTAGATCATTCCCCATCTGGGTGAGCTGTATTTAATGTTTATACTATAAAAAAGACCACTGGTGGGTCTTTTCAAAACCTGTTCTAGTTGGTGAAATCTGCATACAGGGTGGAAAGGAGCTGGCTGGACCTTTTTGGCGTGGGAAAAAAAAAAAAGCAGCATTGTTTTTTCAATAATTTTTTGTTGCTTTAACTTGAAAAGAATAAATTAGGTGGAATAGGTCAATTTCAAGATTATTCTTCTATAGAGGGAAAGTTTTTAAAAAGATCTGTTCTGGTGGCAAGTGACACGAGTAATTTTCAGGTTATTGATCTCTTCCCAAAATAATTTCTTTGTGATTATTTTCCCTATCCATTCTTGCCTCATCACTCCTCCCATAAGTACCCTCCAGAGAAGTAGTGATCTATTCCCCTTTTCCATCACATGTACTCCAGCCTACCTTCTGTAATTGCAGAAACAATGCTCAGTGAGTACCAGAGGTTTGGAGACAGACTTAGGAAAGGAATAAAAGAAGTTTTTATGTGCACTGTTCATTTTCTACTTTTCCAGCCATAAGGGAAACAACGATCCCAAATTCATGCTGATAAAACTTTTAGATCCCACTATGAGAGTATTCAATAAAAGCATGTGACATGAGCTTCACACAGTACCAATCTGTTCTAATCTTTCCCAACAACTGCACTAAACCAGCAATGGCAGTTCCACCCCCACAAATGCTCACAGCAATACTGCTCTCAAGACATAGCCATCCAATAAAGACAGAGGAGCCGTAGGAAAGAAGATCACCAAAAAAGCATAGGCAAGGCAGGAAAAGATGACCTCACAAAGACCTACAAGAAACTTCCTGTCCTTACGTATCCCTTTAGAACAAGTCTCAAGGCTACACCTTTTATTAGGGTCAGTCCCTATTCACTACAAAGGAGACCAATAAGTTTATTTGGCTGTTCCCATGCTAGCTCACAGAAGATGGTCCTGAAAGCCCCCAAGTAGAACAATCCACAACTCACAGGATACCTCCGCCAGTGCTGCACCATCCTGTCTCTGAAAAGCTTTTTCTAACATGCCATCTGAACCTCCCAAGGCACAGCTTGTGGCTGTTGCCAATACTCTACTGTTTGCTGCTATTTAGAAGAGTTTGGTTCTGTTGTCTCTGTAATTGTACTTCAAGAGCTCTAGGCTTCTAGCTGACCTTTTAACCTCCTCTTCACTACACTACATAAGCCTAGATCCTTCAACCTTTTTTTAGAGGACATGTACCATGGACGCCAATCATCTTAGCAGTTGTCTCCACTAGACCCTCCCTGGTTGCTTGATATCTTTCTTGAATTGTTGAGCCTAAAACTGGACACAGAGTCCCAGGTCATCCAACTGAAGGAGATGACAAGTTCAGGGTGAGTCAGATCTCATCTCGAAAAAATCAAACTGCCATACTGGGCTACCTCAAGAGCGTGGCTGGCAGATCAAGGGAAGCTCTTACTTTCAACAACTACATGAAACCAAACACAAGTGTGATCAATTTCTCCATAAAATTTCATGATTGGCAGGGAACCTTTCTTACTGTCTGGGATTTTCCCATTATGACTCACTCACTTTGGGAACTCCAGAGGCAGAACACTGGGCCTAAAGGACAGCGCAGCTGTGTGAGTAGGTTGCTATTATTGGAGGTAAGGACTGGGTTCAAGCACCCTGAAGCAGAGGAAGGCCTGAAGCTTGGAGTTCCCATGTCCATGGTAGATGTTATCTCCATTATGCCTTTGAGCCAAAGAAGAGAGGGCTGTCTTACCTACTGATTTGAGAGAGCTGCAATGAACATAGGTGTTGGATAAAAAAATGCAAGGAAGAGAAGACAACTCACAGCTGGCAGTCCAAAGGTAGTTGTACACATGCTGTTCCACTGAGAGGTTATGCAGAGGAGACTCCACAACCTTATGATTATTACTGGGTGCGGTGATATGGGTTGCAAGTGCAAGTTTTGACTGCTAGTAATTTGGGGACCTACTTTTCCCTTTACGTACACAGTGCACTGGCAGAAAGAAAGATGGCCAGTGCTATGCTGTTGCAGGTGGAAAAAAACAGCTTCATGGATTTAATTCAACATTATGAGTTTGCAGTATGAAGGGCAGGAAAGCATATTGGGTAAGTTCATTTTCTTATAGCCTCCCTACCTCACAGGTTAAGTTGCTGTCAAATAGGAGCCTTTCTCCTTCTGTTCCTCTAAAGAAAACTATGAGAGATGCAGACTGTGTTGAGATTCACACTGGGAAGTGATATTAAAGCAGAATGAATGTACAAGATACATATGCTATTGCATACATTAAAGTTTGCTGATCTCCACAAGCATGTCTGTTTACAAGGGGAGGCATTCCCTGAAAGAACTGTGAAACTAGATTGTGTTTTGGAAAGCTCTGCCTTAGACAGATGAACCCTGTTTTGCAGATAAGGGACAGCCCTTTAGAATATCTTTCCTACTCTCCCAGAAAAGACTTGCCCCAATTATCCTACAAGAATTTACTGGTCTGTAATGCACAAAAAAAAGGATTATTTTAAAGCATATTACCCCCCCTCAACACACACTTGATTTGTGCACCTCTACAGTGCCTGGCTTTGTTCAGCTCAGGAGAATATTGCCTTCAACAGCAGCTAGAAAGACAGCCTGATGGCTTTGGATAGAAGATAAGTCAGAAAGCAGACTTGCATCATCTTGGAAGTCTCGTACTGCCAATTTCAAGAAGTCATACAAACTTTTAAATTTGCAGTGATTAAATAATACAGTATTTTATGGGATCTGAATATACTGCATAATTTGGCATTGCTCCTTGAGAAAGAATATGTTGCCTGGGATTCTCTGCAATACGAAATGAGTGGGCCGCGGATTTACAAGGTTTGGCTAAGATCATACCAGTGTCTCTTCATTTGTTTTCAGAAAATTGTTTTCTCAAGTAAGTCTTGTGACAGCATGCACAAAGCCTGTTGCAGCAGGCCCCTGACCTACAGTATGCTCTTGTGGCAGTCATTTTGTGCTACAGAAACATAGCGTAGATACAAAAGAGAAATTCTGCCTGTTGAAGTTAAGGAGAGTCAACCCTGAAATCGCATAGTATGAAGTCAGTAGTGGTGAATCTAAAGATGGCCATGGTGTTGACCATTCTTAGGAATTAACATAGACCAGTTCAGAGACTGCCCTGCACACTACTGCTTTGCATCCTCAGGCATTCCCGGCCTGAAAAAAGGAACCACCATGAAGGACAGTGAGCCAGAATTCTCCAGAGGATGCCTTCAAACAGCATTTCTATGATTCTGCAACAGTTCACATTCAAAACCAGCAATGATGAGCCAGAAACGCTAAATCCCTAAGAAGTTCAGGGTAAAGGCCATTCTTCAGTTAGCATTTCCTAGCAACTACTTCAGGTGGCTTTCCCCTCTGCATTCTGACTTTCCGGAGTCACATTTCTGTACATTTAACTTTTCCTGTGCAGCAGAGGAAAAGCATGTGGGCATTTAACTCAGGACTCTGGTATCTCCAGGTGGAAGCCATCACATAGGAAACCATGGCATTAGGTAGCCTTTCAGTGCCCCAGCTATCCCCCTTAACCAAACCTTTTCACTGCTGTAAATTGTGAAAGAGCTACACAGTTTGCCAGCTGTACCTCCATAGAGGAAATTCTTTTCCACAGTGGGTCATCAACACCAGGAACAAAACAGTTTCCTTTAGTACTGTCCTGTTAAAATACAGAGTCTACACTGCTGTGTGTACTTAATACCAAGTATTTGGTGCTGCAAAGGCTACAGATGTTGAACTGATGATGACAGGGAACCTTCCACCTCAGTAACTTCACTCTCCCACAGTGGAAATGATGCTCCCACCAGCACTTGGCCAGGTCAGTCACTACGCTGTCAGATACAGCTTAAAGAACGAAGAGCAAAGGCAGTGGAGTCAAGACACAAAGTACAAGTTCAAGTCTCATTTCATTCTTTACCAAAGTTTGGCAGGAAAGAGTTGGCTAAGGGCCCGTTTTCAGTTCAAACACCAAACTGCTTTGATAATCAGCAAGTCTATTGGAACATGTGCAGACTCTAGGCATAATAGACAAAGCAGATGATAGTATGTCAAGAAATCATATTTGATATAGATTAAAATTACTGAAATATAGGGAATTATGGAAAAATACAATCATTTTGCAATTAAGATTAGGACTAAAAAAGGATTTGCATTCATTGTAACAAGCAAGACCAGTAACAACTAACAACCACCTACAGAGATGAAGCTATTAACATGCAAATGATCATTATTCTGACCAAGGTTTTTCTACAGAAAATGTGGCATTTATGCAGATTTCAAAGAAGTTTTATGAAAGAAGGCATGTATGGGTAAAGAGATGGGAGTGGGAACATGGTCTGTTTACTCAGGAAAACAGTTCTACTTGACACATAAGAGAATCAAGAAACACAATTACCAAGTTGGGGCTGGAACATGGTGTGGCATTCCAGCAAGCTTTGGGGCCAGAATGTTAATGTAAGAAATGCAAACCTTTATTTAGTGACTTAGAGGAGTATTAACGAGGAAGGAAAGAGGATGTTGCTGACTTGAAGGTAGGAAAGAGGATCACTTTTTGTGGAAATGGTACAAAACCTGAACTCTTCAAGGAGTTTACACCTGTAACCACATACCTGCATCTCATGAGAAAAAGATATTACCTGAAATTATATTATATACAACTTGTTCAGCTATCAACGTTGGGTATGATTACTACCCCAATTTTAGTGAAGCTTTGGTTCCTTCATACTATATAGGTCCTGAGAAGTTCATTGTGGTCCATTCCTACAGACAGGGAAAAGGATGACTGAGCTCTAGTGGGAGGCAAAAATGAGCAAAGAGTTCAATTCAGGGTACTCAACAAATGGCAGAGAGCACAAGACTCTTTATCTTGCCAGTGTATTTGTCAAGACCTTGGCAGAAGTCAGTAAAGAAGCAGAAAAGACAAGTATAGCAGCCACCAAAACTGATGGGGGAGAGAGCTGTATGTTACTGTGTGAAAATTCTACCTTTAAATAAGACATAGCAGAATGTTCTTCTGCACTCTATGGCAGGGTCTTTGAGAAAAAGGATATTTACAACTGAATTTCACTGCAGCTCCCTTTTATGTTCATAGAATCATAGAATTGTCTAGATTGGAGGGGACCTTTAAGATCATCTAGTCGAACCTTCAACCTAACTCGGAAACCACATCTCTAAGCACTATCCCCTCTTTTAAATACCTCCAGGGACGGTGCCTCAACCACTTCCCTGGGCAGCCCATTCCAATGCTTAATAACCCTTTCAGTGTAAAAAATTTTCCTAATATCCAACCTGAACCTCCCCTGTTGCAACTTGAGGCTGTTTCCTCTTGTCCCATCGCCTGTGACTTGGGAGAAGAGACCGACCCCTGCCTCTCTACGACCTCCCTTCAGGAAGTTGTAGAGAATGACAAGGTCTCCCCTCAGAGTCCTTTGCTCTAGGCTGAACAACCACAGCTCCTTCAGCCTCTCCTCATAAGACTTGAAGTTCAGATCTATAAGATTTCAAGCATCACAGAAATTGGCTGCTTTCTAAGAGTCTGTTTTACAGAATTTCTGAAGGTTCTGGAAGGTTCCTCTGTAACTCAGGTAGCAGCACTGTATGTTAAAATTGCATTATATGGCCATACCAGAGAGCCTTTAAAAGATACTGTAATATATAATTTTGACCTATGTGGTAGAGATGGGGTGAAGGTGACAGCCAGAAAGTGCAAGTGCTGGGGAAGGGTTACATCAATTTCCCATTTAGCAGGCTGCACTCATCTCCCAGTCCTACATAATCCAAAAGAAGGGAATCTTAGGAAGAGCTGACTTTGCAAATGTCTAGTTATAATTCCATATTAAGAAGTGCACATTAAGATTTCTTCAGCTCTGCAAAGGGTATTTCTCAAAAACTGCTAAAGTAAAGAGCATCACTGCAAAAAAAAAAAAAAAAAAAAAAAAGCCAACCACCTGCTGATGATACAAAAATAAAATAAACAGAATTTTTTGGTGGGTCTAAAA
>JAOTQQ010000001.1:85778556-85802240 GCA_026546715.1 Gallinago undulata | reverse complement strand
CTTTGGCAGGGGAGTTGGACTAGATGATCTCTATGGTCCCTTCCAACTCCAAAAATTCAGTGAAATTCAGTGAAATGGTCTGGGGGTAAGTTACTGCTGCCTCCTATCAGATAATTAGTCAGTAAATCATTCAACCAACTACAAGGTATAGAGCAAGGACAATGTTTCCAGACCATATTATCATCAGACATTTATATTGCACTTTATCGCAAAGGATTTGGAAGATTTACATATACCCTGTAGAACAGTGGTCTTTTTTTACACCTGCTGCTAAAGTGCAGCCATCTTTGGAGGGGAATAGCTGTTTTTTTTCAAGAGCCACTTTATGGAATAAGCTTATCACAGGAAATTGTGCAGACAACTTCTGTATCTACTTGAAATTTTTAGAAGAGTTCAAGGAGCATAATGGTCTAAGGTGGATTTTTGCAAGGAGACTGGAGCTAAAACCCAGTGCTTTCAGTTGTAAGGTAGTTATCCTGAGTTACAGTAAAACGATTTTTTACAGAGTTTTGCAATTAGAATGGTAGAAAATACAGTGTAAAAGAACAAGATTGCAACTTATTCATGTTTTAAACTGAGTTTTACTCCATCACTTTGGTACACTTATCTGCCATTCAAGCACTACTAAACAACACCTCTAATTTAAGCTTGATGGGACAGTGCCAGTGAAAGCCACCAAGAACAACTAAGAGCTGGAGTCCTTTTGTAGTTTTGTTAGCTTTGGTCATAAAAGGAGATTAGAACAAAATCATTGTGTGGCTCTGGTGCCCCTGTCAGCTAGACTTAATTCTGCAATACTGAGGGTTGCAGCCCAGTGATGAAGTGGGAACAATGCTAACATCTAATTCTTGCAGTCACCATCCATGACCAGATCTCACTTTTATGTGAAATGCACGCCATTTTATGTCACATTACTTTGTGATATTACAGAGAACTGTCTCACTAAGCAATAATATGACTTCCTTTCACCACCACATGGTATGTTGCATCACTATCTCAGGAAAAAAAAGATAAATCACTGTTTATTGGGCTATCTCAGCACCACTTTCTGCAGTGACCAACCTTTTTATGGTAGTGGCTCATCCAAGCCATGAGAAGACACAATGCTAGCCCAGGAGAACTCCCAGCATATACTTTATGGAAGGAATGCACTGGTCTAGGTACATACTCCAAAGCTGAGAGCACAAAAGCTTCCAAAATCTGGCAGTTTTTTATTCAAACCTTAAAGAAAAATTCGAAATTATTTCCAAACAGGCAAGTCATGAACAAGAACTGATCATTAAACTGATGATTGAAACCCAGGGGGGCCATTATTTTCAAGTACTGTGACTTGTCCAGAACCCAAGAAACCTTGTCATCATTACTAGAAAACTCAAATTCCTAAAGGCAAGAAGAAAGCTCTTTACCTAGTACCCTGATGGGCAGGAATGGCAATATTGCTGAAGAATTTCCCCTTCTCATTAGCCAGCTCTCATCTAAGTCTAAACTCCAACAGCAATCCCCAAACTCTTTTTGAAGGGTAAGGTCTCCCAGGACGTGAAGGAGATCTGTTCTGCTGCTTTGCTACAGACTTTCTGGGCTTGGTTCAGTCACCCACACAGAAGTCATTTGATTTGCCCTACCATATATGAGGTATCTGCACAAGGCTGGCAAATATAACATCAGATCTATGGGAGACCTCCTCTATTCTGAAGCAGGGAGGGCTTCTCAAAGGGTAGCAAGATGATTTCTAGTGTGTCCACATTACTGTTATGGTGGTTTAGAGTGAAGATGTGCTATTGAAAGTGCATTGTGAGGTCATGCCCGCCCCCTGAGTCTGGACTGTAGAGCTGTCTAAAAGTGCACAGACTGGATTTCTTTCTGCTGAAAATAAGATGCACATCATAGGTACTCCACCTGCTAATGGACATTCCATTCACAGCCAGATATAGTTGAAAGCAACATCCTTGAAATTTTACAGTCAGGTCCTCAGTCCTGATGTTTCGACTCTATAGGTCTACTCCTACAGGTCTGCATTATTCCTAATGCAGACACAGGCAAATCACTAGTCTCTAACTCCTTAACTGGACTGACTTAATTGCAAACTGAGATAACTATTCTGGTCTAACTGTGGGGCATCATATAGATAAGTAAATTCGAGAGTACAGGGTGTTCTGATACTGCTGGAATCAGAGATGTATGTGTAAGAGAACAGGAACTGGAAGAACCATCATGTAAAGAAATGAGATTCAAATTTCCATCTATGCTTGAACAGGTCCTTAGCAAGGGCAAAAATATTAACAGTGGCAGTCCCACTGCTGACATCAGCATCATGACTGTACTGCTCCCCATGCTCTCTCATGCTTCCAATAACCTTTCACTGAAAATTAAATTCTTGATGTTGAAAAGAACAGTCCGTATTGAGAGAAGGAGAGGCAGTTTTTACCTTCCACTTACAGAAAATGTCATCTCCACCACTGGCTTCCCTCCTCTGATCCTTGCCTGCTTTCCCCCTGAGATATACCTACACATATGCACACATCCTCCTCTTTGAAGAAAAACCTGCTATTCCCTCAAGCCTTTTCCTACCCTAAATGGAAGTCTGCCAAGCAGAACTAATACCACCTACTTGCAGACCAGTCCTACTTCCCTTGGTGCCACTATTATGAGTGAAGGCAGAAGAATGGCTAACTAAATATGACTGCCAGAGCTTCTTCAGCTAAAGAGAAGCCCAACTTTTTTTTGTCATGATTGTATGTCCTCACCTTCTTCCCTCCTTCCCTTTCACATGGAAAGTTCACTGAATCATGGCTTCAAAGGCTCATTTTTTTATTTTTCTGCTCTCCACCTTCTAAGGCTATAAAACTATGTTCAGTTCAGTTATAGGACAAGCTAGATTTATTTTTCTTAAAAAATTACTGTGAAATAGCCATCATAGTGAGGTTGAATCAGAGGTCTCCTGGAATAAAAAGAGAGCTGCAGAACAATGGTTTCCCGATTGGGGGTATAGTATATGCAAAACCTCTTTAAAAACAGGCGATGGAAGAACACTTGTTCACTCTATCATACACATTCTGCCGGCAGTGGGCTGAGGTGATAGCAACCACTTTAAAAGCTCCAGTAGAAGCTCTTTGGAAAAGCTGCATGAAAATGACACTCCACAGACCTATATTTCTTTCTGCATCAGAAATTACATAGTGGGAGGGATGCCAGTCCTTTTGGAGGGTGCCCCAGGAACAGATGTTACAGGTTTGTTGTGCATAAACGTAATCTTTTTTCTTCAAGAAGGAACACTTTTTCAGAGATGCTATGCAGTTGTTCCCATGTTTGGTGGGGTGGGGTAGGTCAACTACCCCTATAGCCTCTACTATATATAGAGAGAATATAGCCCCTATTCTTCCCATTCAAAAAGTCCTGGGCTGGTGCCATGCAAAAGTAAAGGAAGCTGGTGTCAGCCAATGCAGCTCTGGAGCGAGATGAGTGGTGCCAAGCAGTCTGTACTGCGTACCTAATCCTTGACTTCTCATTCCCCAAACTACCAAAAGACATCCAAACAATTTCAGGTGTATGCACATAAACTTCTGCAAACCTCCTCAAAACTTGCTAATATCAAGTAGTGGTGGACTTGTCACTGTTCACCAAGGGGCAGCTGAAAAATTTCCCTACTATAGTTCCCTACAACCACACACCTAAGTGCCTCTGAGGTCAAGAATAAAACCCCTCAAAATGGGTGGCAAAGCAAATAAACTGGCACTGAAGCTTGAGATGATGAAATAGCATTGCTATAAAGCCCTGACATGCTCAAATCAGGAAGATACAAAACCTGGTCAAAATAATAGCTATATGTGCAGTTTTTCTCTCTGCTGTTAAAAAGCATAGAGAATGGAAACAAAAGAGAAAGAGAAAATGCATTTAGATAATTAGCCTTTGAGTCCTGTCTGTTTGGGTGGCTTTTATTGCAGTTATAGGTCTGTCTCTGTACAAGCATAGATATTGGCTATTAACCCTATAAAGCATTTTTCATTGCTGAGTACTCAGGTTTTGTTGAGACCCAATACTAAACTGTTATACTACCCTCTTGTGAATCAAATAGGCTGTGATTCAGTTTCCTAAAAATATAGCTGATGCCATCCTAGGGACTGTAGGGTATCCTGCTTGGATGTGCTGAAGAGCACAAGGCTTTATGTTTTATGTGGTGGCCTTCAATTGATATCTCAAGTACCATTGAGAGCGTAAACCAGCACTAGATGCCTATGCATATATAACACAGCCACACAATGTACTGACCCATTTGGTACACAAGCTCCAGAATATACCTTTTTATCACCAACATCCTACACTAATCATTCATTACCTAAGGAAAAAATAGAAGAATAGTTACCATTAAACTTGGTATAGGAGATGGCTTTGAGCTCTGGGAAGAAGGACAGAAGAAACTGGTGTTGCTGGGTGGGTTCAAACTGCTCTATGCATACTGTGTATATGGTTTCTCATACTATAACTTAAAATTCAGATAACTCACACCGCTTTAAAAGGCACAGCTCTCTAGCTAACTCTGTACCTTCAAGTAATCCACAGCCTCAAGTTACTAGAGTACAAGGGTTATGGAAGAGCAAAACAGTATACTATGAAAAATTGCAGAAAAAAGAAAACCAGAAGAGGTGCAAGGGTCAGCTCCCCAATACTTAGTCTGTATTGCTGCTAAATCAGTTCCATTCTTGAAGTATTTCCTTGCTTCTTAAATGGGTAGCTCATAGACAGTCTATGTGAAAATACAGCTATACTTCTTGGAGGTTTTAGCTTTTTGATCGCTTGAGGGTGTCTGTATGAATGCTTCCGCAAGCATGACTGTTTGTGCAGGCAATGGCTGCGGGTACTGTGGTAGCTGTATGCTCTTCTATTAAAGTCATTGTTTGTGGACACCTGAATGTTTGTGTGCAACCACACCTGCCCTACTTTCACTGTTAGGATAGATGCATGTGTTTGTGTCGGGGAAAAAAATACCCTCCTCCTTGTCTATCGGAGTGTTGCACGATGCAAATCCAGGCAGCAGCAGAGGAGGGTGCGGATTCCCCCTGCCTCTCCTCCCCCTCATCTCCTTCCCTTCTGTCACTCAGGCGATAATGATCTGTGTTGTGGGCATTTGCTGGAAAGCTTTAACGTAACCATTATTTTTTAGGTTGCTGGAATTGAGGTGGGCGGCAAGGACTCCAATGAATACAAATAAGATCGGATCCAAGCAAACTCTATCTTGTCTAATCTTTGCTGAGCGGGCTACCAAAGTCTGGATTGATCTTACCTGTTCACACCCTGAGGTCTCCTGATCCTTCTCTACTTCAATAACTATAATCTGTCCCAGGAAGTATTGTTCACAATGAGACAACTCCACCCAGGAATTACTGGAGCAGGAGAGGCAAAATTTATTTCTACCTTATTGAGTCCACAAACGCTTGCTCAAAATAGACACAAATCCAAGCTGTAAAGTTGGGAATTTTGCTGGAAGCTTCTCCAAGTTTCACATGCAGTAGCTGTACTTGAACCCATGGTTTAAGCTTGCTTATTAAAATACAAAAGTTTATGGTCTCTTTTTAAAACAGATCACCTGGAGGAAATTAAGAGTTCATGGAAAGTTGGGTTGTTTATTTTTTTTTAATGCACTTGGCTATCGACTGTGCAAATCTTGCATGTCCTTTCTTACCACAAGATGACACCCTCGAATGATAGCATACAGTTCTCTTGCAGATTTTGTACTGCAAGTAAGCAACAACAACAACAAAAAAATAATCCACGTAAAAAGGATGTTCATGCAATGGGAGAAACTACCAGGGAACAGAAGAAAGAACTGAGCAATGAGGAATGTGTCCTCTTCATGGTCCAAAAGTGTACAAATAATGGGATACTTGTCAAAAGTCAAGATGCCAGACCTTGCAGAGGATACTTACTAACAGAAGTAGTAAAAAGACTCTTCGGTCATATTAGTAAAAGGACAGGAAAGAAAAAATAAGGAAGAATGCTACGCAGTGGGCACACAGTACAGACTGAAGATAATCTGTGTGCGTGCCAAAAAGCAAATGAAGAGTTGTCTTAATTTTTTAACAGCAATGGTGATATTGAGTGTAGGACAAATGCAGTGTACCTAATGGGAATAAGAAAATGGAAATATAATTCCTGGAGTAAACTCTGAAATTATATTGCACTCAAGGAGGTGGAACAAGAGAACTTTCACCCCAGAATGTTTAAAGAACTGAGAAGGGATATTGCAGGATAAGCTGCAAGAATCTCAGTACACCTATCAATATAGAAGGGTATTATATGACTGCAGAATACCTGATTTAAAACATGTAAGTAAGAAAAAAAAAGAGAAAGTGGTCTGGGCAACTACAGATTTAGTTATATGATCCTGGAAGCATACAATGCTTTTGAATACACACAGAAGTAATTAAAGACATCAAGGTAAGTGGAAAATAGGATAAAATGCAGTATGGCTTTTCCAAAAGCTCCAAACACACTGACTGCCTTTAATGATAACTGTTTTTTTAAATAAAAGAAATGCAGTAAAGACTAATCTGTCACCATTTAAGTAAAACATTGGATACAGTGTCTTGTAGGGGATTATTAAGATGTACATGACAACATTAGTAGAGAATTTTAAGGCAAATAAGGAATTGATGACAGAGATGACAACTAGACGGGCTGAAACGGGAATTTATTAATAGACCTCCTCAAGGACTGAGACCAATTTTATTTAATATTTTCAGGATTGATCTTAGCATAAAAGTAAGAACATGCTATTGAAGTGCACTGATGACATGAAGTTGGAAAACAACGTTAATGCAGAGGGAGATAGAGACATATAAACAAAGAAGTGCCTGACTAAGGACTGGACAAACAGAAATAAGAAAAACAAAAAGTGCAAGATCAGGCACTACAGCAAAAGTTTCTCATGGAAGTGTGAAGCTCAAGAGTCAGAAAGACTAGAGGACAACTAGGGAGGAGACAAACTTGGGAGCGGTAACGCCTCATGGGGTGACTATATGTATTGAGAAGGAAATGGAGGTGTCATTATAAAAAGCAGTGAGCACACGTGAGATCTCATCTGAAAGACAGTATAATTCTGGTTACCTATTTTGAAGAGAGCTTGCTGGGGTTTTGTTCTGGTTTGAACTGCTCTGCTCAGATGAACCAAGGCACAGAAAGTTCATGTTAGAAGGTGGCTAAAAGAGTATATTTTATTTTTCATTTTCTAAACTGCTCCCCAAATCAGGATGAGATGTTGCTGGGTCTGGAGAAATGCTTAATTATACAGAGATTCACCGCTTCATTCTCTTATTTCTCTGCGTTAAAGTTTCAAATGGCAAGAAGCAATATGGCATCACAGCCCCTGCTGGATCTGTACTGAGTCATCTAGACCAGTAATCGGATCTTTCTGCCTTTTTCCTGACGAGGAAATCTGATTCATTCGCCTCTTCACCCATCCCAGTAACTCAGGCCTTTCATTTAGCCTATCACCCCGATACTTGTTGCTAAGGATGAAGAGATAAACTCTACAACAGCAGCACTGGAAGAGAAACCCTTGATAAATCTACTTGCATGAACAGGAGAACATGTAGTTCTCATAAAAATGGTAATTGGAGCCCAGCATGAGGAGGGTGATTTTTTCATAATAATAATAAAAAAAATTCTCCAAGAGCATTCATTCAGGAAGAAGTTATATTTGCCAGCATTATTACTATTATTATTGTATTACCACTAATAATGATGATAAGGCTCTTGCTAAGGGACAGGACCTGCTATGTAACTAAGTAAACATGCCTAAAAAGGGCTCCCCTTAAGGCATGTCTTCAATTAATAAAGACGACTGACGGATCTGCTTATAGCCCACTGCAAGGTACCAACTGATTACCTCTGTCTAATAACTGTTTAATTTGCTTTTCCCTTTCCAGTTACACTGTGCAAAATCACTGGCCTCTGCCACGCAATGACAAAGCAGCTGGTGTTTACATAGGCAGACCTTTGCTGGTCCAGCCCTATCTTCTCACGTACCCTGTCTTCCTACCCCCATCTCCTCTGTCAATTTATTTGTCCCCTCCCTCCCCTTCAACCCAATGCCTGCACAAGGCACCGCTCTTAATTTAGCCAAGACATGGTTTGATGGTGATAGGGAAATAAATTGATCAGACCTTCTGAGCAGCAGCCTTGGGAAGAAAGAAACACCCCTAGCCATTTCTCAGTGACCTCTCCCTGTGCTTAAAGAAAACTCGTAAGCTCTCAGCACGAATTAGCATGGCCTCATTATAAAAACAGAATTGGGGTCAGAAGAAACTAAGATGGGTAAGAGAAAAAAAATCCCATCAAAAGCAACATCTGAGACAGAAATGCCCTGACTGGGGAGGGCAAAAAGCCATGAAGCTTCAGAGGCAAGGAAGAGGCTAGAGGCAGAAGAGAAGCAAGCACAGCTTTCTTAAAAAACAAAACAAAACAAAACTGAAACAGGCAATGACCCCCCCAAAGCTGCAACAGCCTTGATATCAAACTGGACAGTCCTGCAGAAAAGAGTTTATGTATTTCCATTGTCCACAAATAGCCATTTCCAACCCGTTTGCAGTCATGGATGCCAAGTGGCCTGGTCAAATCATTGCTGTTTGATAGCCTGTGGAAAACCGAGGGGTGTGGGTGTGTGTCTTAAAAAGACCATAGTTGTGCAGTCTGGTTTCTAAAGGAAGAAAAGGTGAATGGCAACTGCACTGCTGGCATTCAGTGTAGAATAGACCAGCCTCTCCTACCTGCACCACTCGTACTGGACAAGCACTGAGATCAGCCTGCACTGGAACAATGCTGATCCCTGACTACACTGGAACTTCTTTGTAGGGCAACAAAGCATCCCAGTGCTGGCTTCAGTCACCAGCAACAAAACAAGCTGCTAACTCTACAAAAACGTGTCGCATTATGCTGCCCCATCTGCAAAAAGCAAGGACCACAGCGCCCTGCCGTCAGTTCACTCTTAAGCTTGCCATGGAGAGGAGATGATTCAGCTGAGGTCCCCGGTGAGGAGACCTGTTTGAGTTTGCCTGACAGCTCTCCCTGCCCATGGTGCGGGAGCCTCTCTCTCCAGCCCCTCCACTGACACTCTGTGCTGCTGCTTCTGCCTCCACCATCCTGGAGGAAGGTACATACCTTGGAAAGGAGCCCCTTCTTACTCTCCACACTCGCTGGGGTTTTACAACCCATCCTCTAAAAGACAGTGCCAGTTTGGCAGCTGCTCATAATTTCTCCTTCCCACCCTTTCCCATGCCGGGCACACCTGAGCTTTGTGCATGTCCCCAGGGCACATTTAGGAGCAGATCATGGTGACTGCGTAGGCAGGAGAACGACACACAATGTTCCTTTCTCAGCATCTCAGGCAAAGCATGAGCACAGTGTCACTGTCTCCTCAGTCACAGCTGGAAACTTAAAAGACTATCTCAGATTTATTTACAGAAGGAGGTAATAACCATAGTCATGAAAGCTTCCACCCAAAGAATAAAGTCCAGGATCAGCCCTGCTTATTCAGTTTTCTGAGAAAGAAACACAATAGACTGGCTTTGGCATTTTTCCCCACCCTTACCACAGGCTTGTGAGCCCCTCTCCCAAACCTCTTGGCCATCCAGTCTCTTTTCCTTTCCACACAGAGACAGGCTGTGGCTTTCTGCCATCCGGACAGCACAGCTCTATTGGCACTGGGCTTTGTTGCATTGCCTTCGTCCTGACAGGTGGCAGGAAGGATAAAAAGAAGCCGGTAAGGCAGGAAATGGTACAAACTAATCGAGTCAGCAGCTTCAAAAACCTGTCGATTTACTTTTTTTCTTTTTCTGTTAAATTATTTTATTTTAGTTATTCTGCCTTGAAAGAAAAAAAAAAAACTAGATGAAAGAAAAAAATAAATTGGACCTTGAATTTATTTACTCTGATACTATCCCTGATCGTTCTCACTCTTAAATCACCCTGCTGCTGTGCAGCAGGGCCTTCCAACATCAATATTAATGCTCCTTGCTCCTGGCAGTGGCTAGTGGAGGTGGCATTTCATAATTCAGATGCAAAAATTAAAAGGCAAATGTGAGAGAGAAGGAGTAAAGCAACTCTTATTTGACCAGTCTGCTGACTAAAGACCCCTTGGTGAATTCTGTAACTGTCTCCCATTAGGAAAGGGTCAGAATTCAGGTGCAATTGGAGAATTGGCTCCCGCATAGAAAAAGAGTATGTGTTTGAAAACTAAAAGTCAGGCCAGTCAAATACCTTAGCCAGAGTCATCTAGTCTCAGCAAGGACTAAATACAGTAATGTCCATGTTTTTGATGGTGGTTGCTGCAGGATATGGCCAGCACAGAAGAAATTACTATTGTGGAATATGATGGTAGTAGCAAATCTACTTCAATAAAGGTGACCTTAAATATTCAAAAAAAAATATAACATATTTCTTCAAATGCAGGATGCTTGCCTAAATAAAAAAATTACTTCTTTTTTAAAAAAAGAAACACATTGTAATTTTTCTTTTCCTCTCTCTCCCTTTCTTCTCATATAAATCTCTTCTGTCCACTTTTTCACCCAGAAGGACTAGAAACTTCCTTTGAAGAGAAAATAACAGTAGGTTGGATTTTCATGTAATAGCATGTCACGAAGAGCTGTGGCTTTAAGAAATATACCAACTATAACACCACTCTTGAAAAAAAGCCCTAAAATTGGCAACATTACTAGGTCTATGAGTCACAGGGGCAGATACATCAAGCACCAACTTGAGTGGGTATTTCTACACCCTGTCCCACAAAGCCCTCCCTCACCCATTATTTGGAGGGGGATGCTAATCCAGTTCTGAAAGCAGCATACCTGTGTCAGTGTGGCACTGCTCTCCCATGGCTAACCAGTGCCTGTTTTCAGGCTACTGCTGCCTGAGAGACCAGCAGGGCAGACCCGAGGGGCTGGGGCAGAGCTGGATGTGGGGAGCCCTGGGTTGGGAGGGCAGAGGGGTCTGGGAATTGCAGCAGATGAGCATCAGCTGGGTTTCCTGTGCAAGCCAAGGCAGAGCACCAGAGCGCTCTGCAGTTCACAATCAAGGGGTGCTGCCAGAGAGATACAGAGGGGGCAAGGATGCTGCAGGGAGGTATGATAATGTCTTGCAGAGGAAGTTCTGTAAAACATCATTTCACATGGAGTAATGTTTGGATACCTGAGTCTAATCAGGGAGCTAACAGCCCTTATTTGCGCAACCTCACATACACACACAGTGGTGCATGGGATACAAATCAAACCTCTGTCTACTTACAACCAAGATCCAGGCTATTAGGACACAGCAAGCAGCAGACCAGCCAGGATCATACAAAGGAAAACATTTCATCTTCCAGCTCCCTATATAGTACCAAGTGACATGTTTTGCACCAAAAGATTTCCTCCCCTTTCATCATTTTCTGTTTCTGCCCTTGCTGTCAGTGCAATCTGGCCCAAGAGAAGTGACTTTTAATACTTGCTGATGCTTTGTTGTTTAATCAGATGGCCGCTGGAATCAAGGTTTACTGGTTGAAGAGGCAGCTGAGCAGGGACTTTCAGAGAGTGGAAATGTCAGCTGACCTCTTGGGAGACATCCCTAATCCGTCTGGAGCTTCTTCAGACACTCTTAATTATTGTTTTGTATTTTAAATGGCCAAGGGAACAGGGGGTGCCTTTAAAATTAATAAATAAATGAAAGCATCAGAATGAGATGAATGTATTTGGTAGGCTGCTAACAATCCATCTGTCTGAATTCCACCTAGCACTTAGCACACAGACCTTGTTTTCCCAGAAAAGCTTCCAGGATACAGGCAGAGAAACATCTCCGAATCACATTCTACTCATGGTTTCTTGCTTTTTGAAGGAAAAAGGAAGCAGAGCTAAATGCATTTAACATTTGGCACAGATGTGAATGAGTAGATGCAGATACTAAATAAGAAATAGCAGAGATCGCACCTCTTCCTTACCAGCCATATTTCCAGAAAGTACACAGTTCTCCTGACTTAATGGCATAAGCTTTTCTTCCAACCCTTGGTTGTCCCCAACTGTTTCAGTGCACCTCTGCCTGGCTTCAAAGCATTCCTGTTATCTCAGCCCCTGCTGAGCCTCTTCTCTGCTGCCACTTCTGGTGCAACGGTTGTGCAAAATGGGAAAAATGCCTCCCTAAAAACCAAGCACGTACCAGAAAGACCTTCCAGCTCCGTCTTAGAATAATATCAAAGTAAGGTGAAAAACAAGCTAATATAACCCAAAGAATTTCTCACTAAAATTTCCGAGTTGAAATTTCAGTTTTATTGAAAGTGAAGAACAGAGCGATTGACTCCCCAGGAGCTAGCAACTCAGCACTGGTTTCTACAGTAGCATAAACATATGCTGATATCTCATTTGGCTGGGCCAGTAAACAAGAAGTGGCATTGGTCATGCAATCAGTGGCAATTGCTAAAACCATTCTGGGCTTAGATCTCTATATACTTATCATCTACATTAAAGAAGCCTTACTGCCCTAATAAATTAAGCTAATCACACTATCTTCTACACAAAGATGACAGTCCTCTTGAATGCTGCTTTCTAGCCACATTTCCCCTGCTAATTTTACAAACGCAAGGAGTTGGCTTTTATGAAAGTGAGTGAAAAGAACACTGGAAAAATTATTCAGAATGGCTCTGTGAGACAGAAAGGCATTATGATTCCTGCAGTACAAATGGAAACTGAGGCACAGAGACTCCAAGATTTGCCCAGGGATGTACAAACTCTGTGGCTGCACTGGCCTCATCTTAGCCACTGGTTGTTCCCAACCTTTGTGTAGGTGTCGTGTCACTGGATGTGTTGTCTTCTTAATGAAACACAGACGTAGAAGCCCATACTCCCTCACTCATTACAGAGCTCTGACCATTTTCTTGAAGATTGAACTTGTACGATGGGTCTTGTGGCCTAGTTCCAACTCACTGCATTACACATTTACCTCTTGGTTTTCTTTGACCCCATTCCCCTTTCCTGCTTGCAGGAAGATGTGGTTTCAAAGGGACCTTTCTTTCTGCTTGCTCTCTAGTGAGGAAGAGCAGTGAAGAATATCACTTCAGACAGCAGACAGGACCAAGCAAAATGCCATACAAAATGGTACCCACTTGAAAGCACGGCCAGGAGGACTTAATTAACAAGATGTGAATTCAGCCGTTTAGTTCTAACCAATGGGTATCAGGGACATGAATTTCAATGCAACAAAACTCCATGCCTAGTTTTACATAGTGCTACCCTCTGCAAAATAGCAATCACAGGAAGAACTGAGCTCAATTGTGGTCCACGCAAAGAATCCCCCATGAACAGTCAGGCTCCTGAAAAGCTTTGAGAGAGGACAGCCAGCGAGTTCATCTCTTTACAACCCAGTGGCTCAAAGAGATGTCTTTGCCTTCAGTCTGCACTCAGATGTACCGCAACGTTTCCCTTTGTGAAGCAGAATAGACGCCTCCAAAGACAGCGAGCATTGTCCATGCAGGCATAAAGCAATATTTGGACATGCTGAATGGCTTCCTAAGATGAGAAAAAGTGCTGAAGAAACACTAAATTATGACAGATGGGAGCCCTAGAAATGCAACTACCCCCAAACTGGAAAATGAAAAGCCAGCACAAAGGGCAGGCATAACAATAGAATTTAGGCATAACGAAATACATGCCATTTAATGCGGAATGCACTGAAGCTTCGATCCATAAGTCAAAATCCTAGCCATTAAATAGCCTCATTTAAAAAGTTTTAAAGCAATTAAAATAAATTAGAAACTTCACAGGAGGATGAAATCACTGAAAAGGATAAGAAGCACTTTATGCCAGGCACCACTTCTGACAGTGTCATGCCCATGAGGCCAGATTTTTATTTGAGAAGAGCTCAGGGCCAGATTTTCAAGGGCTCTGCACCAATAATTAGGGACAGATTTTTCCAAACTGCTCAGCTCCCATTATCCAAATAAAGGCCAGATATACCAAAGTGCTTAGGGCCTAGCAATTCCTACTGTGACAGTTACAGCCACAGCATGGCCAGCTTTTTGAGAAACGTGACCATTTATTTCACTGTCTGCCTAAGGAAGAAGTGGCCTGTTTAAGGGCCATTTTCTAGGTTTTTTCACTGGCATGTTGGAAATGGTTGATTTTTAAGTCCTGCTCCCAGTAAGAGGGCCCCAACTTAGCCAAATCAGAGACAGTGTGATCTTAAAACACAACGGGAACAAGCCCAGCTGATTTTACTGTATTTTCCCTAATTCCTGCTCAAGATACATCTGTCATTGACCTCCATACGAAGCACTTCAGAGCTGACTGCAGAAGCAAACTTGTGAAACTATACTGCTGCCTCCAGCCATTCTGCAGAACTATATACATCATTTGTGGCACACCAGAATAGGAGCCTTTCTCAGAAACAGAAAAATCCCTTAGCAGTGCTGCTAACAGAGAAGAGATACGTCAGGATTTTTTCAGCTTTTAAGCTGGTAATAGCTCAACTTGGAAGTGAAACAAACTGACGTGACCCTATAGCCAGACCACAGCCCTCAGGCTTGAAAACTGCAAGGAGTTTGTTTCCTCTCAGATCATCCTAAAATGGATGTTGCAGTACTTACTAGTGCCAAAGTCTTCTGGATCAGGGCTGCTGTACATACAGGAGGTGGCGCAGAGGAGCAATACTTAATAAAACCAAAACCTATCACTCAGCAATGCTTATTTGCCTCACGCTCAAACACAGACTGGAGGCCTTCAGAAAGAAACTTTCAACAGAAACGTGGTATTCTTTCCCTCTAAAGGAACTACTGCTTTTCTGGAAGCAGACATTGGTGTCCATCTTCAGTGGCTTATATGTCTGTCTGCACTCTCAAACAGCTGTAAGACAGAACAAACCAATGCTGTCAGAATACTGCACCTTATATTTAACACGGTACCTGCCCAAAAGAGTTAGTGACTAGTGCTTAAATACAGACCACTCCACTGTAATGATGCTGGGGAGTCAGCATCATTACAGTCTAAAAGTCTAAAAGAGAGGACCTAGCTCTAAGGA
This sequence comes from Gallinago undulata, assembly GCA_026546715.1. Taxonomy (NCBI): domain Eukaryota; kingdom Metazoa; phylum Chordata; class Aves; order Charadriiformes; family Scolopacidae; genus Gallinago; species Gallinago undulata. The sequence continues at coordinate 85,787,210 of JAOTQQ010000001.1, read as the reverse complement.
AGTGCAGGGTGCCTTTCAAGCAGCACCCAGCATTTGTTGCCAAGCGCCTAAACCCTCAAGAGAGATGCAATGGGAGCAGTGAGGTGTCTCAAGCTAGTTCCAACCAGGAGAGAGAAGCAGCTGGAATACACTACAGAGCAACATGGGATGGGAAATTTTCATGAGAAAGCCACAGTTACAGTCAGGATTATGGAAAAAGGTTGGGCTGAGGCCTATATATGGTTGTTAAGATGCATACAAACGCCAACACTACTGAAAAGGTCAATTTTAGACAATACACAGTGTTCACAGCTATGTTTCTTTTAGCCAAATATGTGAGCTATAGGGAATATTCTCACTAGCAATCAAACTAGCCTTCATCATGCTTACTTCCAATTAGATGTGAGGTCCTATGTACTTAAAACGGGGTAATGAGACACGAACATCTAAATTACTTAAATGCTATCCGAGAGTTAAATTTTCTTTTGTGTCTGTCTTCTTGTACTCATTGAAAACAACAGAAAGAATGGGGAGAAAACAGTGCTCTGTTTTTTTCCTGATACTTACTCCCTCTGTGTCCATTTTTACTAATGGGAAGTTAAAATTCACTGCCAGTACAGCACCATTAAAACATGTCACAATTACAGTTGGACAAGGCAAACTGGGTACCTCAGGGCATGGGAGGACAAGAAAATATACATCCCAGTGCTCCTAGTTCACCAGTGGCTCAGTGGTAGCTAAACGTCATTGTTGTCTAATCATACAGCCTGTTTAGCCTGTACCAGCTGGATTTCATAGTGACCCATTTAGTGCCTTGCAGGGAGAAATACAGGGCACCAAAGAAATTGCTGCAAAAACTCTCAGAAAAGACAAGCTGGAGCTGTAAATATTTTCTTTTTAATTGTAGAACTGGCTCCAGCAATTGTGTCTTGAGTAATGTCAAGTAGGGCAGTAAAAGAGGAATGTGTACCATCACCAGTCCTCATGATAGAAAGTCAGAGAAGACATCCCTTATGGGAATTAAATGTTTGCAACTGCATACTACGGAGAGCATACTATAGTGCAGTAATATAGACTAGAGAAGCATTGTGGCACTCTCCTCTTGACCCCAAGTTTGGAGGTCGGTGGTGGGGAGAGTGTGAATTTGTGTTTTCCAAGCCTGAAAGGAAATCTTTTCTTCTGCATTCCCAGCTTCGCCTACTGTAGCTGCACTAGGAGTCCCTAATTTCCTTCACTGCAAAGCTGCAAGCAGGTGCATAGCAGGATGCGTATTAGACCACACCCTCCCTCCTTTATGCTGCTTGTTCCCTGTGGGAGCAAGATAATTACATCCACCCTAAGAAAACATCAATATTTTATTTTTAATGAGCTGGGCAGACCCAATTATCTCAGTATGCTGTTAATAAGTGAAATTGTGAAGTACGGCTGCAGCTTTGATGGAAACAGAGACATCTCTGAAATGTGAATTTCTAACACACAGAGTATTAAATAAATGCCAGACTGCTTGAATGGGAAGTTAGTCAGAGAAAAAGTGTTTAAAAAAGAAAATTTGCCTTAGTAGCATCTTTAAGTATACAAAGATAAGAAGTCAAACCCCAAAGAATCATCAACTTGGCTTAAGAATCATAATTCCTGAAATACTAATAAGTACCGGGTCTCTCAGTGCCATTCTGATTCTTCATGTGTGATGTCTTGGATCACCAAGTTTTTCTTCCTAAAAATAGTGATAAGAAATGCTTTTTTTCATATTTTTTTTTAATAGAAATAAACACTCTCATGAAAACACCACAGAAAGCAAGCCTTAAAACCAAAAAAAAGGAAGTATGACAAGACTTCCCACCACTGCACGGTGTATTGAACCACATATTGGCAGGGAAAGGATGTTTTTCCCTTCACAAGGAGTTTGCTCCAGGAAACATTAATTTCTTGCTCTTCCCAATCTTCTGTCCCCTCAGAATATACCCTTTTCATTCACAGGCTAAAAAACCCAGACAGAACAGGAACAAATCTCGAAAGATCAATGGATGAATTTTTAAGAATACTTAGGACTTACTAATCCCATTGATGACACTGACAAGTGCAGAGATAATTTCAAATCTGATGGAAAAAATACAAACGTGACTCCTCCCTCAAGCTTTTGCATGCAACTGAACTCTCTCAATGCAGAAAGCTTAGCAACAGATTCAAATATTACTTTCCAATTTAAGCTGAATTCCAGTTCCAAAATGGAAGGGAGAGTTTATCCTCTAAGCTATGCATTATATATTAATCATCAAATGAAATCTATAACCATCTTGTTTCCTCCTGAATCTCAACAACTATGTTCTTTTCATAAACCAGATTTAAAAATCCAGTTTCTGCTTCAGATTACCATGAAATTATTTAGTTGTTCAGATCTCATATGATTTAGGACTTTTTTTGGGGGAACAAGATAACCATGAACATTCCCTACCTTCCAGTAAAGCCAATGTCCACCATAAAAAAAATCAAATACAAGTGTATTTGGCAGGTGTACCAGTGAGCTCAACAGTATTTGTTGTCTCATCCATAAATGAAGAGAATACAAATATGGTTACAACTACCAGTGGAGGTACACATGACCCTTGAGCTCTCATCCATGTGAAGTGGTTCCTCCGTCTCTTCCAGTCATTTCACTATTATCAGTGGTTGTGTTAGTGGAACAAACCTAGTCTTTGGAAATCAGGGTATTAAATTCAACCTCCAAATGAGCAGCTGCACCTAAAACAAAGCCAGCCCCTGGTTGTATATCTAACACACCAGCTCTCAGTTATATCATTCCTTTTTTCCTTTCATAGTTCTGAAAAATGTGGAGCAATTCTAAATCTGGTTCTGTAACTATGGCCTTCATCAAATGAAATGCATGTATTAGTGTAATCGTCTTTACTGACATCCCAGACACTCAGCCGTATGACCTTGCAGTTCATTTTAAAGGGCAAGAGCCGAATTAGCATCCTCAGCCAGCCCAGTGAAATAAACATAAACCATATAAATAAAAAAGGGAAAAAAAAAAAGTTTCCAAACTTTGAACTCCCCTAATCAGTTGTGTTCCACTGAAAGCTGTCCTTCTTAAGACTTCTTTCGGCCTTGACTGCCCATCCTAATCATAGAAAATCAGACATTTAATTCCAGGAAGATGTAAAGGCACAATACAGACTTTGATCCAAAGCTGTTTCTTGTTGTTGGACTCCAAAAATGGTTTTCAGGCTTCCAAAGACTCCTTGCCAGCTCTGATTAGAAGCCACATTGGCTGACACAGTAATTGCTCTATAATCATATCTTCAATACCCTGACCTGGTTTATGCATACAATCTATATTCTAATAGCAGTCAACAGGTCACCAGTTAATAAAAATACCATTAATGTCCCCCTGTGACTAAGAAATGGAGATATTCATCTCACTAGGCCAGTGGTGGGCCAATATAATTTCTGCGGCTGTTAGTGTAATTAACTCTGCCAGCATGTGGATCTCCCTGGAGGACAATGCAAGCAAGAATGACCTTGCTGTGAGTTCTCGCTGGTGGTATTGTGGTGGGCACAAAGATTTGCAGGGGCTCAGGTCAGAGAAAATTGGCTACTTCCCACAGCCTGACCTCCCAAAAAAGAAGAGTTTGTAATTTCTAGGATGCTGTGGAGCATACCTGGCTTCGTCTGTAAAACAGAAGCAGGGATGGCCATGGCTCAGGCAGCATCCTGTGCTACGCTGTTTAGCAGTGTCCAAAGGGCAGGCAATGAGAAAGTGATCAGCAAGGGGAGCCAGGCAGGCAGGAAAGTGGTGGGGAAAGAGAGAGGATTAATTTATGAATGGAGAGGCAATATCCATTCAGCTTACACGTCATCCATGTAAATGCAGTTTGTATGACATGTTACAGCCATTAAATGTAGGTCAGAGGAATACTGGAAAATTTCACAGGTTTCCCAGAGATAGCCTTAGAGGTCTGTGTTAGCCTCTCAACGCTTAAGTGAGGTACATATTGTATCTGTTAGCAGAAAGCTCTGTGTACACCAGGAGGCACAAGATACCTAAAGTAGAAGGGTTTTTTTGAAAGAGTTTTGTGGGAAGAGATACCACCTCCTCCAGAAATCAATGTAAGAATACATACCAAAGAAACCAGGGGACGCAAGACTACAAAATATAAATTCCTGAGTGAAACTTCAACTTGCAAGTCAAAGAAGCAGACAATGTCCCCATACAGTAAGTTATACATATCCTCAGGTTCTAGGTTTGTTCCAAAATTCTTTACAGTTTCAGTTTTGCTGCCTGGCACAACCTGATTCCCAGGAAAATCCATCCTAAAGAGAAGACCCAGGCTGACATGCACTGTCCTGGCTTGAGTTAAAACAGAACCAATTTTCTTTTCAGTAATTTTACTTTTCAGCTAAGCCTCTTCTACTAACTCACTCTTGACATTAATGGCATATTTTTCAGACAGTGTCCACTTCTAGAAGATAAGGTCTGATGTTTATAGTTAATACCAAAGAATGTTATGCAGAGAGGCTCCTGCTTGTACTTGCTGCTGTAACAACCAAGGTCAACTAACTTTGTAATGTACCAAGTTGGAGTGTTGGAAGTGGAAAAGTGTAAAGGGGTCACACCTATTGGGAAGAGTGGACAGGACAGGTAACACGAAAAACCTGAACTACAGGGTATTCCATCCCATCTGCATCACACTCAGCATAAAAACTGAAGGATCAAAGCGGTCAGTCTCTTTCTTCAATGGTCAATGTCCGAGAAGGATCCTGATCTGTGCATTCCTAAATCCAGATTTAGAATACAATTCCCATCCATCACTGAGTCCAGACTGGGACTTTCGTACTGCCTGATGGTGATGTGATTGTCATCCTGGGAGCCCAATAAATTTCATTATTTTCTTCTTAATATTATTATCTTTTCTTTTCATTGTTTTATTACTAATATCTCATTAAAGTAGTTTAGTTTCTCTTCAACACCTAAGTCCCGTTTTCCCTCTGCTTCTCTGAAGGGTGATGCTTTCCCTTATCTGAAGGGGAGAGTGGTAAAAAAGAGCATCTGTTATTTGTTTTACTGACCAGCCAAGCCCAGACTACAACACCCACCCAACCTGCAAAGCAGGTGGAATTCCAGTCTCATTCATCTTTGCATGCAAGAGTCACTCAACTCGAAACAGACCAAGTCCTAGCAGAACTCATTTCAACAGAAGTCCTGTTCCAAGATCAAAATCAGCTCCCAGCAAATAAATGTCCTGTGTTTAACTACTGTTAACATACCTCCTCCAAATCACCTCAGATCCAGATCATTGCTCTGCCTGCACAGACACATTTACATTCGGCTCCACCTACGCATGTTCACCTGGACCCATGCCCAGGAGACATGAACGATCCTCCCCTCCTCAATTTGGCATACTTTTATCAAAGGTCCTCTTGTCCTCTAGTTCCTTTTCACCTTTACTTGCACAGCACCATGGCAGGCATTTGGAGACTTCAACAGTTGTTCTATCACCAGATGAAAGGACAGCACCAAAAGAGAGCTGCTAACTGGATTTGTTCCACCAGCTGACACAGACCGCGGCAGACAGGCACTTTCAAGAACAGCACGTCATTGTCAGATGAGACTTGCCAATGTTTCAAAACACCTCGATCTCTAGGGGCCTGTAAAAGCTCCGATGCTGTGCCACAATCTAGATTCCTTTTGACCCATGTTGAGGCCACTATATTAGTAATGTTGACAGCACTGGACAAAACTGACTGCTATGTAGCAAGAAGCCCAAAGCATGTTCTCTTTTCCTCCTGAGCTGTCCATATGATCTGGGAGCTTAACGAGTTACTGCATCAAACCCTAAGCAAAATCACTATCAGGTTCACATGACAATTTGCAAATATTAAGGATCCAGTTTGACTGCAACTGCCAAATGAAATTCAGTTCAGAGGTGTTAAAAGAGGGCCCTGCTGCTAGAATTTGGGCTAGAACAGAGAGGATACTGCACTCAGTCATGAGTGTTTGGACACTACCTCCCAATGCAAGCAGTCCTTCATTCTCAGGAACACTGCACTCAGCTTAGTGACTTGATGAGGACCCATGCAATCAAATCTGCACAGCTGTAGATTCAACTACACTGATCTGTGGAGAAGAGCACTAGGAACCAGAAAGTGACAAGGGGAGAACAGGGCCTGGCACCCTCGAGAGGAAACAGCAACAGCAAAAGCCACTGGATCAGGATGAAATTTTTCACATCAGTTCCCAGAAAAGCAGACAAGAAATGGAAATTCTATGCAGTATGGTTTATAACTGCATTATCCACTGAGTGCATGCAATATGTCTTTATATACCAAATAGCTAACTAGATTAAGAAAATGCAATCTACATAGCTGATAAATAACCCAGCTAGAATCCACGTTCAAAGACAATCAGGCACCAGCTTTATTATAAATTAAGAAGAATCACAAACACAAAGAAGAAGCATGCGGGACATAGAGGAATCACTTAGCATTCGAGGCAGAAGATCAGAGAAAGAACAGAATGTGAAAGTAAAGAAAAAAGCCAGAGAAGGAGGAAAAAAAGTAAATTAATTGGCGCAGAAAATGATAAGCAAGGGAAAGAAAAGGGGAGGCTCAATAGCCTGCATCTTATTCTTTTTGTAACCAAATTTGGAAGCATTTTCAAACATGGCTGCAGCCTTAAGGTCTTACTATGGTATAAAAATGTTCAAGTTTTCCAAGCCATTTCATGACTTTCTTATCTGACCTCTCAGCATAGCAATTAAAATCTGCCCACTCTACTGCTTTTTCACAGGCCTGCCTCCTGTTTGCTTTGCTCGCAGTGTATGGCATCATTAGATATAAGAATCACCATTCACTAGGCTACTTAATGATTTTCGTTTCAGTACATTTCGGAGAATCTGGCAGATCTCCTCTATAGCCTCAGTAACAGACTGGAGAGCCCAGAGGATGTGCAACCCACAATGGTACAGTGCAGAATGTGAAAGGGAAAAAAAACAAAGCAAAACAGGAAACAGGATATATGAACACCATATGTCAGCTCAGTTCACTATAAAAGGTCACTATCAGAGATAATGTCAGCTGACTATACTGAGTATGGATATAAACTATTATGCCAACCATCTTCCTACAGGTTACAGATCAGGATAAAGGGCATTCCTGCAGGCCCTAGGATTCCCCCAAAATCTGATAATTAGACTCTGTGGGGAACTGAGTTCAGAAACAGCAAAGCAAACCACAGATCCAATTCAGAAAGCCCACAACAGAAGTGGAAATGGTCTGACTGGAAAGGATAAAAATAAAAAATAACTGAACACCCATGAAAAGGTGCTCAAGGTACTCTAACAATGTCTCAGTAGCTAGAACTTTTGGGCAATCTTTTTTTCTAAACTATGGTTAATATAAATTAAAAACAGATGAAGGATGAGCATAAGAGAATATGTCTAATAGGATTACATATAATAAGGGTAATCTATCTCTATAGGAAGGAAAATAATGCACCTGAAATTCCCTATGAATTTCAGTTTCATAGTGTGTTGATAGACATGGTCCAAGTGCAGAACACCAAAGCTGCATTTTATCTGACTGAGCCAGATAAGTCCAACTGAAACCTGAGCTAAGTCCCACTGAAGCCTATCTGTGAGGCCTAATGACCTAGGGACCTAATGACCCTAGAGAAATGATGGACACCAGTGAAATTTAAAAGACAGAGGCAAGAATATTCCCTGAAGTTAGTCTTAACAAGAAGCAGCATGCTTGCCAAGAAGGGAGGCACTCAACCTCAAGAGAGAATCTCTTACATTATTTGACATTATTATCTAATGCAAGGATCATTTTCCTCCCATGAAGCACTTCAGAGCCATACTGCCCTAAAACACGTATGAGGCTGTGCTGAGTTGACTTTGGGTGGACACCAGGTGCCCACCAAGCCGCTCTATCACTCCTCTTTTCAGCAGAAAGTGGGGGGAGAAAATAAGATGAAAAAACCCCTTGTGGGTCAGGGTAAAGACAGTTTAATGAAGCAAAACCAAAGGCTGTGTATGGAAGTAAAGGAAACCAAAAGATTTCATTCCTTACTTTCCATCAGCAAGCACTGACCAGCCACTTCCCAGGAAGCAAGGCTTCAGTACACATGGCTGTTGCTCCAGAAGACAAACATCATAGATAACAAGTGCCCCCTGTTCCTCTTAGCTTTTATTGCTGGGCAGATGACATATGTCATAGAATATCCCTTTGGTCAGTTTGAGTCATCTTGCCTGGCTACATTCCATCCCAGGATCTTACCCACCTCTAGCCTACCAGCGAGTGGGAAAATGTTGGAGACAGCCTTGGTGCTGTGCAAGCATTGCTTAGCAGTAGCCAAAACACCTTTTTAGATACCAATAAAAAGCACAGCACTATTAGGGCTGCTATGGGGAAAATTAACTCCACCTCAGTCAGACCCAATAAAGAGGGATTGGCATTTACCACAGTCCCTCAGGGTTCAATACTAGGCCCAGTCCTGTTCAACATATTCATAAATGACCTGGGCGAGGGGACAGAGTTTATCCTCAGCAAGTTTGCTGATGATACCAAATTAGGAGGGCTGGCTGACACTCCAGAGACCTGTGCCACCATCCAGCGTGACCTGAACAGGCTGGAGAGCTGGGCAGAGAAGAACCTAATGAGGTTCAACAAGGACA
>JAOTQQ010000001.1:85709775-85778456 GCA_026546715.1 Gallinago undulata | reverse complement strand
CAACTGGAATACTGCATCCAGTTCTGGGCCCCCCAGTTCAAGAGAGACAGGGAACTACTGGAGAGAGTCCAGCATAGAGCAACGAAGATGGTTAAGGGATTGGTGCACCTTCCTTATGAGGAAAGGCTCAAGGAGGCTCTTTAGCCTGGACAAGCGAAGGCTGAAGGGAGACCTTATTTATGTTTGTAAGTGTCTAAAGGGTGGATTAAAGGATGTTGGAGCCAGACTTTTTTCAGTGGTTTCCAGCAATAGGACAAGGGGCAACGGGCTCAAGCTGGAACATAGGAATTTCCATTCAAATATGAGGAAAAACTTCTTTACAGTGAGGATGACAGAGCCCTGGAACAGGCTGCCAATAGAGGTCATGGAGTCCCCTTCTCTGGAGATCTTCAAGACCCGCCTGGATGCAGTCCTGAGTGAAGTGCTCTGGGCAATCCTGCTTTAGCACGGGAGTTGGACTAGATGATCTCTAGAGGTCCCTTCCAACTCTGACAATTCCATGATTCTATGATTCCTGTAGCTCTTAGGTGACATGTACAGGTATGTATATTTCTAGGGCACAGAAATCAAATGGTAGCTTCCTTTCCCTTCCAACAGTATTTTCTCTGCTCTCTGAACATGCTCATCTTCCCTCCTCTCTCTTTATTAGAGGGTGACACTTTTCATATGCAAACCCTACAAGCTTAATGATAGCCATGTGCTTTCATGGCAATTCAAGCTGAATTGCTTCCTTATCCATAAGGCATTAAACCTTTGGCCAAGTAGATCCAAAGTGTCTCCCAGCTCAGGGGATCCTTCCAACTAAGGACAATGAAGAATGGACACGTCCTGTGTTTTCAGCTTACTGTGTTATTGCTTTGTCTTTACTCTAGTTCTTAAAAAAGAGAGATCGAGATCTCCTCCAGCAAACAGATGAGCCAGGATCTATCATACCGACTGTATAATATAAAAGAGAAGTGGTGAACTCTTTTTCTCCCTTGCAGCTTTGTAGCTGCCTTTGTGGAAAAAAAAAAAAAAAAGAGAAAAAAAAGGAGCAAGGATGCAAATATACTTTTGTATTTGCCGACTGCCTTTAAAAAGATGTTTGTTTTCCAGCAGAATATGCTCTACTTCAAAACCACTCTAAATAAAAGTAATAGATGAGAAATTTGTCATAAATATATTTAATGTATATGCTTATATCACCTTGCTCTACTGCGAAAAAAAAAAAAGCACCACATCAGCACAAAAAGCATATCATTTAGTACCTTGCCTATTATGGACTGTATAATATATACAGCAAAACTGAACTAGGGTTGTAGTCAACGATCTGAAGCTAATAAAACAATAAATGATAATAATAATAAATAAAAGCTGTCAGAGAGAAGAAAGACCCATCACCTCCACCAGTATGTCCATTTACCAGCACAGGATTGCTCCCTGCAATTTCTGACCTAGAGAGTTTTAGACATCTCAAACAACAACATTTGCAGCACTTCCCTTGAGAAGCTCAATTCATCTCACTGCCAAGGAGCTTTGCCCCGAGTGTCATTCTGAATTTTCTTTTGCTCAGTTGTCACTAAGTTCTCAAAACAATCCCCCACTGGGTGAATCAGAAGTCAGCCACAGGAAGAGGAATTTAGAAAACCTCGCCCAGGGAGCTCCCTGCACTTGATGTGGTGAGCTATGAGATGTGACTGTATGGATTTCTGCAGTGTCCAAATAGCCAAGAAAGTCTGAAGGCAAAAAGAGCAACAAAGGTCACAATACTTTTGGGCTGATATTTAAGCTGTTCTTCTAGAAAGTGTCTACCAACCGTCTGGAGACAGCCACCGAAAAAACTGGAAACAACAGGAGCAAGGGGTGGCAGACAACAGGTTGCAGGACATGGCATGCAAGCTGCACTATGGCATCAAGGGGACTGTTGTCACCTGGGACTGGGGATCATAGCCCCAGGCTCAGGCAGATAGTGGGTGTATTTTTCTCTGGCTGTGGGTTATTGCTAAATGCAAATAACACATTCAGAGATGGAAGTACATGGGGACTCCTTAGTAATCACAAGCACATCTGCTTCACAGGTTATGAAGTTACCATTTTGGAGTGCTGTGTTTTCCTCCTCTTTGGAGAAGCCAGAGAGATCCCAGTACAGCACCTACCAGAGCGCCATTCACAAGCACTTTATGCACTTACCTAGAAGAGAAGAAAATAACACACAAACATAAGCACGTTAGAAGAGAGAGAGCTCCCACCAGCAGCTATACCACCTTCACTCAGCCCCCTATCTCCCTGTTACTCTGTAGTTGGGGATGACCCATTGTGCTCTGGCTGCAAGGGTGGCAGCCTAAACACAGTCATCTTTCTGGGCTCCACACAAGGTGGTTACACTGAATATTCAGTGACTTATCTTCTCCCTTGAGGGTTCTGTTCTCTGTGGTTCACTGCTGATGCAGGCAGCAGGCAAAGAAGAAATGACAGGTGCCTGACATTCACCTCTTCCTTCTGCGGCTCCCTCTTCCTTCCAGTGCTTTCTGGTTTGATCTGCTACCATCCACTATTTCCTCTCCCCATATCTAGAGCTGGTTCATGGTGAGATTTCATCCCTACCCAACACGACTTCTTTTGAGTAAACCCCATTCAGACATAACTTCTATCTCAATTTCCTTGTACACTTTCTTAGGGCTTGGCATTTCTCTCTCAGCTGCCAGCACCCAACAACCCGTCAGTAATTGCAACTGGCAGCACCTCTGCAATAAGGCACTGTTCCTCTCTTCCAATCTTTTCAGGCCATTTAAGCCAAAGAGCCTTTTTCAAAGCTGGCTCCTCAGCTGACTAAGCCCTTGCAGCCTAGAAGGACTAGAAGGACTAGAAGGCATCCCTGGAAATATTTTTCATTTCTCCAAACCTAATTGCCGATACTCAGATCTGTTCCCCAGTCTTTCTCTCTAGAGCTAGATTTCCAGTACAGAGAGAATGCAGATGGTGGGAAATTAGTCCAACACTTAAAGGTTTTCTTCTAGGTAATATTATGTCTCATGCTGCCAGCCACACAAGTGTTACAGCAACAGTTCCTCATGCCAGGAAAAAACATGGCCTAACTCTCATTTCTCCTCCCTGCCATCATACACGCACACACACGCCGCAGGGCTGGAAATGAGTTAATCAGATGATGCTCCATAAAGTATGCCAGTTTCTGTATAAACAGTATTAAATATGATAATTTCCTCCCTTCTTCTTTTTAAGCTGTTGCATTCACATTCCCTCTCAGTCACATCAGTCATCCCTTTGGAAGGGAAAACAACTGCAAGAAATCTTGGATAATGTAGCTATGCTAATTTACTGAAAATCTGTAAATGTCAAAGAATACTCATTGATGTAGGAGCCCTGCAAATAATGTAGTTCATTTTCCTTTACCACATGCCCCTATTCTTTGTTGATCAGAAAAAGTAACCTGCCACCAAACTCTTTCTGAAAACTAGAGCCAATCGTATCTTCTATGCATATAAAAGATTTGGGAATAAGATCAGTAAGTTCACTCTTCTGTTATTTGTGAAGTTCTTATTATTCATGAAAATGTTCACAAATCCCCAAAGCCTCATGCATTTTAGCACAGAGCAAGTGTCTGAAGATTAGTTCTGGAAAGTGCATAATTCACTTTCTGTTTTTTAAAGTTTCTGCCATCCACTTACACTGCAGAGATCATGGCATGCTACTTAGGCAGCAAGTGCCACAGCACAAAGGGAAGGAGTTGCAAAATGCTCTGAGAAAGCAAAAAACCATTCAAAGCTCAAAGGCCTCGAAACAGCCAATGGCCCGAGAAGTGAAGGAAGTATTACTTGGAAAACAAAATCTAGTGACAAAACGTTTGCTGAATAGGAAGCGTACCAATTTTGTAATAAATTTTATAGCACCAGGTCTGCCAGTATGTCAGCGTACCTGTGTCAACAGTATTCTGATTTATGCTAGATGAGGGCCTGAGCCTTTCATTGCGTTTTCAGCTTCACTGAGAATCTCCGCCTACAGTGGTATTCAGCGCAGATGATGGTTGTGTTTCTCTGGATGCCAAGGCAAAGCAAAAAGCTGGACTGAAGGTCCTTAGGCTCTGCAAACCACGGAGGGCTTTGGGCTCAAACTGTTGTCCACACTGAACCTACTCACAGAACTCAGATTTTGTTCTTGAACAAGGTGTGGAGAAGAACATAGAGCCTGCTCTCTTTCCCACATCAGTCCACCAGCAGCACAAAGGCAGTGTTTATCATGCTGCTGAGATGAACCTCAGTGGGCTTTGATTACTAGTGATGAACCTCACAAACCTTGACTCTGATGATAAAATAGAGTTTCAGTGGGATTAATGTCCATCTTCACTGAGTTAGCAAAACAAAGAGAGCAACCTGGTCTTCTTCCTAGACTTCCAGAAATGCTTGTTGAGCTAGAAATACGACGAGAGGGACTATCTTGACTAAGAAAAGCATCAATAGGCTAAATCTTCCTAAATTATTTGTTTGATAGGGTCAGAATCTCCGAATGTTCAAAAGAACCACTACACTGGAGTCAAGATTGTTTGAGATTAAACCTCTTTGTCATTTCCAGTAGAGCAGTCTGCTTTACCTAGTGGCAGGCATGAAAACATTTGAGACGCTTTTACTGCCTCTGTTGCTTATCTGTACTTTTTTACAGGCCCAGATAGCTGAAGAGACCTGGCTGCTTGAAACTAAGACCCCCAGGTCCCATATGACCTTTATGCACAGCTATAGTAAGTCACATAAACACATAGAATTGATCCTCCAAGTAGTATCTTATCCATTTATATAATTCACATCTTCTGTTTGGCATAGCGAAACAGATTTCTTCTTGGGCTTTAATAGACTTGCACTGTAGGATCCTGTTCTGCCTAATGCCTCCTGATGAAAGAAGTGTTGATGGAGAATTGCTCTTCAGGAAGCTTCAGACAGACACACAATGTCAATCACATGGGAATCATTCAGACACTATGGAGCCATTGTGACTGCATTATTGCAAGGCAGCTCTCTATTATCTTGGATAATAGGAAGGGAAGATAACAGGGATGCCCTACAGGACAAGGAAAAAATGGATAATTTGAGTAAGTGGATCATCCTAGGGACTGACACACTCCAATGCCTCCATAAAGAACTATATGAGTCCAAGTGAGTTTATTAACTAGGTTGCAGAGCCAGGTGTGCTACTGCATCTAGTATCTAGCGATTGCCTGGTTGTCAGAGGTGCCCACACAACAGGGTGATGATACAAATTACTGTCTTTCATTATCCTCAGCTCACCATTCTTGCCCTGCTCTGTTACAAAAAACATTCCTCTGTAACAGGTGAAATGGGGGAAATTGCTTCCAGGTTATCACACCTGGGAAGAACTAAATAAAAATACACAAGCTAGCAGTTCAAGGCAACTGTAAGTAGCAGACTCCCCACCCTTACCGCTATCTCCCTGTAAGAGCTTTCTACTTGTGCTCACTGTCGTGCTCAGGCTCCATACACATGCATCACACGTGCTCTTCTCTGGTCTTGCTGCAGCAAGGCCAGGATACAATAGGCAGAAATTCCTTACTGGCTTTTAGGGAAAGGAAAGGTGGGACCTGAAATGCCATTTTCCTGGCAAAGTTGATAACTATAACACAACCCACAGGTTTTTGGTCCGGTCGCTCTCTACTGCATCAAGAAAGGAGACAGTTAAAAGAAACAGAAAGACAAACTGCACTGTACATTGAGTGAACACAGCATCCCTGTCCCCTGTAAGAACTTCCATACTCTGGCCTGAAATGACAGAAGATGTTTAGTTTTTAGTCTCATGATTGGCAGAACAGTCTCTCCCAGCATAGTTAATGCAGGTTCAGCAAAGAACCCAGCTGCTTCCCCTCAGCCTCCTAGAGCTGAAGAAGAAACTCCATCCTACGGGGACATGCCGGGATCTGAGGACTAAGAATGTAGTCCTTATTCTAACAGCTGGTTTGGCTGTTGCAATTAGCTTTTTAGATCCTTCTGGAGGCTTACAGCAACAGCTGCAATAGTTTCCCAGATCAGTGGGTCTTGCCTGCGTACGGGGAGAATGAGCGGCAAATGATCAAAGTCAAGGGAATGCTTTTAGAAGCCTTGAAATGTGGGCTGGCTCTGTTGTATTCTCTCTCCACCAATACACTGCATCACATTATCTGCTGCATGGGGCATACAGCATGCTGACTTCTCACAGCGGTTCTCACACTCAACATCTATGTGCATTATCACACATGCAATCTCCCCGTTAGCTCTGAGGACAGGCTTGAATGTACCAGGCTGGTTGTCACCACCTCACCACTCCACACAAGGCGTGCAAGATCACATCGCCTTTCTCCGCTATCATCTTTTTGCTTTCCCAGCACCACGCAGTCTGTGCGGAGTACTACAAACATTCCCTTCCATATCACAGGTCTTACCAGCTCACACAGTTCTGCGTGTAGTAACTCAGATGCTCTCCATTAACTCTACTCCAGTAAAAAAAATACTGTGTCCAATGCCTCTCCATGGCATTCCATAATAGTATTTCATTATTCTACTCACAGACATCTCTGTATAGCATACTAGGCAACCAGCAAAGAAGGAAGGGAACATGCTGCAGTGCTGGCACACAATCTATGCACAATATATCTTTCTGCAAGTCTTCCCTCCTTCATATATGATATAAAATGCATATTCCTCCAGTATATAGTCCTCACTATATGGGTGAAATTACCTCCACGTGCTGTGAGGTGCCTACTTCAGTAAGAAATGAAGAATCGGGGCCAATTTTTGTGAGATGATCCATTACCTGCTTACCTTACTTTTGCTTTTCTTTTGAGCTGTCATGAAAGACAGACTAGCTGAACAGACTGAAGTGACATGAGTTACAAAACAGGAGCCAGCAGAGTGTTAAAAAAAATGCAGATCATTCAGAATAAACTCCATATTTGCAGGGGAACATTCACAGAATGGCTATGATCCCAGGATAGTAGTCCATCTGAAATTAATTTGACAGATCTCATATAAACCCATCTCAATTCCCAAATGCCCAAAGGACACACCATCTACAACCATAGTCAGATTTCACTCACCTCCCAGGTTGACAGTCCCAGGAGAAGCAAACAAGCCACAGATACTGGTCTCACCTGCTGGTGGTGAGGCTTCCAGTGTGCCCACACAGCACTAGCAAGAGCTACTACACAATGAAGGTTGTCTACATGAAGCATACGTTATCATGGAACTGTGTCTGACAGCAGATATCTTTCCCCAGTACATCTGCCCAGCCCAACTCTGAGGAGATTGAGGTGCTAAGATGGAGAGGAGACCAGGGTCTGTCGGCACATAGAAAGAAGTAGGGGGTCATAGGCTGCGATGTTCATTGTAGCTGCTGGAAAAGGATACACACTGTTTTCCACTCCGTGCTCTCCCTTACCCCTCCCCTCCACTGACTACAGTAATGAGCTCCGGAGGGACCTCTATGCTTGCCTTTGAAGTAGCATGTTTCTCTGAACACATTTTGAATTTTGTTTCGTGTGTTGTTTGTTTTCTGGTTGCTCTCTCTGTCTTTCTGTTGAGGGGGTTGACAGCTGTTAGCATGGCCACTACCACAACTCAGGAACACAGAATATGGACAAACAAACTAACCAACCCTAAATCCCAAGAACACCTACGAAGGAAGAATGCATATTCCCCATGGAGAGAGCTCTCCCCTCCCAACCAAGCCTTAGCAAAGCCACCTTGTGCAACTGAAGGAGCTGAGAAAATCCAAATGATAAACAAGCAGTACAATTTAGCTAAGGAAGATAGAAAGCAGTTATGCTGGACAACTTGGTCTGGAGAGTAAAAGGATGCAAAAGGCACACTGTTACTTGAGTCCATGCTTAAGTCAAGGCTGTTCCTTAGACAAGAGGACATAAGAGACTTTTGCCTCCAGACCCTAATTCAGTAAGGGGAAAGAGCAAGCAATTTTGATTTCTCTTTAGTTTTACCTGTACTTAAAATAGAAATGGAACCTAAGTAGAACAGATATAGCACAGCTTTTCTTTTTTTCCCCTCACTTGAAAATACTAGACACCTTCAGAAGCTTGGAGGCTCTGTGCTCCTTCTTCCTTCATTTTAATGAGGCTACACATGTTTTTAGGGGGTTCTTTATTATTTTTTTTTCTTTTTCTGTTTGCTTGTTTGATCCAGCTAGAGATACAGGCAAAATAGCATTGAAAACAATGGATCCTCTAGACTTGGTTTCCATCCCTTTTGGGGAGCATGATTTTTCCTACCTTCTCTGCCTTCACTAGACATCTGCATCCAACCCTGCCCTGTTCTCTTATCTCTTTTCTCCTCCCTTAGTTTACATGGAATCCCCATCTTTCCTATCTGAGCTTGCCATAGCTTCCTTTCCTCCTCCTTCCCTTAATCACTGCAACCAAAGAAGCTGGAGAGGGAAAGGGGGACTCAGATCTTACTGGGGCCACTGGAATGAGTTACTGGCAGCTGTGGGGACTGAAATCATGCTGAGCAGGGTGGAGGAATGATTACAGGAGCTGCAGTCTCTTGAAGGCATTAGAAGGAAAGTGTCTGTGACAGCACCAGAGAATTGGCTTGCTCATTAGTGAAAGAGAGGAAATGACTGCTTAGGAGAAGAAACACGGTGCCCCCATCTGCCTACCTGCTCTCTCCTCCTTTCTGGCTCTTCTGCCCTTGCGACTCAGGAGAGAAGTAGGAGCAGCAGCCATAGCAAAAAGGATCCCCAGGGTCTGCAGAGCTTCACAGAGCTGGGACCCCGTTCTGAAACTTAGTGGAAGGGAGAAGGGGCAGCTGTTCCAGGTCTCGTGGCCACTGTTTTTCTGCTTTCTTCTCCAGAAAAGGAGGGGCCAGAGGAAAGGAATCCATGAAGCTGCTGCTCCGAGTCCCACACCTCATCACCAATATGAACCATACTGGTTAAAAACCGCTGCTTTACAAAATGCCTTTTCATGTAAGTATCAGCAGAGTGATGTCCACCCGAGTGGACAGGGGGTGACCAGATAATTCATTCTCTTGAAAATAAGAAAACAAACGAACCTCTTTCTGATTTTCAGAAGTGCTTGAGAGCACAAAAGCAAGGTTTTACTCAGATCTCCAGCCACGAAGTACAACAGAATATACTGATACATTCTGAGTCTTATTTTCAGTAGGTCACGTTAAGCACCAGACTTCCCAAATGACATGCAGGCAAAGCAGAGGAGCAGTATATAAACACGCATACATGTATAAAAGCAGATCCCTGAAGTCAGGTGGCACAACCATAAAATACGATGTTTTCTAATGTGCCAAGCACTCATCACCTTTCACTGAAATCACTGGATAAAATAGTCAGGATCTAGCCTCATTATAAACAGTAGTAAAATCACTTGAGTAGCAATTTGATAGCAAAGGAGGTCATTGAGGTGATAATTAATTGCCTCTTACTGCAAAACTCATGAGCTGTGACGCGTTTTGCCTGCATCCCAGTAACAGGTATGAATGTCCTACCTTCTACAGAGTACCTCTGAACCTCTTTTTAACTGCTCTGAAATCAGGGTACCTGAGAAGCTTGAGGAAATTTGATAACAGGTCAGATGCATGGGGTCAGCATTGCCTGCTGTCCTGTCACTGAGCAAGAAAGCCCAACCATCCCTGTCCATTATATGGAGAGAAAAGTCTGTGCTATTCCTCTTGGGGTCATAAAATCAAAACTCCCTGGTGTTCCTTGAAAATCTGTAGTCCTCTTGCAGAATGGCGTGAGTTATCATTTGATATTTATCTTGTAGTAGTTCCTAGATGTCTCAAATCAAGATAGAGACCCCGCTGTGCTAGCTCTTCTGCAAACATAAAGCCAGCCTCAGTGCTCGTCCCTCAGAGCGTAATTTTTGTCTTGACAGGCTATATATTTCTACCCAGACACAGGACTATTTCTTACCATCCTAGAACATCTAATCATCAGGGGACTTAATTGGAAGCAGAATTAGGATCAAATATTAGGTAGGTATACAGTTTTAAATGGTGAGCTTTACGAAATTCAAAGCTATTTGTCAGGCTAAATAAATGCTAACCTTTTCACAGCAGAATCACCCCCCAACAAAAAAACAGCTCAGAATATTTGGGGCAATTTACACCTCTGGCAATATAAGAAATATGGCTGTGGATATCTCTCGCTAAAGACAGCAATCTTAGCAGTCTGTTCTCCACCATTTTAAGTTCCTGATCCTCAGTGCCATGGAGGTCTTAGTGTACAAAAGCAAAGGCAGAGCTGCGATAGGGGAACATTTCTCACCCATGCTGAAAAGCTTAAGCACCAGCTGCACCTGAATGATGCTAAATCTAAAATACATGCATAAATTAGAAAGGTGGTGCATTTAAAAGGTTTTAGTAGTTATGTAGGCTCATCAGAAAGCTAGGCAGGCAGCACCGGAAATCCCACAAGCTAACCTGTTCTCTTGAGACTTCCAGCCCAATTTTGCAGACTCGAGAGGTTTGGATTAGATTTGAATAATTAATCCAAATTTGTCGGTGCTTCATAGATGAATCAAACCTCCAACCCTTTTAAGGTTCGCCCTCGGTGCTAATAACCCTCTTTACTGAGCATTAGCATAGAGTAGAACCGTTTAATGATATAAGAAAATGCAAAAATTAGATTTATGCTGTCAAAACTTTTGTAACTGAAAATATTGTGGATTTTAATCAGTTGGATCCTTTCCAAAATGAAATATGAAGATTTAAATAAATCTCAAGTAGGTTAAAAAATCCGTTGTGACTCCCACTAATATATTACCAAGGGTCTCCCTACAGAAGAAAAATTACAATGTCACATGGGTGGGGACATATTAGACTTCGTAGAATAAATAAACTGTCTCCTTCTGCACATGCTACAGAACTAGTGACTTTGGTTTATACTAAACTGTAAAATTTTCTGGATGCTGCAAGCAATAAGGAGCTGACAGCTAGCAAAATCACCAAGAGGAGATCAGCGCTGTACCCACCCAAGGGCACCTGGCTGTACAATGTGCAAGCATAGGTTGCAGAATCATCAACTGGTGAAGGGAACAGGAACAGGAACAGAGACAGTCTGGGCTGAAGCAGCTTTGTGAAAGTAAACAGAAGTGGCACAGAAACGCCTTCATGAAAAAGAAAGAGAGATGCTACAATCATCAAGGAAGGCTTGGAAGAAAGGATCACTTTGCACAAGGGTAGACCGATCACAAGGCAAGAGGTGAGTCAGAAACAGACTGCTCAGGTCCCATGAACATCCAAGTGACTGATAGGTGTCATATAATTCTCAATAATTTGGTGGATATTGAATGTTAGTGCTATAACATTTCTCAGGAGGTTCATAAGGTTCAAAGATATGTTAATATTTGCCCCTTGGCTGTGATTCCCAATCCCAGAACAATCTAAAAAGACAGTATGAATATTCTGCGGGTACAGACACCCTAAGCATTTAATTTAAACCTATTTTTAAAAATACATGACTCCCCAATGAAGGGAAGAAAATATCAGACATTCAATAATAACACGTACATCACCACTGCAACCCTTACTTCAGCTACTATAGTGCACATACACAAAGCAGAACAGGTACAATGGAACCAGGCAAGTCTTCAACATTCACCTACAGAATCATCATCACCAGTCAAAAATAATGAGCCTTGTCTTAAAAAATTAATCCCAACATTGGCTTAAAGACCTCGAGATCTGAAAACATACATGTTGGCTTTTTAATTTGAAATTTAGGTTTTGAGCCTTTATGAGTCATGCTTTCATCAAGTTATTTTTCACAACTAGAAGAAAAAGAGTATTTTCCATTCAAACATAAGAATCCTGTGATTATACCATAATCACAGGACTTCTAAGGAGGGACTTTGAAAAATATCGTTGTGAAAATTGGAAATTTATGAAATGCAGTAAAAGTATATTTAATGTGTTGTATAAATAACACTTCTAAGAGTGCTATTTTCTGGTATTGGATGAACTGTGCAATGCAAAACATTCTTATCGGCTGCACTGGTTTGTAAGCTGCACAGAAAAAAGACAAGGACTTATGTTTCTCTTTGGACTTATCAGAAAGTGTCGTATGACCTTTGGATGAACCAATCAAGGTCATCTACTCAGCTCCTTAAACCACACTCCCTAATTTTGTTTTTTACCTAGCTTATGACCTCTTCAAATGAGACAGAAGTAGTGGTTTTCTCCAATGTAGCTGAAACATAGACCCTGTGCCTTTCTTGAGCTCATGGCAGTAAACATCCAGTTAACTATTCAATAGTCCGAGTGATTTGCAATGTTCACCTAAGACACATCGCACAGGTGCTGTCTCCTAGCTGGCTGATCTAAAATACATGAAATTCCACTTCTTTTGAACTCTATTTCCTTGTGCAAGTAAATATTTTTACATTAATCAAAACTTGACATCAGCATGTGAATATCAACTTCAATCACCTGAATGCTCAGCAGCAGTAAAAAACCTGGGAACCAATGTGAAACCTTGACTTTGACTCAGCAGAATTTTAGTTGCTTGCTTACAACTCTGTCATGTCAGGACGCGAACTCTACGTAAGACTGCAACCATTTATCCTCACAAAACTACCACCCCATTTTATGGATGGAGAGCTGAGGCAGGGAAAAATTAGCATGCATGTGAGTTGCTGTTAAAAAAACCAACCATGTGCATTGGGGATTTGAACACAGACCTCACAAAGTTAAGCTGCTGCCCAGAATACTGCACTAACTTTCCATGCTATTAACTGTGGGTAGGGTTTTGGGTTTTTTTTAATCTCTGCTTGAAAGGGTCTTGTATTTCCTTCAGATTACTAAATACCAGAGGACTGGTTTTAAAAAGCAAGACTACAGTAGTGGAATATAGAGCATGGTTCCCAGGAGAATTCAGAACTTTGAAGACATGTTTGGTATTTGTACTTAAAGGGCTTGACAGCATCCTCTTAAACAAAAAGCTGTAACCGCAGCTTCTGTTTCATGCTGTTTTTACTCTTCCAGGATCTTTACATGAATGAAGGTGACTTGGGAGTTTGCCTTGTATGCCTTCTGTAACAAAGCCATGAGGGGACTTGCTCACCCTCTCACCCTTCCTGAAACAATCTTGAGTAAGTTCCAGCAAAGACCCATTCAGTACCAATGAATATACCAATTTCTAGTACCCCAGGACCTAGATGTTACCACAGGGCAGCTGAGCAAACCCTGTTTTGCTCCCAAGAGGCACAGCTTTTCTTCTTCGTCAAGCTCCTTTCTATTTACCTTGGCAACTGTATCCAGTTTGTTGTCTACAAGGACACAGACACATCTGGAGAGACAGGACTGGGATATTGAGCCATCAGCTATGAAATCACAGGCCATTGCCAAACAAGCAAGTATTTGAGGAGCAAGTATTTAATTCATTATTTTGTATTTAATAACTGGAATAAGTTTTCATCTGCCCTTTGGGGTCAGCCACTAGTAGGCACCATCATTTATTCATATATGTCTATAATTCTGATGACTGGCATTTCCAGGAGAGTCATGAGAGAGACTCTTTACCTTGATGAACGTTTTCTCTAGCTTGGTGATCACATACAACTCTTTTTTTAAAAGGTAAAACATCTCAAAGACCAGGCTTGAACAAATTCAAGATACCTTTTTCTGTGTCTCTGGACGTCTTTGGTGAGTAGAACTCAACCAACTACACAGTGCCATCAAGCAAAGAAAATCAGCATCATCTCCAGCATAATGATAAAAGATTTAGATGACTATCTCAATATAGGAAGCACACATAAGAAGTTGTCTTCCTGACAGCAGAAGAAAGTACTTCTGTCACCTCCTTGCCTTCCCTCAATAACTGTTCCATCTGGAGATGGCTTGCAGCTATATTTATAGCTTTAGGACCTGCAGTTTGAAGGACTAAGAACCAACAGTTCACGGAAGCCATACTGGAATTGAACCACATTAGGACACAGTCTACTGTTTCAGATCTTAAGAAAGCTCAGATATTCTTATTAGCCAAGATGTGGATAGTCGTCACCCATCTCCTCAAACGTTGAACACTGACATAATTGGAATGATCCAAAATATTGTGCATGGGGAACTTCTGGAGAGAAACATGTATTGGACTAATAACAATTTAATTTCATCTGTCTTGTCTACATAAAAAGAAAACAAATTACTTCTAGGAGACCGACCTTTAACACTGAAGGAACTAAAATGACAAGAGAATAAAACCAAGCACCACAAAGGAAAGCAAGAACAGGGAGCACATTTCTGAAATACTGATGGAACTCAGAGTAAAGGGTGTCTCTGAAACACCTCACAGTCCAACAAACTTCAAAATTTAGGAGACAAGACTGAGGCAGAGCTTAAAAGGTGGTGAAGCTTCATGTCTGTGTATCACGGAGACGTCTGGGGCACAGAAAAGAAAGCAAATCACAGAGAGCACACGCTGTTGCATTACAGTTACAGTGCTGCCCAACATATATTTTGGCACTGTAGCAAATCTCACCACCTTTTAAGCTCTGTTAATGTTGGTGTAACAGAAGTAGTCAGCAGAGGGAGTGAAACTGTGGAAACACCTTCCTCTGTAATTACACTGCAATGTAATTGCAATGGGTGTAGCAGTAAACAGGGAAACACGACAGAAGAGGTGTTGGCACAGTCTAACGAGGGTGGGGAGGAACCTTTTCGGGAGGACAAAGGAAACCAACAAAAGTCTACCGTTAAATTGGAATTAAAAGCAAACTAAGAAATGCAAACAATCTAACCCGCTAGTGTCTCTTTAAAGAGCAAATGTGTTTGTTTTTTTCTTTTGTAATAACTACTTCAACGCACATCTAGTTCCTGCTTGTATAATGACGTGCTCCTTGTTCCTTTAGCCCACTGTTCAGAGGTTTGCACACCAAGACTCTGCAGGCTTGGTTCTGTCCTGTGCTGAGCCAACCACATGAGGCCCTGGACACACAGAGACTTCAGTCCTAGTGCACTGAGCACCCAGCAGCACAAAGATCTTCCCAAGGGCAAAGAGTAAACTTAATGGGGATGGCCAGAGAAGTTATTTGTGCTTCCCCCATCAAACTTTCGAAAAGTAATTTCCTCCTTAAGACCAGGTGCTATGTCCACATATATGAGATTAGAGGGGTGGCCAGAACACTAGCTGCAGATACAGCACGTTAACATTTAATTAGGAATGTTTGCTTTAATCATTTAAGGGATATTAAATGTAAATAGAGAGTGTGAATAAATGGAGTTGGCTTTGTGTGAGTTGTGTGAGTTGAAAGTGGTCACGGAGCTCTACAGTACAGGGAGCAGGAAAGATGATGACTGTTCCCAAGGACAGATCAAGCCCCAGAGGCATGTTCTGGATGAAGTGCTGCAGGCTGACGTGATGGAAGGAGAGGAAATTTAGGAAAGGAAGATGACAGATGACTCTTACACAGTCAACAAAGTGATGGGATCTGCACTTCAATCATAAGGACGGCAGAGTCCCACCAGCCCACAGTCCTGCTAGGGTGCAAAGTGATGGGCTTCAAGTAAGGTCTATCCTAAAGAAGGTCTGCTCTGCAGGAACCACCTGAGCAAGTGTGTGTTTGCTTGCTGCTCATGTGGAAATCTTGCAGTGCAGCACGTGAGTAGCATACTGCCTATCAAACATGGGATCAGTCAATTGTGAAAATAGCTTATTTTGGGGAGTGGGAACACAGCCCTCACAGATACATTGCAAACCTGCTGCTATTACAATTTCACAGCATATTGCCAGCCCACAATCTGGCCATACATCACAGCTTTTGATGGCTCTCTAGGCATGCAATCAGACACCACACCGATGATGGTAGCAGAAAATACATGCAATAAAATGCAGTATGAATTCACTGCAACGTGGAACAATTGATCTCTCAACTGGTCACCTACGAGTTGCTTTTAAAACTGCAGATTTTAGAATATTAGCCATATTCTTTGTGTGACAATTGTCTGATCTACCTCAATGTATCAGATATTTGGATGAAATGATGAGCATGCTCAACCCCTCCCAGAAGTCCCAAAGACTTCTAAAGATTCTAGCAACATGTCTGATGCTATCTATGTGTGTGAGAACCATCAAAGGGGTGACCCACACCACTGAGGCACACAAGACTTGGCATGCGGTTTCCTCTGGTCTATGCTTCTTTCAGACATCCTTTTATTCACAGCTGTACCCTAGAAAGCCGGCTCAAGGCTTTACGTGTCAGGATCAGCCAAATGAAACACTGCTGCCCCAGGGATGAGAACTAAACCACCAGGAAAAAGCTTTTCTTTTCACAAACATGAAAGGATTAGGGATAGGGCTGGGCTGGGCAGCCAAGCGGACACCAAGCTTGCTGCCTCTCATAGTTTCTTGCTCCTCACCATCAGCTGTCCTACATCCCAACCCTCTCTCAGCTGTGGTGGGGCGGTGGGAGGACATGCAGCCAGCCTGGCTTGCAGAGGCTGTGCCACAGGAAAAGCTGGCAGGTGAGTCACAGCAGGGCCACCACTGCCCTCCCTACCCCTGCAGCCTACTGCCCTGAGCAACTGCTTGCTTCGCCCACACCTGGAACCAGCTCTTACCACCCTGCTGATTTTTCACATACCTCCTTCCTGGTCTGCATTATAAATCACACAAGTACAGACTGATGGTGGAAATGCAGAGAGCATCCCATAATGAAAGTGACCCGTGCTACATTGTAAGAAAGAAGACAGATTAAATAAGGAAGAAATAGAAGAGCAAAGACATGTAACAAGGAGGCTGTCGGAAAGAGGTGAGTGCTGTACGGAGAGCAGCGTAGAGAGAGAACAGGGCACCCTCTCACTTAATGAATATTTATTGCAAACTGCCGCCTATTATCTTTCAAAGAATTTTTATACAGTTCCCATGTCTTTCATCTGTTTCATGTTATGGTTTATCTAACTGTGGAAATTGCACGCGTCAGGTAAACGTTGATTTACATGCAAATTGCCTTCACTAAACTCGCCTTTAAGTAAAATAAGATTCGGAAATAATTTTTTCTCATTAATTTGCAGTTTCAAAGAAACCCAAAAACACAACAAATGCAAATAATCTAATTCATTTGTAAATATAAAACAATTTGTTGGGATTTAACTTTGCCATATTTTTTCTCCCTTCCATGTGCTTTAAATAAATTGCAGTGTTTACCAAAGACAAACACAAGAGAGATGCTGGGTTGTTCCAATTCAATGCCTTCCTGTTCCTTTTCTTTTAAAGGGCTACTGTCAAGATAAAAACCTCTGCAAGATTCACTCCTGGGGTAAGTGCTGAATGATATAGATTTATATCACACATTCAATTGGCCCCATAAATTTAAACCCAAATGTTACTTCCCTGGATGACACTTTAAATTATTAGAGGTGAATTTTAAAAATCTCAGGCCTGTATTTGCAAAAATGGCTAGTGATTTAAGGACTCAGTTTTTCAGGCCTCTTGCTAAAGATGTTTTGAACTGCTACTCAAAAAGTGTAAGTCCCAGAAGCTGATGGTCACTTTGGAGCATCGCAACTGTAGTTTATGCAACACCATGATTGTCTGCATTTTGCACTTTATTGGCTTGAACAATTATGCTATATTGGATAATATGTAATTCTTAAAAAGGTTATCCCTGTTTTAGTGTGTGATGCTGGTTAAATAACAGCCCTATTATGTCCCCATTTTCCCATATATTAACTGGAGATAATATGAAAGAATATTCCTTCTTGCTCTGGTTTTGTGGGCCAGCGGTTTAATATTTGCAAAGTTGTAAAAAGTACAATTTCTTTCTCATTAGGTGCTCTCTTTGGTTTTCAGCATCAATACGCTGCTCTTTTATTTGGGTTTTTAGACTGATAGCTTAAGAATATCTTCATGCCTGCTAGAACAACCGAGGACAACTAATGTGCCAGATTCATTTCTTCCCTCAAGAAGATATACATAGATGGTAACCAAAAGAAAACAAGGTTTTTGAACCAAATATTGGGCTCAGATTCCCAAGAGGTGGGCTAAGTTTCCAGTTCTCCCAACAGGTCTTTGAGCAACTGTGGGCAAGACAATCTTCCCACAAGCAGGGATGAGAACAATTGCTTTTTACCACCCTCTGTCTTGCCTAGGAATTTGCATTATAACTGCTTTGGATTGCTTACAGTCTTCCTCTCCTCTCTTCTTACATGTAGGATGACATCCCATTAACTCTGCCACACTGACACTAACAATAAACAATTAGAAAAAATCTGCTATTACTTTAAACCACAAAATATTCCTTTCCAAATTTAAGCTGATCAGGCTCTTTACCACCAGACATAATATGACTTGGAAACTGCTCAACCGTTTCACCTTTATAATACACACATTTAAATATGTTTCATTACTTGAAGAAATTTCTCCCAATTTTAATGGACAATTTGTTGCATTTATTGTTCAATCCTCTAATGCAATCCCTGCTGGCATCACCAAAAGTCATTCCTAACTTACATGTGAACTGCATAAAATGTCTTGATGTAATCTTATTTTACTGCAGACAGGTGTCCTCATTATTAAAACTATTACTACCACACTTGACACTATATTCACTGACAGTTTCTCAGCAGAGAGGCTAAGAGCTAAATAGACCATAAAGAACAAAACCTCCTCTCAACCCAAAAGGTGATCCCTTTGTGCCAGTCTTCAGGGGTAAGGAAGGAGCATATCTCCTGTAAAAAGGCAGAAAAACTTTCATTGCCAGCACTGTCAATCTGGAAGCAGTACTAAAATTCCCTGTTCAAAAGAATCAAAAATAAAGCAACAAATCCATAGCCCTTGAAAGGAGAAGCAAAACTGGAGGCAGCCAGGGCCACCTGGGGCCCTAAGCCCTTCTTATCTTGCAGGGCTGCTGCAAGGAGCCAGGAGAGGGAGCCCGTTAATTAGCAAAGCTCTGGGTGAGGTGAGGCCGGCAGCTAGCAGGCAGTGGGTGGCAATTTGCAATACAACAGCAAGGAAGTAAACAAGGCAAAGCTCTCTCTGCCTGCCTCCCTGGCAAGAAAGCAGTGGGAAGGGAATCAGTGTTTGTCACTGTAATATTTGCATGTAACAAGAAGAAACATTTACAATTAATGGAGAGAGAACTCCTTACACAGGCTGTTGAATGAAGACCAAAAAAGTGTTGGTCAAAAGACCACCCATTAATACAGGCTGAATTGTCTGGCCCTGCTATACAACTTTTCCTCAAGCCCTGGCTCCTTGATCACTCTGCCACCCAAGAGAAGGGATAAAACACAAGAGAAAAAAATGCCCTTGTCAGATTGCAAAGGGAGCATCACCAGGCGCGGAGTAGAGCAGAGATGAAGAATGATTTCAAAAAAGATAATTGAACATGTTGTAATTTGCTCTCTTCTGTGTTTCAATTTTTATCTGCTTGTAGCTCATTTTGCCAGTCATGCAAGTGCGAAAGGGAGGGAGAATGCACATGGATGTGTGTGTGCAGGGTTAGCACGCATGCATGCCGATAAATTAATAATAATAGTAATAATAAACCCACAGGCCAGAGCTTCCCTGTGAGGGATCTTCAGCCAGTGGCTGAGCTCAGGCTAGGGAAGATGAATTGAAGAGAGCAGTTCAAGCTGCTGGAGAGAGTGTGCTCTGCTGTGAAGCTGCACCAATAAAGCCCTTGCCTCCACTGGCACCCTCCGAATGCAGTCCACTGGAGATGGTGCCTACAGTCCAGTTCCAGGGAAATACCAGGCCAAGCAAAATGAGTTTCTCAATTGATGCAATCAAAGGCCTAGGTCTCACAGCTAAGGCTCTGTGAAACAGGAGCCTTTTTGACATGTTAAACACTACTTTTATGCTAATGAATATTTATCCTGCTGACACTTTAAAGGCAAGGAAAAGAACAAACCCATGTTCACAGTCCTTTAACCAACAGGACTGTGTTACACAAATCAATCAAGGTGAAGTCAGCAATCACTCACTCATTTACCTGTGCTGTCCACATTTGCTGCCAGCCTGAGTTATTCACAACTGTCTTACATCATGGGATTAAGATGGAAAATGGCATATTGGGGCCCCAAGTCACACAGGATCATGCCTTACTCTGAGTCGTGTCCCTTTGACAAATTTGGTTCCCCCGTTCCCAGGAAACAGCCACTGCAGATATTTCTGCTTTGAAAGGGATAGATGGCTCTTTTCACTTACAAGGTATTTCACACACGTGGCTAGCCTTCCCTGTTATGTGCCCACAGCCTTGACCTTCCCATGCCCACTGGTGCACATGCGCATACCACATGGATAGAGAGAAAGAGTTCACACACTTTCCATAGTCTGCTTTCCATCCCCTTTTCCCCAGTGTTTAGGATAATAGCATTATGGCTCATGACAACTAATCAATTCACATTACAGTCTCCAGAAGATTATTGTACCTGGAGAGAAGCAGGAAGATCAGTAAAGGCACATTTGCACAAATACCCACTGGACTTACTGATTCTGGCTGCACTTGGGATCAAATAAGGTTTCACTTAACCACAGGCCGGAGCACTTGTGATTTGCATGAGTAATTAGAACTGATTAATAGAATGACTTGCTTAATTAAGTTTATCTCAAAAGGTGCCCCTTGAAGACTCATGAATCTGAAAATCCAGAGGCAATTTCTCTTCAAAAATCCTTTTTGGGTCAGAGTGCTTGCAACTTGCATCACTGCGTGCATGCGTTTGTGCATGTGTCCCTCTGTTGCCCAGACTAATCAAAGCGATGGAATGGATGCACAAAGGTCTCAGGCCTGATGACAGACCAGGATTCCTCAGCAAACTGAAAAGGGACCCTTGTCATCCTGAATGAAGAAGTGCTGGCAAAAGAGGCAATGGCTTTTCTGCCAAAAGCAAGTGAGCATCTCTGTTTGGCAATTTATGGCTCTGCTGAGCTTTGCTTTATTTTATATCTTTCACCTTTGCGTAGTTTTGGTTGAGCTCAGCTCCAGCAGTCTGACATGCTGACAGACCAATTCCCAGTATTTTGCCTCTGCAATAGATGTAGACAGTACTTTGTGATCAGGAACCCTGGTACCCCAACGTACTGGTAAATTTACCATTTCCACAACCAGCAGCAGTATGTGTACTATGGTGGAGTTTGGAGGAAATCCCAGCATAGATAGACAAGCATACTAGTTTTCCTAGAGTAGGTTAGAGACCTGGAGACCTGCTGGGAACTTTTGTTTATTTCTTTTGTTTTCCCCATAGTGGAAACAGCATCAAGATTTGATTTCATTCTAAGTCAGAACAAAGGCAAACAACTTGTGACATTTCGTCTGAAATAAAATTTTAACACAAGTGCAAACATTTGGTTTAGGGCATTGGAAACATTGCATTTAGATGAAATCAAGGCATTTTTACAGTTTTTTGATTCAGAAATGATAAAACAACATTGCAAATGAACATTGCAACAGCAAAAATCACTTCCCAATAAAATAAGTGTTCTGTGAGGAAAATCAATGGCTTTTGCAAGAACCAGCCTTGCTGAAAAGGGAGATGGAACTAATTGCTGGGGCTTGTGAACTCTTTTACTGAATAGTGGGTGAAGGCTCCCGTGGTGGTATTGAGTCTCTGAAACCAGGGAACACTGTAATGTGTTCTCACAGGTGCACAAGAGCTTTATGGCCACTCCTTGCTGTTATCTGAAAAGGGTACAGATGTTTATGCAACATGCTTTATCGAGGGTAATGATGGGGTGGGGGACCTGCACGTTTTAGTCTTCTGTCAGCACTCAAAGAAGGTGCCTTCTGCACATACAGGAGGTGAGACCAGGAGGAGAGTAAAAAGTGCTGGCAGCAGAGCAGGAAGGCACATGTCCTTTACAAGGAAAGCGAGGGGGAGAGCCCAGACCAATAAACCCTGCTGGGTCTGTGCTGGCTCTGCATGATCAAGCGAGGCACTGACCTGCCATCCTTCTCGGTGAGGCTTGGCTGCTGCACCAGAGGTCAGCACCAAGCAGTGTACTGCCTTGCCCAAAAAGGATATTTAATAAGAGTTTGGGGCTTTTTTCTTACTTAAGGGCCCTGGGGCTAGGTATGTGCCAAGTCCACAGAATGGTCAGGCGGCAGTTAAATATGGAGAGGGATCTGGAGAGGGGGAGGGTCATTTGTAGATGAATTAAAATGAAGTGCCAAGAGAAAAAAAAAAGGATGATGAAAAGGGAAAAAGTCAACCAGATCAATTAAGGAAACAGGCATCTGGAAGAAGCACTTATTGATTCAGCTGTTAAAGAAACCTTCTGAACCAGATTACCCAGCAGCCACAGACTTCTCTCTCCCTGAGATACTTGCTGTGGTTAATCAGGAAAAGAGATGACTTGAGACAAAGGAATAAAGCCCAGTTTTTCCAGTCTGAAGTTCTGTTCCTTTAGAAATCCTCAAGAGGATGAAACAGTTGGACCTCAAATGATATAGTCAGAGCAGAAAGAAGATACAAGGTTTAAGGATTAATTATGTATCTGTGAAAATCTTACAAAAAAGGGAAGCAAGCCTTCTCTGCCTTTGCACCTTTAGTCATCTCATGATTTTGGGGGAGTGGGGAATTAGCAAGGGAAGATTTTCATGCTCTCCTAGTACCATACTGTGAGCAGTATTAGTAAGTTATCAGGGGATGTTAAATTGGATATTTTTCTCTATTCAGCCTGGCTTTTTGTTTTGTTTTGTTACTCTCTTTTCTTGCTTCTGAGACCTCCATACTCTCTCAAGTACTCTTGAGTATCATCCCCTTTTCTATTCCAGATTTATTCCATTTAGGTACAGGCAGAAGATGCACCTGGTGTCAGGAAGGCTTCAGAAAGCACTAGGTAGCAACTGGGATTTCTCATTGTTCTTTAAATGTCAAACCTTGCATTTCTGAAATAAGTTCTTTGGAAAATCTAATTCATGCGTTCTGAGTCATTGTTAGTTCTTTATATCATAAAGCATGGCCAAACCAAAGCTTCTGATTTCTAATATATGCTCACCTTTCACCAGGGCCATCTTTATAGGAAAGGGCAATAAGATGAATTAATCAAGAAATGCTTTTACTCCAGTAAATGTAGAGCACATAAGAGCGACAGGATTGTGATGCTGCAAAAACAACTCACATGTTTGAAGACACTGATAATAATGTCCTGCAATTGAGCACCCATCAGAACCTCAGATAGAAAAAGACTCGCTAATATGGGTCCCCTGGTTAAGGACATAATCAGGCCAAATCCAAGGGATTGTGACTATGTTTAATCAAAGATCTCCATAAATGCCACCACAAAGCCCAAACTCAACTGAAAACATGGTTTTGCTTCAGTTCAAAGACATCCCGTTGATATGCCTTTCTGTGTCTGTAGCTGTCACAGGATTTATTGATCCTGGTCAAGCTTGTAGAAAGTAGTACCAGGATAACTGCTAAAGGAGTGGAGGACAGAAGCAGCATATAGCAATAATCTCCTGGAAAAGTCAGCTTTGAAAAACCTAAATGCATGCGTTCAAGTGGTTAGAGTTCAGATTCAAAGCATACCCATTTTGGTATTCTTAACTGAAGCTCCGAAGAATAGGAGAATCTGGGAATAAAAGTTTCAGGCCCTATATAACTTCTGGAAAGTTAGGATTACAGGTTTGATATGGCCAAGAATCAAAATATGTGTTTTCCACTTCTCTGTCGCTTCCCATTTAAACACAGTGGTCCCTTTCTGTCACTCTGCTTTTCTATTTTACCTCAGGAGAAGCTCCTTCTTCAGATCACTGTTGGATGCTACAAGAAGGAAAAGGGTAAATAACGTGAATTTTGCCTGAATGAAAGAAACAAGACAAAGAACAGCAGACACAAGATTGAAAAGGTTACCAAAGTTAATTGGCACACTGGCCTGCAAGACTCTTACAACCTCTTCTGTTCTGGTTATGAATTATTCCCCCATGTGCAGAACTTATCACAATTCTCAAAATCACCCTTCCTCTAGTGATCTGAAAGGGATATAACATCCCTCCCATGTGCAGCACACATGCACAGATGGAGCATTA
This sequence comes from Gallinago undulata, assembly GCA_026546715.1. NCBI lineage: Eukaryota > Metazoa > Chordata > Aves > Charadriiformes > Scolopacidae > Gallinago > Gallinago undulata. Next base: position 85,754,485 of record JAOTQQ010000001.1, on the reverse strand, counting down.
GGCAGAACTGCTATGAAAAGATTCAGAATCACCTCAAGTCTATCCACACCTCCTTTTTTGTCTTCCATCCCCACACCCAAGCCCACCTGTTCCTTCGGTACCTTCAATTTTATACACTAATCAAGCAGCTTTCAGAGCCTCGACATCTGCACCTTCTTACTCACTCCTAAGCCTATTAGCCCGCAATCTGTAGGTATTAATACACAATCCATGTGTCTAGCTCGAAACTGCACATGAATGTAAGGTGCATTTGAAATATAGCTTTGAAGAGATGATGGCAATTCTCCAACTACATTTACAGTGGTTCCCATTTATCATGTGCATGTTTGTAAGCTAAGGCCTAGGCATATGAAAAAGCAATGCAAGAACTAACATCAAAACACATAAATGCTAGGATGTGAAACAATCTTATGAATACCCTAGTTTTGCATAGCGTATCTTGCAGCTATCCCAAAAAACATTTGTGTTACAGCACTGAGGAATGTTTCATGGGGCTCTCTAATGTAGACTGATATATTCCCGCAGACATTTTTTAAAAAACAAGATTTTGATAGCAAGTGGTTTTGGGTGTGTTTATTTAACCCCCATTCTCTGCTGGCCCAGGTACCCACACTGAAAATGACAAGGGATGCTGTCAGCAAGGCTTGATGCAAGTTGGCAGAGTTTGGCACGGGATGAAGGACTGTAACAGAAGCAGGAGATGGATCTGCAGATCCAGGCAAGGGGCATCTTGACTTTTAAACAGAGATATGCTCAAGTCACTAAGAGGAGGTATTTGTAAGACTTGTGGATGCACATGTACAAAGGAACTGAAGTGGACAAACCTGCAATTGTAGGAAGCGATACAGGACAAAGTCAGCAGAGCTAGGTATGGAGAGTGGAAGAATAGGAGTGCAGCAAGCCACAAGGGGCTTTTCAGCACTATAAAATATTTAGCTATGGAAAGCATATCTTTTCCTTATTGATGTAAACCCTGAGTGAAGTATTTACTGCAACTAAAATAAACATGCAGGAAAACAAATAAAATAAATTTTTCAGCAAACCTATCCTGTAGTGTAATTTTAGAGAAAGAACACTACCCTTTAATGCTCTTTAAACAGCAGTTAAGGGAAAATACTATTAATATGCTTATGAAAATAAACATGTCCTGCTGGTATAAATCTCCACTAACAACATCAATGTTAATAGACTTACTTTATTTATACCAATGAAACATTGAGGAATGTGGCCTGCGATCTCTGACAGAATGGGTTGCACTTACATTCTTTAGAAAACTGGAAATTGAAAACAATAGCTAGGAAACAGCAAGGACTAGAAAACAAGGAAGAACTAGAGCTAGACAAGAGACAGATGGGAGCAGAAGCTGTGTTCCAGGAAAGACGATCAGTGGAAGCTGAAGAGAAGAAGAAAGTGGAAACTGCAAAGTAAGGGAAAGCAGAAAGGCCAGCAAGGAATGGAGGGGACAAGAAGTATCATGTAAGATGGACAGTAACACAGTAAGGGTCATTACAAACTGAGTCAATCTGCAAAGATGGGCTACCACTACAGCGATCACAGTGCAAGAGAGCACAGCCCTTGAATGAAGATAAGGTGAAGTAAGTGACCATCACAGCAAATGAAGGATTCAGTAGAAAACTGAAGGTCAAATGAGGACATGAGGGAAAGAAGCTGAGTGACAGAGGGGAAGGATGAAGCTGGCAAGGATGAGATGAAGCCTTGAAAGCATTGAGATCCAATAATGGCAAGGCAGCATGACGCTGTCTTGGACATTCAAAAGACAGGACACAAGCTTCACAGTAACAGAGAGAAAAAGAAAACAAATAATCTCTGCCTCCTCTGGGGTTTCCTGTTGCATCATTTCCATTTTAAATGACATAAAAATACTTCTAATAACCCAAGAAACACTTAAGAAACACTTGTTCCAGTTAATGTGTCTGAACAGTGTGAGTGTGCACAGACACACACACACACGAAAATCACCCAAAAAATAGTTCCCCCAGGAGGTCGTTATTATGCAAAAATTACTCTAATTAGGTCATGAATATATTAGGGTGTATATAGTGCCAACAACAGCGGGGGGAAAAAGAGAGAGAGAATTGGAAATGTGACATGCATACACTCCCAGTGTGGTTAGGGCGACTGGATTCCAAAATGCCATTATGAGATAAAAAGGTCACCCTGTAGGGAGGTAATTGGTACAGCACTCTAGCAGCTGATTAAAGGGACCTTTTTTTCAGGGTGGGAGTTAGAGGGGGGATTAACATAGGATCTCCCCTGACAAAGTATATGATCTTGATCAAACATCTGCTTTTAGGACAATCATGAAGAAAGAGGCTGACACCCTTGATATCCTGTTGAAGCAGATAGATGCATTTGTTTAATAACACCTCAACTTGCATGTTTTAAGACAGCATTAAAGGCAGAGGGTATTTTCCCTCCTGCAGGTCACTCTCTGTTCAAACAGGAGAGCCTTCATTTTGCTAGCTCCCATCACAGCTACGGCTCAGATACTGCCCACGTTGCATTAACAAGAAGTAAATGCTTTTAATGAGTCAGTAATGGCTGGGGGAACAGTACAAGGGAAAGCGGCTGCTTCACCCTCTCTTCTCCTCACCAAATACCAAATGATGACAGGCTCCTACAGATTGAGGTAACACAACTCCTGGCTTGGCTGGCAAGACAGACCAGTAGAAGGGCTCAGAAACACCAATTACACACATCTCCCATAGAGAAATACAAGGAAGCTAGTTTTGGATGAATCATAAACAACTCTTAAAAGCTGTGTTAAATAAGATGCCATTTGAGCTTTCAAAATTATTGCTGGCACACATAAAGGCTTGCTTTTTTGTTTATGAAGATGAATAGTCTGGCCTCACATTTGGGGCAAGGACTGGGAAGCAGGCAGGGACCAGGAACAGGCAGGAAACACAGGCAGTGCTGCTCCTGGGAGAGAGGACAGCAGTAGCAGGGAGCAGGGTGCACTGGTTTTAAAGCTGGCTTGGGATCCGGTTCAGTTTTATAGACTCTTCTGCCTCTCCAGACTGAAGTATTCCTTCCACTGTCCAACTGAGTTCTGCTCTAGGGTGACCTCCAGTTTTGATGCTGATGGCCACTGGCCTTTTCCCCTGTTTAGAATGATGAGCAGTTCATGTTATGCTGAGCGTACAAGCATTCCCAAATACCACCACCTATAGATCTGAGCCACTGATAGCAGAAACAGAGAAATGCCAGGCACAGAACGTAATTTGGACCAGTGTATCGTGGAGTGCCCTTCCCTGCCAGCAATGCCTAAGCAAAATTTAGAAGCAATGGTTCTGCTACAGTTTTGTCTGTGAAGAAAGATTTTAAATCACACAGTATGGGCTTAAGCTTTAAGATGCTGCTTAAAGGTGCCATCCTTTAAATGTCATGGGCTTAAGCCCGCCTTTTGATTTACAACTGAGGAAGACAATTGTTAGATCAACTTGCTTCCTTCACCACCGAAGCAAAAGAAGCATACACTGTAAATAGCCTCAGAATTAGCAGTTTTGGTCTATGATATCCAAAGAAGAATTTTTCAACTACACTTTGAGTACAGCTGGGTAACATTCCCTTCCAGTGAGAAATATTGACATCTCAACATTCAGCAAACTGAAAAGTTGAAATTAAACATGTATTGAACTGAGTCAAAATAAAACATTTGGCTCACATCTATAAAATTAAGTTTTATGATTTAAGTTGAACTGACAATAAAATGAAGTCTTTCATTTTGATTTCCCAAAAGAAAGTTTCAATTTTGTAAAAAGTCTTTTCCCAGAAAATCATTCCCATGGAACATGCCCAACCACCTGTAATTTTCAATGGTATGGAAAATAGCCACTGCAGCTTCCTAGAATATAGTACTGATCACTGAAGTCCATGTAACCCTTAAAAATGCATGTCCTATGGCTAAAATACTACTAAAAAAAAAAACCCCACCTCCTCATTCACTAGACTCTCTTAATGTCTAGGACCAGAAAATAGTTCTTAGTTGGACCAGAACTACAACTTTAAGACACTTCAAACTTCTGCAAACAGAATGGCTCATCAAATGCAAGATATTTAAGATGTGATACTCAGCCACTGCTGAAGCTTTCATTTTTAAAAACCAAATAGCTTTCTTTCATTTTCCTTTGTAGAGTTCACAGAATAAACAAACCCAGAGAGTGGTTTTCAATGGAGGATGGAGGCCTTTTGATATCTCTCAAAACCAATACAGGCAAGCCGTTCGTAAATTTAGGCCACTTTAAAAAAAAAAAAAAAAAAGGGAAAGAGTGTGGCATGTATCACTACATCGCTGTTAGACAATTTTTCATATGCTTTAATTATCACACATAATCTTAGGTGCTTTTATAACTTAATTACCTATCACCACATCATTTTAGCTTTCCAAAATCTTATTTATACATTGCCTTAGAAAATCTTTATGAGGGAAAGAACATTACTATTACCATATACAGGTAGGAAAATGTAGAAAGAGAGTGACTTGCATTATAGCCACACTGAAAGTCTGTGGCAAAGAAAGCAAGTACAAAAGGAAATAGACTGGGAAGGCCTGCAGACCACTAGAGTGTGCTACCTTGTGCCTTGTATTACCGTGTCTGTCTGTCTTCACTATCATCTGTTGTATCCTGATTTAGGCTAGATAGAGACTCTCTGAAACACTGGATACTTTTTGTTGACTCCTGTCCATTTAAGTTTCTGTGTAGACTAATACTGACAACTTTTGAAAGCATACATACAAGGGAGCATTTGTTCTCTATTAACAATGTGTTTTTGAGACTGCCTGTGCTCTGCCATTCTCCACTACCTGGGATTTCATATTACTGACATATAATTTACATAATAAAGTATACAAAGAACACAGATGCAGGAGCTATACTGAATACCTCAGGAGTGGACATTTTGGATTGAAATAATAAAAATTGGCAGGTTTTCCACAAAGATCTAATAGGTATATTCCATGCTAATTCCAAGCTAATAACTGACAAATCTGCTTCTTTCCCAGAAATGAAAGTCTATGAATTGATGTGACTCCTATTTTAGTCCATCAATAAACCACAGAATATAAACGTGTTCCCATGTTTCCGCTGCTCATGTGCACCTACAAAAGCTCTTGCAACCTGCTGGCATGGGTGCTGCACTGCATACTTTGCTTCCCTTTCTCTAACGTAGAGGTGACTGATAACTTGTGGGACATAGTCCCACCCACGATAAAACTCATAACCTGGGTGAAACAGCTACAGTGCAGGATGCTTGAACAGCTCCTTTCATGCACACCATTCTGAACAGCTTTCAAGAGTTTAAAACCAAAACACGATCCCAGAAGAGTATTAAATAATAAATGACTATGGAAGGGGAAAGACAAAGTGGCACAGGCAGGAAAGAATCAGAAGGGATAATCTGAGATAAGACCTGAAATGAGACTGTAAGTCGACAAGTGGGAAAAGTATAAAATGGCTAATCTAGATAAGATCAGGAGTGGATTTACAGTGGGCAGAAAGCTGAACTTCCTGGTCCCACACTGGCAAGTACTGCAGAGGTGTAGTACAACCTCCCCCACAGTGGCCTGTCTTCCTGCCCGGAGTGTCTTCTGAAAAGGGCAAGGCTCTAGATGAAGCAGTCAGTGGCATTTTATTAGCACTGGTCTCAAAGTTCTGTTATTTTGTGCACTCTTGGAGACCAAAACAAAAGCCACGCATACAGAAAAACATATTAAAAAAAACCCCAGCAAACCACATACAAACATTTTCTCCAACATTTTCCAACAAAGTGTTCCTTTACCTGTGGTGAAATCACATTTCACCACAAATGTAAAAATAGATGTAGATCATGACTGTACTTCTGCAAGAACTGGGCTCCAACATCATAAGCAGTGCTAGAGAAATCCTTGGGGTTTGAAAATGAAATGTGCTTTCCAATCTATTAATCTAATTCTAAAAATAAACAAACACAACCTTTCCACCAGATTCATCAGTTGCATCGCTACTGCTAACTTAATCCAGCCTATATATCCAGAAGTTAAGGGCAACTTCAAAATCTGATTAAATTATGCCCTCGGGACACTCTACTTTCAAAGTCCTTTTTCCACTAGATAGATGCACATGTAGCTCATTTCCTCCATTAAAAAACCTTAATAGCATTTCCACCCCAGGCCTGAAGCTAACCGAGAAGTCTGTGCTAGTAATACCCTGAGATAACATCCTACACTTGTATAAATAATGGGGGTTAGAATAGTTTTGAGAATCAGGGTCACAACAAATATTCATGTTGCTACACTGGATGAACTTACCATATGTTTTCCTCTATTTTGCAAGTAGGGAGCAATACATTTCACAACCGTAATCCATTCACCATTTTCAGAATCTATCACATATACTATTTCCAGAAAAAATTGATTTGACACATGCAAACACCTGTTTGACTGCAGCATCCTCACATAAGTTTTTAAAGGGAACCAGAACATTTTTCTGCAAATCTATGCCCCTTTTGCTCAAGGACAATTTTTTCCTGAGCTGCCAACCTGGTCTCTTTTAGTGCAATTGACCTCTATTTCTGGCACTTGGGTAGGTTCCTCAGTATCACTGTTCATTTGAGGAATGGTGGAAAGTATCTCTGACCTCTCTCAGAGTTTTCAATCCCTAAATGACCTTTGTGTATCATTTTAATCGTATTTCCCTTTAACACTTTTCAGATCATCATCCTGGTGCCCTTAAACAAAATCCTTTGCAGCACTCAGAACTTCTCCTTAATCCTAAAAGGAACTGGGCATAAAAACTTCTGGCCAATAGTTTCACTGATTTTCTAAAAGGTCTATTCCCTAATTATATTATCAGGACAGCTCTTTACATTTTCTTTTGATTTAGAAGAATTATTTTTTTCTTTAATCAGATTGGCATATCCCTTGTTGTTTGTGTGCTTTCCTATAAATGTTTCTTACAAATGCAGCCACCAGACCTCTTCCTCTACTATTCCAATTGCAAATGATATGTTTGCAGTTGGACAGAAAAAATAATTTCTCTACGTCTGGCAGGTGTCTGCCCAGTGCTTCCTGGAAACCACAATGAATGGCTTGAAGTCAGTTTCAACTAATACTGGCCTCCAACAAATACATCCCAGAGATTTTTCATAACCATGAGCTAAGCTAGGACATCTTTCTCCACTTGTATATACTGAGATTCGGGTTTTGCTGCAGCTATGATACAAAACTCATTGGCCTCCAGTTTTGAACACATTATATAGATAAATGCTCTACTACCTGCTCTGGTAGCTTCATGTTTAACATTACCTACCAACATGATCATTAGTTACCATTTATTTCTCAAACTCTTAATGTGTATCCTACCTACACTGGGCATCTTTCCATAAATAGGATCTCAGGTTTCTGATTTGGACAGCCACACAAAACCATATATTTACCAAACTGTACGTTCCTTGGTCCATTAGGGTAGGCATGTTATTGACAGCCTGAATCTTCTTCAGATCTGTCTGTATGTGTTCCTAGTTACTGTCTGTCCCAAGGAATTTACATACACCCTCACTGTGGCAAGCATCCGTAATAGCTTCTCCAGCATCACCCCAAACTACAAATTTTCAGTGGATGCCAAGTGCAACACAAATTGGTGCTATTTCTTCAAACTGCCAAGAAGATGGTTGATGGCATATACACACTTTCCTTTCTCAAGAGTACAAGCCAGAATTTTGTTGATGCTTTAATCGTAGACAGATACTTGGAATTAGTCAATAACTCTTGTATGGTAATGGAAATTTTTGCTCTTTGCATATTGCTTTAATTATGTGGGCCCTAGACACATGTGTAGGGAGCCATCTGCTACTCTGTTGATTCTACCAATTCCTGTGTGACTCCAGAGCCTACTCACCTCCCTCTTTATATTTGTTCTTTAAGGGAAAAGAAACTTTTCTCAAGAGAGGAGCAAGAGCTACATGCCTTTGCCACCCCTGTCTCAGAGGACCCCTCTTTAATTCCAAAGGACATCCTCAAGCTTATCATTAATTATTTTATTTTCCTCCAACAGATCCATCATCTTGACACAACCAATTGCCTGACAAAGTTTTACTTAACAATGGTGAGCTTTCCTCTATCACTATGAGAAACTTTATCCTTTCCGCGGTGTTATTTACCCAACAAGGATTGGCATCCCTACATTTTAAGTGTTGACTGAGTGCATTAATTTCTCCTGTCTCTTCTTGTATCACAACTCTGTATGGACCCTATATAGGGAAGGTGCAGAACAGTTTTGTAGTCAAAAATGCTCAGAAAAAAACATGGAGTTCATAGCTTGACAGAAAGATGAGAGGTATATAATATAAAATGTACCATTTATACATGGTACTTAGCTAGTGTCTCATGAATTACTTAGCACGTGTATAATGCTTAAAAGATTTCTAAACAATTCTTCAATTATAGACTGATTGCAGTAGAAGAACAAAATTCTAGTTTTTGAGGTGATAGGACCACAGCTGAGTCATTAGCTGAAAGTCTCTTTTCCCTTATCGCAGGCTTTATACCCTGTTGAGCCAAACGTACTGCAGGACCACTAACTGACCAAGAGGTCAAGCAGCTTGCTTTTGGAAGCAGCATGTTTAATGGAAATCTTGAAAACCAAAGAACCTGGCTTCTGAAGCCATCATTTAACCTGCTGCAATATTTTTTGTTAATACTCAACTGACATACTGATGAGGGGAAAACGGAGCAGGACAGGGAGAGGTTTCTCTCTCCTGAAGTGTCATTCTAGTGGCAAAGCCCATTATAGGCTGATTACAGACCCACCTCTCATCGTCATACAAGTAAGTAGAAAACCCTTATTCTTTTGCATGTCAAGGTTTAAGTCACATTGACAACTAGAATTTGTTCTCAAATTTTTCAATACTTTAATCTCTTTTTGAGTTCAAAAATATGAACAGCTTTTTTTTGAAATTTTTGTGAAGTGTCTGATGTTTCTTTGTGTTCTTCTGTCAACCCAATGAAATCACATTATATCACAAAATCCAAAACTTAAGTAGATTTTACTGACTATCCTCCAGGCAGCTTCACTGTTCATTTTTAATCCATGTAGAGTACTTAAATACCACAGCGATAAGTGTTTCATAAAGGCATATAGATAGATTTTGACATTGGTTCATGAAACAGGCAGTTTTCAAGGGCAGCAATTGTAGAATCTCTAAGAAATTGCCATCGTTCAGGAAACAAGACATGATTGTCCATCACTGTAGCTGATGGAAAAATAAAAACTTGTGGAATAAATATATTCTGTGACAGCACCTGTCATTGGTGAATTCTTTTGCCCACCACATCAAAGATAGTGGATGATATATGGGAGACAGCAGAACTTTTGCTGACAGTTTTCCACAATTTCCAAGCTGCTAATAGAGTACAGATATTGTTTTTAGTTCTCTCTAGCCTGGCCAACACTTTAATTTAGTATTGATATTTAATTTGTTCCTTTAATTTAGCAATCTGGTGACCCTTCAATCCCACTTTCTAAGAATTTAACAAATTATGTCTTCACTTATTAATAGAAGAGGAAAAAGTGAAAGTGAAATAAATTGAGAAGTTGTAGAATAAAAATATAATAATTTAGAGATAAAGTTGCTAAAAGATGTAAGTACCTCCTGTTCCCTTTGTTTACAAGCACCGAGAAGCCTCAAAGTAAACAATTTAAGGTGCCATAAATTTTATACTATCCACGGTATAAACACTACATTATGCCAAGGAGAAAGAAATATGTATTTCATCACTGCATACAGAATTTAGTCACTGCACACAACAAATGCTCTAACGCAATGTCAAAACATCAGTAAGTAACATAAAAAATAAAGCCAGAGAGACCCAAACCAATTCTTATACTTTCTTGAAAAAGAAAGAAGGAAAGAAAGACGATAAGGAAATACTGATCAGCATGTCCAGATTTCATGCAGCTCATGAGTCTTAAGACCTGGAATCTGCACTTTCGTTTCTAGAAAGTGTGTTTCCCACTCTTCTATCTTTCAACAGAAAAAGTGAACAAATTGCACGCCTACCCAGTGAGGTTCTTTTGATCATGTTCTGCTATTTCCGAAAATAATGAACATCTCTAATCCAAAATTTAGGTTAACTACCAAAGTTAACTATGCTGATTTAAACACCCACTTTTCCAACTACTTCACTGTTGTGTTACTTCAGTGGTATAAGCTTTTCTTGTAGTCCCAGATCATCAGTTAAGAAATTGCACAGCAAAATAAACAGCATAGGGAAAGGTGCTGCCCAAAATACATTAATTTTATATCTAATTCATAAAACTTCTCATTTAAATGAAACCCAAGCATAGCTTCCTCTCTGTCAAAACAGATTTTCACAACATGATTGGAGCAGGACTGAGTCCTAGACAACCTCCAATTGCTGTGTAGAAACACCATTATTTCTGCTTCGTAAGGTTTATTTTTCCAGAATAGCAGACCTTTGGTTTGATGGCCATATTATATGTTGGCAACTTCAGCTTAGAAGGGTTTTGTTGTTTTTGGCTATTTTTGTATCAAAGTGGACAACTTCGACAGAATGACAGAAATGCTTCTTGGGAGGGAACAGTGGAGGTCATTTCATCTAATCTCTAACTCAAAACTAGATTGAGTCCAGCCAAATCTTAAAAATTTCCAAGGATGGAGATACTGCAACAACCTGGTTATTTTTTCTTATGCAACACTTCCCTCCCAGTGGATAAATTTTTTGTAACATCTCATCTGAATCCTGCAACATGTCCACTGTGCCTTGTTTTATCATTTGCCATTACTGGGAAGAGTCTGGCTCTGTTGCCTTTGCCACTCATCAAGTAGCTGCTGGCTACTGTTTGCTCACTCCACTGTCTATTCTTCACCAAGCTAAATGAACAAAATTCCACAATTTTTCCTCATAATCCATGCTTTTTTGGATCCTGACTATCTTGGTTGCTCCCCACTGGACCCTCCCCAGTTTCTCAACATCACTGTAGAACTCGGGAGCCTTCACCGGATACAATATCCTCATGCAGCCTCAGCATGGCTGCACAGAGGCAAATAAGAGCATCTCTTGGTCTGTTAGACATGCTTCCCATACTGGGCTACAATCAAGATGACTGTCTTATTTTGCTGGTTCGTATTCAGCTTGGTATTTATTATCTTATTACCTTTGCCTGGGTCCTTCCCAGATGGGCCGCTACTCAAAGAGATGGTGCCTAAACTGTACTGGATTATTCTGCCCCAGATGCAGAACATTTCCTTGCTGAATGTCCTGATGTTCCTGTTAACCCAGTTCTCAAATTTCTCTTTTCTAAACATCTCTGCCATCTCAGAACCACCACACATACATTCATCCAGTGCCCTTCACGGTAATGTTTTTCAGACAAAACCAGAAGATTCTTTCTTGCTAATCAGAAAGCAAAGTGGTGGGGAGAGCTGTACAGGGTGGAAGGTAGATGTGACCGCTGAAGGAGTCACTGCCATAAAAAAAAAAAAAAAGCAAAGCTAGACAGACTTTTCTCTTTATAAGAGACAAAGCAGGAGCAGAACACCAGGAGCAATGCCAGAGTCCTCCCACCTCACTTTAATCACAGGATTTCCATGCTATGAAGGGTTGTTTGTGGAGGAGATGGAACTAGTTATGTCACCTCAATCTCCTGGGGTGAACGTGGTGTTACATGACACCTTAACCCCTTTGCTCTTTCTATCAGCTACTGTCTTGGAAAGGGCTGTCACTTAGAAGATGAAATATATTTACAAATTAATTAACTTTGGCCAGTGACTGAAGAATTAGATTTCCACTAACAGGGATTCTGTCTGAGTGATGGATACACAGAACATTGGAGGAATAAAATACTAGCCCTTCTTGCCTCCCAAATCTTAATGCTCAGCAATCACACAACCTTTCCCTTCATCAGTCTTCTTTCTACACTGTCAACCCTTCTTTTCTCAAAGCCAATAGAATTTGTTTTAGTAGATGAAGGTACGTGTGTACTGAAGAGAGTATTTGATCTCTGAAAGCAGCTCATCAACTCATTAAATAGACAGAGGCCTATTACACAGCAGAACTGTGAAAGGCAAAGCAGAGTTGGTGGTGAGGACAGAAGCATGGGATTAGCTGAAAACAAAACTGCAGCCTCTGATGCATAAAAGTTTCTGATTTCAGGACCTGAAGCAGGGGCAAGCCTGTGCTGAAGAGATCATGGTGCAAGCTGTATATTATGTGGGTTGGAAGTTTCATCTTGTTTTAACTCATGTAAAACACAAGCTGTTTGTCAGAGGGTTTGTATGTGTACAGCTAGGGGGATGTTACAGAATACAGGCTTACACACAACAGTATGGGAAGAGCAGGAGACTATTTTGATGGTGTTGACGAACCTGAATACCAGTTACTGGTGTGATGAAGAACTCACAGAGCAAGGGTTAGCATTTATTCCTGGAAACAAACACTGCTGCAGAATTCAGACAGTCTCAGCAGAAAGGTATAGGGGAGTTCACAGCCTTAGTTCTTAGTCATGCAAGAAGACTTCAGGTGGAAAGCAATGCTAAACAGGCCTTCATCATACTGCTTGTTTTTCATGCTTCCTCTCTGGAGTGGAAAGCTTTAATGAGCCACTTGCAACTCCTGTTGTATTAATTCTACTCTGCAACTCTATAAAGAAGCAAAGCAGAGCCCCAGACAATTTAAGCTATCAGCAATTCATTTAGAGCAGACCTTACAGATTAGTGACACTCTAAGGATATAAGAGATTACAAATAAAGTAAGCTTTCCTTGCCTCAAAGAACCATGTTGGAAAAAAAAAAATCCAAATTAATTTGTCAAAGAGAACATTCATCATTTAGTGGAACAAAATTAATCTTCAAAGTCATCAAGTGTTGGCCCAAAGTACATCTGATGTTCATGAGGGTTTGCTTATATTGGCTACAGAACTAATAAATTTTGAGACACTTTTTGTAAGAGTTATGGTTGCTTGTCATAATGTCCTGACCAGATTTAAATGTTGGTAATTAGGTTTCTCCCTCTGTGAAATCTCTCCATGATTTGAAGTGGTAACAATGATTTTTCTTTATTTCCTGTTCTATATTGTTAGCAGAAGTCAAAATGTACTATGAGATAGCTGCTGTGTTCTACTTCAGAGCTAGGTAATGAGACCTCTTTTATCTAATATCTGTACATTCTTATTTAGCGGAATATATTTATCTGTTGTTCTTTTTACATTTAAAAAGTTCATTTAAACAGCAGTTGGGTAGGCAGCATCTGACAAATAATAACGCTGAGTCGGAAATGGGGTGGAAAGAAAAGTCAACCAAATGCCAATATTTAGCATGCTGTAATGAGTGAAGCAGCACAGTGCAGAAGATAAGGCTGACCTTAGCAATCCATAGCTGATTATAGTTAGGGGATGATCTTCCCGGGGCATGAGGATTAGAAAGACAAACTTCAGTAAAACTAGTTGCAGTTACTCTCCATCTGTCCATCCTTCTTTTCTGCTGGCAACAGCCAATTGCACGGCAAGGAGTGAGTGCCACAATACAACACACCCTTCACCGGCAGAGTTACTGGCAATTTAAATAGCCATGAAACTTTGCACCACAGTCCATCAGAAGTACTCATGTGGCAAGACCCCCTTTTCAAAGATAGGCAATACAATGCTTTATATAAAAGACTTAAACTTATAACCAGAGCGTATTCCTACGCATCTCACAAGCACACATACAAACACAGCCTTTTTCTTCCTGTCAACTGAAAATAGGATGCATTAGCACTGAAGTCCAGCACAGGAAGAAAAGGCACAGAAAGAACAAAGACATTTTCTGCAGGTTGTGCTGCTAGGACACTAAAAACCTTGGTGCTTTAAGCCCTTGCACAGGCAAGTCTTCAGCTATTTCCAAACATTTTTACAATAATTTAGGAACCATATTAACCTAACATGAACAGGAAGCTATTAGACCCTTTCCTTTATCACTGACACTGCTGGTATGACTGGATTAATTTAATGGCTGGTAGGACTATTTTACTACATTTCTCTAGAGTACCAGAGATCGTGCAATAAGACTAACAGAAATTAGACTCTTGACATAAAGAGTGGTAAAAATATACTAAGAAACATTAGATCCAGTGCTAAGACAGTGGTGGAACTACAAGAAAGAAGATGAGGAGATTTACCAGGCCTTTCCTGTAAAGGCTGGTAAGGTAGCTAATGCATCAGTGGATGTGTTGAGAAGCAAAGGGAACACAATTATACTTCCTGGAGTAATGTCAAGAAATAACAATTTCCACGGTGACGAACTAAGCCATCACTTGCAGACACTTTTGAAGCAGGAAGGGAGTGAGAGGTGGTAGTCTCATGGGCTGTCAGTGGTAGCTCATTATGTATTTTTGACCATCAGCCCCTTGTAGGGAGGGAAAAGCAGCCACCCAGCCAGGGCGGGTATATAATCTGATTGATGCTTCGTAAGTGGCTTTCAAAAACTTGACTGAGCATGAAATCTCATCATTAAAGTTTATGTCCTGAGTGAGTGGGGAAAAGAGAAAAAGAAGGAAAGAGACCAAACCAAAGGGAACCAAAGCTGACAGAATGATGGCAAATTTATAGCCAGGCATCTACTTAAGCATGATTCCCAAAGCTAATCAGGCAACACCTAAACAGGCTTCTGGATTTGAAGGAAATTACAGAAGAGGATCACCCTCTCTCCCTGTGCAGAAACATAAAAGGAACCAAAAGCAATAAAATCCAAACCTGTGGGATCCCTGGAATGCAAGTATCAGCTCTGTCTGTTTTACCAAAGAGTCTTAAAGCATTGTGGAATAATCAGACCTAAGTAATCTAGGAGAACTATATCCATCAATTCCATGTTTAATCTTCTGCTTTTCTCTGGTTATGCAGAAAACATATACTGCTTAAACAGTTTCTATGTGCTCAATTTCTGCATTTCTATCTGCTTAATATGAGACAGGGCAAGGGGAGAACACGGACATGATAATGCTGCATCCTAAAGACCCTTCCAGCCATAGACAGGGGTTGTTAAAACTTCAAGAAAAAAAAGGCCTATCAAGATCACAAAATACTCTTACATAGCGAAGTCTCAAAGGTCTGGGAAAGAGTGGAATATTTCAGCAATATTCATTCTGATTTGAAAACAAATTGGTCTGCCTTGCTTTACTTTCTCATGCAATTATTCTAGCTAATGAGTTTACTGGCAGAAATGTTCACAGAAACAGCAAATTTTAGTGGCCATCGGAGATTATTTGTGAAGAGTGAATTTAAAATTCTTAATCATAAGCATTCACTGTGTAAATGCACTTCAAAGGCCTAGGCTCATCCCATCAGGGACTAGCGCTGCCCTAGGTAACCAATGTGTGCAATCAGAGCTAATCAGTCAGATCTGATTTCAAACATTCGCAATAAACAGATCATGGACAACTGCAACTCAAAAACTATTCATAGAAATTATTTGAGAAATTATTTTGAATGCTGAATAATTCAAGATTGCACATTGTTCACAGACAATTCCCAGAGAGAAAGAAGGGTGAAATTTGTTTTGTAAGTTCATGATGGATTCTTCATCTAAGGCTGCTCAAAACACCCTGGTGAATAAGGTTAGCCTCAGCCTCCCATAGTTATTTCTAAAACATGAACATTTGAATGGGCACTTCTCAGGAGCTGGCAGCACTGGTTTTGGGGTGCTCCTTGTGCAACTAGTCAAGCAAACATCCTCCTCCAGCACTGTTTCAAGGAGGAAGAGTAATGTGGATCTGTGAAGGAAACCAGCTGGAATTAATGGCATCACTATCTGTGACACTGAACAACTCTTCAGTGACCAAAAGTAATTTCTGCTGTCATTTGGCTTTAGTGACTAGTTGGACAGAGGCTGGAAAAGTTACCCTACTCACGCCCTTCCCAGACTTCTGCCCATGTGTTACTGATATTTCCAAGAGGGCAAAAATAGATCTAATTGCTCTGATCACCTTCCTGAGAAGGAACTTGGCTGCTAGTCAGTCCTCCTGAACAGCATAGCAATTTGTGGATTTGTTTTTTATTTATAAAGAAATGAAAAATTATCTGTCCAGTTAATACAGTGGAGCAATTCAGGGAAGCAGATTAAGATGTGGGTTTAAACCCTCTTCTTGTTATCAGGATTGCTATACCAGATGAGTTACAGGTGACAAAACCTCTTACTTTATGTATATTGTTACGTTATTTCTTTGAAAACATATTGTATTCCCAGCATCCCACAACCACTGTATCCAAATCTTTGAGCATCACCTTCCCAGTACAGGGCTCTGCACCCAAAGACAAAAGAAGAGTAATGAGCACACCACTGAGAAAAGTACAAAGTTTAAGAAATGGGATATAAAAAAAAAAAAAAAAGAACAAGAATGACTTGTTTAGTCTAGGAAAATCTGAGGTATGACACGATAACAGACTCTCATTATGTAAAATGCAGCCAAGATGATGGTGATCAATTGTTCTGCATGTCTGCTGAGGATAGAACAGGAGGTAATTAATTTAATTTGCAACTGAACAGAATTAGATTAGATGTTCAAAAGAAATTTCTATCTGTAAGAGAAATAACTAGAAGTTCACTGCCTCAGGCAGTTATAAGACCTCACTACCAGGAGGTTTTTCTTTTAAGAACAGGTTTGACAAACTTCTGTCATAATAGTCCAAGCAACTTGATCCTCCACTGAGCTGCAGGATGGACTAGAAAACTTCTCAAGAGCCCAACACTCTCAGGATCTTTTTAAAAGCTCTGCTCTTATGAAAGTCTCAGCCTGTCTTCCAGGAGATGCCCTGAAGTACCCAAAACTACACCTCCCCTGAAGCCCCACAGCGGTGAGAGAGGTTAGTATTGTCACACTCCAAACCAGAATGCTTTAGTCTCCCTCTCCAAACCCAGATCATGCCATTTCTGTTTACTTTGTCTTACTGTAAGAAGTGCAGTTTTTAGATACAATGCAAAGGGTCACCTTGCCACCCCAAAAAAAAAAAAATTAAAAAATGCCCACCACAGAATTTGAAGATGAATTAGACTTATCTGCAGGATACGTTAAATGTAAATTTTGCATGACTGGAAATAAAAGGCTGTTTTATAGAAGCACCTATTCCTTTCTTACCAAATCAATGAACAGAAGTACCTTAGACTGCAGGAAGAAAAAACGATTAAACTAAAAAGAATGAAAGATTACAACTCACGTGTACCTTTGCATTTTTGGGGGGCACAGCTTTAATTGCTGACACACACAAGAGACTCCAGACATACTGCAACTACTGTTCAAAGTCTTATCACACCTGCGTGCAGGTAACTGCTTGCTCTGAAGAGCCATTCACCAACACACCAGCTCTGGTGTCTCCAGACTTTTAAAAAACTCTCCTTATCTCTTTGAACACAGAGCATCTTGGGTTGCCAAGGTTACATTATATGCTGCTTTTCTAACTAGAACATTTTTAAAACCTTTTTCCCTTTTTGCAAGTCTGAATTAAGTCACTCCTCTCTAGTCTAGAAGACCAAACAGAGCTGCAAGCTCTCAGGTTTTGCCCCTCTAATGCTTTGGTATTTTCAAATGCCCTTGCATACCCACAAAGAAAAGCACTATGTTTACTTTTTCTGCATTATGAATTTCCTCTGTTCCTCCAAGACACAGTCAAATATTTTATACGTTCCATACAACACAACCCACAAGGATTTATTCATGTTTGCAACTCTTCTTCAGTTTGATCATATCTCAACCTCTTCTTAATTGTTATTTGTGCACGCATACATGATTAGCGTTTATAAATGTTGGGGATGACGGCTCTAAGACCACAGTGCTAGCTAAGCTAAAATAAAGGACAATCAACCAAAACATTAAAATTTTACGTAGAACAAAAGAGGAAACATTTCCAGGCCTGAAAATCTATGCTACCCTGTAATCCTGGCAGGAAAGCATCCTTCTTCTTGGAACCATCTACTCCTCTGGTCCTACCCATAATGCTTTAAGTGCAAACAAACAGGTTTCATCATTGCACCTCTTGCAGGATGTTCTCTGAAAATTCCCAGTCTCACGCGTGAACAACTATACCCTGATATACTAAGAGTGTTAGGAGTGATATTGCTCAGCCCGTGAGGGCTCGCATATGAGCAATATACTTCTGATCAACTCAGTTTTGCCTTGGGTCAGAGGTATTCTGCCTCTGTGTGAAACAGCTGCTCTTGCCAAGTTCCCACAGATAGGAGAGTTCCTGCACAAGTCAGATGCTGTTTCTGTAAAATTGGAAGTAGACACTCACAGAAACGAAACACCGTTTTTTCTCTGCCTGCCCTGTTGCACCCTCTGTCAGCCCACTACCAATTCCAGATAGTGAATCAAGGAAAAAAGTCCATAGGAGGTAAGTAGAGTGTTGTAAGGATGGAGAGAGATTGCCTCCTCAAACCAATTCCTGTATTCCTCAATTCCTGCTTTCAACTTTAGCTCTCAATTTTCAGACCTAGTGCAAGTCAATTTATTTTTTATTGTATAATCAAGAAGCTAATTAGACCAACTTTACCATCCCCAGTCAGTAAGATACAACGTAGCTGACTGTACCTTGAAAACCAAAATTGTCCTACTCTTGATAGAGCTAAGGATTTCACCCTGCCAACCTTACTTACACTTGTTGAAACTTTCACTTGTATGAAATGGTTGTGAAAACCAAGTCTGGCTTCTGTGACCTTGTCTGCTCAGTCTCCCACCTGCATCAATAGCAAGTTAAATTGAACTAGTAGCAATATTCCTGTAAAACTTGACAGTGCCATAGACAATGCTTCTGACTGTTTCCAGGCCTAATGGATAAAACATTATTCTCTCTACAATAATTATGGGTTCTATAGTACTCTGAGGAAAATCGCTGTAGACAATACATAAACACTTCAATGCTGTGATCACATGACTGGTGCAATGACTTTCGGGTGAAAAGGTTCAATGCCACAATAGTTATGGAATGGCTGATAAAATTTGCATGCTTTTCTACCAATCTTGTACATTACTGTGAGGTTACAGGAAGCTGGAAGGAATTATCACTCCTAAAATAACCTACCAAAAGCCAGAAGCGATCCTTCTCTGTGGCTGGCTGAATGTCCAAGTCTACAGACAAGCTGGTGTGTGGAGGGGAAAGGGGAGGAAGGAGGTAATGATTTATTGCTAAGATCCTGGGGAATTTAAGTGGCATTAATACTTGATGAATAAGGTACTTCTGTTCTTAGCATGTCTGTCAGGCTCAGGTATTTCACAGCCAACTTGGAATTCACTGGAATGTTCCTACCAGCAACATGCCAAAATCTTCAAATGGCCTCAAGCTGAGGTTTGGGGAAGAAATTATACTCTTTAGGTGATGAAGACATGGGTCATGCAAGTGACACCCAGGGAACCTCAGTGGTCCACTGTGGACTGGTGTTTACCTACTGAGACTCATCTACCTAGTCTGAACCAGATAGAGATGGGGATTGCTCTGCTGTCCATCCTGGAATGAGCACCTAGCCCACCTGGCAACTACCTCTGAAGTGTTCTACAGTCGCATAAGGCCCTGCACCAGCCTTTGCTAAATGAAGAGCACAGTTGTTACAGACCTGTAAAGGCCTAGAAGTTAAGAAGCTGCGTGCACTGCAGCAAATTTGGTTACTCTGCTGAAAACTCTTCAGGTTTGCCTTGGTGGATAAAAATCCAAGACATTAGTTGGGGTAAGAGGGGTTGAGGAAATAAACTGTGCAAAATAAAAAGACATAAGCTATTAAAAATGATGGCTTCAATTTTGGCTTTTAGTACAAAACTTGGGTCCACGTATTTTTCATTTTGAAAATAGCACACACCAAATATCAAGATACAAGTAATAGCTTACAGGTGTTATTGAACTCTTTACGCTAGCTTGCTTCTTCTCCCATTAGTTTGCTCATCCAGTAACAACTCCTCTTTGGGTTTAAAAAGGGCCACACCATGAACATTATTTGCATGGAATTTCCAATCTTCAGTACTGCTTGGGATTCTCTCTGAAATGTTTCTTATTTCCAGCACTGTTCATCTACTTCAAGCCCTTCTGAATCTTGTAAAACTCCCCAGAGCTTTCTCATTCTATGAATTTGTTTTTTTAAAACACTTAAAGAAGAACAACAAAATATCTGCTGAACTGAACTACTACCATGTAAATACCCTTTGGCTCAAATGTGAGGGTTTTTTCGAGTTGAATGGAGAACACAGAGGGAGAAGGGAAAGTGGAGCAGGGTTGTTAAGAGATGTAAAGCAAACAAGCAGGTCTTTGACACTCAATGAATTTATAAAGATTTTTTTCCCCTTCTTAAAACCTCTGGGATTGCAGAAATCAAATACAAATGCTTACTGTTGCCATAGCCAAATGACCACTTTGGAAAGACAGTAAGGACAGAAAAGGATGGTAAATCTTAAAAGGCTGAGATATTGGCATCATATGGAATTCTCCCACATCATGGGCAGAAGAGGCAGAAACAACTCCAGACAGGAGCCTTAATGTTCAGGGGAATTTACAGTGCCTAGTAGTTCTGTTCCTAGAGAGCTCAAGGAGAGAGCAGGCTGTGGTCCTTCCTCTCCCACCTCTGTGTTTTACCCACTGAAAGATTTAATTAACTCCATTTTTCCTAATTCATTTTTATTTATTTTGACGCATAGCAGCAAGGTAAAGAAAAAAATGCTAGTAAGCTAGAATAAATAATAGCCGCTCCTTCCAAATATTTCCCTTCAACTATTATGCAGTATCTTTCACACCATCTGAGGAATGAAATGGGACTAAGAATTTTCTCAAGAGCTGTGATCACCTCTTCTATAGTTGTCTTCCCTAAACTATGTATTATTGCTTATTTCGTATACTCATCAGTAATCATACTAATACCAAATGTCTCAGTTTGCTGTTTATATTCAAAGAGAAGGTCCTGTCACTTACAGAACATGACTGGCCTCTTCCATGTTAAACACATACCTGAGGTTCATGCTGATTTCTTGATCCAGCCTTGTACGCTGTGAGGTGGAGTGACCCATTACCTTTTGACCTTAGCACATTTTGAGCTAAGATACTGCTCAGGCTCGCAGAGGTTAAATGCTTTCTTAGTTCAACCTTTAAATTCTTATTTACTTGCTCTAGAAACACCCTCATAGGAAGGATAATAAAATGTAGTATTGCTGCAAACTACCATCAAAAAGGACCAATTTTCCTCCCACCTCATCCTGCTTTATAGATGTATAATTGCACTTATTTGAGTGGAGCTATTCCAGATTCCCTGTGTGAGTACCTGTGTGCATGCCTGTCTGAGAGAAAGAATGTATGTGTAGGATCAGCTTTTAGACCTTTCCAAATGCAACGCTTAATGCTGTAAAAAATGTCCCTCATGTACTTCATGTTTGGTGTCTTCTAGAGGTAAGCAAACCTTTCACCCCCAGCTTCCTCTGGCCCTACCTTTCTCGCCCTTCTGTGAAACACAACTTCCTTAACTGTCCGGTCCTTATACTTTAGGCACAGTCCTCTCTCGATGAAAGCAGATAAGCCCTAGGGCTGCTGGATAGCGGGAAGGTTAGTAATTACATTGGCCTCTCCTTTAGCATCTCCTCTCAGAGCTGAGAGGGAGGTGTGAACTTCAACAAATCACAGAGTTGCATGATCACCATGGAAACGAGGGATGAGCACCTCTTGTGATGAAGACAAATGACTGGTGAGAGGGTTCTGTCCTCCCTCCCCCTTATTGTTCTGCATTAAATACCTAAAACTCTGGAATCTGAAACAAGTCAGGAATGTTAAACAAATATAATAGTAACAGCTCAGAGCAGATGCATAAAGAACAGTTTATGTTCCCCCTCACAAAAGATGTTCACAAATACTTTCAAAATCTCATACTGTCTTAAAGAGGTATGGGACACTTTTTGGTTCACAGAACAGCCTCAAGCTGGGAGACCAGAGGGGCTGTAATGCAATGATGCTTTTGATATGTTTCTAAATGGAATTTCACGTTCTCATCAGGGTGCAGCATAAGGTGCAAACAGGTGTTCACAACCCACGTGTTGTTAAGAGATCTCATGTGGGGGTAGGCAGCACTGTCACGTTATGTCACTGGAAAATCTTGAAATAACAAATGGCATTGAGAAATTGGAAAGGCAAAATGGCTCGTGGGTTTTTGTGCCTTTCCCTCCCCTTCTCCCATGCAGTAATGGGATTTTTTCACTTCTTCCTTATGGGAATCCATAGAAACGTTCAAAGTGCAGACAAATCGTCTTCATTACTGATAACTGAAGTTGTCATTATCTGTACTTCTACAGATAATGTGTAGTGCTGTAGCACTCCTGTTTCAAGAAGTTGTTGAACTCCCCTGTCCTAGATATTGTAATGTGACCACAGTAATAAAGAGACTAAGGCCTGCCTCAAAAAAACTGTAAGATGACAAGACAGTGGAAAGATGGAAAGGAAGTATAATTACTTTTACTTTACAAGATTGTACTGTCCTTATCCACGAGGCTTCCCAAGGTCTCAGATGAAGTACATGCCTGCAGCTGAAACTGAACCCTTAAGTTCTGGCCTCCACTGCCATAATTAGCATCCTTCTGTAATGCAGCTATCACTAACACATCATTCAACACACAATACCTAAATAAATGGAAGTACCAAATACTATCATGTTAGAAGATGCATGCCCATCAACATCCACCAAAACTAGCTTGTTACTAGGAACTAGGTGTAGTTTCAGTTGTGCAGACCGCTACATTTATTAATTCAACTTGACAGAAAGCAAATAAAATTTACCACAAGAATACCATTCTTCCATGAATAGGCTTTGTCTTGTCCTTTGCTTTGCTTGTATGGAGACATATCCTGAATCCTGTCTGCAAGAAAGGCTCGTATAGCTCACCTTTCCTGAAATTCCTATATCAACTGACTTTGATCTAACTTGCCTGGACACTAGGCCTCGAAGACCTTGTCTGGTCCTTTCTTATCAAGACCTGCAGATCTCCCTGTGTATTCAGAAGTCTTTCATTTCCCCTATGTTTTATCTTTTTCCCCCAATATAGCTCTTAAATACATTGAGTCATGATACCTGAACAGCACCTAGAACGTGAACTTTTCAGGTTGCTTGAGGTGACTACAGACTACTGTAAGCTAAGGAACAAATACACTGAATTGAAGATGTGCCATATAAAATGTTATACAAGCAGCTCAAAATCCATCACAGAGCCACAGAACACGTTATGGTATGTTGTAGCAGGGGTTTATAGAACACAAAACTGTGCCATGTTAGGGGGTACTGACCTACTCTACATATCTATGTATCACCTGAAGATGCAAACAATTCCTAAGCTGAATGGAGACCTATGACAGACTAAAGGCTACATGTGAGATTTTTCATTTTTATGTTTCAATGTTTTCAGAAGAATGAGAGTATCTTGTTTTCATTATGCAACACAGTTGTTAATTTAATGATGTTTATTTTTGCCTATCAAAAGTCCAACACATCTGCAGGGATGGAACTCAAGTTTGATTTCTTTGAAAACATATGCCTCTGCACTTGTACTGAGGGATAAGCTGTAATAGTTCTTAACATTACACAGCCTTAGATGCTCAGCTCAACAATGCTGCTTCTGTACACACACAAAGCCATGTAATTACAATACATTAGGTAGATGCTTCAGACATGCAGAGCTGACATAACTATGCAAGGAAGCTAATACATTTAAGTGATTATGGCAAAAACACTATTCCACAAATATGTGCATGTTATATAAAACAACTTCACTTGTCTATTCACTTTCAGCAAATTCACAAGCTAGTGAATTTTCTGCCAAGAGTCTTTATATTAAAAATTACTTCAAGAGAATATAGGAAAAAAATTAATTCATTAAAAACTGTATTATGGAAACACAACATTCCCTGCTAAGAACAGGGTCACAGGCTGACCTAGGACTCCAATCACAACTAGAAGGTATAAGAAGATGCATAGTAAACTGATAGAAAACATGCTATTAGTTAAAGATTATTCAAAACCCAGAAATGTCTTCATGGATGTTAGCTAGCAAGTAACTCTGAATGACAACTAACTCTGAGGAAATCTTAAACTTGTCAAATCAATTCTCCTCCTCCACTGGTTCACACAACTCCAAAATGGAACAGGCAGCAATGACAGACAGGGAGAGGTCATCATACAACCAGTCGTCTCTCTCTAAAACTCAGATCTCCACAAGCCTTCCCAGGCTTCTGAAATGAAGCAATGACAACAAAATCACTTCTAGGAGCATATTGAAGGTCCACTGAAAGCTATCAGGATTTGTCTCAGCTCGAATAGGCTTAAAACTCAGCCACTGATTAACTTTCAAGCTGTCAGGACTCTGCAACAGACAAGTGTTTTCTCTGGCATGTTTCTGGATCATCAGATTGGGAACAGCTTTTGTCATACCACTGCTTAAACTGATTTAAATGTAATAGCATAGTATATCAGTAGAAGGAGGAGCATCATAATCCAAGGAATAACTCCAGAATGAGTAGCAGGGACTTTGCCCTACCTCATACTGCCATTTTCTCAAAGAAGAAAGAAGAAAACAATCAACAAGAAAAAGACAATTTCATCCAAATCCTATGAATTGCTGCTGAAACCTTTATAAGGTAGCTCATTCACCTTCTGGGACCTGCCTATGCTGCTCTTAAAATACATGGACAGAGCTGTGTCACGGCCATGAAAAGTTTCTACAAAAAAGCAAATATATTGTTCCTTTGTGTAGGAAGACTATAGAAGCTCACATATTACTCAAAGCAAATCCTTACCAGCCTGCAGAAAAGAGGACAATTACTAAAGCATTCATGCCATCAGCAGTCACCCGTTTCAGTGACACTCAAGTGTCAGTTGTGCTATTGTTCAGACATGAGTGACAGAGGATCTATTCCAGTGTGACCCAGATGGCAAGGTCTACCATCTTCCTAGATTTTCTACTTAGGAGACCCCCATGATCTGTCCACTTTGGAGACCTTAAGATTCTTCTCCAGAGTTACTCATCCAGCAACACCAGAAGGATGGAAAACATTGAGATGCAGGGGCCCTGGTATTCTAGAAATCACTAACCCACATGATTTGGTTTGCCCTGTACTAACTGTCTGCATCTACTTCTGCCATACAAGAACAACTGGGTTCACCACAGATGCCTGATGTTATTGTTTCTTTGTTTTACCTTAGGGTAAAATAGTCATTTTCTGTAGAAAGAGTCGGCAGCAATATTGTAATATGCACTTGAGCTAACAATCATCACATTGTTCTAATAGAAATTTCTAGCAACGTGAAAAATTAGTGTGTCCCAAAGCACTACAGTTACACCAGTATCCTTAACAACCCATCAGGGAGCTTAGGTACTAAGTAAGAAGCAACTTCACAAATTCAAAGAGAACAACTGAAGGAGTTGATGCAAAATTCAGGTCTCCTGGTGTTAGAGTCTTTTGGTACTTTAACTACTGTACAATGCTTAAGTCCAGAAAAAATGCCAGCAAGGCCCGTTAAGGACCCACTAAAAAAGAAAGGGTAAGGATAGCAGCAAGTCCAAAACCACCTACCACCTACCCCTGCTCAGTATACTTGAAGCCCGGGGGCTCTTTTGGCTTGGATTGCTTTTCTTCAGACAGATAAAACATACTTCTGTAATGCACACCCCCTTGTCCCACATGTAGGGGAGAAAGCTGAGGTGAAAACGAGGCCCTTTTCTCTGACTGTTTTTGCCATCAAGTTGTTTTAATATGTGCTAAAGCAGCCACTCTCTTTGCAATTCATTTTCCTGCTTGCTTCCAGCAATGCCCTGTTGTTGAGACACTTTGATGCACTAGTGTCTATGAACAGCTTGCCAGCAGCACCCACAAAAGCAGAAACATTTCGAGACCTCAAAAGGGTGACCTAGAGACATTTTTTCTTAAAATTGACATTTTAACAGAGCACAAGAAGCAGGACTCCTGCGTGGACTGCCTTATTTGCATCTTCATGTAGCTCATGGATTTAAAGGTACAAGTGAACATTTAAAGCATCCTCTTACAGGCTAATCTCATCACTTACATTTTCTGATTGTCATTTGCTAGCTCAGGTTGAGATGCTTCCATTTATTCATTCCTTCTCACTGGACTTAATTAAGCTGTGGAAGTTATAAATAACTAGACTGCAGGATCAGTCTCATTAAAAATTAAAGTCCATTAAAAAAAATCTGGACTATTCATATTATCGCAGGAAAATCCACTATATGCTTTTCTTTTTTAATGAGAAAATATGCAGATTAAGCCACTCAAGAGTCTTCTTTCTCTGCAGCTTTGATTTTAATTTTAAAAGTGCAAAACTAAAAAAGTTTTGAAGCCAGGAAGCTTCAGTGCTACCACCAAAAATGCCTTTGATTCCCTTGGGAAAAAAGACAGCTTCAGAACTATTTTTCCCCTAATCTCTTCATCACAAAAATAATGATTTTTTCTTGGATTTAAACATTACTTTGTAGTATTTTCAACCTACACAGTTCTCAGTTGTGCTACTGCATCAAGTCTCATAACAGGAGAGAAAATAGCTTGCTACAGTGAAACAAATTAATCTACTTCTACTACCCTAGTTGAGTACCTTAACAAAACTACACTGACAGCACAAGTTTAGAGAGAACATCAGATTTCAGTTTCCATAATGATCTTAGGGGAATAAGTACTATAATCTGGGATTTATATTTTGAAGCAACTCTTTTGAATCTGCATTCATGTGACAAATTATTGTGAATATAAAAAATAGAAATAATTCCTAAAAATAATCACTATTAATAATATTATATTTTTTTCTAATTTTCCCTCTGAATTCTGACATCAGGGTTGAAGCTATAAATATGTTATATTTCCAGATATTTTTCTGCAACCAGAACAGCAAAAAATTAATTCTTAGTTTGCATATTTAAAAAAAAATAAATGCAAGCAGACGTACTCAAATACATTTCAGCTGTTGGGGTCTTTCAGGGCAGAAGGATGCTCACGAGGCTCATCATAAATTCATGGGCTGGCAACACGATGCCAAGAGAAAGCACACTGCTTGACAGACACTGCTTCCCAGAAAAATGGAGAACTATATTTGGCACCATCAGAGATGCTTCCAAGACACTCCTTAGGGTAGAAAACTGCCTGCCTCTAAGGGGGTGGTGCAAACATATGAATCTGGACACTACATTTTTCTGTCTTGGTAAGCTATTTTTCACCCTCTGGGTCTGAGCCAACACAGAAGGAGCAGTGGTTACCCCACCAGAGAACAGCAGGCCTGGATTTTGCCAGAGGCAAAAAACAATTCAGCAAGGAAGAAAATGACCCCCTCTCTTCTATCTTCCCTCGGGCTTCCTTACAACTTCTCTTAACCACTTAGAAAAGCCAGGCTCCCGGGGACAGAAACACCAATATAATCTTCAGTCCCTTAAATGTAAAGAGTATCTACCCAAGTGTCAGGGGGAGAAAGTACATTCAAGCCATTTCAAGAGTTGGTGATAATTCTTGCTCCCAGGCCATTTGTAATGATGCCTCATTTTCTTCCAATGCCATATAGCTTCTCTATTATCTCCTGGCACTACAGCTGTTGATTTCTTGTTTTCTCTGATGGGACTGTGCAGAGACTTTTTAAATCCAGTGCCTGACAAGAGTTTCAGGGGGGAATGCCAGAAAAATGACCATAGATTATTCTTAAATTGCAGCGTCAAAGTCCTACCCAGTGGTTTTGTAACTGCCATCAGAAAAGTACTAATGGTAATAGAAGAGATATCTACAATTGCCCCCCTCAGACAAGCTGCGTGTAACATATTCCCTATAATAAGGAGCTCTGCTTTGAACTAACGCATCAACCTTAATAAGCTACACTACTCCTACTGCTGCTGCTAAGAGGTTGTTCGGCCAGTTCGTTAAACACCTTTCTTTTTTTTTCTGGGGTTTGAAATTTAGCCGTGTTAAACGTATTTGCAGTGAAAATGATATTCTCAGCACCACAGCTGGGGAAGACTTGCTGGACAGAGGATTTTGTTTCATTAAAACTTGGGTTTTGTTTTATCAGGTCTTGTCTTTAATAGTGCGCCTAGTCCGATAAAGGCAGTCCTCCTGCCAAAGCGACCCACAAAACTGCTTCCCGCACAATGCTATTGAAATGCAGTTGCTTCCACAGCAGCAACCAGTTAGCAGGAAAAGCAATGAACAGTTTGGCTGAAGAGAGAAAAAGGAAACTACTGGCAATGTAACAGAACCTACCACTCTTTCCACGTAGATTGCAACAGTATGATTATTTTTATGCCCATGCTGTGTAGATGGGCCCTGTTAGGCTTTCAGGTCTTTTCAGAACAGCCTCAACCTGCATCGTAGGAGCCTGATAGCAGGCTACTGCGATGGGGTGATGATACCTGTGCTAGATGGGACTAAAGTGGGTGCCCTGCAGAGAGCGTTTCAGTCTCCCTGAAAATGGCCCATGAACGGCACATGGCTGGGTTGAAATTCCAGAAGAGTGACAAAGCCCCTGGACCAAAGACAGATAGGTAGAGGGTGATGACAGGTATGGAAACAAAGGAGGAGACACCAGGCTGCTCTCATTGGGGCTTACATGTGTCAACCTGACAGTGATCCTAAGGAGAAAGTGCAGACCATTATATTATTCTCTCCAGATCACATTAACCCTTCAGAAAGAAAGAGGGGGCCGGATGATTCAGTAACTGGCACAATCTGTTTCAGGCTCTAAAGAGAAGCAGATGCCATTTCCTCTCTCTTCTTCCTCATCTCCTTCCCTTTTAAAAACAAGGAACCCTGCAAAATCATTCTCTCCATGCAGAATAAATAGTTCATTAGTGTTTGCCTTTATGAGAAGGGGCGAGTAGATTTTGTACCTTGTCTGATCAACATTCGTGCCAATTTTTCAAGGCTGCCTTACTGGAGCAGAGACAAATAACATTTTATTATACAACACAGAATCCAAAGGGATACTTAGCATGCACTGAATCAGCACCAGCACACATCCCCTGGCTAGTTGCACTGAAGGCTGCACTGGTTCTGCGAGAGACCTTGCAATCCCTTTAGTCAAGAAATGGATGAGGGCTGATCTAGTGGTGAGGAAGAGCATAACCAGAGATGTGAATATGTTATGTCCAGCTTAGATCCTGACAACCTTAGTTTCTTTCGATTTAGCTTCCCCGCTCGCAAAGAGAGAATGGAAACATCAGCGTTTCATCATCCATCAGCTCCTGGATTTCCCCAGTAGTTTGCAAGTACATACAGCTTCTCAGAGGGGAATGCTAGAGATATGGATGGAACTGCCTTAGTACAAACTTTAAATAATCAACATATTGTGACTGTACACGCAAACTCTAAAATGGCTCCAGTGGGAAACGGATGGGAAGAGTAAAGAAGAGGAAAGAAACAGAGATGTGAAAAGGAGCAGAAGAGAGGGAGATGAAGTAACAGGAAAATGAAAGCAAAAGTTTTGCAACATTGGCTACACCAGGTCTTTGGCAGGGGTTCTATGAACCCCGATGCTCTGCTCAGCCAGGCCATTTCCAAAGATGGATTAGCAAATTAATGTAAGCAGAGCATAAAGTTGCTGACTGTGGTGGCGTTGAGTCACCTTGGGCCTCATCAGCATTGCTAAACATTGCCCGTAACCTTTCCATTATCACTGAGGGTCTGCACAGCACCAGGACCCAACTGCTCCAATAATTTCAATTACTTTCCCTGACAAATTTTATGTTTCATGTATTTTACTGGCCTGATAATTATGATTTCTCTCATTTCTCGCTATCGAGCTTAATGGGTTCCAGCACGAGTGTACGGTTTCAGAAATGAAGTTCCACTTGAATTCACAAGTTATTATCTACTTTCACTAATGGAATTGGAAAAAAGAGAAAGAGTGGGAAAGAGATAAAGGATGAGTAGAGAAGGGAGAGCAGAGAGGAAGAGAGACACATGCACAAAAAAAAAGACTAAAGGAGAACAGGTTGACAAAGAAAAGCGAGAAAGAAGTGAGAGACACTGAGTTAAGACAAAGATGAAGCACAAGGAGGACAAAAACCAAAAAAAAGAATGTATGGGAAAATGAGATAAAGACCCAGATAGAGAGAGACAAACACAGAAAAATGGATATACAAACAAATGAGATCAGCACAAATGACGGTGAAAAAAACAGTAACATTAAGAGCGTTACAAATGCTTTCTTGCATCATGACTGAAGAGCTGATAGGTAATCTCAAACCTTGGATGGGCAACAGAGATTTCAGCTCTGCACCTTCTCCTAGTGACCAAAGAGGGAATGATTAATATCTCCAAAATAATCTTGCTGGCAACACTAGATCTCCCAATTAGAGCTACTGGGAGTTAATCTGATTTTTAAAGTGTGTTAAAGATCCAGGGGAAAATGACTGCAAAATGTGCTCCTTTTTCTATCACGGAGCTGCCCTTCAAAATAATTTAATCAACTTTGTCTTTGCTGACCGACATTGTTACTGCTCCTTCTTTCGAATCAGCCCCGGAGTGTCAGGAGAGGTATACAGAGTGAGTTGGAGCTA
Organism: Gallinago undulata; assembly: GCA_026546715.1. Taxonomy (NCBI): domain Eukaryota; kingdom Metazoa; phylum Chordata; class Aves; order Charadriiformes; family Scolopacidae; genus Gallinago; species Gallinago undulata. The sequence goes on along the minus strand of JAOTQQ010000001.1, from coordinate 85,723,944 downwards.
CCATTATTTGCACATCACATCATCAGCAGAGTTGTTAAAAAAAGTGAATAAAAGTTAAAGTAACAATTAAGTAACCAGGCATGGCCATCTGTCAGTAACTGGTGTCTACCTTTCCATTTCTACCTCTGAAAATATCCACCTATATTCAAATAAAAAGCCCGTATTATCTCTTTCCCCACCTCAGGTCCTCGGTATGAAAGCAAGAAAAAAATTCCCTGATGTCAGTGAAGAAAAAATTTACAGCAGTAACATTACAGAAGTGAGGGCAGGACTTGTCTTTCCCATTTTTACTATTGCCTGAAGTGGGCAAGTATATCTATCAGAAAAACTTTTGAAGCTGAAAGCCAGAAAAAGAGAGTTTTTTCTGTAAGCTGCAGGAAGTTGGTAAAAGAAAACAAACATACCTTAATGTTGCTATTCTGACAGCAAAACATTTTAAAGAATTAATGACCCACTTTACAAAAGATATTTATGGAGATGATGTTCAACTCTCCTGCCCAAGCCCAAAGGCAAAAGGCACAAGGACACAAATAACCTGGTTTGGGATACAGTACTTACTCAGAATGCAGACCATCTGCAACAGGGCTAATATCACTGGAGCACCGAGATGAAGAACATACATCCAGTATGCCATCATACACTGTCATGGTTCATCCGGTGGAAAGGTGTTGCTGTGGAAATCACTTACAAGCAAACCTTGAATGTCATGAGCTTATACATGGCCTTCAGGAGGACAGAAAAGTGAATACAATGAGCAGAGATATAACAGGTAATAGATGTCTTAATCTAAAGATTTATTTCTAGATCTTCAGGCAGGTGTGTGAAATAATCATTGAAAACAGAAAATTGAGACTTCAAAACTTCTTCCCAAGTAAACATTCTAAAAAAATGCACTTTGGGTCAATCTTCATTTAATTACTCAAAATTCTCATGATAAAAAGTCACTCTAAACAAGAGCAATCATCAAAATTGTATTAAAAAAACATTTAAATAAGAATTCCCAACTATCCTTCAAAATATATTTTAAAGAAAAAAAATACCCTTTTCTAAAGAAAGAAGTTTTAAAGAACATTTTTTCTGACCACTCTGCATGTTTCTGTGAGATATTTCTGTTCTGTTGACAATACTTGAGCTGTTATTAGTAAACCTGCAGACTTCCCTACATGTGTGATGGCCTTTAGTCAGGTACTAGAAGAACATTCTCAGCTTCACAGCTTCTCTCCTAAATGCCTCCAAAAGGAGTAAAAAATGAAATTTAAATCCTTGCAAGATTCTCAAGAATAGCACCATTAACAACGGAAAATAAAAGAATAAAGGATAAGGTTGCTTACTACATTTTTTTCATATATTTCTGGTATTTATCCCTTGGAGGGTGCAAACTGCTCCATGACTTTTAATCAGCACTGTCTATCTAAAAAACAAAAAAAAATACTCCCACATCTAAAGGGAAGCTGGAGCCATTTCACGTGTACAACTGATAGGCCAAGGAGCGGTTCCTCCTCGGAACCTCCTTGGTAGGGACCAGTGATATGCTGCAGAGGGCTACTTCCATCTAAACCCCTACTTTATCCAGCACCAAAAAAGAGCCAATGATGCAACTTTTTTTTCATTACTCTTTTCATTTGCTCTTTGAAGCCCTGTAGAAAGAAATAGTCCCACCAACACCAATACTCTTCCGGGGTTTCTCTCTTGTTATTCTGCACACTGATGTTGAATGGAAACTAGAGGCTAGAAAAGCCGAGAAAGGGCTCCTCACTGTTAATTTTTTGTGTCCTGATCTATGTCCTGTCTTCCTCTGCCAATTTAAGAAAGAGCCACAATCAGAAAGGAAGGATTCTAGCTAAATAAGACTTTAAATGCAGAAGAAGCTACAGAGATTACACAAGAGTTTATGATGATGGAGACATAGTGAGGCCACCATATGTAGAAGAGGTAAAGAACACAGAATTTCTTATTCCACAATGTGAAGACTGAAGAGAAGCAACTCTGAAGTTATATAGTAACGCAGGCTCAGCCAGAAGGACGCTAAATGTTCAAGAGTAGTCTTATTTAGTGACGGTGACTTGAAAGCTAAATGCATCAGGACTAACACAGCTATCCAGGGATACCTTCTGAGGAGAGCTAATAATTTAGTGAATTCCACACCAAATACCTTGTTGCAGCATATACAGTATTCCAGGAACACAGACCACCCCCAGTGAACACAAAAATTAGCTCTGAGTTTCTCAGCAGCATAGGGGAAACTGAAGGCTCCCATCCAATATGGCTGGGACCTTACCATTCCTGTCCCGGGAAGGGGAAGAAATCCCTGAAGGGCCAGGCTTGCAGCATCTGCTAGGAAGATGTGGAATGCAGGGGTGATCCTGGCTCCAACCACCAAGGTAGTTGGGCTTCCAGCTGTTTGGATGCCCTGTTTAGCTTATGCCTTTGGCTAGCGCCAATAAACTCATTCTGCCTGGATAAGTATAGAGGAGGCTGGAACCACTTCCTGGACCTCAAAACAAACTCTACAACTTCTCTGAGATTCACAGAACTACATGATTTGAATTTCCCTGAGCTTGATTAATCATTCCTGTTTATCTCTCTCCACCAGTAGCCAACATAGTTGTTAATTTAGGTTTCTAGCCTATGAGATTTACCTAAACAGGTAAACTTCTAAAGCTATCTACATGAGAGCAGAAAATTTTAAAGTATTTAGGGGGGCTGTTAGTAGCAACAGAAGAACCAGTATAAAGGAAACATATGCTGTATTCCTCCCATTTTTGTTCCCATACCAAAACCTCTGTGTGCAACTCATGTGAAAAGATAAGTTTCTAGCATTGTACGAGGAGTTGGTGAATTTGGATCCTGCTTCCCGTTCTGTCAGAAGTTTCATGAGTGACTGGAACACTGCCTCAGTTTCCCTGCCTGCAGAAAAGAATGATCTTTTTAGTAAAGACCAACTTAAAAACCCAGAAGTTTTAATGCTATTAAGCCTTAAGTTTCCCTTGTGTATACCAGAGAAAATAATCTCTACCTTTACTCGTGAAGACTTGCCTCAATAATATAAACATACTTTCTAGTTCCTCTGTTTTCCCACACTCCAGGATACTACCTTGCTGCAACTGCTAAGGTGCAAGTGTTCAAAAGAACTTCGTTCTATTTCCCATCAACTTCAATGAGGACTTAGTATGGGCCTGTTTACTTTCAGGACTGTATAACTAACTTTGGGACACAGAGGCTATGTACATTCTCCTTTGGATGCATTTGTGAAGGACTTTGATTCTTAAAATCTTATTAAAAGAGCATATATGCATTTGCAGAAACTTTCTTAATTTCTCTAGCCACTTCTAATGAAGTGGTACTTAAGAAATATAAAGCAAAAACATAATTTTAGAAGATGGGCAGCAGCTTCATCCCTGTAGCCCTAAGCCTGCGCTTAACCTGAAAGACAAGGACACCAATCACTGTTGAGTTCCTAGGACAAAGGCCTTCTCAGAAGGCAGGTGGACATTTCACAAGCTTTAGCTTCACAAGCTCTGTCACAGCATAGCTGCCTTTAATACTGCGGTCTCTAGCAACTAAACTCCAGTGTCTAGATGACCAAGGCAAAAGCATAGCCTCCTGTGTTTTTATAGTAAACACTAGCCCAAAAAACAGGAGAAATAGGAGGGGGCATGGATGTGTGCCTATACTTGCATGTGAGTGGAGATGCCTACAAACTACTACTATCTGCAATCAGAGAGATGCATAAGGGTCCCAGTAAAGCATAAGGGTAAACTTTACACCCTCAAAGTTAAGTAATTTAAAAGCTTGCACCTATTTCACTTCATCTTCTATTTTGAGAAGTCATGGGGATTCTTGATGAAGCTTCTTCATCTGCACCATAAAACTGTTGCTTGGAGGACCAAACAGGAGAAACCTTGTTTGTTGCAGTATTTTTCAGAGTCCTTCAGTACACATCAGCTACCTATGGGATGGCATTTAATTATGCAGTTTGACTCTTTTTAGGATTCTTGCTTGACCTTGACAAAATGTAATTGATGATGAATGACCTGAAGATTCAAAATGGGTAATGTGACTTCTGTCCCTGTTTCTCCAACTGGCCTTGACAGAGGCTGGTATATATGAAAGACTAAGAACATCAGTGCAAGAACAACACACAACTCTTCCTTGCAACTCTGCAAAAATGTGAGAACAAGCTCTATTGGAGAAGCTGTTGTGCTCTACTTCTGGCCTCTAAGCATTACTCAAGAAGAACTCTGTGTTTTCTAGATGAAGTTGGAAAGACACAGTTTTAGCCAAACAGGTACCTGAAGGGAGAAGAGCTATTCAAAAGCCATCAAATTTCAGAAGCAGCAATGTCAGGAGCAGATTAGTAATATATGTTCACGTGTGCACACCAGTGCACGTGCATGAGTGGGTGTGAGATAGGATAAGACATTCTGACAGGCAGAGCAGGAGGATGAATATCATCCTTTCCTTTGCTTTCCCTTCATTCTGCTTATGTGAGGAACAAGCCATCTCCTTCCAATTAGTTGCATCCAGACCCAAACGCTGATAAAGCTCTTGTTCATCATGCTGGGACGTGCATAGCAACCTGCCATATATAATAGCTCCAACGCAGAGATGGTGGGAGCAATGGGCACACTGTACACTGAGATGTGAAAAGTCAACACCTTGGCAATCACTCATCACTGACCAGCCAGAGAGGTAACAAGGAAGAAACGAGGCAGGAAAAGCAAAACTCTCTGCAAGTATTTCTGTAGACAGTCTCATCTTTCCACTATAAACAAAGTCTTTACAAGACACCTGGCTGACAAAACTTTGTCTCATCAGCTCAGGCTTGTTCCCTAGAGCTGTCATATTAAGAGGCTCTGCGCTTTCATACAGAACCTGTGATCATGAGCTGAAGAACAGACTTGAAGCCACTTGGGAGTGGAAGACAGTATGATCATTCACACATGTCCTGGATACTCTTGTGAAAAACAGGGGAAAAATATGAAAAAAAGACTACCAGGCCCTTGGGAATTGTGTGTGTTGGATTGTGAAACTTGCTTCTTCTAGTCTTCATCGTTTCCTGCCTCTGCCTGCATATAAAACAAGAACAGGAGAGGAATCTTTTACCATCAAGTCTTGATCTGATGACAGTTTTCTCCACGTGACGGTTGAAAGTGCATTTGAGTTTCAGGTTTTCTTTCATCTTGTTTGCAAACAGAATGACGTTTCTGTCATTTCAGCCATTTGCCCTCATCAGCAAGATGGTGATGACAGCTGTTTCCCAAAACTATGGGGGTAAGAGAAATGAGAGGAATGACAAATTTGTGAAGATGGCAGTGTATGTAAAAGTTTAATCAATATAGAAACAAAGTGTTACTGTGTTCAGCAATGCTGCTAATATTCCCAAAACATTCAGAAACGGCGAGCAGGAAGCTTCAAGCCACCACAAGGCCTTTTCCATATCACAGAACCAGCAGTCGTAAGACAGTTCTAACCTGTGCTTTGTTACACAGTTGTAATGCACAATGATTATGTTGCCTTATATTGGGTATATACCACAGGAAGGTATTAATAACTCATTAATGAAATACTACCACTACAGATAGCTAATAAAGATGTCCTTTAATTCAAGTTTCAGAAGTCTGTTTTAGGTAGCTGAAGGACAAATGTATCATTCCAGCTCCCAGCTTCTGTCTGTATGAATGCGATTCATCGGATATACTCAGAGAACCGTTCTGAGCAGTTTTTCCAGCAGGGGGGACAGAGCCCTCACCATGCAGAAAAAGGACAATGATGCATTAGAGCATGACCTTAGGTGAAGCACTTAACCTCTTTGTGCCTCATTTCCCCCCCATCTGTGGAAACTGAAACGGCATTTACCTAACTAGCAGGGACACTGTGCAGCTTAATTCATTATTGCTTTATAGTGACTTTGAGAACCTTGGGTAAAAGGTGCTAAGCATCAGCAGGGAGAGGAGTAACACACAGGGACATTATATATAGGCTGGTACAACAGGCTTAACCATGTGAATTCAGAAAGACACTACTTACATGGATATTTATAATAAAGAGGTATTTTTGTTCACGGTGGTTTCGATTTTCTTGGGGGGACAAATTTTGTCTTTAATGTGCCAAATTACCACTCCCAGGAAATTATTTATCCACAAGGCAGGGAATGACACTAGCTTTCTACACGCTATTCCACAGATATGTCCAAATGCTGACACAGAGGGACTGTCTCTAGGCCAGAGTTTAGATCTCAGGCTTGGACTTTCAGTCAAGACTCTTATCCAGAGAGAATGTACAACTCAAGGATACGCAGTTTGCATACAATGCATATCCAGCAGTATTACACTGCCCATTAGGTTATCCAAAGCTCACAGAAGTCAACAAAATCAGTGGAAGGATTTCTGCTGGGCTGAACATTCCTTGATTCAAGAACAAGGAATTGATGCAAAGCCAATATATTCTCCTGAGACAGCACCATGAAGTAGCTAACAGCTTTCATTTCTTAGGCTACATTCAAGTCTGAGACACAGAACTCAAAAGCCATCACACTCATATTACCAATCCCTAATGCCATCTAGCTTCCCAGCTTTTATTTCGAACGTACATTCATAAAGTCCTGCCCAGCACACTAGCTATAGGAAAGCTGGCTGATGTCTTCCTGCAGTCTCGGTTGCTAATTTGCCACTTACATGTCTTAGAAGTACAAATTATAATAACTTCATTTACATGTGATGCTAACTAGAGGCAAGAACCATGGGAATCACCAAAGCACAGAAGCCCAGACAGTTACCAGAATTCAACATATCCCAGCATTATGAAATTTAAGCATATCAAGGGCCTGATTCCCAGCTTTCATTGCTAAAACCTTGGTCTAACTCCACCACGCTCCATGCTGGGATGACAATATGCTGTGTGAGTGGCTGGTGAGCAAGCTGTTCATCACATTGCCCAAAATTCTAGCAGCAACATTTTATAAAGCCAGAGATAAGCAGGACAGTCCTTAATTTATCTGTCAGAACTGGGAGTCACATCAGGCACGCTAGTAAAAGGTTCTGCAGAACAGAGTACTCTTTGATATGTCAGAAACTACTGAGGGATATGAATTCACTTTGGATAAACACATTTTTTATACCACAGATATTTAGGTAGATAATATTTGGCTGTATTAAGTAATGAATAATTACATTAAAAGTAAATTAAATGTACCAAAGAGACAAGAAGGAATTGCAAATGGAACGTTTCATCCCCCTGCTATTTGTGCTTTAATGAAGTATCCTAAAGGCAGTCATCGTGCCAGTCTCTGCACAAGTCGTCTCATAAGCAATGGTTTTTTACTTCTAAATCACTAGTTTCTAAAAGCTCATAACCACACCCCTGGTGGTTGGTTTTGTTTTTTTTTCTGTCTTGGGCTGTTTTTTTAAAGAAAAGAAAAAGAAATAAGCTTTCCAATTTTTGAAAAGCTAAACCAACATGAACCAAGTGCATCCTAATGGCTTAGGAATCAAACAGATAAGCCTTAGGCTTATTATGTTTTAAAACCACATGATCTCAAAGCTCATTATATCTTGGTTCCTTAGATGCCCAGCTTTTCAATGGCCTGAACTTCTGCTTGTGGATGTGCTTCTTTTCTGGATCGTCCCTGCTATGTCTGGAATCTCAGAGAAGGACAAGATAGAAATCCTGTTATTTAGCTATTTAGTTTATTTAGTTTTGTCAATATAACTATTCCTAATAACTATTTATTTAGTTACTTAGTTTCCTTTTCTTTTTTTTTTTTATATTTGATAGGAGGACAAGAGAGACACACTTGTGGAAAGTTAAAGATGTTTGCTTACCAGATACAGACTCTGCCTGAGAATGTTTGCACTTCTGTGTGCCTTGAAGGGCCTGTGTAGTGAAAGCAGCCTTCCTAATTTGCATGTGAAGAGCACATGAAGCTAAGCAGCATCTCTGGCTGTGCCCTGCCAAGTGCTCTCCTCTCTGTCTCTTTACGGGATTATGAAGTGCTCTCATAAACTGTCAGACTGGCACCTGCAGTGAGCAGCACTTGGGAGTGTCCAAGCAGCAAGTGAGAGCACTCTCCCATTCCACAAAGACATGGAGGAAAGCAGGGGAGCCCTTAAAAAGTAACAAAATTCATACTGAGACAGAGAGCTGCAATTAAGAGCGGCTGGCACTGAAGGAGAATCTTCTCCATTTTAATTTCTTAAGTGCTGAGGAAGTACAAAGAGCACCTGCATTTGCATATCTGAAGCACAGGGTACCGTTTCCTTTTCAAGCAAAGGGGTGCCAGGGACTCCTGTGTGTCCTCTTGCTGCTCCTGCCATAGTGTGCTGTGCTATATTTTCAAACAGATTTCAATATTCAACAGTAGGGGCTTTCATTGTAACCTTTGCAATCCTAATAATAAGGTAGAACTTTCCTCGCCAGCCTTTCCTCTTTGCATGAAGAACCACTGCTATGTTCTAGCTGCTTTCCAGATACTTGGAAAGACATGATCCCTGCCTTAGGGAACTTTTAAAAACTAAAATGCAACCAGAGGTTTGCAGCAGGAGAATACACACAGGCCGTTTTTATACAAACCAGTAAGCCTCTCTGAAATTGATATGAGAGAAAACAGATTTATGCTCACAACATACACTGATAAAGGGTATAAAGTTCAGTATTTTTACATAACACTACACACACAAATAAAGAGGCAAAGGGGCACATGGTGGGATCCACATTCCTAATTGTGTATGAACAATAACTCTTCTCATATGTACTGGAATCCTCGGTCTGGACAAAACCAGTCCAGATGTGCCTGGCCTATAGGAATAAATCGTGGGGCTACAGCTCCCATGACATGACACATGTACATGGTACATGACAGCACAAACTCTTCCGTGGATAAAAAGCACTTAGGTCTCTAACATAGTTCATTTATTCATTTTGGGAAGTGACTGACTTAACTTCAGCTGCTTGAGAAATGCAAAGAACAGTGGAAAACAATAGAAGAATTGTCAAGCTTAAAAGTACAAGACTAAAACATGTTCTGTTGTCATGAAAGATACCAAGGAAAGTTAGCATCACATGGTAAAAAACATCAGAAAAGAGTCAATCTCTGGGGAAAAGAGCAAGTCAATGTAAGAGGAGTGACAATATCAATGCAGTTCAGTGGGGATCATTCAGACTGAATCTGAATGACTGTTTTGTTAAAAGTTAGGTGGAAACACAACTGTTTTAGGAAAAATAACAAAGTAAACTGAAATGCAGAAACTACAGAAAGGTGAGAAAATACTGGGAGTAAGCCTCTCCCAATTTTCAGACCAATTTATAGACACGCATCTTCCCTCCCTCTCTTAGAAGCCCATCCATATTACCTGGATTCAGGCCTAACATGAGAGGATATGAATCACCGCATGCCAGAGCATAAAACAAGGACACACGTGAGGAAAGAGAACTCTGTCTATGGCCAAGTTCATGTGTGTGAGAGCTGGTACAGGTACACTTGCACAGGGAGTAGCGAGTGACACATACATGATATTTCAAGTGCTTCGCTTAGCAAATGAACTTCATAATATTCCCCCTGAAATTGGTCGCTACCGGGTGTTTAACAAATGGTTGGTCATTTAATGGCCCAAGGCAAAGCCAAGGAAGGTTAACACACTGATGAAGCGGACATTAACTATGATAACAACTGTTTTCATGGAGGATTATTGCCATTAGAAACCTTACTTAACATCTTAATGCCAACAATCATTCCCTACTTTTTCCTTGTCTTTCAAATAAAGTTAGTCTCTTCTATGATGCATGGGGAACAGCACAGCCAAAATCTGAGGCCTTCAACTTTTAATTAAACCTTTCTGTTTGTTCGAGTACACGAAGTATTGGACTTTGGTTAGAAGAAGAGGTCTTAATTAAACAGAACTCCACAAGCACCTTTTATCCTAGAATAAGCAAAGGGAGAGAATTGTCTACACCAGGCAGTTTGGTTGGCACAAAAGGAACAGAGCTTTTCATGAGGGAGTGTGACATCTAACAGATAGAGATATCTACTAAAGCATTTGTTGTGGGGGGTACAGATACTGGAGCCACCATACAATACAGCTGATCCACATCTAACTGAACCTGCAAAGAAAAAGAATTAGAAAGAAACAGTGCTGTCACCTGCCATACATCAGACCAAGACATTGCAGCTAATACATCATATCTGAAGTGTTGCAAAGGATACATTCAGAAAGATGCAAAGAATTTGGCTTAGTGCCTCATTCAGAAAAAGCTCCTTTGTTTCAGACTGGCATCACCATCGGCTGTAGAAACACAACACTGATTTTCTAAAGCATTGGGTTTCAACTTTTCCTCCATGTACAGATCCCTCCAAATTTTCCAATGGGAGTGTGGATGCCAGCATAATGAACATACCTTCTGTATGCTTACTTTCTGAATGACATCCAATTTGCAGTGTAGAAATCACAGGTTCTAAGCAGGGAAGCTGTGTTTCAGGGTTACCAGGTACTATCCACTTAAACATTACTTTGCTTAGAAAACACATAAAATACAACGGCTCAAGTAAAAGATGGATAGCCTTCTTTTTTTTCCAGCATCTCCTCTTGCATAAGATTTGATAGACATTTGAAACAGAAAGTTCTGCTAGGAAAAAAATGCACTATATGGGATTTGCTTTGCAGGGTGCAGGGAAGGCATCCAACCATGAGGCCATTAAAGATGGAAACCAACAGGCAAAAGCTATAGATGCTAATGAGGTGCCATTATGGAATCTCTTCACAGTATTCAGAAGCTACAACAAAAGGGATGATTTTTCTTTAGCAGCAAAGATAAGGTATCATAAGCATTACCCCGCAAAAATCGCAACCCAGTCTCTCAAGGAGATTCAAGAAGCCCAGCAACAATTAGACCACTGAGGTCTCAAGAAGATAAGTCTAATTAAAATCCTCAGTGCAGAGATCAGTGACCTAACGACTCTTGATCTTGTCAGCTCTGCCATATATGCCTCCATCTACTGGTGGAGGGGCCATGAGGGAAGTGGAATGGATAGAGGCTGGCCATAGATTTGTTTTACAGGGTTGTGGGAAGGGAAAGGAAAACATACAGTTTCATTCATACACTGGAAATGAAGCAATCAGTGAAACTTACAGAATCTAAATCAATTAAGCTTTGAAGTTTAAAAATGAAAAAGATCGAGATCAGATGGCTGAAACATTTGTATCCAACCCATATGATAAATGTGTTTAATAATAGTTGTACTTTAAACTTTGCTATCTCCTTTCACTTTAAGATCTCAAAAGGCTTTGCAAGCTTTAGAAATAAAGCCTCATAATACCTCTGCAAGGTCAGCACTATTATTCTCATTTGTAAAAGTGAAATAACTTAGCCAAGGTCACATACAGAGAGTCAGTAGCAGAGCTGGGAATAAAAGCTATCTTCTTTGGCTCTTAGCTATGTGTATTTGAGGTAATCTGCAAAGGAAAAATACTTGGGTATGTGCCCACTTTTTTTGTCTTTCTTTTTTTTCATTTTTATGATGAATAAAGAAGGCCTAAAGATTTTTCTAACAGTTTGTATAAACTGGCCCGAAGGACAACAGTAGTACTTCAAACAGGAATGATGATAGAGATTTAATTTTTAAGCAGTTTGAAAGCTGCAGCAAAAAAGTGCTAGATTAAATGCTGGTTAATAAATAACAACAATAATGATAATAATAATAATCATATGCTGTAGCACTAGCACAATACTCCCTATGTGAGCACTGTATTTGAGAATAGAAGTAAGATGCCTCTGATACAATTACCCTATCTCATTTATGTCTATGCCACAGTGGTATAATTATAATTATTCCACTATAGTTCTACCAGTTCATTTCCCTGTGTAAAATAAGCCCTAAGGGATTCTTTTTCTGTTTCCATTCAACAGGTGAAATTTATATCCTTTTTACTTTAGACATCCTCTGATGAGTAGAAAATTCAAAAAACTACTCCATTCCAGGAGACCTGAGGGCACATCTACAGAGAGCATTAAGTTGTTCTAAGTCTGACTTTGTAGATCACCTGAGGATCTGATTTTTTTTAAAATGAGAAGGAGGGATCTGCAGAACACTGAGCTAGTTTTATTTTAAACCACCCTGAACTGAAATTAATGGGAAGCCACTAGAAGAACAATTTTCCAGGGAAATAAACAGAAAATCCTTAAAATCCAAAAACATTTCCTGTCCCCTCCAATTGAGTGGACTGCATGAATGATGGCTGCTGAGGTGATCAACCTCTAATAAACCAGGGTTAAATATTCTTTGTCATTCTGAATGTGTCTGTTTGCAGTGTAACTTAAACACCACCAAAGCATTGCAAACTCAGTAGTCTTCAAATATTTTTATTTTCCACACTAGATGAAAAGCCAAAGTATACCCATTTAAACAGGTGTCATATTTCATGCCAAACACCTAAATTGGAGCACCAGTTTTAGCACTCAAGAGGAAAATCCTACCTTGCAAATATGTAATGTTGTTCACAGAACAGCCACCTTTTTCACCCAGAAATTTTTACTCACTGGAGCGTTCTGAACACGGTGTAGGAAATCTAACAAAGTGTATGATATACCTCTATACCTACCGTTGGCTCCTGTTTCATGGCTTACCCTCCTCTAGTACATCTGGCCTACATCTGTATCTATTAAGAGATACAGCCACTAGACTGCATGAACCATGGCTGCTCAGGTGATTAACTGCCTTCCCATACTGAAGGAAGCCTCCTCGACTGTGTCTTTGTTTTTGAGCAAGGCAAAATTGAAGACTGGCATGAAGGCAGCTAAATATCAACTCTGGAAAAACAGTGCAGCTTAGATCTTTGTATTCATCTGTTAAGACTTCAGCAGTCATGCTTCTGTACAATTCTGCATCTGTAATTGCATACTGTGTGCTTTCCATGTGATTTGTAGAACTTCGCATTGTTAATGCTCACCTAATAATAAAAAATGGCTACACACTCCCCTGAGAAGCCTTATTATAGGAGCTTGCTCAGATTGCTAGAAAAACACTTCTCATGAATTTCTGAGGCTAGACAGAGGCATGTATGTTTTCTGAAATGAAGGAAAAAAGACTTCCTCCTTTAGGATATCCATGTTGTGCCAGTGATTTCCACTACATCACTGTATTTTAAGCACAGAGTTGAGGCAGCAGGAATTAGAGATAATCAAAAAAGTCAACATACTTGAAACATAAGCAAGAAAGGGCAAGGCACATCCACTTTACAAGTGCTGCCTAGGAAAGCTATCTAGCACCATTAGCAGAAATTGTATCCCAGAAGCTCTGACTCCACCACCACGACAGCACAACACCCACAAACACCTTCCTTAACAGAAAGCTTTGGGGGCAACCTGCCTTTGAAGGGTTAGATGCTCACTGTATCTTGTTGCCACATATGTTCTTACTATTGGCACAAAGCACAATGGGAGTGCAGACCCACAAGCAAACAATTGCAATGGAATGGAATGGAAATGCGTGAGGAGACTTGTTACTGATGGAAAACATAATTGCCAAATCATAGAATCATCTAGGTTGGAAGGGACCTTTAAGATCACTGAGTTCAACCATTAACCTGACATCATTGCCAAAACTACCACTAAACCAAGTCTCTAAGCACCACGTCTACCTGTCTTTCAAATACCTCCAGGGATGGCAACCAATGCTGCTACCTGCATAGAGCAGCTGTACTACTGCTGTTTGACAGTATCTTTGTTGTGGTTTGAGGTAAAAAAGAACCAACTTTCTGTTCAGTAATTTTATTTCTTAGCTAGGCCTCTTCTAACTCTCTGAAATTGACAGAATATTGTGGAGAAAACCGCTTCTTCTCAGAGTGATAAGACCTGTGTTTATAGTTGATGCCAAGGAATGGTATGCAGAGAGGCTCTTGCTTATACTTACTTCTATAACAACCAAGGTCAGCTAATTTCATTATTTGCTCCACTAGAGGCTCAGAAATGGAAAAGCATAGAAGGGTCCCACCTGCACAGGGGAGAGGACAGGTGACCTATAACTGACCAACAGGGGTATTCTGTCCCATCTGCTCCATGTTCAGTATAAAACCTGAGGGATCAAAGGGTAAGCTTGCTTTCTTCAGTGGCCGATGTCTGAGGAGGACCCTGTCTGTTTGTCTGCCTTTGATCCTAATCTGTATGTTTCTGAGTCCA
>JAOTQQ010000001.1:85663869-85709675 GCA_026546715.1 Gallinago undulata | reverse complement strand
TTCTCAGAGTGATAAGACCTGTGTTTATAGTTGATGCCAAGGAATGGTATGCAGAGAGGCTCTTGCTTATACTTACTGCTATAACAACCAAGGTCAGCTAATTTCATTATTTGCTCCACTAGAGGCTCGGAAATGGAAAAGCGTAGAAGGGTCCCCTGCACAGGGGAGAGGACAGGTGACCTATAACTGACCAACAGGGGTATTGTGTCCCATCTCCTCCATGCTTAGTATAAAACCTGTGGGATCAAAGGGTCAGCTTGCTTTCTTCAATGGCCGATGTCTGAGGAGGACCCTGTCTGTTTGTCTGCCTTTGATCCTAATCTGTATGTTTCTGAGTCCAGAGCTGGAATCCAGTTCCCATCTGTTGCTGAGTCCAGTCTGGGACTTCCCCAGTGCCTGCTGGTGATGTCATCCTTGGAGTTTGATAAGGTTTTGCATATATTGTATGTATTTCATTATTTCCTTTTAATTTTATTAATATTTCACTAAAGTAGTTTAGTTCCTTCTAAACTCATAATTCTCTTCGTCCTTTCTCCTCCTCTCCTTAGAGCGAGAGGTGGGGGGGAGAGCATCTGTTGCCTGTCATTGGCTGATTTGGCCTAAATCATGACATAACTGGATCACTCTTCCTCTACTATTAGCTAGACCTCCAGGAGTGCAGGAAAAATGCCAGACTTTTGAAGGTTATTATGCAGACATATCTCTGATACTAGAAGAGCCATTAACAATGCCATGCTTCTGTCTTAGTGTGATCAGTAGTACAGTGTTGTACACTTAGTGTGCATTTTCCCAACCCATTGCACACAGCAGATTTAGCACTAAGAGCTTATTTAAAGTCTCAGACCTTTTTCAGAACGTTCACACTACTGCTGCTGGAGGCTACCACACACGGTGGCATCAATCTACCAGAAAAAGGAGAAGAAAAGGGATCATCCATTCAACATGGATGGCCATCAGAGAAAAAAAGACTTCTATGGTCGTAACTATCCTGTAGTGGTTTTGAGCCAACAACCAAGAACTAAATTCATACTCTGTATCTGGCACCAATCCCTTTGCCAAGACAGCAATTCTTCCTCAGGTGTGTATTTGATCCGGAAGGCCTCTGGATGATAAAGACGATGGTACTACTAAACTAAAAGCAGCAACTTGCTGTGGGGGTCAGGTGGTGAATGAGCAGGAATGCAGACAAACATCCTTGTGTGGTGGAGGGAGCTCCCTAGAGGGAGTTTGATCTTGATATCAAAGAAGGGGAGGAGGGGGAGTATAAAAAAGATTTAAGCAAAATACAGCCAGTGTGTAAACCAAAGTTCTTTCCAACACACTCCTAAGGAAAGGGATGTCTTTCAAGAAGAGATGGTGAACCCAAAGACAACGTTTAATGAATCAAATCATAGCAGCTACTTTAACAAAGCCATCTGAGCTCAAATAGTTTGCAGCATGACCTGCTTAAAAAGAGTACAGAGAGAGGAAATGGCAACAAGCCAGTTCATTTCAGGAAAAACCTGAGGTAAGAACCCAGATGCATAACAATTTCTTTGCCGAGTGCTCTGCTGGCTGGGCAGGATGCTCCTCACTACAGTTCCAAAGACTGTGAGCTCACCAGCCAATCAAAGGGTTGACATTGTTTCATCTTTCTTCCAAACGTTCCCTCAAAGATGTAGCCTTTCCCGATATGGAAACATGGTCTTTGACGTCTACACCAGGACTGACACCGTGCAGGTAATATTGGAGAATAGTTTTCCATGCAGCTTTGATCCCAAAGCAAAACAACTGCCTCACATCATGCATGTTGTTCCTTTTAATCTTCTAGGGCCATCACTACTGCTCTGTCAGGACACCAAGAAGAAAAAGCTTTGGCTGTGTTCTAGGCTTTTATCCACAGAGCACCATCCCAGTGAAAACAATGGAGATGCACTATCTGCTACACAGAAAGCAACACTCTTTCTCTGATTCTGGCATCTTTATTCCAGTCTGGCAGCACAGGAATGTGGTGCTCTTATCACTGCCACTGTTCCCTGAGACAGAACCACAGCCCTTCAGCTAGAAATTTTTATTTCAGATGGCAGGAAAGTGGAAGTTTTTTACTCAGTGGAAGTAGTTTCTACCTAAAGCTGCTGCAATATGCATGCTCTCTCTAACCCCACAGCACCTTCCTTCAACTTTCCCCTAGGGAAAAAAGGTTGAGAATTCTAGAAAGGGGAAGGGACAACCAGAGATGGACAGGAAGAGCAGTTTAACTGGTAAGAAAATATTTGTAACCAGCAGGAAAAGTGGCAGCTGAAGTGTATTGAAAAATAAAGAGATTAAAATATTTTAATCATGCGGCATCTGTAAACATGCATTAAATTTTCCCATTCATTTATTTTTAGTCTTTCCTGGAGAAAAGGAAACAACGTGAGAGAGGAAGGAGAGGAATTTTTTGCTTCTATAACTGTGAAGGCCTTCCAAATTTTGAAAAGCAATTGCAGTGTAGGCAGGATTTTGTCTCCCTTGCCTTGAGGGACTGAATTCCTCCTTAAAGACACAGAGCAAACAGTGACAGTTCAGACCTGCTTGCAGATATTCCCTCTAAATCTGGCTTCATCTCTCATTTGAAGGAATTGCTTCTGGTAGAGTCAGTGCAGCTATGTGTCTTACGCTATTCAATTCCTGGTCACTGTGCTTGGACACCAAGTGATGGTGTTGAATCAGCAGTAGAAACCAAAGTCTTTTGAGAAACATGGAAATAGTTACTAGTAATGTGGACAAAGGCTTAGTAAGACTCATTTCACTTGCTCAACTGAACTCCAAAATAGGTGAAAAGTGTCGAAATAGAAGAAAGGGGAAAGAAGGAAAGGGGCCAATACAATGAGAACTACATCCTATAATTAATCTTCAGAGTACCCATTTCCTCACAGTTTTGGTCGGGTTGGTTTTTTCTGGCAGGGTGGTTGGGGGAGAAGTGTGTCCTTAGAGCACCATGGCACAGGAAATTTTAAGAGAGGTCACTAAGATGTTGATGTTTTAACTAGCATAATACCCAGCCCTGCCTAGGCTTTAAGCACCTTTTCCTTTCACATGTAATTTCCCACGGGGAATACGCATTGCCCCATCTTACTTCAGAGTTTGAGGTCTTCACATAGTCCCCTTGATTTCTCATCAGCAAATGGTATTACAGAGGCCTGATTTTAAGCAGCACAAGGCAGACCTGCCACATTCGCTTTTGTCTCCTCCTCCCACCCTGTGGAAGTAGGTTTGTGTGGATGACTTTACGCTACTTGAAGGTTCCCCCAGGGAAGACAACTTCTCAGCCAGCTGCTGAAGTTATTTTCCTGACAACACAAACAAGAAAGAGCAAGGCAGGGGATCCAGCCCAGTAGACAGAATGAGATAATATACGAAATCTATTTTATGCTTACTGTCTGGTCAGACGCTTCATAGTGGATACAGGCATCGAATACAATCTTCAGTAGATGTACTGGCTATTTTGCTCTTAGAAGCAAGGAAGGGTGGAAACACAGCTTTTGAACACAAGAGTTTGGGTTTATCCAGAGGTAACGGAACAGGAAAAAAGTAATCTCTTTCTTTCTCATAATGGTCTGTGATTTGACCAACATAGTGTAACTGTGCAATATCTAAATTAAATTCTTATTGAAGACGACCTTACTTCAAGCTAAACTTCTCTTTCCCTTCTCTATCTTCTAATTTCCAGAGCAG
Source organism: Gallinago undulata (assembly GCA_026546715.1). Lineage (NCBI taxonomy): Eukaryota > Metazoa > Chordata > Aves > Charadriiformes > Scolopacidae > Gallinago > Gallinago undulata. The sequence continues at coordinate 85,705,979 of JAOTQQ010000001.1, read as the reverse complement.
ATAGAATGAACACTGATGATCAATGGAGTTCAGCTGAGTTCAGCACAGAGACAGTTCCACACAGAAGACTAACTAAACAAATCCAAAAGACCACTGTGTAACACACTTTGTCAGTGGACATCTGAAAAAGCAGACCTGGAGTTCAGCGTACAGGAAATTCCCTCAGATAATGTAAACTCAATCTTACTTGTCTGATGTTGCACCTTTTGCCCTTTCCAGATTAAAATCAGGAAAATTATGCTCTTTTTTCTTGCCCTTCCCCCCATTTTCTATTTCCTAAAATGAAATGAGCAAAACAAGGACTACCACAAATTAACGGGTAAAAAAGAAACAGAGCAGAACACAGGAAATTATACAGTTAGATAGGAGAAGGTATAATGAAAAAAGAGATGGAAAGTACCCACTTTTACCCAGAAACTGCTCCTCAGTTTCACAGATAACCACAGTGTATCTACTCTACACAAGTTAGTGCACTGTAACCAATCTTTCTTTTGGGGACAGCTCCTGAAAGTCCTTCTGTTTTTTGGTTTCCCATTAGGGACATAGACAAAGCCCTTGAAGCCAGTGTTTCACCTTGCCTTTTCCAGCATCAGATCTTGCTACAGAATAAACTATGAAGGAAACCTCAACTGACTAGATGGTCACCTTATTGTGTCTGTTGCAATGCTAGAAATACTTCACGTATGTTGTGATGATGATGGCATTTTGCTACAAGACCAGGGCAGCATAATAGAAGGGTGAACTTTCATGTCATCTATTTAACACTTCCAACGTCGTATTTTTATAGTAACTGAAAATAAAAACTGCACTAGTAATTTGGAACATACTCCAAAAGTTGAAGGATCTGGATTTAATATCCGGTAGTGACACCCTGAGACACGAGGTGGTTATATAGTGCAAATAAACCATGATAGAAATATCTTGCTCCCAAAATCAGTAATGCTGGGACAACTGTGAACAAACAGCAGCACAGGGCAATCATGAATCAAAGAAGGAATTTATTTTTTTTTTCAGAAGCCAAAAGGGCTTCCATTTCAGTCCCAAACTGTACTACAAAAAGAAAAAAGGCAGTCACGATGATTCCTTCAGAAAATCAAAGACTGAATTTAAAGGAAAGCAAGGAAATTGTTTTGGTAATTGTTCAGGATTTGAAATGTTTGTAAGAAAGATGGAGGCATCCACAAATTTAATTAGCTTCTCAAGCAGTGTACATCCTAGGCCTAGCTTTGCTAGTGAACCACCCCAAAGTAACAGGGAATGCTTCAGTTGTGCATCCTCCACTGTCTGCTTTGAACTGCAAAGAGCCCATTAGCTCCAAGCCCTGCTTCCCTCTTTCAGAAAGGCTATACTATATATGGAAATACCACTCTGGTCAGTCATGATCAACATACCTTTTCTCTTTAGATCTCTTTTTTCCTCTCCTTCCATTTGAGGATTTTTTCTTTCTTTATTTCTTTTAATATATGGAGGCAATATTTACAGCCAAGGCAGTGCTGAGTAAGATGCAGTGATTATGGCTGATTTTATCACAGCCGTATTACTTAGCTGCAAGGTGAAGCGCTGTGCTAAAATGGATCATGAATCCCTGAAATTGACTATCCGTCACCTTTATAATCCTGATGGAAAGGCAGGTCAGATCAGGCCTGACAACTTCCCATGCAAACGAGACTACAACAGTGACGTCAGTTTGCCTAAAGGCATTTATTTGTCTGGAGAGAAAGGCGATGCCTTATGGAACTAGACTAGAGAAAGAGGAAAAGGAGAAGCCATCTACTCCAACCACCTCTGCAGGAATCAAGTGTAAATAGAGGAGCCTAAATGCGTGCACAGAAAGACTGCTAAGAGTATCGTATGGAATATCACAAGCAGCTAAGAATCAGGATTGTAGCATGAAGGCTCCCCCCTAGGTTGAAGAACAGATTTCAGTTTCAAAGTTAGAAAAATAAAATAACACCTCCTTAGTGGGGATTTGTGGCATTAGATGAAATATACAAACAGGGAAAACTTTCAAATGTCTGAGTCATACCTCCTTCAAATCCAGCATCAGGGCCTTTCTCATAGTCTGTTAAAAAGCTGTCTGCAAGTTTGGAGACCAAATTCATCAGGGTGTTATCACTGGCCATTATTACATGTGACACCTCTGCAACAAAACCCACAGAGTGATGGCAATGGCAAGTCTCACAAGGGGGAGACAACCAGCACACAGTTGATGAGAAAATCGCTAAGTGAATCTTCTTGACTGGCATATGGCCACGTGCAAGAGAGACTCTCTAGGAGAAGAGACTAACTAGCATGCTGTTGTTTCTAATGAGATTCATGCGCTGCTTCCAGTAAACCCAGAACAACCAGCTTCTTAAGGAAAGACTTGTTCTGAAGTATAAACACGTGTGTTTCATTCATGCACCTTCCAGTTTGGGTGTATCTCAGCACCTCTAAACGCTAAGGAGAGTGCTTGTTCTAAGTGTTCGTGTTCTATTACCAGCATAGTTTCTTACATATCAGACAGTCTAGAGAGTAATAAACATTACTGTACCTTATTCCTTCCTATGCAAAAAGAGGATAATACTATGTATGTCACAGAGCTACTACACACTTATCGTCAAAAGTGGGGTAGGCTCTTTGAGATCCACAGATAGTATCAAAGAAGGGCAAAGACTACTTACATCTTGCTCTTCTCACCTGTCCTTTCTTCCCCTTTCCTCTAGTGCTTCTCCTGGGTAAGTCACATCCCAGCTAAACCTCTTAGTGAGTGATTACATTAGAGATAGTACTAATTACCAAATGTCTTCTGCGTGGTACAATCTTATCAACACCCCACACTTCCTCCCCTGAGGTGAGGGGGCTTGATCCATTTCATAAAAGTATGCTAGTTATCTGCTCTAACAAGCTCTGTTCCCTCAGGCTTGAAGGTGGCTGTTTTCCCTCCTCCCCACCCCTCATCCTAAGTACAGATTCAAAGCTTTACTGCTAGAACCTCTTGCAAGGAGGAGGACTTTCCCCAGCAACGGACTGGTGGATATTATCCTTCGTGTATAAAAGGAGCCAGTCGATTCCCAAGGTGCTGTGCTGCAGATAACGCACTCACACACTTTTCCTCTCATGCACCATGCAGCAAGCAGTGCAGTTCTATCACAGGGCAGAAGAGCTCAATACCTGTCCTGCAGCTGCATACACTGAGTTTTGAACATGAGGTAAGAAAGGGAACGCAGAAATAGGCAGGTTTAGTGCAAGAAAGCCTATAAATGCTTTGGAAAGAAAACTAAATTACAGCTGTAGTATTGACTGATATTTTATTTCTAGAACCTTCATCTGACCAAACCCTGCCAATGCCTTGCTCTTCTTCTGCGCTGTAGCACTCCCTGCTAGCCCAGTTTGGTGCTCACCCCACATTTCTGACAGAGCAGCTGACACGCAGTGCCTCCATCTCACATACACTTTGGAGATGGGTGTCCACTGCACAGAGGTTCACAGTTACCATCAGAGCAAATGGCTAAAAATACCCTGAAAGAGATAAAGGTAATGACTCTGTAGACGTGCTTTCCAGTTCGACTCAGGCCTCTCTGAAGGATTAACAACACAACATGGGGTAGGCACAGTGAACCTGTGGTTTTGGTTACAGCACTGCTAGTTCCCTAGGTTTTAACACGCTAATTCCATCTTGGACTATTATCCAGAAGGCAGTTTGCTCCCTTATTAGTAGATACTTCAGTTGTATTCTTTCTGGAGGTTTGGTTATTTTCATGTTTGAAGGTTGTTAGTGTTTTGAGGTTGATTGTTTTTGGTTTCTTTTTTTATATAATTTGTGTGCACATTACTCGCTGTCCCTGGAATTCATTTTGTTCCCTGCTAATGAAACCTCTGCATCGCTAACAAAGCAGAAAATAAAAAAGGTAAATAGCACTCTCCAGAAACAATTTGTTTCTTGTTCTGTAGATTCTTGCTGAACAGCATCTCAGGGAATTTTCAGCCCAATAAGAGAAGAAAGAAGCAAAAGGTGATTGCGGAGGAGGTGGACGAAGGGGCTACAAATGGAAATAATAATTATAGTCACACTGTAGACAAATAGGTGCCCAGTCAGCTGCACCTGTGAAACTCCAGAAAGCACTTGAGCACAAGTGAGCCATCTGATTGAGTAGAAACCATTGGTGGCAGAGAGATTTGAAGGGGAGATTATTTTCTCATGTTTAACCCTTTGGAGCTATGCCAAAAGTCAGCTGCCCTCATCAGAGTCCAGACTCAGAAAACAGAACAGGACACAGAAAATTAATGAGTAATCCTGTTCTGCAAAAACTCAGTGACATAAGGCAGGTACAGACTGCATATGGTGGCATTGCTGTCAGTGAAAATGAAACAAGGAAGGTGAAACTTAAGAAGAGGTGATTCTGTTTCTTCTTAGGATGTGTACTGCTCCTACCTGCTAGAGAAAAATGTTCTACAAAATTTAGTTTCTTTCTCACATAGCAGAGCCATTATGATCATTTTCATACATCTGAATGAGTCACAAGGCTGAAATTTTCAAAAAAATAGGACAGTTGAAGAGATTTTCAAGTTCATATTGAAGCTCCTAAATTAATGGCTTGCAATTGAAAAGAGGTGAACTTCCAGCTGCTTCCACAGATTTTACTGCCTGAAATTCAGATCTTAAACTCTCTAATCCAAGCAGAGAGGTAAAAACAATATTATAGGGCAAGAAGAGAGAAGATCTGTATAGTCAAATAATACACCATCTCTGTGCCTTGTTGCTTGGGAACCAACAAAATTAGACCAAAATTAGGACCCTTCCTAGAAAAACAAACCAACCTCAGATTCAGCTAGAGAGAAATGTGCTGAAAAACAGGACTTATTTCTAGGATAACTGTTGAAAGTAGCCAAGAGAATTAGGCCCATCTGGCTTTTGGCCATATAAGTTCCTTAGCCACCTTTAAAAATCCATGCTCCACACATGAACACATCTCTGCACTATCACTCACTGGATTACTGGACCAGCCCTTGTAGTGAAGATTAAATACCAACTGCTCTACTGCTAAACCATATTTATTGAGCTTTAAGCACCATGTAATTTATACATCTCTTCTTGCAGAGTTGGAAAAACTCCATCAACAATAATAATGGCAACACTCAATTTCAATTGGTACGTTTTTAACCTACAATAAGCAACCTGTTATATCTATAAAGAGCTCTCTAGAAGTTATGTAAGGTATTAATTGAGCTACTAGGAGACCATGCAGGTTGGTTTTATAGTAACCCCGCAGTAAAAAAGAATGCAGCAACCAGAAAAATCCTGGCAAGATAGCAGCACCATCTCAGGAGATGATTGCTGCAGCTGTACCAGTTATTTACATGAAGTCAATTCCAAGTGGTTATTAAGAACATGAGGTTTATCGTGTAATATAAAAGGCCAGTTCATTATGTCCGAACAAGCTACAGCTTAAATGGAAACCTCAATAATTCAGTTTTTCTAACAGCAGTTTGGGATTTAATCGCTGCACAATAACTACATTAATTCTGAATTAATTTCTTAATGGAGATGTAATTGTCTTGGGCTACATCTAAGGGGCCAAAATCTGCTCTCACCAGCATAAATCCAGCGGAATTTCATGTAAAAGACAGGTATGACTTCAGAAACCTGAAGTCAACAGGCAGCTGAGTTTGACACTGGTATCAGAAAAAACAGTATGGCCCAAACATGATTTGCACTTTTTCCACTTTCAGTCCCAAATGACCCTTGTTTGCTTGGGCAAAGTCCGTACAAATACTAAACACAGAAACAGTATCTCCTCTATTTAATACTATTGTTATAATCACTCGTTTGTAAGAAATATTTCATCCCAAAGGGCTGCAAAGCATTTTACTGCAGAGAAAACTATTTAATATCAAAATGCTTTCAGGTCTGGAGTAAAAAAAAACCAGCTCATATAGACAAAGGAGCTAAAGAGGCAGACAGCTGTATTTCCATTTGGCTCAGACATTCAAGCTGACACCTCTAAGTAATACAACAAACGCTATATGAACAATTTCAGGAAAACGGCTTCAGAAGGTATTCACAAGAACTTTGATACTATTGTGGCAGGCACCCTGGAAATCCTTAAGATAGAACTGAAATCACTGGGAACAAAAAAAAATATATATATCACTGTTACAGTCATAATATGGAAGAAAATGCTGATGGCAAGAAACTGATGTTGTAGGATGAATGCCTAGGTAGCATGAACAGGGACTGATGAAACAGATATTTTAGATCTTCCAGTTGCCCACTCCAGTTGATACAGTCTTAGTGTTAAGAAGAAAAGTTGAGAACACAAAGAGCAGAAAGGCAATAAATCATCTGGAGTAATTAGTGACCTAGAAGTTAGTGACAATGCTGCAACTCATGTAGGAGATTTGAGCCTACTGAGTGCCAGAGGCTGAATTCTAGCCCTGGAAGTCCTACAGCTGCCAGGAGGTCTTTGAGGTTTATCCTTTTCAAGGCCATACCAAGGAAGAGCAGTGCCGTGGTAACACCTCTTACAATTCTAGCTGGCAAGATACAATTTCAACATGTAACAGCAAGTAAACCTGATTGAGAATACACAAAAAAATACAGCCCACAATGCATCTACTTCAATTTAAGACATGCCATCTACCATTGTGCACAAATACACCTTTTTCCTGTTACAAGCAGGCAGAGAGAAGAGAGAATTTTCATGTGTATCTGTTGAGTATTTTCCTACCACCACTACTACAGCAACCGCATGTGAATTTTCCATCCATTTTACATTTGTTCACACCATAGATGACGCAGAACCACCAACAGCCTCTCTAGTGTTTGGTTTGATATTTATCAAATGAGATGAGCAGTCACAAACTGTACCCTGCTAAAACATCATGCACCTGCTTGCCTGCTCCTTGAGGACCTCCCCTAGAAACACTGTCCTGACAACCTTGCAGGCATCTCATACAACAACTGCGTGATGCTATGGACTGTCATGCCATAGGGTGCCAACGGCACACGGTCTACTGCACTGGGATTCAGTGTTTTAAACAAATCCAGAAACACCTGCTTAGTCAGCTCTAGTTTATCTTCAAGTCTATATGCAATGTTTACCCTCTTCCAATAAACGTGACAAGATTTTTCAACTTCTTGAAACATACCAGTAGACTCAAGACCTCTATTCAGACTTGAAGGATGGGGATGGTTAGTGGTAATTGGACCAAGCAGAATTCATTCGCTTCATATTAAGAGGAAAACAATATACAAACAACAAAGATCTGTTTTTAAAAGCCTTTCCTACCTTTTACTTTTTGATACAGGAAAGAGAGCTTAAGCAGCTTGTTTTGGTACCTAACTACTTGTACATCAATACATCAGCAATATGTTCCTTTGCACCTCAGGAAGGCATATACAAGCAAATATATATTTACTACCACTTTTGTAAAAAAAAATAATAAAAAAATAAACCACCACCAACAAAAAAAGCAAAAAGCATAAAAAAGTGTGCCGCAATGACTATTCCTCCTTTAGTGACAGGAAGGCCTCAATAGAAAACGCACAGGATGCGAACAAGGCAGTCAGCATCAGAACTTGTATTAAGAGATAGGAGTCCCTGGCTCTTTACATGCCTAAAAAGAACACTATCTTGCAGGTCGCTGAACTGATCCTCCTTATGGATAAAGGTCATGATGAAATTTAGCAGATCAATCTTCAAAACTGTCAGAGGTAAAGGAAAAAAAAAATGCCAGAACTTTTTTGATTCCAATTTTTTATCAAAATCAGTGTCAACTTCAATGCAATGTTTGATAGCTAAACATTGAAGTGTTTCATTGCAATGATCTCAGAACATTTTGTTTAGATCCATTCTTTTGATTTTTATGTCATATTAATATTTCTTTTAACCTATTGCACTATCAGGTGTACATGGATTATTATTTACTGACCAGTTTAATATAATAAAAAAGTCAAAGTAGACAAAACAAATCAAAATAAAATAGCAAGAGTTTAAATAAATAAAAAACTCCAATTGTCCCTAACAAAAAAGGCTTCACAGAAGGAGCACTGACCTGCGCTGAGACAGCTGGAGATGATACTGTGCTCTCTGTTCAGCAGGGTATGGAACTGGCATTTTCACTACAGTGTGAAAGAGCTGTTTTGCCTGTTTAGTTGAATGCCAAAGTATGTGCAGCGTATTCTAAACATTGAAAACACTCTGTTTGTCCTGTGAATCTAAAGTAGAAAATAGCTTCACTGTATACCTTTGAGATCAAAAAACTTCGCCAGTTGAGAAGTGAGAAAATTGAGCTCGAAATTCAGAATTCATCTCTCAATTTATCTACATAGGCACAAATTCTATCATCCACAGTGGCCCTGACCATCTACTCATTGTAAGTCATAAGCTCTTCTGTCCATTGCGTAACCTGTGCCAGGCTGAGTGGGGAAGGAAATAAAGATTAAAGAAAGAAAGGAAGATATAACTTAGCTATACCTTTGGAAATAAAAAAGGAATTTGTTAAAAGAATTTGCTGCTACGGCCTCTGGCATTTTATGGTATTACAGACATTTGCCTGTGGTATCCTGATTCCCTGGTGTGAAAGATACAGTGTAATTCACATGTTAGTCCAGATTTTCCAAAAGCAAATGACAGACAAAAGACCCAGTTGTGGTTCAGTATGTCAATGGATTCAGCAAAGTTTCTGTCTTTAGGTCCTTATATCACATCCATCATTACAGTATCTCAGCAGCTGGTGACATTCATCAAACACAAAATCAATGAGCAGCCAAGATTACAAAAAACGGTGGCCAAAACCTGGGGCTTTAAATTCATATTTTAGCAGACAAACAAACATTATGATCCTCCAACACTGAAAAACCAAAAATGATTAGGCAAAATTCAATGAACATGCCATGCTGAAGCTCTACAATTACTTATGAATGCATCCTATCCATAACTACAAATGTAAGCCCAAGTACTGGGTTCAGAACCAGTAAAAACCCCTGATCTATGAAACCATTAGTGGTGGGTCCAGATGGTACAACAGCCTTTTCTGGACTTCAGACCTATGAATCTGTAAATTTACAAAAATGTAGTGCATACTTCAACCAAAACCTCCTTGCATGTTTCAAGCTGTAATAATCTTCAGCCACATCCTAAGAAATGCCCACACATTGGCAGCAAAACACCATAAGCACTTCTGCACTTTGGGACAGAGGATGAAGCAGATGTACTTTCAGGATCCCTCTATTTTCTCTATGATCCTATGAAATCTGCACAAACTAGCAATGAGGGATCTTTTAAACTGCTTGCCTGAAGGGATCCACCTGGACCAAACTGATGGAAAATGCCATCATTCACAGGAAACCATGGTATAGAAAACATTATTTTTGCAAACATATATTAATAAATGAAAGCTAGTACAAGTCTCTTGCTCTCCCCCAACTTTCCACATAAGGAGCACTCGGGTTATTACCAGCTCATCAAATATTCCATTAAGACTGACAATCCGAAAAGAGAAGTGCCATTGCACAAGTTCTCTCTGAGCTCCAGCAGCCCTCTCTGTCAGTGTCATGGCTGGACTAAGATTCTGTAGTGAGCAAAAATGAAGTCAGAACCTCTTTAATATATAATTAGCAATATGAGGAGTGTGAGGGCATCTGAATAATATATCTCATGGTCAGGCAAAGCAGTAGGAGCCAAAAGAGAAAAAGCGTAAGAAGTCAAAGGGACAAAGATCAGAGAAAAATGAGAATTATGTACCTACATGAAGGGAGAGATCCAGTTACAAGCTGATAAATAGTAAAAATAATCCTTTGCATACGTAGAATGCTTAGCTTTCAAAGATTTCCAAAATGGAACTCAAAGGCTGGTGAGAATGTTTGTTCCCTTATTAGAGCAGAGAAAATAGTGAGAACATGATGTTTCCAAGGGCACTTCAGGGTATCAGTAGCAGAGCTGCAAATACAGCCTGTTCTCTAATGGCTGGAGACAGAGTGTTCAGAGACAGGGAGACAATGCACAATACTGCTCAGTTTCCTCATCAACCAGGTTAAAGATGGGTGTTTGGTGTTTATGCCATTTAATGGTGCCAGGTAAGCCTAAGGCTACATGGGCAAATGTTACACTCACAATGCCTGAGAAACACAAAGGAAAATGAGAGCGTGGAAATGATCTAGTGCTAATACTGAGCTCTGAATCCCTGTTTCCAGCACCTCACAATACAGATGTGATTTTCTCTTGCATTTTGGTTCACATTCCTCATTACAGTCACTGTCTTGCTTTTTCTTATTTATAGAAGTACCTAGGATTGCAGATCAGGATTCGTTTAGAGATGCCAGTTTAGTATCTCTGGCATCTGCAAACAATGGCATAGATGTAACCTCTCATTTTTCAGCAGAGCAGCTCTTCTGACCTTGACACATATGCAGTCAGTTGTTACCTGGGTGAAAAGTACCTATCCATCAATGCATCCATCATATCTGCTTCCCTAGGGCCTTCCCCATCCTCATCCAGAGAGCTTTTTTGGTTCCTGTGGGACCCTTCCCTACATGGGATGGATCGTGGTGCCTCACAAGAAATTTCCAGCTGAGAACCACCGCAGACAGAGCAAAAAAAAAAAAGTTTCAGGTGGAGGAGTTAAGAGGTGGAACTGAAAAGCCCGCTTTACTGCTCCCACTAAAATAAAGCCTCGATACAAAATAAAGTAAAAAAGATGCACCCAAAGCCCCCTTTGGCTCCTCGTTTAAAGGTAAAGCAGCAAAACAGCAGCATGGCCTACAGCTGGAGCAGAGGACCAGTGTGGGGAGAATGTCCTTAGAGAAGGGGTGGCCCTTGCCCTTTAAGAGCCCCAAACATGTGAGGTAATGATTTAATGCCACAGCTGCTGAAAAAGAAATCATAATAGCAGTCGTTATTATACTTGCATGAGGTGTAGGTGCCCAGGTGCTGGCCGTGGGGAGCTGCAGGGGCAGCCTTTGTGAGGCAAGACTAGGGCTGGTTCCAAGCGGTTCCAACTGTCCCACAGCAGGGGCAGCCCCTGGGGGAAGCAAGGCGGGAACCAAAGAAAGGGCAAGAATAAAAAGGGGACAGGGAAAGGAGGAAGGAACAGAGTGAGAGGGAAGACAGAAGTCGGAAAAGGGAGCAGCATCCATAAACCACTGTGTACTGACCTAATTCCCCATAGCCTTAGGTAAAGAGAATGGCGGACCCCCAACTCCAAAAAAATCCTGGAAACCAACCACCAACACAGGAACAAGCTAGATGGAGAGTTTCCCAAAGCAACCTTCAAATTTTTGGCTACCTGCATGACTTTCAGTACCTCACAGCCTCCAAAAGCAAAGGGACACCCCCAGGACCAGCCACAGATGGAGGGGTGTAGCCCAGCAGACCCCACCTCCCACCTCTGCTGCAGAGACCTGGCCTTAGGGCACCACAGGATTGGGCTGAAATGGAGGAAAAAACCCGTTAAATGGATGCTTTCAGTCACAGAATCCTTCCTATTCCTCCCCCCCAACCCACGCTTCTGAAGAACGCTACTTAAGAAACTTTCCAGCTGTGAGACACAGAGAGGCAGCAGTGCCAGAAGAATCTGACCCAGCTCCAGATGATGACGAAGGGAACCTACAAGTACTTTGCTTAGAGGAAGCAGAAGTCACAGCACTCCACAAGCATCTAGACCAGTATCCACTGAGCACAGGCAAAAAGCCCTTGGTCATTATACATACAGGGGATTGTGTAAGGGAGAGACACCCTACAAAATTACACTGACAATACGCTTCAGTCTCTACAACACATTTCTTTGAAATATTTCACAGGCACCATTACCTTGCACAGGCGGCTGGAATTACAGGGACTCTGTAGGGAGGAAAAGTTCAAATAGAGAGGAAGGATATAAACGTTATTAGGAATACAGGGATTTCTGGCAAACACACTGTGTTTGCAGACAGGGTGGGCCCAGGATGGGTACCATCTTAATAACAGGAGGCCCCCAACTAGCTTCTGAAAATTAATATGGTTTGGAGGGGATTTTCTTAAATTCAGAGCTAAGGAAAGCTGGCGGGTGTTAAGGAGCGCTCAAGTCAGACAAAGACATCTGCTAGGGATGTCAGTAATAGAGAGATAACTGTTATCAGGGAGCAGAGGATAGGGCAGAAAATTCAGCTAAAGCAACGCTGAGAAATGTTACAACTGCAGAAATAAATTCGGAAAAAATAACAGGGCTTCCGACAGAATTTCAATAAAATTAGGCTCTGGGCCAACACTAAAAATGATCATGTGTGTACACATCACTGCAGAAGCTTCTGAGCAATAATGAGTAAACGAGAATGCTGGATAATGGATAAAAATCTTGCTATAATAAGGACTAATGGAATGACAAAGATCAATAAAAGAACGTAACCTTTGGTTTCAAACTGTACATGAAGGACTTACTAGTCTTTAGAGGTGAGGGTCTGTACCCCCACAGAATCCAGTGAGGTAATGTTTTGAGATGTTCACAAAGCTCTAAAAGCCCCAAATATAAGAATATCAGTATGCTAGCAGGGTTACATCATCATCCTCTTGATCAAGAGGACAGAAAAATACTAAATGCATAATGTTGATGAACATCAAAGCAGTAATCAGTCTAATAAAGCAGAAAAAAGTGGAAGACTTTGGTTATCTGCTTACAAAAATGAGTCAGGTGTCATGTTGGGTGACAGTTTAGAAAAATAATTTCTTGAAGTGTTAAATAAATTATCACTTAGAACAGCTGACTCTAAAGCTCACAGAGACAGGAGACTATTTTCAGTGCAATTTGACATGAAAGACAGAAGTCTGTTTGCAAAGCAACTGTTGTGGATACACTGAAAAACAATGACCACTTCACAAACAGACTCATTGTCCTTAAGGAATCCCACATACATACAAAAACAAAAAAAAAAAGAAAAGCAGCACAGAAGTGAAGCCCTAAATTTTTTGAAAGAGATTGTAAAACTAATGAGGAAGCTGATTGAAAAAGAAGTAACATCAGAAGTGATAAGGATTAAATTCCTATCCTAATACCTAAAGACTTGGGGGGGGGGGGGAGGGGGGAAACCAAGAATCAGAAAGGCATTTCCAAATAAGAAAGGTAAACAAATCTAGGAAGTGAAGTGAGGAAATCCTTCAAACAAAACAGTACATTTAAAAGGACAGGCTGAAGAAATTGTTTGAGCTACATGCTGTTATTAAATTGAAATCCAGTCTCAGTGAGGCTGACCCAGAGAAACATATGGAAAATACAAAATTGTCTTGGTTCCCTTCTGGAATATTTCCTACTTATTCTTTACTACAATGGTTTTGCTAGTATAAGACATTTGGGGGAATAGCAAGATCGAGGTCACGCTGCTGTTACTCAGTGGTTCTCTGCAGAGATACACCTGGTGAGAGACACTCTGCTGAGAGGTTATTCTTATTCTCACTTTGGAGAACAGGAACGAAGTTCAAAGTGATCGTGGCAAATGGGCGAAGTGGTCCAAAAGACACAAGGTGAAATCTGACAGAAAGGTACCAAGTGCTACATCTAAGAGGGGAATTAAGTCACATTGTCACATACAGAATGCTCAGTCACCGATTCATTAGCAAGTAGTCCTAGAATAACAACCTGAAGCATATAGCAGTTCACACACTAAATAGAAGCTAGCAAAACAATATTGTAAAGAAAACACATGCCATGTTAAGAGGAGAATAATGTGCAAGATGTGGACAGTGTAATTTGAAAGACGTGTACAGTTATGGAGAAACCTCAGTTTGAGAAACTGAGCTGAGTCCAGCTTTAGGCACCAGACTTCAGGAAAGAGACAGATCAACTGGGGTAAATCCAGAGCCTGGGGGATTGTGATGAGGGTGGTGGTGGGGTGGGTGAGAGGGGTAGGTAGGGAATCATTAGAAAATATCACCCATCAGGAAAGGCTGGCAAAAGGCATTTGGTTTTATTTAGAAAAATTAAGACTACAGAACTAGTAGGCCTTGAATACATGGACACATCTTAAAAAGTGGACACTCTTTGTGTCCACAGCAGTCAGGGGAAGGGAAAAGAAAAAAAAGGAAAAGAAATAAGCCTAGCATTATAAAAAAGTTATTCATTCATAGGTTAGCATTACATTATGCTACATTACAGCATGCTAGTAGGCCGATAGCTGAACTCTTTTCATTGGAAGTTTCTAGAAATAAGGTTAATACTCAGACTAGTCATTTAGGTCCCTTTTATTCCTGCATTTTATGATTTTTATATGGTCTTAGGAGAGATCTTAGTATCACACTTTTGCTGGAGTAAGGTTTCCATTCCATGGACATGAATATGCCAGAGCCCACAAAAATCCACTGCGTTGGCAGAGGACATGCCTTAGGTTCAGAAATCGAAGGATCTGTGACTAAAGCAAGGTTCAGATTATGCAGAGAGATATTTGAAAACGTGTTATGGAAACCAAAATTTAAAAAGGGAACAAATGAAGAATTGGGTTAGCAATGGATGTGGGGCGGGGAATGCAGGCCAAGACTGAAGGGCACACGGATCTGCGTGTAGGGAGCCCCGGGCCGGGACAGCAGATCATGATAGGTAAGACCTCAGGTCAAATGCACTGCATTTCCTTACATTTCACAAGGAAACAACAAACAAAAACCCTATGGAGCCCATGGGTAAGGCAGAGGCATATCAAACCCTCTATGGGAAGATAAGAATTTGTTGCTATAAAAAGTATGGATGAATCAAGAGCCCATACAAAGCAAAGAAAGAGTCTCCCCAAATACCGTCATGAAATCTTACTGAAAATCCTAATAGCAGTTTCTTTATAAAAAAGAAAGGAATAAAAAAAAAAATCAAGAGTGAAGCAGAAGAGCAACGTTCAGAACGGAATTCACAGTATTCGATTCTTTACAGCTGCCCAATATATTCCACACAGATAGTATAGCAGGGAATTGGGGGATAGGGATGCCTTTAGCCATGATGCACAGGATGAAGGGAAGAGGTGAGGGGAAAGCTCACTTTCTAAATGCAAGCAGAACAGATAAATCACAGTCTGGCTGGCATGGCAAACACCAGTCCCTCTGGCAGCTTTGTAATTACTCCCTAAATGTGGTCTCAACCCTCTTGATGTGGAGATAAATAACTTTATGTGCAAAGCAATTAAAGCCTCGGGCAACACTGCCGGCAAAGCTTGGTCACTCTGTGTCACTATCCATTTGCCAGAGAGGTGTACAAGTAGTACTGAGTTTATTAAAGCAGAGCACTGGCTTTCACGCATCAACCTGCCAGAGGCCTTCTTTGGATAGCCCTCAAACAATTGTTTCTACTCTCCAAAGCAATGAAACATCCTGGTTCAAGGGCTGAACCTGAAGTGAGTGGAGAGACCCTCTGAGCAGCATGCTAGGCATTTTGCTCCTATCTGCTCTCCCAAAAGAGAGCAGTTTTTTTGCGTCACAAGTCTGATACCTACTGGGGAACCTCTAAAGGAATTATCAATCATCGTGATTAGATTCCTCCTCTTCTCCAGAGAGATCATGCTCAGTTGAAACAAGAGCTATTGCTGGGATGGTAACAAATCACTCTGAAGCAGAGCCCTGCTTGCTGCATTCCTCTTTCCCTTATACACATGCATTTCTCTGCCCTTTTCCTGCCTGAATGGTCACATTTTCTCTGCATCTCCTCTCTAGCCAGCAAATCAAGCTATCTTTCTGCCACCTTGACTTCTAACATCAGGTGCATGATTGGAAGAACACTGGTATGGGCTGGACCACGCTCTAACCCTCTCAGACTGTACAGCCCCAAGTTATGTGAAAAAGTGGGATAGCTTCTGTTTTTAAGAAAAATGAACAAACCCCAAACATTTCAGTATCGAAAAGCTGATTATTTTTTTTCTCTTCTGATTTCAAACCACCACCCAAAAGGAAATAAATCAGCACAACAGCCAGTTCATTCTTTCTGGCAAACAGATTGGTTTTTTAACCTGGTTTGTTGATGACAGAACTTGAAACAGAACCAGTATTTTAATAAAAAGCAATATTCATTTAAAGCCAGTACTGATTAATAACCAAAACTGCTACTAGGGGGCACTGTGTCATTCAAAGGAGGTACAACTTCACTACGCCTTGCTTGTCACTGTGTCCACGCAATCTTTCTTAATACCTTGTGTACAAATGCAGCTAAACTATAGTTTGGGTCATTTCACTCTTTCTAGTAAAGTACCTCTTAAACTTTAAAATTCGTACAATGCATTCCCCCCCTCCTCCCCCTTCCTTAGCATAAAGTTGTTCAACAAATTCTGGCTCCTTCTTTAGAGGTGACTATATTTCAGTGAGTGGAGGAAATGAAACTTGTTTGTAAACCAGTTTGAGATCCTCCAGGACAATCATGAAAAAGTAATGTAAGAGTTAAGAATTATAATAGTAATCATAATAATAATGATAATGATAATGAGTATTTCTCTTCCCACTGTGATGAACCCCATCTGGAAGGCCTCAGTGTGAGGCTTCAGAAATATCCAAAACTGTGATTAGAGAGAAATTCATTTCGGCAGGAAGGTGGAAGCTCAGAATGCCAAAGAAAGAAAAAAGGAAGAGAAAAATCCTTTCTAGTTTTGGCCAACAGACCTAATCGGAAATTCTTTTGAAATGTTATTCTCTGGAAGAGAGCTCAGTTAGCAATATTCTGCAAATGCTCAGCCCACTTCATCCATCTGCCAAGCTGAGAATGAATATTCATAGCAAGTTATTTTAATCATTGTGTTTTTCTTGATGTGACATAATTCTATATAATTTTTCCCCCCGGAAAAAAACCCTCCTTTTATGCTGTCAAGTCAGAAAGTTTTTTCTCCATCTGCAAGAAAAAAAGGGACATTGGGTGGCTCACGCATGGCTTGTAGCAACACGCTCATCAATGCTTCTCAAATCCCAGCATTAACAACCGAGGTAAAGTCACGAGTGAAAACAGCGTCTGCTGGCTTTTACCTATCCTCCTGAACAAAAGGAATTAATACCTCACACAGGGGATGATTTGGGTCAGAGTGCCAGACTAATGTAGCCTGAGAATGAGATACGTGAGTAACCTGTAACTGGGGGAGGAAGGGAGGCTGCACTGGCAGAGCTGGGTTTGGGTAGCTCAGGTCTGGGACAGTATGAGTGCTGCAGGGTGAGGATAAGGGGAACAGGCAGAGGAAACACATCCAGTGGATGCTGCTTGGAGTCGCACATCTTCATAAGCACACACTACATATAAATGCTTTTACAGGTTTTGAGAGGATCTTAAAATAGTTATTTAGCACTTAGCAAAAGTAGACATTTTTAGCAAAATTGTCCAAGAAGAGACAGATTATAAATATTTTAAAGCCCAGAGAAATATTTCAGGAACAAATAGGGTCTTTCTGTGGTTCTAACTGGCACTCTCAGTCCCCAGTACATTGACATGACATTTTACCACAGTTGAAAACAGAGGAAAATGTTGTTCCTGCAATAATCAGGAGTTTAAAATATTCAATACATAACTGATGCAAGCATTTCCCAGGTGCCATACATTAACTGCTGAGACAGACAAGCAGATCTGCCTGTTCCCAAGGAGTTTGTGCCCAACAGCTAGTTACCTTCTGCCCCAGAGCACCTGAGAAACCCCATGGGGTGCTCCTGAAAGTGCTGAGCCTGGCCGATTCCTGGATATGGAATCAACACAAGGGTCAGCTTATTAGAAGGACATCTGCAGCTGTTTTCCAGTTGCTACTAAAGTGCAGTCCAGTTCCTTTGCTGCAGTTCTTTGAGTAGTAGAAAGGGGAGGCAGCGAGTGCTATACAAAAGTGGGTTACAAGAAGCTAAGTAAGTTGAGACTTCTTTCTTGCTTCTTAAGTTTTGTGTTCTCTAGACAGATCTGCATCTAGCTAGGAACACAGCAGTCAGTTCAGGTCACTTCTACTAGAAGAAGTGTAGCAATCCAAGACATTTATATCAGGAAAAAAAGAGGAGGAGGAGGAAGGAAAAACAGCAGGCAAGAAAGGAGAGATGGTCTGCATTTAGCTTTAATTAACTAGTGGACGTGTTCTGAAAGACAGTAATATACACCAGTGACAGACCCACACAAACATTCAGAAATCCCTAATTGCATCCTGTTGCCTTGCTGCTGCTGCTTCTCCTAATTTATGGATGTTCTAGCTCCCCTTTTTTGTCCATGCTCTGCCAGGCACTTTGCAGAAAACCAGCATTCTCCTCTTCCAGTACTGGAGGTCACTGCTGCAAAATGCAGGACACCTGCAACACTACTTATGGTTGGCAAGGGTAGGAGGAGGTTGAAGTTCAATTTTCATATTTGCATTTGTCTGTTTCCATGTAGATATTGGTAAACAAGAGGTAGCTTCCATACTGGTGGGTGGCATGGGAGAGAGAGCACTGAAACAAGTTCGCCCTCATAAGCAGGCACAGCTTCACTGATGCCTCACGGTGAACATGGGAGCTTTGTTGCTCAGCACCAGCTTTGAATCTGACCTACCAGGCATACAAAAGGACTTGTCCGGCTTAAAAAACAGAAGAAGAATCTGTCTCAGAAGACAGGTTATAACCTGGCCCTTTCAGAACAACCCTATAGATTGCAGTGCAGAAAATCTCAACAGGTTTCTACAGAAATTTAATAGGCAGTCTACACAATGGCTTTCTAAAAATACAGAACTGAAAAAGAAAGAGATTCTCCTAGGAAAGCTCAAATTCTCTATTAAATACTAAGCAAGATTCCATAAAAGCTCTCTAAATGTTAGCAATTTCCATTAGGGAAATCTTTAATGATGGAAGGTCATTACCAGCTGAAGGCCTAGCAATGAGTTCCTGGCTCCCAATCCAAATCCTGGTGGACAACGTCTGTATGTACAGCTGAGCAACTAACACATGCCAGATAAGACAGCCAACAAATTCAGCTTCTGTCCATGACCAGAGGGCCATTGCTTTGAATTTGGTTTTGTTTATTTTTGTTTCCCAATTATGTTTGTGAAATTGTTCGTATTTTTTTTTATAATTGGCTTCGACACACACTCTATATTCCAAATTCAAATGGTACTGCTTAATTGCAATTGGTCAGATAAGTAATATTCTTACTGCTTGAGCACTGAGCCTCTTCTGGAGTGTTATGATACCTTGCAGTATGTAAATTAGCTAAGGGGGGTACGTACAACACATCTGAACATCCCTAAGATTTTCAAACAAGGCCACGAGAGAAAAATGTGTGTACATGTGGGTTCTCTAGGAGGAAAAATGAGAGAAAGGCAAAATCAAGGCTATCTTGTGTTAAAGTGTGCTTCTCTACCAGCTTCCTAGTACTCTGTTTTTTTAGTCTAAATGCTAACTATTTGAAATTCATGACAAGTATCTCCCAGCCAGTTCCCTATTCTGATTCCAAAGACCGTAATATCTGATATTCTCAATGCAGTCTGGCAAGGGAGCTCTTTTGGAAAGGGTGAATGCTTTTCAGATGGAGTATTTTTTATTAACTTTTTCATTTCCACACACATTGTGAAGACTTTTGTCAAAAGTTCCTCAAATAAAGTGTTTTGGTTTAAAAAAAACCCAGAACAACAAACCACAAAACAACAATAACAAAAGCCACACCAAACAAGCCAAATGAAAAAATACTACCATGTAACAGCAGAAATAATTTGAAGGAAATTTGAATCAATTTCATTGTCACTTTTACCAGGAATCACACATTTAATTTTAGTCAGGTAAGAATATGTACCAGTTTGTGTTACATTTTAAAAGCTGAAATATTTTGAGTCATTTAGCAGTTGCGATGATAAAGAAGAAATGAAGTGTTTCAGAATCTCTGAAATTAAACATCTCCATGATGTCAAAAGAAAACCTTCCCATATGCATAGATATTTCTTTCATAAAAAAAAAAAAAAAAGGAATTTCATCTTTTTTTCCATCTGCTTTTGCGGAAAAAACCCCATGTTTGTAAGTCTTAACGCTTCCCAGTGGGATGAAACTCTGTTTTGACAAACTCCTGAAAACAGGCCTATAAATGTAGTTCAGACATTCCCTCCTGTTGTGGCAATTACTGACAAGACAACTTTAAAGAATCTGTCTCATGGAAATGTGTATAATCTACTCCATCAAACTACATTCCTCATTAAGGTGCCACTGTATTGCTTTACACACAATACCTGAACATACAGTGGATAAAGGGAGTCACACCTGAGCAATGCGATACACAAATCATTGTCCTGAAATTACTTAGAAACACAAACAGCTCCACAATCACATCGTGAAGCATGACAGCTTAACCATGTCCACTATGCCTCGAGGAAACTGAATTGGAAGACCTTATGGAAAATATTTCTAAATTACTCTCTGGTTTTAGTTACTTCAGTTTTGGATTCTCTGGCCAAGGACATCCAAGATCCACAGCACAGAAAGACACAATCTACTGGAAGTTGTAGTTTATTATATGCCCGTTGTAGTTTATTATATGCCATGTACTGACCTCTCCTCAAGCTCTGGATCAATAATGATGGTCCACTAGGACACAGTGGATTGAAGCAACATATAAGGATAGGGAGAAGTTGAGGAAGAAAGTGAGGAAAAAGGTTATTACTTATGACAGAAAAGTAGTGTAAAAAACAGTGAATCTGCACAAGTATGGTAAATTGATAGACTGTTTTCAGCTTGTTTTTCCACCAAAATCCTATATTGAGCCCAAAGATGGTGAGACCTCACCTTTCCTATTTACTTCTATGCTTAGCCGAGTTACTAAACTTTTGATCTCTTTAACCAAGAACTAAGGAATGAAATGGCCCTTGCTAGGCTCTCCAGAGAACAAACCACTCAGCAGGAGCTCCTTTGAGACATCTAACATTGAGCCTTTGGCTTCTCTTCTTGTAGAAGGGAAAAAGTTTCCTCTCCTCTTTCACACACTCTCACTTTCCCACTTCTGCTATCTCTGATTCATGCTTATGTAGGACATTGCAGGGACTGCTAATGAAAACAGCTGCCACCCTCCATCACTGCCACTGCCTCCCTGAGCTCTGCTCTGAGCAGAGTAAGGCAACACATATGGCCAGCTGCCATCCACTCGCAGCAGGGCACTGCTGGCAAGTCCAATCCAGTGCTAAATCGGCATGGTTTGGTACTAATGCATGTCTAACCATACGGGCTCAGCAAGGCCCGCAAAGAACAGTGGAGGAACATGGTGATTTAATTCCCTGTGCATACCTGCTGCTGCAGCCAAAATGCAAACAGCGCAATTTAAACAGAGAATTGGTTTCCCCGTATCGCGGCCATCACTGCTAGGAAAGTCAGTGGACATCTGTACATACAAGTAATCTCAAAGCTTTTGAGGGGTCACATTCATCTCAGCATCCTGTGATCTACAGCCACAGTGGTAACAGCACTGTCAGGAAGTTTAAAAACAAGAGCATAACCATCAGGAGAACCTAAAAACTAAATGGCCAGTAGAGACCTAGCTGTCCTCCATCACCAAGTGGAGGCAGGTCAACAGCAAAAGACTGATTCAACCTGCCTTGTCATTTTATTTGTCCATGAGACAAGAGAGAATGTGAGCTCCTAAACTGACAAGACAGTATTTTCGGCCAGGGCCACCTTTGCAAGGAAAACCTCAGAACAGCCACGAGCTGGTCTGTGGGAGAGACGGGGCATCAAACCATGGAAACCCACCAGGATGAAAGTCACACTTCAAACTGATACCAGACGGAGGAGTCTCTTCCTCCAGGCTCAGAGAGCAACAGTAACTTTACAGGTACCCCAAGCCTATCTGACAGAGTCTAGCCACCCCAAGACCACCGTGTGGTGGGCAGTGCTGCCCCTTCACCCCACCCTTTGGTAGCTGATGCATTCTGATAACAGAGTCCCAGCTGTCAGAAAACAAACTGCAAGCGGCAGATTGAACATGCGACTGTGCAAAAGCCCGTCTCAGGAGGGACAATTAAAAACACACAGAGAAAAATAAATGTTTTTTCCTTTTCAACCCCCTTTCCTCTGCAACAAGTAACAAGACAGGAGTGAGTGCCTGTATGCTAGAATGCCCAGAAAATCGGCAATTAACAAGCGTTCCGCTCTAGCCTGTCTGCAATTTCCTCCCCGCAACTGTGGCTAAATGTTTAAATACATCACTCCCCCCACCTTCTGCGTGCTTGCTGTGGTTCTGGCACACCTCAGCCCTTCTGGCTTTCCGTATCATGCAGTCTTCCCCTTCTCATGTATTTATCTGAAGTTTGTTCCAAGTTATATATTGGGAGAGGGACAAAGTGTCCACCCAACTGCTTTCAGGGGCATGCATGTTTGGATGAACTAACTACCCATGTGCACAAAAGCCAAAATGTACTTAGCCCTATATACAACAGAGGTGTTTTATAAGCCATCTAAATCAGCAGCATCCTCAAGAAAGACACATTACCTTATCTGGCCAACAATAACATAATCCAGAGAATTCAAATGGGATTCTTCCCTAGGAAACTAAGTGCTAACTACATTACTGTGCAGATGCTCATTAACAAGCCTGTATCAGACAAAAGCTGTAAAAGTATTTTTCTGAGACATAGGCTTAAATAAGAGCTTTTGACTCGGGTTGGCACTCAGGATTAAATTGACAGAAAAACAGAGACTCTCATTAAATTCATATAGCAATTCAAAGATAAAGGCTAAAAATAAAATCTATGCAAACAAGCATGAGGAGTAAAACACTCTGGTAGGCTCAAAGGAACATTCTGCATCACGGACACCTGTAACCTACTGGCCTCCTTGGACACACTTCAAACTCTGAGTTTCAACCAATCAACTCAGAAAAAGGTACTGACATTGCATGCTGATGTTCCTATCACGCAATTATCCACATAGGATGGTTTTCGTCGTCGACTGCCTAGAAACTGCAGATCAAACTTGGAAAAAATGAACCCAAACTCCCAAAACAGAGTGACATTTTCTTACAGAGAACAGACATTGAATATCCTTTAAATTAAATATAGAGATGCCTCATAACTAATGAATGACTGATCTTCAGTCTAAAAATGAAAGAATTATAAAGAAAATAAACCTTTTTGCTGTATGACATAAAGAATCCACTAGGTACACACAACCCTGCAAAAGAAAATCCTCCAAAAATAGTTGATAGCATACTTGGCAAACTATATGGAAGCAAAGGCTAGGGCCCAGTTTTGACAGCTGAATAGGCTAATTATAATACAACTCCAACATAGAACCCCCCATCTCAAGTTTTGCAAACAAATGGCATACATGCGATGAGCTTCAGCAACAACAGCTGCAGAACAGAACTGGGCTGATCTCCCTTGCCAATAGATCTACAGAAAACAGCAGTCAGTCCTGATGCCAGTTCAACCAACCGAGAGAATACAAACACCACCCCAAAGCGCTGGAGGATCTGCAAGTGTATCCAGATGAAACTGTGATCTATTTCTACACCTTCCCATCTATTCCTTTTGTGTTGCTGCTTATCACTGAAATCCCCTTTCATGTAAGATCAATGGCAATAACAAAGTTCCAAGCTGGCTTCCTTGGCTATGCCCTTACTAGTAAATGAAAAAGCGTCTGGAAACATTTCCCAACACTGGAGCCACCAACACTGCTGAACTGCTAGAGTGGCCGTAATTTTGGCCTGGGCCAACCACTTCTCAGTCATGTCTATGGGTTAGCACTCCTAAGGGACCCATTCCTAACAGGCAGTTCAGACATGGTCAATCTGTTATGGAGAATAAGAGGTTTTAACAGCCTGAATATGGGCTTTTCCATGATAGCTAGCCTCAGCGTCAGGTTACAGCCCAGGACACATTTAATTGTTATGGACAGAATTGCTGGCATTTGTCCTTTTCCGAGTTCAACATTCTTGCTGGGGTTGGTTAGCTTCCATGGACACTACGTGCTTTTTTAAACTAAGATTTCCTTGAAAACTGTGTAGGGTACTTGAGGGTCTTGCTACAATGATGCAGGTATAGCTGATGGACACAGTATGAAGGAAGGAATGGATTTCTTACATTTGTTGGTGGGTGACTTCGCATTCAGCAGCAAGAATTCCAGGTTGGAATTTGCTTTGCTGCTGTCCTCATTCGACTGTCCAACTTTGGGATTTATCCTTCCACCTGTTATTCTTCAGGGAACTTGTCATCAACCCCAGGAGAGATCTGGACCTGCACTTAAGGTGTTTAGGTATTTCCTTCTTCCAGATTCTGACTGTAGCAATGTTGTCCTGAGCTGAGCAGCAGCTCAAAAAAAATTTTGTGATTGTCCCAAAGTAGGTAGCACTTACTCAATACTGCACTGAAAATAAAAGCATAAGGAGAAAACAAGCTACTCTTCTCATTTTACACTCCTCTTGCTTATCACCAAGGGGGGCACCTCAGATTCTGTCAAGTCAGATAGAGCTGAAAGAGCTAAAGGAACCAAAAGATACTTTTGTAGATGATGCTTTTAAATTTCTTCTTACACTTAATAATAGGAGGGAATCAGCTGCAGAGATCAGAGTTCGTGTCTTTCAAAAGTCCCATGATATTGTCATCTAAGTCACCTGCAAAGCTTTTCACAATTTGAGGCAACTAAAATGGCACCAAATACCTACATTTAGGCAATTGAGTCAACCCCCAGGCTATACCAGCAGCAGATTCTGGAGAGCAATTTTGCCAACTAAATGCAGCTGTCTTGTGTCTCTTTGCAGCTGACTTGACCAAACACGTGCACAGTAAAGAACCAGTATGGTATGAAAGCACAGACACTTGGCTAACAGACATCTGCATTTAGGTGTCTACACACCGAAGCTGAACCCCACCCATGATTGCAGGCAAGTGGCACAAACTCATTTTGAGAGGTCAAAGAGACACTTAAGCATGGGTATGAGAGTCACTGCAATATGGAGTGTATACTGAGATGCAGTATATTTCCCCCTCCCTCCAAAAAAAGCCACCTTCTTTGAGGGAAGTTCTGTAAATTAATTGTTTTCATTTCAAATCAAGCTGAAAGATGAAATTTTGGAAGTTCCTGCAGAACCATAGCTCTGCAAAATCAAGATTAGAATTAAATGAAGTATTTTATTAGAATGATGATGGATTGTTTCATTTTGACAATATTGGCATGGTGTATGTGGATAATGTCAAAGCATTACAACATGAAATACAAACTGTAATATATAATATTTAATAGAAAAGTCAAACAAAAATTTATCAAAGCATTTTAATCAAAATATTTTTATGCTACTCAGAAGAAATGGATCTGCATTATTGAAAGAAATTTAGGAAGTCGAATCCCCTCTTTGGACATATAATTGTCAAAATTTTCAGCCAAATCTACTGTTTTCCATGACAGCCTTCAACCTCTAATGAAACAACACTTTTTAGTATTTTTTCTAACAAGCTCTAACAATAAAAAAATTAGATGCATAGGCTTTACCTGCACTCCATACCCAAGAAGGCCATGGCACTGGTCAACTGCCTGTGCTGTTAAACTGTTAGCGTGGTGGTCACTGGTGTGGTGCTGGCCCTTGCCAGCAGCTCCCACACCAGACCCAGCTGGAGGTTACTGCAGATGAGAAACTGTTCCCCATCTGTATATGGCCTCACCGTTCTGAAGGGTAAGAGAACTTACCCGTAAGTGGTACTGTGTCAGTCGGCTGCAGGGCCTGCAAACGTTCCCTGAACTGTTTTACTTGGCAGCACCAATGAAGACATACAGAGTCCCTAGGAAGACTGCAGCTACCGCTGTGACATGCAAAATACACAGGATGCTACAGCACACCGTGGACAAAATCAAGATCAGTGAGAATAAACTCATATTCAAAACCTGGAGGTAGAAAACACAACCCAGTCCAAGTGGAAAATAAATCCTATTCTCATGTTCAAAACACAAGCATAAAGAAAAATACTTTTGTTTATTTATGTAACAATGTTAAAACACCTTAAAAAAGGGGGGTGGGGTGGGGGAGGCACTACCCAACAGTTAAGAAAACAGAGATTATAATGCTAGAAGGAAAAGTGAACTTCTTTTCCAACCTCCTGAATAACACAGTTTATGGGACTATCCTGAATTAATTCATGCTTGGATAGAACATATGTTCTGAAGAAACAGCTAGTATTGATTTTAAAATTGCCAGTGATAGAGAATCCACCACATCCCCCATGGTAAATTGTTCCAATGTTTAATTACTTTCACTGTTGAAAAAACTTGTGCCTCATTTCTAGTGTGAAATTGCCTGGCTTCAGGTTCCAGCCACTAGATCTTTTCATACATTGTTTGCTAGCTTGAAGTGCCCTCCTATTAAAGTTTGCTTCTCTAAGTAGGTATTTACAAACTGCAACCCCTTAGGTTTCTCACAGATAAACCAAAGAGGCTCTTCTCCGGGAATCTCAGGCTGTGAAGCATGGCCCCTCGCATTACCATCATTTGCATGTCTAGTTTCTGAGACACCTCTTCAGTTTAATAGTAGCTTTCTTTAACTGTGGACACCAAACCAGAAGGCAGTATTACAGCAGCTGAGCACCTGTCAAGTACGGATGTCGTAAATTCCTTCCCTAGCTCCTATCTGAGATACCCCTATTGACACTTATAAGCTTACTATGTCTTCTGGCACAGTTTTGCACAAGGATTCACTTTCAGCTGACTGCCAGCATATTTTTTTCACAATTGCTGCTTCCCCGAATAGGATCCTTTAGGTTAAAAGCATGACTAACTACTACTATCTTTTTGTATACCTTTACATAGTGCTTCATAATTGCCTGTATTAAAATGCATACTGCTTCTTTAAAACAAATTTAACAAGGAAGCTGCAACTGCCCTGCATCTGTGACCATGTGATGGTTTGTCTGCAGAGTTTTATCATTTGTGCCACCAACAAACTTTCCTTCAGGTGGTTTTACATCTTACTCCCTGGTATTGATAAAAATAATAAATATGACAGGAGCAAGAATCAATCTGCACAGAAATCTGATACTACACATTTGTGGTAATGACCCCTGTTTGCAGCTATACTTTCAGAGTGCCATCTAACCAATTTTTAATCCATTTCATACACAGCAAGGTATTTTATACTATCCTAATTTCTTTATCAAGATGCAATGAGGTACGTCAACAAATGCTTTAAAAAGTCTAACCACATCTGCAGTACTACCTTTACCAACAAATTTTATAATCTCATCAAAAAGATATGAGATTAGTTTGACAGGATTTATTTCCCATAAATCCATTTTGATTGGCATTAATTATATTTCCCTTCTTTAATTTTTTATTAATCAAATCCCATATCAGTTTTTCTGTTATTTCACCTGAAAATGGTATCAGAATGACAGGGCTATAATTACTTAGGTTGTCCCATTCACACCTTTTAAATTTGAAAGCATATTTAAACACAAGTCGTTTGTTTTTTTTTCCCAGGCTTCTGGCACTTCAAAACAAGTGTCAAGCTCTGTGGAACATACCTAGGTCATGTCTAAAACTTTTGTAGACATATTACCTGCATTTTCTCACATGGCTGTATCGATTCAGGAGATGTCTGGTTCAGTGTCCTGCCTCCAGCAGCAGACACTGAAGAAAAAAGGGTAAGAAGCCTGTGCCCAAGGGACCTTGTCCAGTCTACTTTCCCAGCCCACAGTAATTTGGGGCTCTGGGACCTCCTCGGGCAGGCATTGCACCTGCATCCTTCTGTGTGCAGCCCCAGGGTTCTTTCTTCCGTCAGTTTGTCAAATGACTTGCTAAAATTTCGATTTCTAATCACCTTACCATTCTGTGGCAATGAATTCCCTGCAGTAACTACACATTGCATACTTTATTAGTTTAAAGCTACTACTGCCTGAATATAACCTTTGCTGACCTGTCCTCCCACAGTAAGAAGGAGGTAACAGCTGTTCTGTGTTCACCTTTTCCATTCCAGTGGCAAGTTTGCAGATTTATTTCATGTTCCTCCAGGGCCATCTCTCAAGAGCCATAGGGGACTCAATCTCTTTTCCCAGGAAAGCTGCTCCATGCGTATTGGTGCCTCCTTCCTTGGACCCCCTCTAATTCTGCCCATCTCTTTTAGAGGTGGGCACCAAAACCGTGTTTGGTTTGCAGGATGCAAACAGATCACAGATTTGCAGTGACATAGACATACACGTTGCTTTGTGTTTGGTTGTCCTGTTTCCTAATTAATCATTAGATCTCTGTCTTTTGCACCACCTCTGAACACTAATCTGACATCTTGACAGAAGTAGTCATGTTTTTTCTCAATTTACTGTTTTGGAAGCGGCTCTTTATTTTGCTGAGCTATGGCTGTGTTGCATTGTTTAGCCGACTGTCACTGTATCTGGAATTGACACTTCTGCCAACTCAAATTACAGTCATCATGCTTGAGATATGACTCAAAACTTCAAACCCATTACCAAGCCCTTCCCTGAGCAAACTGTACCTGCCTCTAATACAGCCTTGAGATGAGATGTATTTATTCACTTCGGCCAACATTGGTTAAACATGTCTTAGCAATAAAAATAGAGTTGAACTGGAGTTGTGAGCGACGCTCACCATGGTTGGGGAGAGTTATGTCTTTGTGGGTTTCCCTCTGTTTTCAGTGCAGCATGTCTTTAAGGACCTGCACAGCCAGGACAATGGAGGCCACAACCATTCCAGTAAGAAAATTTAAACCAGATTTTGTTTTCCAATGAACACCCTTACTGGAACAGATGTTTTCAGCTGCATTCACAAATATGTTTGCCTATACAACAGCCGCCTGGGGCTTGCGTATACTGTCTGGGGCCTTTATGCCTGGATGAGCGCAAAACTACCCATGTGCACAAACGATCTGTGTGGAGTTTTATCCCCATGGCCCTGCGTCATTGCTGTTCTGTGTTTGCCTGTGTCTGTAACACATTAGAAAAGGGTGACTTAACCAACCTAATTTTGGTGCTAAACATTAAGATGGAAGCCAGGAGCTGAGGAAAGTGAACACGGGCTGAGAGGTATATCTTAGCTGATCACCTGGCCACTCCCACCCATCACATTTGCTTCTACTGGAAATGATATGAGCACGTCTTTTGTTCACGAACAGCTCTTTTTTAAATCTCTGGCAATTAGGAAGACTGCATCAGGCAGTGGATGTGCAGTAACGGAGAGAGAAGAACCTTCTGCTTTTCTCTCTGTCTTAATTGCCTCTGTATTTATGGGCTTTGGTAATGGTAGTGAAAATCTTCCTGGCACCATGTGAATGCTTTTTCCTTCCTTCTCTGAATGACTGGTTTGTTCTTTCTATGCCATTTCCTTCCTCTGTGAAGGCACTTTGCTCTCTGTGACCAGAAAACTGCCCTCCCTTGCTACACAAACTCTCACTGCCACCTGGTATGCCTTTCTGCAGATGTTCAAGGGAAACAAGCCCTATTAGCTTTATATTTCCTTATAAAAACTCTCCCCGAGAGAAGGGAAAGCATCCAGTTTTACTTCCTGAGGGAACATCTTTGCCTCAGGGGCAAAAAGTAGGTCCCAAGGCAAAGGGAGTCCCATTAAATGACAAGGCACCACTCAAAATCATCACCATTTACAGCTGTTACTGCCTCCAGCAGATTTCCCAAAGGGTCTTCATTTAGTTGCAGTTCATTGAGAAGGTCAGGCAGTGATGGCTGCACAACTGGTACAATGCTTGCTTGTTGACTAGTCTGTAGCATAATTAGACTCAACCCTGATGGAGGCTGCAGAAAAAAGGGAGATGGACTTGGTGCAACACAATAGCCAGCTACATAAACTATGGGCAGGGTATCCAGGGAAGCCACCGGCAAACCCCCCATGAATTCAAATACTGTCAGGGTTTGGCTTTTGCTGTGAGCCCTTACATCTTGGGCTCATGAGCACATTTGTTTCCAGTAAGGTCAGAGGAACTCTTTTTGTCCTGCTCAATAGGAGGCTGTGACATTTTGATAAATAGCTGAAAGACGTGTACCAACCAATCCCTTAAATTCTGCCTGATAAACAAAAGTAACAGCAGGATCTTAATACTGCAGCAGTTACAAAAGCTCCAAGGTAAGAGGTACTTTCCTGAACAGAATTCAATTACACTCTTAATACTGGTTTTAATTACCTCGACTTAACTGCTCAATGGCACAATGAGCTAGCACGCTCAGACAGCATCTTGCTGCTGAAGGCACTCAGCATAGAGGAAACTTGGTCTCTTTTTTAGTGAGTTTGTAGAGACTTCAACTATATCAAATATATACTTTGCCTCCCATGACACATCACTAGTCCCCAATGGCAACTATATGTTCTATCATGCAAACGGGTCCAAAGCTATCAGTAAGAAGTTTTAAGGAAGTTTTCCTGAAATTAAACAGGAAATTGTCAATAAAACATTATTTCAATATCTTTCCAGGAAGAGAGATTAAAGACCAGTATCTGACTGAATTAAACATAGAGTACAAGAGAAAAAAAAAAAAGAAAGCAGTAATAATAAACACAAAGTCTTTTTTTTTGTCAAGGCAAGATGCACTCTTTGGCACACATAATCCTTAAATATCTTGATTTCTTAAATGGAAGGGGTTGTTTTTTTCAATCTTTCACTAACAGCACACATCATTAGAAAGCTATTAACAATATTTCCTTAAAAGAAAAATTTCCATCAGCTTTGTTTAGAGCTCTTCTAAGGTAAGTACTTCACTCAGTGAAAGAAGTATGTTTAGGAATGAAAAGGCTGTCTCTTAATCTGCTGTTTCCAAAAGAGAGGCTCTGGCTTAGTGCTGCTTACCTTCTCAGACCTGTGGTCATACAATATGGATTTGTTTGCTAAAGACAGCTTAGGAAAGATAACTTCATCCCCTTGCACTGAAGGTTTGTGTTAAGTGCAGCACAACACCTTAGCTGTAAACATTATCTACTACACTCTGATTATCCACAACCATCCCATCATTTGCTACCGCTGCATCTTATACACACATCCTGCATTCCATGACTGTCTGTAGCCTCCAGAGCTAAGTCCAAAGTGAAAAACGTGAAATAAAATGCACCCTCTTTTCACAAAGCTGTGTAAAGACTTATCACGCCTGCTTCACCCAGTTGCCATGCTGCCCTGTTCCTTGAAGCTGGCGCTTCATTTATTCCTTGTGGGAAAATGCATGTTAGCAGGCTGGCTGTCCTAGGAGGAGTTAAAATCACTGTCTAGGGTGCTTGGAAGATTTCTAGGAATTACAAAGACTAGGGAATGGAGTGTGTCAACTGCTCTTTTAATATCCTTGCTTTTGAAGTTGCATGTATTCTATTATAGGAATGCTATACTCAACTGACAAACATTGGAGAAGTTCCTTGTATGAAATCCCTAAGTTAAGACAAGGCCGCAGGCATAACTATAGTGATTTTTATAACATAATCATCAGGAAATTGTTCAGCTTTTCTAAGGTAATGTGTTCTCTAAGATCATGCAGTCCCTAAAAGTAGCTCTTGCTTTGTCTCTGTTTCCCTGGAAGAAAAAAAAAAAAGATGTATGCTGACAAGAAAAACAATCAAAGCTTTTCTTTTCCCTCCCAACTATTAACTATCAAGCTTAAACACGGGAGAATACATATTTCACAATCCATTTCCCTCCAATAGCTCTCCATAATCTTAACACTCACTGCATAACTGAATAATAACCATGTTTTCCTAATATCCCATTGTTGGGAATAATAAGTGAAGAAGGTAGTTTTGATGCGTTGCAGCAAAACTTTGTATTGACTAAAAAAGATGTTTACCTTTTTTAGATCCTCTGCCACTTCTTAAAGGAGCCTGAACTTACCTTCATGTGGCTAAAGTATTAAGTTTTTTCCAGCAATGGCAGCCACCACTTTGAATCTCAGGGATATCAGCTGAGGTACCACTCTCAGTAGTGCTGTGGCTGAACCAGCAACACAAGAGTCTACATATGTAATTGTTCACGTAAGAGCCAGCATCTCATCAAGAGTTCTGAGTCATAGCAAGCCCAGAAAATATTAGAAACGTTACACCAGGAACAACAATAGCACAAGGGTGAACCACTGCCAAACTTTCTCTAGAGGCTTCCAGAGGTAATGAGAGCAGGCTTTGGCTGGAATACTAACCCAGGGCCGTGAACATCACAACCTCAGTGGACGGTGTGTCTCCAGCAATCAATGAATTGCTGTTGTCATTTTCAACTTAAGACCAAAATGGCTCCAGCCTCCCTAACTCTGAGCCATCATCTCAAATGCCTCTAGAACACTGAATGGTGAACACTGGACCCCTACAGGAAATTAGGGTTGGTTTACCTTTTAATCAAAACAATTGGCTTTTTGAACCAATGCAAAACTGTCTCCCTCCAAAATAGTCATGTTACCTATCACCTCTTAAAAAAGCTGTAGAGAAGGGCACTTTCCAAGATGACCCTAGAGGCTCACACAAAGGACAAACATACTTAGCCACGTTTTTGAAAGTTTCCTGCACTGACATCAGGAGGATGGGTGATTTTCTGCATTTAAAGTTTTGTATACCACTTTTATCCCTCAACGCCATCCTCACTCAACCCTGCTGCTGCAACTGCAATGGAGCTATACCCTCTCAAACTTCTTACCCACATACGAGACCCAAAAAGACCCAAACTCACCCAATATACCCACAGTCCTTCAAAATTTGAAAGGGGCATGTAAGGATTTATTTCATAACCATAACTGACTTCCTTTGCAACATATGCCTTGAAGTCTCATTCTTTGGGAGAGGAGAAACAGGCACAGAGAGATATGGAAGCTAAGATTAGAGGCAACCTCTAACACCTGTGACTCCCCCAACATCCCTGAAAAAAAATCTACCGGAAAGCTAATGATGTAAACAAGCTTCCAAGTGTTGGACTGCCCTGTTTCACTCATAAGGTCATGTTTTTTTTAAGCCGTGCTGGGGAAAGAAACAAGACAGTTGCTTTGCTCATGAATTATACCAGCAAGGTAGTACACAACTACTTCTGCTAGACTGGTTCACCTACATGCTTCATAAAAACAAATTTGCGGAAGTAGCACTTTATACAAAGCCCCACACACCTTTACTACATGTCTAAAAGAGCACAGCCAATGCATGTGAATCAGAATGGGCTCTATGGGATGGGAGAGAGAGCAAGTTATGTTTTTCCAATACTCTGGGACAGATTCCCAAGGGGAAGCAAAATTTGAGTTGAACAGAAAGTGAACTGCAGCTTTAAAAGAACCCTATTTGCCAAGTTGAACAGCAACCCCAATACTAGTGACACTGCAGTGCGTTCTGATCGTGGGCTTCTAAATCCAGACCTCAGGTAGGTATTTTAAACTTCATCGTGCACTTACTTGTTAGCACAGGAGGCTGGGAATGAGCATTTTGGATGGCAGAGAGGAGGAAGATGGGCCTGCTGACTGTGAGGTTAGCAGGAGTACCAAAAAAGGGCAATGTAGCTATGTAGAGAAGAGCTGAAACTTGCCATTGGCCCTGACAGGAGTACTCTGCCTTAAACTTCCTGCTCCTGCTTTAGAAGCGAGATATGCTCTCTTTGGGAACTGTGAGGTGAGGTCTTGGGTAATAACAGGCATTATGAAAGGCACAAGAATGGCAGCACCAATTTTGTGGAAGAGGGGAGCCTAGAATTGCTTGTCCTTTGGCTCAGAGCCTACTGCATTTCCTCAGAAACCAGGAGGGGTTCGTGGCCCACCGCTCAGTGCCTGGCTGACAGACCAATGAGCTGGCTCCGCCGCATCCTGCTCTCCGGCTCCCCAAATTAAGTCTAACAATTTTCTGCATTTCAGATGTGTAACCATCTGTTTCCAGCCTCGTTCTAGACCTCACTGAGGGCATCCTAGAGATACCATTTTCAGAATCCGCGTGTATTCTGTTTTCCTCTCTGTTCATTAAACAAGCATTTAAAGGGTTCTCAAAGTATTTGTCCTTTTTTTTTTTTTTTTGGCACAAGAGGCTTATCTGGGTCACCTCCTGCTCACAACCACCTTAAGTTACATCCTACACACCTTAATGCATCAATTTGAAAATCTGCCTATGCACCATAAAGCAAATAACACATCTCACCGACTAGAAAATTTCACACCCAGTCTGTTGGTCAGCCTTACCTCAGCCCCTCCACATAGGCATGAATATTAAAAGAGAAGTAAACTGTAAAGAACACATTACACACAATGCCTTACAGTGCAAATAAGTACACACTATTCAAAACTTATGAGTCTTGAATTAACTCAGCTTATGCTTATGTCTTTACTCCATCAACTCCAACAGCACAAAATTAGCCTTAAAAAAACCCCAACAAACACAACACAAAAAACCCCCACGTCATATGAAATGAGAACTAAATGCTGAGTGGGGAATGGGATTTGCTTTTTGAGAATACATACTCCCCTGCTTGTCCATGCAGCTTTGAGGACTACAAAATTGTTTCATTTGCAAAAGAAAGTAAAAATTCACTTTTCTTCAGAAACCGGAAAGTTAAGTAAAACACCAAATGGTATGAGAATTACAAATAATTCAGCAGTTGGCAAGACTGGATGGAGACGGATACAGATGGAAGATTTAGTGGCCAAACTCTAACAAGTCTCTGCTGAGCACGTATGGACTGAGATTTTTCAGAAGCTTGCAATTTGGCCACATCTAGGTGGATGTGAACTGACATGGCAAAAGGTAAATCCCTGACACCCAGCTTACTTTACCTGCCAAATTCCAATCTCTCCTACAAACCACATAAATGCTGAATTTTCATTCAAAACATAAACTTCTTTTTTTTTTTTTTTTTTTTTTTTTAATGAGTAAGAAAACATATGTTTTCCCAGTCTCTGGACTTTTTAGCTGAAATTTTCACAAATATTCAGCCCTGGGCTAATACTCAGCACAAACTGCTTCAAACCAAATGGATGCAGTTTGGCAAACTGGTAAGAAACGGAAAATTACATTGGATAATAAAAGTGTTAGGCCCTTTAGTGATAAGCAATTGTATCATCTTTGCATAGGATGTGCCTATCTCCAGCTGTCTCTCTTCAGACCAAATTCAAACACACAGACAGGTACAGTTCATCTGAAATAATATTTTCTTCAGTCATTTGCACCAGATGGGAATGCAACTCACTGTCTGTGCTGGCTGCATCTGTGTAGCATGCACTGGTATTTTGTAGGAAAGTCAGAA
This sequence comes from Gallinago undulata, assembly GCA_026546715.1. NCBI lineage: Eukaryota > Metazoa > Chordata > Aves > Charadriiformes > Scolopacidae > Gallinago > Gallinago undulata. The sequence continues at coordinate 85,670,936 of JAOTQQ010000001.1, read as the reverse complement.
AGAAAGATGTAGCATTTATTCTTGCTGCTGCTGTCCCTGCCTTGTAAGCTGCAATTTTTGCAGAGGACTGAAAGGTAATGGAAAAGGTACAGAAGAAAGGGTTATGATGGCTGGGCAGTGCAGTCTCCTGGCCTATTTTGGCTGCTTCTATTTTAGGTTCTTGGCCATGGGAATTTCTTTTCCTTCGCTGAACAGAGCAGCAGCAGACTCCCGGGCTCCCTCACCTCATTCTGACAGCGACTGCTGATGCTGTGATTCGCCTCCCAGGATGCTGTCTGCGAGGGGGCTGAGCAGCATGGAAAAAAAGAGTTTAGATAGTTAAAGCTCATAATTTAAATATGAGGGAGATTGAGGCTAGTCTTCCTGAGAAGGATAGTGGTAAGGTCCTCAAAGGAAGTGGCTTTGCCTGACAGCTATCGGGGAGAATCAGGAGCTAGGAGACCTGAATCCTCTTCACTGCTCAGCCATTCGTGTGCTATGTAACAAGTTATAACTTCACTGCCCTCTAATAAAACAGGATTAGGAGCAGCCCACATAACGAACATATGTACATACATGTGCAAGAGGGGGCCAAATTTACTGAACACCGGTAAAAGAACTTAATTTGTTCCAAAAGGCATCTTCAGAAGAGCAATGCTACCGGTACATTCTGGACACTTACCCACTGCCTTGCAGATGGTATATGATCGAACATGTCCCACTTTGCGCACCTTTCAATTCACAGAGCATATATGTTCCCTACAAACTCTGTCCCCCATTACCACTCTGCAAGCCTCAGACTGCACTCCCTGATTTACTCTCCACAACCCCTGCCTCCTACACAGAGCCGGGACCCTGCCTCCCGCGCTTCCCCAGCATCACACTCCTGCTCGCCGCCCTGTTCCCAGCACCCTCCATGTGCTGCAGTCCTGTGGTCCCTTTCCTTTCAGGCTCTGTGCTGCCCTCCCCCCTGTTCACAGTTGCGCACACACACACAGAGCACCTTCCACCTCTTAAGCACTTCCATTCTGCAAAACCTCACAATTAAAACTAATCCTTATCCTGCAAATAAGCTGAAAACGAAAGCAGTGCCTTAGAAAGCTTTCGATTTAATGAGCAGCTTTGCTGTGACCCTCACCATTCCCCATCATCTCCATTCTTTTCTTCAAGCGAGACAAAGATCAGCCCCCCTGCAGCTCCTTACTGTAAACATTAATTCAGGAGGTCACTTACATATTAATGCTGACCCTGTTTCTGGCACCTTTGCTGATACAGAGCAGTCCCCCAGCAGTCCCATTAGCAGCAAGTGTTTTAAAAGAAGCTGATTCTTAATGTGGGTATGGGTGGTGGAAGCTGACCTCCATCACTTCTCCTCCCTTCCTTGCCTACTCTAAGAATGTGACCAGAACTTGCCAGTAGAGTATCACTGCATTTACATGATGTGCCTGGGATGTACTTCTCTTTGTTTTCTCCTCCATGCAAATACATGCCTTTGGCCAAGGGAAGCACTGTACCCACACAAATAAGAGCTGCCCTCACAAAGCAGCAAACATCTGAAATCTGCTGTTTTTAAAAGCACTCAGGTATCAAATCATGGACAGTAACACAAAGCACCAAGCAGACTGACCTCTTACAAGCGCGCTTGCATAACACTTACAATCCCTAAGTATAGACAAATATCCCCAATCCCAGAGGAATGCAAATTCACCCTTCTCCTTGCCCCATGTCCCCTCCTATCCTTTTACTCATCCCTCACACAAGGCTGCACTTGCCTGTTTGAATGCTAAGATTGACAAGCAGCCAGCACCACCAGCAGCCCTGTCCTTTTCCCTACAGCCTTTGTAGACCACTAGAGACCTGACCAGAGAGAGCACTGCAGCAGATATTTCCTGAAAATGAGTCAGAAACGTCAGCAGCCCTCAGTAGCTAACGTGTTCTGGGCAAACTAGTGGGACTTCATGACAGAGAGGGAAACTCCAGGCAGCGAGCTTGGAAAATCAACCCCTCGGAAGATCCATGGGGGATGTACTTTACCTGCCAGAGCTGAACCTAACATCCTGCACCATCATCTTTAGAAAACTGGGAGTTGGAAAAGCAAAGCTTTTTCCTACTGAGGGACAGTGCAGAGAAAACTCACCTGAACATTAACTACTCCATAACTCTAAACTCCCTCTTAAGACTTCAGGAAATGCTTGCTCTTGTACCTAGGATGAAACCCCCTCTCACCACCATCCACCTAATCGCATTTCTACTTCAGCATGCACAGCCCAGCTCCTGATTAACTATTCACAGGTTGCCCTTGGCCTTGATGGAGCAAAGCACCTGCAGATCTGGAATTGGTTAGGTGTGGGAACCCACACTGCCAGCCATGGCAGGGGTAGCAAGGCTCACTTGAATCAGCTTGAGGAGCGGGGCCAGGGGGCATGACTCTGCAAAGATTTATGCCAAAAAGCACCTCTGTGGTAATTTGTACCTGCCTTTTACTCTGGAAGGCTTGTATTTGTTCTTTTTCCATTTTCTGAATCTCAGGCAGAAATCACCTAGATGGAAGCTGGGTGATTTTGTGCTTGCTACATGGAAAACATAATGCGATGCACCTCAGGGTCACAGCAGAACATGTAACACAGAGTGGCACTACCTGAGCCTGCTGAGGACACCTCTGGTGTTGTGTTCAGAAAACTTCCAGGCAAGAAGCAGCCTTGCCTGCTGTCATCCAGGTTGCATATTTGCCAGGGCTTTCACTTTAAATTGCGACTTGATGGTTAAATATACATACGCATACATTATATGAGCATGAGATTCTCTCTCAGATTTTAGCTGATTTTATAGTAGGAAGCAAGGATTAAACATGGAACAGTTAAGATCCATGCCTGTTTCTCTTCTAAGCAAATCATTCCACCCTCCCATTCCTCGGACCCATCACCAAACAGTTTATTCTCCACACAGTACTACAAATCCTGGGTTGATCACCAGCTCCTGCTCTGCAGCCCCCCCAGCTCAGGGCTCCTACACCAGCTTTGCCCCTGCCCCACGGTTTTATCCTGCAGTTTGTCCTGGGGACCCCACAGAGCTCTGTCAATACACTACCTGTTATTATAGTCCCTTTGGCTTTTCCTCAATTAAGACAGCCAATCATGCCTAATTGTTCCCAGTTCTGTGATGGTTTAGTGATGTGAATAAATGTCCCGTCAAGACTATGCCGCATCCACTCAAATCATTCATTTGTGATCTAAACACAAAGGGCATCCAGGTTCTCTGATATGAAATGCTGCTACATACAACAGATAATGATATTTATCTGGAAAAAAGAAGATTGACTTTTTAGTCACACAGTTACATTTGTAACTGCGATGTACCAGAAGCTCGGTGTTTTTTCCCAGAGGCGTTCATGAAACACTGTCTCCCACACCTCTCACCAGCCAGCTGGATGCAGTTGAAACTGTGAATTCACTCAGAAAAACAAGTAAGACCAACTAGGTCTCTGTCCCTTGGTATTAGTCATTTAGAAACATACTTGTTTTCACAGATTTACCTGAAATTTGGTCCCAGTTCTCACACTCCCATCTTCAGCATACCAGGAGACCCACCTGGGCAGGACCTCTCCAACAACAGAGGGGCAGCCCCACTGCTCCTTTGAGTCTGCCCCAAAAGCCCCTATTTCTCATGCTCTGATAGCAACCTGACCCTGGGGGCAGCAATCCAAGCCACAGCCACTGTAGCAGCATGGGCTGCCTTCCCAGAATGGTCTGACAGGAGCACACTGGAGCGAGGACCCAGCTTAACGAACCGAGCCACATTTGGGACAAGCACATCTTCCCAGGTTGTGTGCCCCACTTAGCTGCTGAGCTCTGCAGGCAGCTGTGGCTCTGCCCTCTGTGCCCGCAAAGCCCCTTTTTCCACATCTTTTTTTTCCTCTGCTTTCCAGTCGGGGAAAAGCCACTCGAGGGGCTTTACCCCTGTTCTCAGCCAAATCAGTGTCTCTAAAGGACAAGGTAGCCAGTTCCTCCAGGGCTGATCTGTAGACACCTTTATATCCTCCATTGATTTCTGGCGACACAGATACCACACCTCACTCCTGTCTTCCAATTGTGATCCTGCTACACCTGCTCATGCACAACATCTACAAAAACCAAATAAATCAATTTCTCCCCTCGCAAACTAGTGTGTGGGAGCTTATGGGGGGGTTGCGTGAAGCAAGAGCACTCAGAAGACCTGCAGCACAGCAAAGGGTGATGTCTCTGCCTCGCTTCCCCCATCTCTCCTTCCATCTCCCCCCCTCCCCCCCCAGCAGTCAGCAGGCACAAGCGGCTTTGTGAGGTTAAAAGTGGTGAGAGGCAACTTTGGATTTCATATACCGTGATCAATATTTACAGAAGCAACAAAAGAGTTCAGAAACTGCAATGCTGGCATGATAGAGAAGCTGGAGAGAAGAAAACAGCATTTAAAGTCTTCAGAGGGACATGACAACCAGCTAATGATTACTTCGGGACTATCAGATTTCTTTCTTCATTTATTTTGCCAAGCTTTCTAGAGTAGTTAAAACACAGACTAATAAGTTGGAAAGCTGTGCCTGGGCCTAGTCTGGGGAAGCAAGTGTGCTTGTCAAAAACACCTGCTTTTTTCATGCCCAGGTATGGAAGGCGAGTGTGTCTTGTGAAGGTGAAGAGGAGCACATCTCCCTGTTCCCAACTCCTTTGCTGATGTGACATCCTGGGCAATGCCCTTTGCCTTGTGGGGTCTCTGAAAGTGAACACTTTGTCATATATTCTCCTGATCAAAGGTTTTTGCTGCTGGTAATTCTGCTTTCTCAAGGCTTTTTTTTGAGTCAGTTCATCAACTAGCAAGCCTCTGATGTTGCCCTAGAGCAGGGTAAGTATTGGGCTCTTTCCAACTCAATCTTGGCCTTCAAGCCACAGCACCTCAACTGAACTCCACAATCTCTCCAAAGCACTCTGAGGGGCCTTCAGGCAAAGATTTTTCCTGTAGTGCAATCCAGACTTCAGCAGATAAATCCACACAACAACAACAACAACACACCAGGCAGGCCAACTCCTCAACAAACAACCCCTTTTGTTATCTATTATCAGATAACAGTGAATTCTCGCGCTGCTCTTGAAAAAAACACAGGGATGGATTCTGGGAGTAAATAACAAAACAAACAACATAGCTGAAGTTGTTAGATGAGGAGAAAGCAGAGGGGTGGGAGAGGCAATGATTTGCACAATCCCATTCAGAGAAAACTTGTAGTTCCTCATAGCACATCCAGTCCCTACACAGGATTAAGATTTGACATTTCCATCATCGTGGGATAACCACAAAGTTCCCATGATGGTTTAGTCCTTAGAAAATAAACCAAATGGGGATAGGATCTTTGCAAGGTCCTCTGACTTACACATCATCTGCTTCCACATAAATTATACTGCTATTAGTATTGCTCAGTGAAGAGCACGAAACAAATTAAGCTTCTAGCCATTTCCAATAGATAAGGGTAGTTAACCCTTCTAAGCTGCATGGACGTCTTTTGTGATGAAAATGAAATTCTTAGAACTCATCTGGGAGCCAGGGCCTCACAGGGATAACATTTTTGCTCTCTTACCTGTCAGAGACTTCCAGCGAGTGCCAGTCGGGGAATCCTGGGAAAGAAGCTGGGCAAACAAAAATGTTGTGAGGGGTATTTGGAAATGGGAAAGCCAGGAGTTTTTAGAGGCCAATCCACTTATTACAGGAAATAATAAAACTCTCTGCTTTCTTTCTGTAATCCACAGGCCAGCTCAGCTCACAATGCAGCAAAGATAACAACCAGTGTACTGGCCTGGGAGGTAGAGGGGGAATGAAAATCAGATGTTTGTCCTCCAGGGTACACCTTTTTGGAGGGGTGCTCCAAAAAGAAAAATGCTTGGACTAGGAAAGATGCTGCTACACGAGAAAGAACTGAGAACCACTGGTGGGAAAGATACAGTATTGAGAACAAAAACCAGTCAGAGCAGAAGAAGAGACAGAGGCAAGAAAGGCTCTTGCACTAATCCCCCTTTTCTCCCCTGTGTTCTCTCTGTCTTATTGCTGGAGATAAAATCCCAGCACTGTAGGGAAAAAAAAAAAAAAAATTGCTTAGATCTGCAGATACAGAAGAGAGCACACAGGCACTGCCTTCTCCAGTATCTTAAGAAACTTTGGCTGCATATAATCCCCCTGCAGTTACAACATCCCCGAACATACATGCCCAGACAGACAACATGTCTTCCCCCCTGCTGCACAAATGAAGCCAAAGTACATAGCTGCAGCTTTCCCCACCAGGAGCTGCAGCTGCCACAGGCTGGGCACCGTTCTTTTTTGTCCCCTCCCTCTATCCTCCTTCTCATTACATTTTTATCATCTTTGCTCCCTTCCATGTATCTATCTCTTTTCACCTGATTTCCTGTTCTCCTCTCTCCATCCAAGCTGCCTCCAGTATCTTTCTCTGCTCCTCACCCGATCTGGGGGGTGTGTGTGTGTGTCTGGCCACCATTATGACCTCAGAAGACTAGATGGAACGGAGAAGTAACCATGGTAAAATCGCTGCCTTGCCCAGGTTAACCACTGGAACAGTGTGGGAAACAAGCACTGACCAGGTTTGCTGCCAGATGCAGGGCTTAGGACATGAGATGCAGGAGTTCCACCTTGCTGATTCAGAGCAACTCTGAGTCAATTTCAATTATTTTTGCCTCAGTTTCCCCATTTGAAAAAAGAAGGGGTTAACTAGTCCTAGCTACACTAACGATAGGAAAGGAGATGGAAGAGAGTGCAGTGCAGACATCTACGCGAATGGACAAAAGGAGGGATAATGGGAATTGGAAAGAAGTCAGAAGCTGACTGGGGAATGACAGGTAAGGACAGACAAATAGATAGATAGGAGGCTGGCAAAAGATACCTGCTTTAACTGAAGTCAATGTAGATCGCCAGCAATGTGCCCTTGTTGCCAAAAGGGCCAACGGAATCCTGGGCTGCATAGGAAAGAGTGTGGCCAGTAGGTCGAGGGAGGTCATTCTCCCCCTCTACTCTATACTGGTGAGGCCACAACTGGAATACTGCATCCAGTTCTGGGCCCCCCA
>JAOTQQ010000001.1:85630511-85663769 GCA_026546715.1 Gallinago undulata | reverse complement strand
ATATGAGGAAAAACTTCTTTACGGTGAGGGTGACAGAGCCCTGGAACAGGTTGCCCAGGGAGGTCATGGAGTCCCCTTCTCTGGAGATCTTCAGGACCCTCCTGGATGCAGTCCCAAGTGATGTGCTCTAGATGATCTCTAGAGGTCCCTTCCAACTCTGACAATTGTGTGATTCTTCCCTGTTTCTTGCTGCAGCTCTGGCTACTTCAGTCTCAACACACAAGCTAATTTCTGTACTGCATCTGTTGCCACTCCCTTTTAAACCCTGATTAACATTCATTCTTACAAAAGACCCAGCAGTGCCTTGTGAGCTTCTCCCACTCCCAGATAGAAGGGGATGCTGACCCAACCAATTTGCAACCCCATACTCTCCCAGAGCATACAGCTAACCTAACCTCTAACACAGCAACTTCTCCCTGAGCTCTCTAACAAGGTCAATGTCTGTGTCCTTCCAGCTCCACCCAGTGCAGCCCACTGGCAAGCTTCTCTCTCCTGTGCAAAAGCTGCCAGCAAGTCAGCGAGCAAAGGCGGCTTCAGGTTCCCAGGGGGCAGATGGTAATGCCATGCTGAAGATAGTAGGAGGGGGAACTTATATCCAAGTCAATTAGGATTAATGCAATGTGGGAAAGTATTAGTTCTGGAGCTGTAGGTTTCTCCATTAGAGATTGAAGGCAGATTGGGAAGCAGGGGGGAGGGAAAGTGAAGACAAGCTAGCAAAGCCAGTGTCTTGCCTCCCCAGCCCTTTTCCTTCTCTCTCTGTTTTTTTGGGAAGTGATGAGGTGTGGATCTAAGACATTACACTCTGGAGATGATTGTCAGTGGCTCCAAACCCCATTAAGGCAGTAGTTTTTTTGCTCTCCTTCCCATCTCTTTTGCTCAATGCCGTTATGCGCTGATGGTGGCTTGGCCTGTTATCAATGGAAAACTGAAGACATTCTCCAAAATTAAACATTACAGCATCAAAACCTTTGCATTCAACTTCTTTGGGCTGAGGAGAGTTCATTTTTAATGCTGTGGATGACAAGAACAATAGTGAGGTTAAGTGCTAGCCCTGCGAGAAAGGCAAGCAAGCAGGTAGGAGGGGCAGGTAAACCAAGTACAGTAAGTAAGCTGAGCAGTAGAGAAACAACCAACAACAGAGAGAGTACTCAGGGGTTAGAGATAACAGGGTTAGAAAAAAACATGGGCATTCTCTGAGCAACACCTAATCATTTTTCAAGGTCAAAGGGACCAAACCTGAGAGCAATTTTAGGGAAGGAACTGCATGATGAAGGCACCTTCCCCTTCTGAAGGCACCTGCAAGACAGAAGTCACCTCCAAATCCTTTGTAGGGATCATCTTCCCTCCTTCATCTGCTGTAGATACCTAGACTTTAAGCTCTTTATGACACAGTTTGCCCCCTCCCTGCTTAGCACCTCTGCAGGGGGGAACTGCTCTCAGCTGCATCTCCAACACATTAGAGCCAACGTCCAGGGTCTGCACAGAGTATTAGAGGCAGAGGAACTGGGGGCCACAACCACGCCATCAGCTTCTCTTTAAACAAGTGTAATCTGAATGGCACAGCAGAGGGAAGTATTCTTAAAATGGTGAAGTTGAAGGGCACTGCATTTCCTTTCAGTCCTGACCCCTGAGGGTACAGCAGCGCATCTGTCTTCCCTCTGTCAGTGCCTGCTCATACACCTGTACTAGGAGGTTCCAAAATCCGTTGTGCCTTCCTGAGGCAATGTCCCTGCTAGGTCAGTGCATCATGGTGCTGCTGCACTGCAGGCCAGTATGAAATAGGCACAACTGAGTGCACAGCCTGCAGGAGAGAAGGACAGTCAATATTATTTGCCTGTAAAGTGCCACACATGCCGGAGGTGCTTTATAAATAAGTCAATAAGCAAACAGCATCAAATTACAAAGAGGAATGAATGATGAACCCTCTTTCTTCTTTCTAAAGAAATAAATAAGGGTCAGAAATATAAATTATACATATTTCAAAATCCACCAGAAAGCTGTATTTTGACAATCTGGTGATCCCTTTCCCTCTGATTAACAACGGATAGCAGAGCGTGTTGAGAATGCTTGCAAACTCATAATTTTAAAAACCCAGTTATATTTACAGGAGCTATGCTAATTGCTAAAGTAGCCAATTATGTACACATGCACCTAATATGCTGGCAGACCCCTCCTTATTCCAAGTTTGAACTGCTGCAGTTTGCAGTTCCTCAGACCCTTATCCTCGTTTAAGCATGAGACGTAGTCCTACCAAAGGCAAAGGGACAATTCAGCTCATTAGAACTAGGCAGATACTTACGTGTTTCCCTGGACTGGGGCCTCAAAGAGAAGCAAAAAATCTGGAGCTTGTGCGTGGCTTTGTAAGCACCAGGAAACAGTGTGCTCCTGTTAAAATGGCAGCCCCCTCTTCTGAGTCCCTAGGCAAAACCAGGGATGTCACGGGCTCTAAATCTTTAACTAACAGTGTTAGCACTAAAGAGGGCAAGGCAAAGGATGGAAAGATGCAATAAGTTTAGAAAATTCTGTCTTTTTTTTAATTATTATTATTTTAATGGAAAAAAATTGTTGTGGTTTGAAATCTATTATTTCCCTGTAGTGTTTGCAACTCTAATATAGCAGCCCCAGCTGTTATCTTATTGCTTATATAGAAACTACAGGTGTGCCTGAATGGGGGGGGGGGGAACCAAAACGAAACAGAAAAAGGATGGAAAGCTAAATAGCAACAGGGAAAAAAGCAGGTACAAGCAGCCTGCACTCACAACATTCAGGGCCTTCTGACATTTTGCAGGGCTCAGCTGCCACAGCACTCCCCTGCCTTGCTGCCCTGGTGCTGCCACAGGACCGGCAAAACCTGGGGCTGCAAGGAGGGACAGGCACCTGGTGAATCCTGCATCTCTGGTGAAGCCACCAACATCACCCACCTTCCTTATGGCACTGGCTCCAGGGAGGGAGCCGTTACCAGGGGAGTCTTCTCTGTGCTTGGTTTAGGAACTGCTGTGCTCTTTCTTTTACATCTGCTTCTAGGGCCCAGAATCTGCCACTAATTTTTGCCCTAGAAAGCTTCAAACGGCCCATAGCTCAAAAGAGCATCCTCAAGAAAACAGTACTTACTAGTGTGAAAAATGGCAGGAAGCTCAGACTGCTTGTCTCAGGGACTGGCCTCTCAATAAGACCATCAAAGAGGTGCCAACAAGGGAAGCATACCATTGCATGGCCAGATATAAAACTTAGGCGTGACTGTCCTGAATTCTGCTTCGAGGCAGTGAAAAGTGGAAGCGCCGTGCCCAGCTTTATGGTGCACACCCTGCAAAACGTATGTTGTAAACCTTCCCCACCAAGAGCATTAACCAGGGAAAATGCAGGAGATTTACACAGTACTTTTACTTCGTAAAATCTAAAATTCCAGCAGTAGAAAAAGGAATCTTAAAACATAAGTATATAACTCGGTGGTACTACACAGAATCAGAGGCCACAGAGCATTGAATGAATTCAGATTCCTAACAGCAGACCAGATAGTGTGCATTACACAAAAGAAAATAACACTGTCTCTTCTCATACTATTATTTATGTACATGTTTATGTAGTTAAATTGCAAAAGCTTTCCTTTAAGGAAAATGACACACTGAGGATGTTTACTCTGTTTTTCGTATTACTTTAAATGCATTTCTATTTGATTTCATTATTCAATATATATTTTCTTTTTCCAGTTACACTTGGGAGACAGGTACAACGTACACACATTCGTACTTTAGTGTTGTGACAACCAGCATCAGAGTTGTTGAAATATCCATTTCAAAACCTGCCTTAGTGCAATCAATCAAATCCTTCGCTGCAACACAGGGAAAATAAACAAGGCTATCGGACTGCAACTCCTGGTCGGGTGGATGGAGTGCAGAGCATGGAAGACTAAAGGGGAGGGAACAGTGAAAGAGGGATGCCAGAAAGAAAGATTATTTCAATGGCTCAAAGAGCTTAAAAAGTCTTAGAGAGGATTAAAGAATAAAACAATATATTAAAATTGCAAGGAAGCAAAACCAGAAACTCAACCATCTTGGTAGCCATAAGCAGGCATGGGCATGCAGCATTGCAGCATTAAAGCCCTGAGCATCATACTGAGGAAAAATAGAAACACCAAGAAAACTGTGCTGTATTATTTCAAAGGCAAAGCCCTTCTGACTCTGAGAGGTTGGTATGCTCAGCCCCTCTACCTTCGCACCTCTATTTTAGTCATAAGATTGCCACCGACAAAGAAGTTCATGCTCAGAGGCAACCCTTCTTCTTGGGATGTACTTATTCCCAGCAAGGTTTCAAAACTCCACAAAGGTCATTGTGCAGAGTGGTTGGTTCCTACTATGGGAGGAGAGGTTCTGCGAAACTTTAGCTTCGAAGCCCTTGATTTTCCCAGTAGAAGCAACTTGCCTTGACTTTCAAACGACTCTAGTTGAGAGGGTGTGTTTCTGTGAGTGTGTGTGCAAGATCCACATGAGCGGGGGGAATCCTGTTCTGCATATGTTGGCACCAACTGTATTCTTTAAATGTGTGTATATTCCTGGTTAGCCAGAAACAGATCCCAAATCCCTCTAAGCAAGACTCAGCGAGAGCATATGTTCAGGAACACACCAACAATTAAATGAGAATTTTATGTCATCTCAGTACAACAGAAAACTATTTGCCTGCTTCAAGAAACAAAAACTAGCACCACCAAAACTATATAGAACCCTATCACTGAAATTTTGACAAAACTTCCCATTACAGTAGCACTGTGCATGTGTATTTTATATATATGCTTCCTCACTTCAAGCATGAAAAATGTCAGCCCAGAGGGAACTGTCTGAGAAAGTTACAAGCAGGCATTGAGCTTGGTACTTGTTTGCTTACTGTGTTCAGCTTTTTATTATTTTTTCTAATATTTTTTGATGGAAGTGTTGCAGCTTTTTGCTTTCATTTAGAAAGAAAATGTGAAGCAGACATATATGACGTATCAGTGCTTGCTTGAGTTTTCAAGGGAGACGGAAGCAATACCTAAGGAGACAAATCGCCGTGTTCTACCTGCTCCTTACCACCCCCAACTCTTTCACCAACTCCTTTTCTGCTTTCATGTCTAAGTTTATTGCCTGTGTTGCTTTTGAGAGCTGCTGGGATTTCTTTCCCCTCTCCTTCATCCCAGACCTCCTCAGCTACAGCTTGCAGCTCTTGAAATCTCTGTAAACAATCTCACCAGATCATTTCTGTCCTTAAGAAATTGTCACAAAAGAGGCTATAAGACTAGCTGGAGAAGGGTGATGAGTGGGCAAAAACGCGTGTTTTGGAACCTCTTCTGAGATAAAGGGAATCATGTGGCTCTTTCATAACAGAAGGACTGACACCGGAAAGCTAGGTGGGACTGTTGCAGACCATTACTGCTAGACCCTGGCAATACATATGCAGCCTGAAAGCAAAGTACTTTACCACGGCCTTTAGACATCAGCTTAAAAAAGAACATGTCTTACTGTCTATGTATTTCACACAAAATTCTGCAATTCTGTTACCTTCTAAATTCTTCTTCTATATTGCAGAAATTAGATCAAGCACCAGAGATAATAAATACGTGAAGAGTATCCAATTCTGTCTTGCCCTCCCCCTCTTCTCTACTTTCTTTTTTCCAAGTGAGCTGGCTGCTAGACTCTTGCCCTGGCATTCTCACGCAGAAGGGATCCAGACAGCTGGGTGAGCTGGTCGTTCCAAGCACTTGCTTAAGGGGGATATAGTAATGAAACTTCAATCTTGTTCTTGCTGTGCCTTACGGCCCTCATACATTAGTACAGAAAACAGGTTTGCAAAAGAGAAGGCCGGTCTCCGTCAATATCGTTAAACCAGCTATTATTTCCCCAGTGAGTGCCAAAGAGGGTAGACAGAAAGGGCGTGGGGAGGAGGGGGCAAAAAGGAAGGGACAATTTGTTTTACAACTGAAATACAAATCCCTCTGTCTCATGCCTGCATGTGTCCGTTTGCTTCATTTTTTCGTTTTTCTCCCTCCCACCTATTTTTCTCCTCGTGGATGTCAAATGTAGATCTGGGTTTATTTTACTTTGTTATAGTGCAAGACGGACATGACTAGTCCCATTTCGTAGAGGACAACATGTCCTCTCTGACTCATACAAGAGATGGTTCTCCAGACTCTTTGGTTGCCAGGCTGATGCCCTGGCTTAAAGCTACACTTTGGAATTATCTCCTGTCCCCTTAAATTCCCTCTGCACAGCATTTAGCAAAGTCATAGACATAGCTACCCTATGAGGGGATGCTGGCTGAGGTGGAATTCAGTCTGAGATTGAATCTCCCACGGGTAGGTCTAACTTCCCACTATAGTTAATGGAGACTTAGTCCTTACGGGCACTGAGGTCAAAAGGTTAATTCAGCTGATCAGGAGATGTCTGCTCTAGGATGAGTTGAATTAAGTTCCTAGCCTCAACTGACTGCACTGAATCTCTATCAGCTATAATGGGCGTTTAGGCACCAACTTACATCTAGATACCTACAGGAAGACCCCCTTAATTCAGACATTTAAATCTGCAGCTGAATCTCATTCTAGAATCAAGGGTATCTCTGCCTCTTTTCCAACTTCCTTGTGACCCTAAATAAGAGATTTATATCCCTATGCCTCAAATCGTCTCTTTTTTTTTTGTGAAGCAGAACTAGTAGCTTTCCTGTATTGTGTGCACTAAGAAATACACAACACCACAGAAGAACTCAGAAATAGCTATGTCCAGGTATTGGTGGGCTATCACACAAGGCAGGATACGTCCCTAGAAGTGGATAGCTGCCAAACCATGATATCGGACAAAAAAGTTCTCCTCCTTGCAGAGCACCAAGAACACCTCTCACTGGGGACAAACAGAGCCTGGTATGGATGCCATTCCCAGCACCACCTGAGCCAGCTATAATATGCATGAAGGATTGTGGAGTCGGGATTATTGAGCCTGTGTCTAATCTCAAACCCTGCCGAGAGGCAGGGTTTAGGTACAGTGCCTTGCTACCACAGCACTATCTAGTGCGAGCATCCCTGCATGATGACACCGTTGATTTACGGTGCAATATACCCATGCTTGTAAATGCTGGTTGAGAAGGTTCACAGGTTTCTGAGCTCCTCCTTCAGCGCTTGCATCAAGCTTTGGTGGTGGTGTGTTCCCGGCTTTTTCAGCAAAACCAAGCTGGTTAAAGCAGACTGTGGACCACGATTAGATAATATCCTAAAAATAAAGTATTCCTTCAGATCTGGAAAGCCAGGGGACAGGCTTTCTAGTATTCCTACCTGAAAGCCCAGACAGAACAGGGAAGCTCAAAGGCACATTAAAATGAAATAACAACATACAACACTTACCTCTTTTCCTCTCTAAAGTACTTCACAAGCTTTTATTAAATTAAGTCTCATCACACCCTTGGGACATAGGTGCAGTAAATACCTTCATGAGAGGTGGGTAAGACACAGAAAACTCTTCACAAATACTCCTCTGACTGTCTGTATGAATTGATTCATCTCAGTTGCACCCTTGTGCTGTCATTTCCCACGGAGTTTCAAGCAATCAAATTTTACTACCACAAAGGGTTTGCAGGAAATGAACTGCAAAGTTGTACACAAGAGAATTTGCTTATGGAAGGCACGTGAGCACACCCCAGCAAAGAACAGGAACAAGCACCACTGTAAAAACCTGGCCTCTCTGTGTTTGGGGTAATAATCAAAATGTTAAGTTATGCATTGTCAGCACAAGCCTGACTTATGCATTTTTAATCTGTGTATTTATTTTAATTAAACAGCGAAACGGGAGGGGGGAGGGAACTCTAGCAAGTAGCTCTGCTTTCAGTTTGTAAGACAGTTTGCTTTCCACCACACAAGTAATCCTTTTCTCTGTGCGTGCTGACCAGTGCCTCGAGGACACGCAGAAGAACTGATGGACTTGTGAGTCATGGATCAGCCAAAAAGATGCTGGCAACTCACTAATCAGTGCTTTCTGTTCGGTGTCTAAGAAAATTAATTTCCTGGCACTAACAGTCAGACAGAAAGAGACACCTAGATACCTTGCCATCTAATTTTACCTCAGAATGTCTTAATGCAAAAACGTGTAAGGCAAACATGTACCCACGTAAGCCAGTTGGAAGAAAAACATTGCTCCAAAGAAGTGAAATATTACAGGTCTGTAAAAGCAGCAGGGGGGGGGGGGGGGCGCAGAGGGAGAGGCGTGGGGGAGCAAAAGCAATCAAAATCCCAAAAGCCAAAACTCCACAACAAACAACAGGTACAGCACTAATTTGTACCTGGGGCAAATCAAGATCTAACTGGATTTCCCTCTCCTGTATGTCTGGGAAACTCATAAAGAACATCTTAGAAGTAAACTTACAGCCTGAGAGTTGTTTGCAGAAATGATTCAGTTTTGAATCATTTGACTTGAATAATTGCAAGTAGCAAATACATTTGAAAAATCCAAAATCCTCTTGGAGTTGTTTTGCAAACAGAAGCAGCTACAATTTTTACAGAAGCAGCTACAATTTTTAAATTAATTGTACAATCCAAATGATTCTATTAGCTCTAATTATCAAGTGTATTTTACAGATGGGAAAACTGAGGCAGAAAGAAGCTAAAAGCTTTGAATACCTGAGTAATTTTTCAAAATTTTGCTTTACATCTGAGTCATTTTAATCTTTTTTCCACCTCCCATGCTCCACAGTTCCCCAGGTCTATTACTGGGTAAGACTTCACAAGTATGATCACATCAAAGTCCCTATTACCTTGGAAGATCTCTTGCCCTAAGCTGGGTCAAAGGAAGCAAGTTCTCGCTCATCTGGTAATTTTCAAGACAAAAAAAAAAAATTGATTAAAAAGTTCCCATTTGAAATTTATATTCATGGCTGCAAAGTTGCCCTCTTTCTGCTGCTTGTATTGAAATAATTAAGTTTTTAAAGCATGGTAGGGAAAAAAACAAAGGCAGTTAATGAATTTATCTCTCCTCCCCACAAAAAAAAAAATAATTTTTTTTTAAGTCGAAACTATCTTTTAATGAAATTTGGACATGACTCAGCAGGCGTGTTCCACAGAAAATACTGGTATTTAAATTGAAAAATGAAACACCTAGAAGTATGCAGCCATACTCCAACTTCCATAATCTACTGCATCATCACTACATACAAGATGACTTCCATTCTTCACTTCCAAACCAAATATTTTGGAGGGGGGGAAAACCTTTATTTTACTGAAAAAGAAATTCAGAGCGTGTTGCCTCTGGGGGTTTGGATCAGGTTAGTTACGGTTTGGTGGGGGTTTTATTCAGCCTTAGGGCACTGGGTTATTATTTTAACAAACCTATTTCCATTGTCATGTCTCCTTATTTGCTAGAAAAGATTAAAGAGCTTTGAATCACACAGGAAAGGGTGCAACTTTTAAGAACATTGCAAGGTTACAGGGTACTGTCCGCTAATAATGAGTGTTGGTTTGGTAACAAGCTGAAGCAGAGAGCAGCAGGGGCTGCATCTTTTTCAAAAGGGTCTGTTAAAAGTATTTCAGGAGGAGAGACATGTGAGTGAAATCTTTAAATGTGTCAACAGGGAGGCCAGACACTGAACTTCTGCCCACTCCAGAGCTGACACCATCCTACAAAGCAGAGAAGATTGACCTTTGCAGTTGAGAATCACTGAGTGGCAGCAGGGGGGTTCCTGTATTTGTTTCTAAGATCTTTTTTGCCTTTCTCTTGTGGCGAGAAACAGGGAGTAGTCATTTGAAGCTATGGTTCGGTGGAAAAACAATATTCTTCATCCCTGGAAACTGAGGTGGAGAAAGAGGGTGGCACGTCATTGATTAACTAAATCGTCAAATCAGTCCATAATGAAGTCAAAAAGTGCTCAGAAGAGGACAAGCACAGTTCATTCTCATCTTCTGCCTTATGAGGAGTGTAAGAAGGTCTGCTTAGCCTGCTTGAGTGCAAAGCAACATGTTCTGGTATGGCCTGCAGCAGGTACTGGACACTTGTCATATTGAGTGCCTCCTCTTCCTCCCTCAAGCACAGTGTCCTGCTCCATCTCCCAAATTGTTCTCTCCCACCCAGGTATGGAAAGTCATGACAATACAACCTCTTCCCCTCTGCTCTGACCAGCCTTCCCATGTGAAAACAAACCAACTGGTAAAGGAAAAAAAAAAAAAAAAAAAAAAAAGTGCAGTACTTGCACAGCAGCAACAAGACCTGCTACTGGAGAAATGAAGAAAGCCAAACAATGGGGCTAAGTTTGAGACCACCCTGTACGACCCACCAATGAGACTGAACATCAAGTCACTGCCTTTCCTAGGAGAAAGCACTAACCTCTCTCTTGCTAACGTCCTTCTAAAGCAGACCCCTTTCCGTTCAGGATGTGCAAAAGAAACTTTTCACTCCCAATGCCTGGACCAGCACCACATGATCCCATGCTGAGTTCCAAGTGCAAGTACTCCAAATGGGGCTACGTGCTCTTCAAAGCTAAAGTGGAGCCTCAGCTTCTTTGCTGGATCTGAATTGTAAGGTGGGAAGAAAGACCCCCAAAACTCATGCCCTCAGCATGTACCAAAACAAAGGGAGATGTCTGCAGAGATGGAGAAAAAAACAAAATTAAAGTAATTCCTGAGTGCAACCTTGGACAGGTTGCACCACCTCTTTGTATTTTGTTCTTCCTTGTTCTTCCCCTCTAAGCACACACCTATATCACTTTTTGTAAAATTCAGATTATAACACCTATGTCATAACGACTGTGTGAGGATTAATTTAAAAGATGTTTTCTAAGCATACTGCAATCCTTAGGTGGAAAAACACTACATGAGATAGGCTGGCTGGCCAGCTTCACCAAGTAAGCACCATGATATTGTCATAGGGAAAAACACCACCAGGGAAGGGAGAAGAAGAATCTGTGCCAAGCCCTCAGCAAATATGTGCTAAAGAGGAGCCCATGCCAGCACATGAAAGAGCAGACAGCAGAGCAGAAGGCCAGCTAACAAGGAGATTCACCTGATAACACCTTATATAAAACACCTACAGATAAACCAGGTGGCACAGGAATCTAGGTGTGTTAGGTAAAATTGGCAGGGGAAAAAACTTTTTTTTGATGGCGCATTTAAAATTTCAAAATCCTCCCTGCAACATCATGCTGAAAAAACCCCACTTATTTGGGCCAGTTTAAGTGTTCCATCCTCATAAATAAGAAAAAATTAAGTTTTTGAGTGAGAATACTTTATACCACAAACGTATAATCAAGGAACAACGTTCTAAAAAATATTGAAATTTTCCACTCTGTTACAATGTGGATTTTGTCAGCATCAGCTTGACTCCAAAAGTCATTGATTTTGCTGATACAATGTCTCCCAACAGGAAAATTTTCTATTGATATTTTCTAATCATGACTTCTAGTTCAGAGCTGTGGGATCAAATTTTTACCACTGTAAGAGCATTCTCCGACTCTCTGAAGATGATGAATTTCCTTCTGCATGTTCAGAGTATGCTGAGAGCACCTTAACATGAGATTTAAATCCAGAACTTTCTCTGTGCTGCTAACCTTAGAAAAAGATAGAGCTTGTGCCTCTTTTTACTTGGAACAGGTACATAATGCGTGATGCCCTCTGAATGATTTGGTCAATATCTTACTACTGCCCCAAAAATCCTCCCTTCTCACAGCACTATGCAGCTTGCTCTGTGCCAGTAAGCCGCTGCCATCCATCCATCCCAGAGGAGGTAGTTTACCATCAGTGTTGTTTCAAGATACGATTTTTTTTTTAGACAATTTATGGAGGAAAAAAAATACAGAAATGAGAACCTCATGATTATCCCCACGTTTTGTATTACTATGTATTAATCACTCTCCTCTCCAGAGATGCCATTGCTGATTTGAGAGACTCGATTTTCTTTTCTCTAAAGGTATCTCCAGACCATCTTAAAGAGCTGAGCAGGCTTGGAGAGATAAGGAGGAAAATATGCCTCTAAAGATGCTTAATGCTCAATTCTGAGTGTGTAGAGATGCTCACAAACTCTAAGCCCCACAAAGGACCAAGAGGTTCAGGCCCATTCAGTGTGTATATATTTACTCTTATTCACAGCATTACAGAGCTACTGTCCTTCTAAAAGAGATATAATAAGGAAGAAAGCTTTCTGTGACAGAGAGCTCTGGTGCATTCATCCAACAGTTTAGCAGAACAATGCAGAGACGAAGTCTGCAGCTAAAGAAAACAGAGCTGTCGCTTAAAAGCTCTAACGTTAATAGCTGTTCTGCAAACCCCATCACAATGAAGTGAGGGAAGAATAACGAGGAAAAAAAAAAAGAGTAGAACAGTGTGAGGGCCAGGGAACTAGCTGAGATGTTTGAACAATAGCGACAACACTAGAAGGCAATCATGGGAGTGTTAATCTGGAGTATTCCCTAGCAGCAAAGGAGGGCATCACAACATGGACCTCAAGGAACAGCAATGCAAATCTCCCTGACAGCTACCCAGGTTGCTGAGCTCCTCACTGTCCACCTTCGCTCCATCATTATTGTAGCAAAATCCAGGGAGTGACTCCTAGCTAAACTGTGGCCACAGCTCTGCGTGCAGGGCCACCCTCATCACGTTACCCATGAAAATGCAGCCCCAAGAGCAGGAGCCTGGGAGTGAGGCAGCAGTGCTGCTCTTCCCCCAGCCTCAAGTGAGAGAGGAAGACTGTGAGTACATTAACAGAGGCGGTGGGGAGGCTTACCAGCCCTGGTTTTAGTATAGCCAAGATGGCACATTTACCCTAGAGCCAATGCTGCTCTGCTTGCCCTGTTGCTTGTTACCCATATAAACATCATGCTAATTAACCCTAGTGCTGCTGAAGGCATAGCCATCCCCTAGGAGGGGAGAGGAGAGGAAACAGAATGAAGGATTATTAATACCATGGTGTGAAGGGAAGAGCAGCTTGCAGTAGCCAGGCTAAAATGAAAGGAAATGCTGAATGCGTTTCAGGCTAGTGAAGTGGAAGACCTGAAGCTGCTCGCATCAGGTATGACTTAGATGCATTACGTATAGTGTGGTAGAAAGATCCTCCCACCACCTTCCCTGCTCAGATTTGACAAGAAAGCCAGCAAAATGTTGGGACTGCGCCATTTGGGACATCAGGTTAGATTCTGGCAGTTGATAGATGATGCCTAACACGTCCAGAAAATTTGCTAACTTTTTATTAAGTTTGGCATTGTTGAAGACAACCCTTCCCCAGAATGCCCAGCGTAAGATCCTGGTCTTCCCATTTAGCAATATTTTGAAGTATTTATCAAATATGATTTGCAACTTCCCCCCCATCTGATTTATTCTCCTCCCTTTTTCTTTTCTGACACTCCCAACCCCACACACATCCAGCCACTGCTGGGATTGCTCCAACCCAATCCATTTCTATAGGCAGAGGCCCAGTAAAGCCTCTGAGCAAAATGCTTAAGTGTATTGCCCGTAAATCAATGCATCCCCCTCAACTGACAGTCTCCTCAGAGAACAGGCAGGTAGTAATAGTAAATGTGTCTTCAAACTTCCTGGATTGACAGCAGGCTCCTGCGAGTGATGCCCCATGGAGACGATGGCCTTTCTCCCCAACACCCCACCCTCTGCCATCCCCATCTCCGTTCAGCACGACATTACACTGCGATCAGGATGCAGGCCCAAACACATTAGACAGAGTCCCTGCGGGGCTGCTGCCTCGTACCCGGGTAAATCGACTGCTGCAAGTGTTTCCAGGATTACAGGACAGCAGACAACTTGAAAAGGACTCTCACAAGCTAATGTTTACATTACGAACCCCACATTGCCACCTTCTTAAGGCTCCCTACCATCTCCCTGTTTGTAAGCAACTTGAATTTGGGCTTCTTTGAACTGAACTAACAGAACTCGTAAGTAGTCATACCAGCAGCAGAACATATAACAAATGGCATCAGCAACAACAGTAGAACAAGCAAAGGAAACAATTGAATTAATGGCTGATGTTTTTGTGTCCCTGTAATCTTCCTCCCTCCTTCCCCACAGAGGCTCTGAAGGGAGCTGCCAGATCCCTGACTGCAAGGGAGAAGTTACGTGGATGAGGAGCCACTTCAAAATGACACAAACCTGTTTTATCCGTCAGTCAAGGTGGGGGATGAACAGTCATTTAGCAACAATATCACTGAAATTATATTGTGTTTCTTTTGAAGTACATAAATATTTGATTCTCTCTTCCTCTACTTTCGGCTTCTTCCCTTGTTTTAAAACAGAATCTCACAGATTTTAAAATAGATCCATGGTTTTGGATTTTTCTCAGTCACATTCAGCTGGTTTGAAATAAATAACTGAGTGTTTCTGTGTGTAAAAAGAATTGGCGCTTATCCTGCGTATAGCTGCTAAGGAAAAAAAAAAGCAACAGAGAAAGACACAGAGTATATTGGTACTGGAATATGGCAGGTTTCTGTCCCCATTCGGCGGTGGAGGTTCTCCTTTAAAATCTGATGAGACCCATTTTGGGCAAAGACCTACAAGTCCTGAGCTCTTGCCACTTGCCACAAGCCCTGTGCAATGCTGGCAGAAGCCGTAAAGCCTGCTCTACCTGATCTGCAGGCAGGTTCCCTGAGCTTGAGCTTCATGCTCTCGGGTCTGCACCTCTAAAGTACAGGGGCTGTTCACTGCATGAGCTTCGCTCCTTCAGAGGTCCCAGGGCGTTAGCAAGCCAGTTTGGGGAGGAAAATTACAGTGACATAAGCCATATTAAGTGAGCCAGCTGATTAGCAGCTGCAGGTAGACATTTGCAACAGGAGGACGGAGAAATCTCTGAAAATTCGTCCCGACTGGAGCAAAAAACGTGCTTTGTTTTAAAATCTTGTCCAAGTTACATACAGAAAACAATGCTGGATATGCTTGTCTTATCTGTATTAGGGGAAATAGATCAGCTATTTACACAGTGCTCAGCATTTTACATTTTAGAGGCTGGCTAAGTACAAAATAACTCTCTTTTGTGTCCAGTCTATGCAGCAGAGAGTAGCTTATTGCACCAAATCAAAACAACTGCTGCCTTAGCTCAGGTGCTAGAGACAAGTTCTTTTACTACTGAGAGTTACACGTAACTCATATCCCCAAACTAGTGAAGGGGAATGCATCGTTATGTGGGTTATTTTTGTATGAGAGCAAATCCTGACTACTGCCTGCACTGTGTCCTTAGGGATATCATAATATTCTCGTGCTCCATGAACAAAACCTCACATCTGTGTAAAGGATTTATAAACATTAACCCAGGATTGTGAGGGCTTCTGAAAAAACATGCTAGATGGTATCCATGGTCACACTAACAATGAAGCAGGGTTTATCACTTAGAGTTTGCCCTCAAGGGTACACAACTGTTTAATGCTTTAGAGAAGAAAAAAAAAAACAAACACAAAAACCCAACAAAACAAACACAAGCACAGTCTTAAACAAATCAGGCAAACCTTAGGATTTCTGCTTTGTGGGAATATATACCGCAGGAATGTTGCAGAAATTTCCTGCTGAGAAACGTAGGAAATGTGCTGCCGAGTGAGAAGGACATAGGGCATGAGGCTGTTTCAGGCTGCAGTTCCACGATAGTTTCAACCACTGCTGAAGCATTGCCTTTGCCCCATCTCCAGCCACGTGGTACTACCTGCTCCCTCCCAAACCCTTGCTAAAGTCTGTTAAAACTATTTTGGATCAGCATCCTTGGAGACCACGGTGCTCAGAAAAATGTGCTTTTGAACTGGTTTCTGGCAGCCCCTGTATGGTGGAGGATCATAAGTTTGCTGAAACTATTACGTTTCCACAAAGCATTTTGGTTTCAACAAAATGGTATTTGCTAATGAGAATCTGTTTCAATGGAAAACTCCCAATCACAGAAAATTGGGGAAAAAAGAAGAAAAAGCCCACTAATACTCTTGTATACAAAAAGATGTTTCCAGCTAAGGAGGAAAAAAAAAAAATCAAATATTTGTTCTTTTAACAGTGGAGACTTGGAGCAGAGAGGAACGAAGTAATTTCACATGTTCCTGTGAACAAGCTGCTGCAAATAGCTTCCCTAGATAATAAGTAGAAACGAGTGAGAAGAAATGGATAAGGGAAGATCTATAATAGTGCAAAGAAATGTGTGATCAGCTGGGGAATTCCTTTTAAGAGCCTGGTAGAGAATATCGTATTTGCCAGACCAGATCAGACCATTGGGCCAATCAAGTGCAATTTAAGCATTAAGTGTAACAGCTTGATAAATCTAGGTCAATGCACCTACACACAGGTACAAGCTTAATACTACTTCATTAGCAGGACTGCAGCACCTAACACGGAGCATATCTGCAGGTCCTGGAAGAGAGAAACTATTGGCATTTATGGGATTGCACAATTAAATCCATGAGTTTCTCTTAACGAGTGACCAGAAATTGGTCCCACTTTACAATTTCTAGTCTGCAGCAGCAGACGGTGCTGATGCTTCAAATGTAAGTGGAAAACAGTACTGCAACGCTCCTCTGGCCAGCGTGTAACACTCTGTGGGAGGAGGCTGGAGAGAAAAGAGCTCTGCCTTTTTGAGCCCTTGCATTCAATCAGCCTTCACTGGAAATGTATTAGCTTAGCGTGCAACAGACACTCAATTACTATTCTCAAAATATATTCTCAAAACCCAGGCTTGACCTGTTTAAATCCATCTTGGTACATTGTGGCTCTGCCACAACCCAACACAAAGGGGGATTTTCTCTCTGCACTTCAGGTTATTACACAGGGACTTTCTCAATGAGCAGAGAAATCCCATGATTTTGAGATGTGCTTATAGGGTCTCGTCTCCGTAGGGGGTTTGAGGAAGACCACAAGATCCTCGACTGCCCTTGTCCGGCAGCTGGGAAAGGGAGATTGATAGGGTGGTCCTCTGCTCTCCTGAGACTATGGAGAGATGACAAGGCTCTTTATTAAAAAATAAAATTGGCAGTGCTAGATCATAGAATCATAGCACTCGATCCCCCAGATCCTTCCCCCACAAGTAAGGGAAGGGTACAGTGTTTTTTTCTGCTCCTTCCCTGACCACCACCCATGACTCTGAGACTGCTTCCCACTGCACTAGACCCAGGGCCATGCAACTGTTTCAGTAAAGAGCCCTCTCTGTACCTGTCACCAGTGTCTGAGTTATTCATATCAGCTGCAAGCCAGCTTGCTCAGGTGTGTCTATACTAGACAGTGACCTCTCCCAGGACTGCAATACAGCCATACATCAGGCTAGGACTAGTGACAGTCTGTTGGACACTTCCACCACAAAGTTGTGCGCCACCTTCCAGATGAGCCATCACACTCATAGAATTGCAGTACACTTATATTTTGGCAGCCACCCAAGATACACAGAGAACAGTAAGAAATACAGGCACACAGAGGACATAATGTGGTGTTGGACCCTAGCAAGGTCAGGACAAAACCTACTTGCAGTCAAGAACCACCCCCAAATCTGCTTTTTCAGTTGCCCTGTTGTAGACCTACCTGTTCTTTTCTCAGAAATAAATTTCAAGGGCTGCAAACACAATTCCAGACTTAACAGAAGTACAAAAAGCTCCATAGGCACATAATAAGTCTTTTGGAAATGAAAAGTGGTCCAAGAGATCTAATCAGCTGAAAGGCAATTCTTTACTGAGGCTGTCAGATGCAGATGAACTCTGCAGGGCTCTTAGTCTCCCGACGTGTCCAGCTAACTTATCCAGTCTGCATCACCAAAGTGTCATCAGACCAAGCCTACTAAAATCCTGGCTAGCAGCCCTTCTACCTGTACCTTGACCATTCCACTCCAGGTTTTTGTAACCTGACCATTATTATCCAAAATGCTCCACTCATTTGAGTGACCCATAATCCTTTGAAGATGGCTTTGTCTACACAATTTTCGTTTTTTTTGACAAAATCTGTCTATAGAATGTGAGTTTCAAAAGCCCCCATGTGCTTTGCTGTAAAATACATGAAGACATTCTGGAAATACATCTGTGCTGAAAGAATGTCTGACTGAAACAGGAACAGTGAATAAAGGAAGAGAATGCTTCCTACTTCTCCTGTAATAATGAATGCTGTATGAAACAGAGGGAAATACTAGACTAGAGAAAGATGGTCTTAGAAATAATGAGAATAATCTGAAGGCTGAAAGTGTCATCTTGCACTCTCTTCTTCCAGGAAGCAGGACTAGAGAATTTTGCAGAGTGAATACGAGAAACAAGCTGAGGGAAAGAGCGAAGAAAGAGCTGCAGCAGGAGTGCCAGTACATGCAGGAATACAAGCAAGGATGGAGTCCAAGCACAAGCACTCTTGTTCTCACTCTCTCCCAAGACAAAATATCCCTCCCATGCCCTCATCAGCAAGGTTTTTTACAGGTCAGATACCCTAGAGTCAGTAGCAAGAGGGCTTTCACATGCACATATATGTATCTGTGCATGCATGGACTGGGAGTAGGACACACTAAGAAGCAGCCAGAGGTAGCACTGGACTTTGAGTCCAGGGAATGGAGGGGAGAACAGAACAGGGTGGTGAGCATGGGACTAGCATAAGTTTAGATAGCATAGGAGGCCTGGGAGCAAGATGGGCAGACAAAATGGACTGAAGGTAGTGTTGGACTGGGCGAGAAGGTTGCAGCTTGTTTCAATTTGGATTTGCCCCCATCCTTATCCTTTTTTCCTCACTCTTACTGTGGTTTTTTTTGCTTTCACCTTGCATTTCTCATCAAACTGCATGCTAAAAAGCACTGTATCCTCATGCCTGTGCTCCACTCCCTTAATTCAAAGCACACCTTCATCACCATGCTGTGCCCATCCCTAACAAGCCCTGAAAAGCACAGATCAGACCCTTCAACTCTCATGCGGATGTAACCTAATGAAGACATCTATAAATATGGGCACATTAGAGTTCACCATCTGGCTGTGCCTCTTGGATGACTCCACTCCCCACAGATCAGTGGGCATGGAGACCGCTGCGGCCAAGCAATTATTCCTCCATCTCCTGCTCCAGCACTCACGGGCACGGATGCCCTCAGCAACACTGCTAGTGGCCGGTGGCCGATGCCATAGACTGAGCAGCATGCTTTCTGTCAAAGCAAAGCAGTCGTCCAAGCCCGCATCGTGCTGCCCCTCTGCACGCTCTTCCCAAGGCTGCCAGCACCAGCACACTCGCCAGCCTCTTTCCCTTGAAGGTCCCAATCTTCTCCATGCACCCCAGCAGCACTACAAGGGCAATGAGCCTTTCTGACCCCACTTCCTTCTTTCCTTGACTACGTATCACCAGCTTCAGCCTCTCTATCAGTCTCAAACACATTTTTCTCATCTGCCTGACACACCCTTCTCTTCGGCACCAGGCACAATTTTTCTGTCCACTGGTCAAAATGATAAATTGAAAATATTTCTTTCCAGGAAGATTCAGACCTGACATGTAATTTTTGCTTGTTTGGTTTCTTCGTAGAAAAACAATCTTTTCAGATTGGCTGAAAGATTTTTTTTAATCTATGTGAAAAAACCTACCTTTTCTTTCCAAACTTCCTCTTTTTTTTTTTTTTTTAAAAAAAGAGAAGTTTTCAAAAACAACACTGTCACTGCAAAATGAGAAACTAAAATAGTTCATCTTCTCCAAATAATTTCTCCATATTTCCCTCCCCAAAAATGAGCATGACGCACAAAGACCATAAACTCTCCCCAGACTGCGGTTAGGAAGGCAAAATAGCTCTCTCGCTGACATTCTTCTGCCTTCCTACCCCCCAAATCCCCCATTTTCCCTGTAATCCTCTGCCCATTCCCAAACGCCATCAGAGCCGCCAGGCTAAGCTCTCAGAGAGGTGCCTGTGCACAGAAAAGTTCACTGAACTGCCACAGCACGTTTTGCTCCCTGAATAGTCTGTAGCCACAGGATACCTAAGAAGATCATATTTTCTTTGAAGTACATGAATATTTGATATCTTCCCTCCCTTCCTCCTTGCCTTAATTATTCTCTTATTTTGAAACACCAGCTTGCATGCAGTATTTAAATAAAGCTGTTTTCAGAGCCACAAGCAGCTTGAAACAGTCAAGCCTCTCAAAATATATTGCCAGTGCTGTACGTCCTCCTGTATAGCACATAAGCAAGGCACAACCTGGGGAATCCATACAGAACAGGGGGCTGCAGGAGCAGCCTTTCACCTTCTGAAAGCTTGGGTTCCCTCAGCAGATAAATCCACTCCTGTAAGATGAGACACAGGGTCTCAGCCTGTTTCCCAGCCATCCCGTGCAAAACACTGAAGGGTCAGGCACAGCCAGCTTTGCTCAGGGAAGTGCCTGAAAATGCAGGGGATACAGTGGGTTAGAACTGAAGCAGGCAATGAGGGGAAAACATTGAAATTCGCAATTTTGAAAAACAATAGCTTCTGCAGGGCAAGAGAGAGAATGGAAACACATACAGAATTTTCTATACTTAGAGCCATAGGTGGATAATTACATGCATACATACATGTATCTCCATAAATAAGTATTAAAGGGTTCAGAGGGTTCAGCGACTCAGTAGCTCTACAGACACACACAGCCAGATCACACAAATCTGTGCTGAGGTCCACCAGCTGCAAGGATTTGGCCTTGCCAGATTTTGATAAGCCTGTTTTATGGGACATCTTTGAGGACCCTATTTGCTTTGAGTTGTGACATTTTGACACCAAAACTTTAGGTGATCCAAAGAACGACTGGACACCTGTAGGTATAGAGACACCCAAGTGGCTCTAACTGCGGGTCAGGAGGTGGGACGCTGAGGTCCTGAAGCAAGTGGCTGTGCTGCTTCAGGTTCACAGCTACAAGAAGACACTCAGGGCTGGGGCTGGTTTGCTTTTGGGCAGCCGTACCCCTGAAAAGTTGTCTGTGTGTTCCATGGAGGAATGGACTTTAACAGGGATAGCCACGCTTGCACCAGCTGAGGGTGCTGCAGAACTAGCAGCTGTTCCAGCTGCCCAAACAACGTGTCCTGGATTTTTTGGAGGTGCTTCCCTGAACAACACAGAGAAAAGGAAATGAAGCATGCCTCTGCACAGGTCAGGGGAGGCCATGCACCATAAATGTTTGTGCAGGTGGATGAATAGCTGTGCCCACAGATGCTCGCAAGTAGGGCAAGGAGTAAACATGCATATTTGAAAACTCATCCATCTCTATTACAACAATGAGTCATCTCATCCTAATACCACTTTTAACTTTGCAGAAGCTTATATCAGTCACGGCAGGTATCTGGGAGGTTGTAAAAGGACTGCCTTTAGGGCTGAGTGTCCTGAGGTTTAATTGAGGCAGAGTAATCCTCAAGGCACTCTGCTGGGAACGTGCACGTGGACCAATAACAGGGGCAAATGACAATATCCCAAATCTGTTTGAGGGATAAAGTCACGCTCCTCAGTTCTTGTCCAATGGTGCATCTCTCAATCAGCCTGTCATTATTATCTGCAGTAGATTTTGTGCTCTTAATACCTTGTAAAATCTCCCTGCACTGTCCACATCCTTTGCCTATAAAAACCTCAAAGGTGAAAAGCTACTGTGAGGAGGAAACTTTAACCTAAGGGGGAGATACTTATAGAAACCTTGAAGAGTCACTAACATCTCTCTGTGCTTGAAAATATTTCCTTTTTTGCAATGAAGATTTCTAACACCATATTCCCAGAACAATGCTGCTCAGTAATTCTGGGTGAGAAGAGGTGTAACTTTAACCAGGTCCTATGCACGGGCCAGGGGAACACATTTTTAAATTAACTGAAGGAGCAGCCAAGTGCAAACCTTTCAAAAGGCAAGAAGAAAGAGACCCTTAAACAAGTTCCATATGCAGAAAACCCCATCCTAAAAACAGCTTTACACTGCAAGGACATATCAAGCTGCAGTTGCCCCATGAGGCATAGAGGTTGCAAGTTTCATGCTTCAACTTTGTGCAGCCAAGGTGACCCTCTCCTCCCTCCCCCGCATTAACCGAGAGACAGGACTAACGTGAAACACGTGTCAGCAGCTACAGAAAGCAGAGCAAAGACTACAGCACAACAAGTACTCTGACAGAAGCACGGAGTGCAATATTTATTTACTGCCTGTCAACATCTAGCCTGGATGGGATGCTGTATATCCATCCATAGCCATTACGAACTGCTCATTAGACATTGACAGGACAGGGCTTTTTATTGCGACCGGGTCACCTGAGTTGATAGGAAATGGGGCAGCAAGCAGCAGAGGAGAAATCCAAAGTGGAAGGGGAGGAAAGGCAATCAGCTGCTGCAGTGGTTACAGGCAGTAATGAGTTGGCTGGCTACTGCACACCACGACTGCTTTCTAGTAACTGGAAACAGGAGCAGAGCCATGTGTCAGGGGCTCTGGACTGTCAGCTGTTAGCAGAGAGATTGATTTAACACAAGCGTCAGTGGCACAAGCTTTGGCAAGGGAGACACCCCCCTCCTAGCTGCCAGGCAACCACAGCATAACGCACACTGCTACCAGTGGCCAAGCAGTCAAGTGTGGTCTAGCGACCCCCTTGGTAAGAACCACATCGAAATGCAGCTTTATAAAACATAACAGGCTTAAAACTGTGGAAGACTTCAAAACTGTCACGTACACAACGCACATGGAAAAGGATTCAGAAATAACCCACTACCATTAAGGAGATGAAGTAGGAGCATCCCAGCCACACTGTCACCAGGCTTGGGAGCACAGGCAACAGCACGGCTCCAAATAACCACTGCAGTCCCATTTGCTTCATCCTGGTGCTGGAGGGGTGGGAAAACTGGGAGTGGGCAGGTCCCCCTCCCAGGAAACACAGTCTGTAGGAGAGAAAAGAAATTGTTTCTCTGACAGGCCAGAATGAGGACAGCCAAAGAGAATATCTTCAGGGAAAATTGCAGTGTTTCTTCCCAGAATGAGCCTGGACTCTGAAATCAGCACACAATGTATGAGATTGAACACTTGCAGGCCTGGGCCTGTTATTGAAGTAATCTTGGGTAGAAAACAAAAAACAAATTGTGAACTTCTTGTTTACCTTAAGAAATAGATTACTATTATTCTCCAACTTAGTTGACTGGAATTACCTAGAGAAGTTCAGCCACAAAAATCTTCTCTGAAAAGTGTAAAGGCCGTAAAACATCTTTTCTCAGATATTCTCTGCAGTTCCTTTCTGCATCCATCCTATCTACCGAGCGGAGTGATTGACATGATTGTTCACTACATTTTAGCAAAGCTAAAAGATATGCTGTCTGTTTTTTTTAACTAAGATCTTTTTGCTACATCTTCGCTTTTAGGTATGTAAGATTTACGAAGTAGCAAGCTTGGCTTCCATGTCTCAAGATGGACTATTTGTCTAGAAGTGTCTTCTGCATAATCAAGGTGACAGAAACTTTCCTGGAGTCAGTAAGGAACAAGCCACCAGTATAGAGGTTTACTCCGCCTCTATACTAAACAGAATTATAATTTTAAAATCTGCAGCTATATTCTCTTTCTGGGAAGCTTCCTGGTCATTCTTGAGAACCGAAGCTGAAGAGGTAAAGAGTGGGACTAGAATTATATATAGGGACCATGGCCAGAAACAGCAATGGGGACAGAAGGAAAAAATTTTCCTGTAGTGGGTCATTTCCCTACCCCCAACCTGAGTAGGTTTCCTCACATTTTCTCAGCACAAAGCACCAGCCTAATTCTCACCAAGAAGGAGTAGAGCAGAAGGCAACTACAAGAAACTGAAGCACGGTTGTGGAGGTAGGTGTTAAAACACATATAGCTACATGCCAAACCCACATTTGTGATCTTGCCAGACTTGCGTGGCACAAAGCTCCTGCAGAGGAAGGTGGGGGGGGGCGGGGAGGGAGGGGTGGAGAGAGAAAAGGAGAAAAAAAAGCAGACAGAATGACCCGGCTCCCTGCAGCACACATTTCATTCAACATTTAAACAAGAAGGCTCAGGGGTGAGATTGTCTCTCTCAGTGAAGAGGGTCAGGATTTTTTTTAAGTGGGGGTGAGCTGGGAGGGAGCACTGGGACATACGCAGACACACGTGTGTCTCCGTACAGGGAAAGCCTCCCCTCTCAGGGAAAATGGGCAGTAACCAGCTTATCCTTCTGCCTGTTGTCAAACAGATAATTGTTCTAAAACAGCTGGGCCAGACAATAGCATCCTTAATGGCCCAGCTTAAACGTGGTCGTGACAGAAATCATAATATTTTTTAATCTCCCTTTCCCCAGCCTTCCTAGATATTCATTTTTAATGAATGCAGTTGGCTTTCATTTTTGCTCGTTTTTAATTCAGATAACTTCTTGTGTTGTGCAACTTCCCTCTCCCAACCCCGACACTCTCCTGCAAATGAAAGGCTTCAAAATTTCAAATGCCAAACTAACACCAGATGCTAGCAGAACCAATGGGCTAGTCTGGTTCACCAGTTCTTGCCACCGTGTTCTGGGACTGATCAAAGATCCATACGCCCAACAGTGGGGACGGAGTTTGATCCATCATAAGGCATTTAATGTAAATTCTCCCTTACCACCAAGACCCAAGCAGCACATGGCTCCCCATGACCTTCCCCACACAGCCCATCTTCAAATGTTTCAATCTGAAGTTGTAAAAGGAGATACCGGCAATCTTTGACACCTGAGGTCAGCTCATTGTTCCTGCATGGTATCACACCTGCATCCTTATTTTCTGTTGCTGCACATTTAAATTAACGTAGAAAAAAAATATCACTGCATTTTCTCCAGAGTTTTAAAAAAATGCTTAATTGTTCTTTCACAAAGAATCATTTTAGGAAGTTCCTATGAAAGTGTCAGAAAATATTTATCATTGAAATTCTATGCATGGGAATATTTATTACTTTTCATAAAAGAATGAAGTTTACAGCAAAGCTTCATGAAGGTTCCCTTCCTCAGCCCTGCAGCACCCCACAATCTCCCAGTCTGGGGTTCCCCTCATGCACGTCATTTTAATCACAGACACATTACACAGGCATCATCATAGTCCCCTGGTCTAAATTTGTCAATTTGTTCAGCCCTGCTTTATTTGCATCTATGACTTCACACCTCAAAGTCCACTGCTCCAATTTCGACAATAGAATAAAAATGCTATAAAGCCTAATTTATTTTCATTACCCCATACATGGCTAAATTTGCCTCTTGGGTCTCATGCCTCCCTTTTTTTGTTACATATTTCACATTGAAGAAAGTAAAATTCATACCTTCTCAATGAAATTTTCATGAACTATGCATTGCCCAGTGCTATATATTCAGCAATATTAACTACTGCGGCTGTTTACATTTAGAAGGTTTCCCTCAGCCCCAGGAAGGAAAAAAATTATTTTTACATACTAAAAGAATGTAAAATTCCAGAAAATGCTATGGTCACCTCAGAATATGATTCAGTAACCCAGCTGGAGGTCATGATCCTAGAGCAGGAGGAAT
The DNA here is from genome assembly GCA_026546715.1 of Gallinago undulata. Classification (NCBI taxonomy): domain Eukaryota; kingdom Metazoa; phylum Chordata; class Aves; order Charadriiformes; family Scolopacidae; genus Gallinago; species Gallinago undulata. The sequence continues at coordinate 85,638,406 of JAOTQQ010000001.1, read as the reverse complement.
ACATCCATCATGCATCAATCAACTATGTCACTTGGCACTTAAGCAAGGCAATATTTAAATGAGCCCCTCAGAAACTGAGCTCCTTATTGCTAAACACCTAAATGGTTTGCCTTATAGATTCAGTCCAAATGCTTGACAGGCAGCTGCTGGGGCGACAAGATGAAGGATCTCACCCTCACATATCCATCCAGCATTCAGCATCCTGCTGCAAAAGGAGGAGTTTGCAACTCCCTCTTCAGCATGAATTTGCTCAGAGGGCAAATAGCTGGGGGAGAGGTAAGCAGCAGGGGTGAACTTAAAACACAGCTGCATTGTAAAATAAAATGGGCTGGAGTCTGGGGTGCTGAGCACCATCCTATGCCCCTGGAGATAATTCAGGATTCAAGATGTGGACAAATTAAATGTCTAATTCAGCAATGAAGTGGGGGGGGTGTGGGGGAATAAGCAGGAAATTCAGTTTCCGAAAGACAGCCTGGGTTGTTGCTGTTGGGTTCATCAGTGCACTACCTAAAAATAGTTACTATTACAAAGCCTCTGATTTCAGTGGTTTAGATCAGGTTTAGCATGAGTTCAGGGCCATATCCATATACATCATTGCTGGATTGGGGTTAAGTTAAAACAGTATCACCTGAAAATGGGTAACGTTAGCAAGACACTGCCTACTAAAAATGTCATCCCAAAACACATCATCTGAACTGTAACTTTGTCAGAAATAACAGGAAGAGAAAGTTAAAAAAAAAACAAACAAATCAAACAGCCCAAGCGCATTATGAGCACAATGCTACAAACTAATCAACACAAATTACGATTTAATAAAAACCTCTCTTCCGTCAAGTCATGAAAGACAGACAAAAGAAGCCAGGTCCAGTGAAAGGAGCAGGATTGAATAGTCAATGCACTTTAATGAAGGAGGCTCTCTTCAGCACTGAAACAGCCAGCTCAGAGACAAAAAGTGTCTTCAGCTGATTTGCATCCAGGACTCAGATGCTGGCATTTCCTTTTAGAAGATCTCAGCATGGTAGTTTTAGTAGTCCTGGAGCACGGGGAACCCAGATATAATTTATTTTTTCCTTTTTCTATTAGCACCCATGAGGCTTCTAGTGGGTGCTTGTGGCTTTATGGCTTTATTTTGGCTTTATTATGGCCACATGGCTTGTGGCTTGTGGCTCCTTGTTGTGCTTCATACACATGTGGATCTCAGGTACAGCCTGTCTGAACAGAGGTAGTTCAGATGGGCAAAGCTGCCAGGAAGGGGAAAATGACCAAAACATAACTTCTCACTTCACAGACGGGAAAACTAGGCATGAAGGATCCACTGCCATACACAAGATCAAACTGGGAATTTGGGGCAGATCTCACAGCTACAGACAGCAAGTCCAGAGCTTGTGCTAGAATACCCATCTATGGCATCTAATCCAAACAGGGTGAGCTCAAGGCAGGCAAGAGTTTTGCAAAGGAAAGCCATAACTTTCTGGAAAGGCATAACCATATTTGATTCAGAGATGCATGACATAGTGGGCAAACTATGCCCATGAACTGAAGTACGGGCATGAAACCCAAGGGGGCTGAGAGGTGATTAAATTAGGAGGCAATCGATTTGGAAAAAAAGACAATTCTCTCTCCTACTGCAATGGAGAACCTGTGGGATCCACAGCTGTGGGAGTCTGTCAGCTCAGATACTGCGACTGGGTAATTTCGGGAGAAATAACAACATTGAAAGCTACGCTGAATACACGTGAAGAGGAACTCAGGGCATCGTGACCTGGAAAGAGAAGGAAAGAAACACTTTCCCCATTCTTGCACAGTGTTGTACAATTAGGCAGATGCACTTGTTCTCCTCTGAAGCATGCAGGATGGGCTACAGCGTGAGCTGCTGTGGGGCTGTGTGATGCAGGGAGGGACAGATGGGCCAAATGGACCTGATCCGAAAAGGGAAATTCTGCCTTCCCCTCATCAAGAGAGTATATGAGAAGGGAGGAAAAGGAAGGGGAAGAGCAGGAGAAGGAATATAAGAAGAGAGCAAAGGAAAGGAAAGGTGGGAGGAGAAGATTAAAGATAGACTAGAAAGCTAGCATAAACAGAGGAGAAAAAACAGAGCCCTGAAGGATTTGATTAAAAAAGTCACAATGTTTTTCTTCACTCGGCAGCAACACTGCAGACCGCACCTCTGTATCCGAAGGACAGAAAGCAAATGGCAGGTCATGCAGCAATGCCTGTGCTTGTCAGGGGGCACTGTCTGTCCCCTTCCTACCCCCCCAAAACATGCAGGATCACAGCACTTCTCCATCGCTTGCCCTAGCAGGCAAGGCAGGGACTAACATTTGGTGCCACTGACGTGGCCTCCTGTCAGTCAGCCCTGAACCTCCTGCACTCCACTGGAGCTCAGTCCATCCATTAGAGCCAGCAGCAGAGCTACCTCTGCTCCCAGACACCCTCCCACTGACGGGGACCTTGGTACGAGGAGTAAGATAGCAAAGAAAAAAAAAAATTAAAAGGGAAGCCAGTGGTTTAGTACAGCAGCACCCGCAGGACTCACAGGGGGGATCCAAACCACTGCATGCAGGCAATAAGCAAGGTAGGGAAGGAGCAGGGGGTGAAAGCAGCCAGGCTACACACAAATCAGCAGCTTGCATAGTCGAATAAAACAAGGCAGAATTTAAGAGCATCTTGCCCCAGTCCTGGCAGGGTTCACATGCTTACACATGCAGAGAAAGTCGGGGCTGAGTTAGCCACAATTCTGTGCTACGTTGCTTATAAAAAACAAAGCTTGACTCGCTATGCTTTAAAGAAAACCTGGTTTCAAAATATGGAAATGGGACTCACCCTCAGAGAGATGCAGAAATGCCCTTAAACAGCACGCGAGGGCTGGAGAGGAAGATCATTCTCCAACAGGGAGAATTCAGCTTCGCACCATGAAAATTCAATTGCCTCGTTTAGACCTTGGAAAGCCCAGTGACTTAACATAACCTGTATTTACTGAAAGCATCACAGGAACCAAAATTTATGGTTTGAAATAGGTCTGTATGGAAAAATGCTCCCAACGCCTACGAAATCCTTTTGCTACACAGGGCTAGCTGAAAAGGAGAAGTGCAACCTGCTGTATCACCACTTTTTGCAATTTTGGCTTTTCTTACAATTTTGCCTCTGCTGAGGTCCAACTGTGCTTGCATGGTGGAAAAAAAATGGGATCACACAACCGCGTGAGATGCTTTTGAGCATCTCCCACAGCCAGCCCTTTCCTTAAAGTCATTTCTGTGTAGAGATAGCATATCTTCATACAGTTCTGCAGCTCTCTCCCTAGCAGGCCTTTCATACACATGAAAAGAAATATCTGATCAAATACATTCCTCTATCATGGCTTTGGAAATATTAGCAAGATTTAATTAATATATAATCATATCAGCAGAAAAGAGTTAATTGAAATATTGAATAACTACAACTTTAACAGGATTGGAACATAATGCTTCAGACGTACTAAGCAGATGATTTATCCACTGTGCTATACAAATTTTAGTTAACAGTTGGGCAAAGACTTTACAGCTATTATTTTTAGCAATAGAAGGGTATTCCCTAGGTTGTGCCAAGGCCTGTGTGCTGAAACACAGTGTGAAAAATCAGCTTATTGTGCGTTTTCTTCTCCTATTAGAAGAAAGGAGAAAAATGTGTCTGACATTGTTAATTGGGATCTTGTGGTAATGCGGCAGTATGTGCACGGAGAGACAAACGAAATTTCAGTGCAAATTCACTGACCTTAGCCAAGATATATCCAGGGAAGAAAATGGCTAAATGAATTGAATTCTGTGACATGAAGCATGTATTACATTCCCGAGTGTCGTATTAATTGTGCATAGTACCAGCAGGACAGTTGTAAGACAGGTACAATATGCCTACTATCGCTGTTGAGGTTAACTACATAGCAAAGAGAGGTTAGCAATGAAAAAGGCCTGAACTATAAGCCACTATCTCCTTCAGATTTTGCAGAAATTTGTTTACAAAGGGGAATGCTGTGTACAGGGTTTCCTTCCTGCAGCTATGGTCCAAAGTCTCAGATGTCAATAAAAATCAAGAAAGGTTGAAAAAAGTTGACTTGGACTAAAATTTTCCAGACATGGAAATTTTCCAGTCAACAAATCAGCAACTTTGCTAAGATGCACTTAAGTTAAATCATGGACTAGGCTGGCAGAGGCTGGTGTTTATCACCAGCTTGCAAGTAGAAAATGAACTGATGAATCTCAGATGAGATCCCAGGGAGTGGGATTCATGTTACAAAATCAGCCACTCAGTAAGACAGCACTCAATGCCAAACCTGTGTTTCCTGCAGTTTTCCCTAGACAGTACTGTCAATTAATTCCCTCGGGACCTTGCATTAGTCACATAGTTACACAGTGTCTCTCTCCCCTTGTGTGAAATAGGAAGAATAACACTTCCTTTCCACCAGGGACCTAAGGAGATAATCATCTCAACACTTGTGATTAGACACAGTGATAACAGGGGCAAAAGTACTAGAGAGACCGAGGAAGGCCGAACCACTCTCTGCAAAAGGAGAAAACTGATCTATCTAAAGTAAATGATGTACCCAGGTTGGTATCCAGGACCAAATTTCAAGCCCTTGTTAAAAGCAAAGGTGAAAAAATGCTGCATATGTCCAACACCTGTTGGTGCTCCATTCAAGTTTGTTCGGATACAAATATTTGCTTTGAAATTACCACTGATGTGTGCAGGTACACAAAGACAGAATAAAGATATTTAGCTACCTGCATCCCAGATGTGCTTTTTGGTTTTTTTTCCTACTTTTGCAGTCAATTGTCCTGGATCATGTGTTCCCAATTAATAGAAGAATGAATGAAAGCCCTGTTAAAATTGGATTGACCTGAACTTCTAAACAGAAGTTAAAATCAAACCCAGAATCTTCCCCTCAGTATCTTTATTATTATCTTTATTATTATTATTATCTTTATTATTAAGCCAAGAAGGTTTCAAAGCTTTTTACTCATGTGGTATTTCCTACTAGAATCTTTCTACCTCAGGTGTGGAAAATATACAAGAGGGTATCCCACTACGCCCATTAAATATGTTCAATTCTTTTTTTTTGGGGGGGGGGGTCAAAAGATTTAGTTGCAAAATCTATAAAATGCAGCAACTTCTCTATGTTGATTGAAACCAGCCTTCCATATTCTTGAAGGATTTTCAGGAGGGGGAAGTGGGTAGGAGGTATGAAATCACCAGAGTGTGTACAAAATCCTGAAATAAGGCAGAGCTGTAGGATACCAGCCTTCTTCCACATTACTGAAGCTTCATCAGTCCTCTTGTCCTGAACAGACAGGCCAAAACAAGCAAAAGACTGGACACGTTTTTGCAGCTTTTCCTGATATGTTTGCAAAAACACAGCATGCCAAGGCTCTTGTCAGGGAAATCTCAAATGCCAGCTCATGAAATGATGCTTTGCTTCCCCAGTGCACCTCCTGGGCCAGTGGGGATCCTGACCCCAAATCCGTCACTACATACATTAGTAAAGCTGCAAGATGATGCCCCCAAAATGATGATATGGGACAGTGCTCAAAAGAGACTACCTGCATGTAAGGAAGGGAGGCAGCACCTCAGATGGATGATAGCTTGATTTTGAATGTAAGACAGTCAAGAAAAAACAGCAGTAAGAGATTCCCGTGGAGCTTAAGTTACCAGACCACTGGAGTTAGCAGAGCCCCAGTAGAGGTGCAGACTGTCTGTGAGCAAGAGGTAGTTGAGAGCTGATCTGGATACGAGCTGGGAACACTGGGGAAAGCAGCACCAGAGCACAGAAAGTTGCAAAGAGCTGATCCCTTTCTCCCCCAGGAAACAGTGTTAATAGCGTGAGAAGAGTTATATCATAGAATACTATATAATAATTGTATAGTAACTACTTAAGATTTGCCTGATTTCTTAACTCTGTTCCATAATGTATTGTCTTAGTGTTTATTAATAGACAGCTAGACTTTATTGGAAATAAGTGGTCAGTGCCTCCCTTGGGCTACTGTTAAAGGCTGGTTTCATTTTTACCTGTGAAGACCATCAAACCACCTACTGGGAGATGAAAAATGTTATGCATCCAAGTTTACTCGACTGATCCCATGTGCTGTCACCAGCAACAGGACTAGAGAGGGGACCAGCTTTCAGACGTGGACAAAATTGCTCCAGCCCCAAATCTGGTTAGTTTTGTGTTGTGTTTTTGTTTGTTTGTTTTGTGTTTATTTTTTTCTAAATGGATTCAGAGCAGGCCAGCCCTTGAGGAGACAGCAGGAAGGCTTTGCACCAGCCTGCTCTGCTTGTGCAGACACAATCTGGAAAACAGCTACTGACTTAGGGGCACCTGTCCCACCAGATTTCATAGTTTTAGTAACAGTGCTGCAAACTAAAACCATTAATTTCACAACTGCAAGCAACGGTAGACCTTCTGCCAGCATTCCTGTGTTAGCCATGTCTCCCCACCTCTGCCATGTCGGCATTAATAAATAAATTACTCTCAGTATTACTAAATGCTACTGAGTACAATTTCCAGAAAACAACTGAAACAGTCTTTTTCCCCTGAGTCATGCAAAATGAAGCTCATTTAGCAGAAGAGGAACAACAACACATCCCAAGATGAACGCTACAGAACACTGTATTCAGAATATATATACAAGTATTCAGATCACTGTAAAAAAAGCATGAAGCCATACGTTACTTTCTTTCCCTCAAACCCTGGAGGTCCATTAAGCCCAAGCCTCGCAGTATTCACATTTGGGCACGTTAACATGGTAAAGCCTTCCAGGAGCAGGCAGGGTAGGGATGTGGGGACAAGACAGGCAGCCAACATTCCTGCTTCACTGAATGAGATCCCAAGAAGCCGTTATGCTCCCACCTTTTCTTTTGACCCCTCTTTCTCTCACAGGCTTGACCCCTCCTGCCAGGAAGGTCCTAGAAATGAGGTCTTGCAGCATCTGAAACCTGCAGTTGCACCTGGCATTAAAATGCTTTCCCTCCCCTCAAATTATGGAGCTGCTTCCTAGTCCTCCGCCCATAAATTACGCATGCAGGAGTTGCTGGTGAAGCTGGCTTTGACTACTGAGCACAGATGCAGGCTGACAACAGAAGTCGACTTCCCTCTCTGTGGGGCAATGTCCCAGTCTGAATGACACTTCATCTTGGACTTCAGCACAGCTCAATCACAGCAGCCATATCAGAGAACCACAGTACTGCAGCAGGGTCTGTGAATGGGTCCTGGCTTTAGGATACTGAACACCAGGTTTCTGTAAGCTCTCCTGCTAGTAAAGACATCAAACCTCTAAGTGACATTCCACAATCTCTGCCCTGTCCTCATCTCCTCCCATCCCAAGAACAGAAACCTCCCAGCCCCTGCTCTCCTGGCAATAGCTCTGCAGAGGAAAAAGCCCCTGGGACTGAAATGTCGCAGATTGCGAGGACGTGATTAATTATTTAAATTGAAAAAATTACATTCCACTGGTGACATTCAATGCTGTGTCTACTCTGCGTCTCGCTCTCCCCTTCCCTCCCTGCCAGCCCCCGGCAGCTCTTCCCCCTGTGGACATGTGCCAGGCAGGGATCTGTTCCTTCCACTCTGCTCTCTGCTAAATGTTTTTTATTCTCAACCACCTGCCCCAGGCCCTCTCATCAATTATTAATCAAGTGATCCATGAATATGCAAATCAACCCACGCACTCATTTTATTAAATTAAATAAAAAAGAAGAGAGACATGGCATGTACAGCAGCAGAATAGATGATGGGGTGGACTGTTCCAGGGAAGCTGGGATAGGTGCTTTCTAACAGAGGAGGAAGGAGTAGGGTTCACGAGGGGCAGGTCCTGCTTGACAAACCTGATCTCCTTCTATGACAAAGTGACTCACTTGGTGGATGATGG